>CM039633.1:5040000-6240000 GCA_022457165.1 Juglans mandshurica | reverse complement strand
CTAGTCAATGGTGTAGTATCTAGCAAATAGAGCATGCAGAAGATAATCTTCTCGGGGAGAGAGAGAGAGAGAGAGAGAGAGAGAGAGAGAGAGAGAGAGAGAGAGAGAGAGAGAGAGAGAGAGAGAGAGAGAGAGAGAGAGTAGAAGAAGAAGAATTTAAATGAAATGAGAAGGTTTTGATGCCAAAAAGAGAGAGAAAGAAATAGAGAGATAAAAGTACAAGAATTTAAATGAAATGAGAAGGTTTTGATGCCAAAAACAGAGAAAAAGAAACAGAGAGATAAAAGTAAAAGAATTTAAATCTCAAACAGTGATATGCTACCTCTTCTTGTTATGGTTCAATTTTGTTGGCCTACACACCCTACTTGATGGTGAGCCCTATCATCTTTAGTATTTTCTTTCAAATCATTTGTTTAGTTTATAAATTGTAAAAGAATAGAGAATCTGCTCTCAGTTGTTTGAAATCTAGTAGTTGGGTTGACAAAATATTGGGTGGATTGGTGATGTTGAGAATTAACAATTGTTTAAGCTTATGGTTTCATATTCATTTATTAGTACTGAACAACTACTTTTAATACTACAGTTGGTACATATGCGAAATTAATGAGATGATAATAATATTAGGTTTCTTGTTAAATATGTTACAAGACAAGAAGAATTGAATGATTTTAGCCAAGAAGAAAAAATGTAGGTATTAATAATAAAGATAACGCAAGAGCAAAATGGTATTTTCATACTTTGGCCAATGAACTATCTATAATATGAACTAATAAACTTGAGAGAGTGGCCTCGTTTGTTTTCGCTACACTTCTCAACTCATCTCATCTTTTCATTATAACTTTCTCAATTTTTCACACAAAACAAAATAAACAATTCAGTTTTTTCAAATCCTAAAACAAACGTAATATTAAAAAAATATATATTCTAACAATATTTTTTAAAATTTTTAATTTTAATCTCAACTCATCTCATCTGCGAAAACAAATCAAGCCTTAGATTCTAACCCATGATCCAGTTGTTAAAGGGAGTTAAATTCTTATCCATGATCCAATTATGAGAGGGAAGAGGAAGTTGGAATTAAATTCTTACTAACGAATCGAGTCATGAGAGGAAGTTAAACTCTTAATAAGGTTTGGTTTTTCCAAGCCTTGGTTTTTCTATTTTTTTAATCCCCAATTTTTTTTTTTTTTTTTTTGTTGATATGGTATTCCTCCACCACGAATAAGGGTAGAATAATAAAATCTAGATATACAGCCCCTAAAAAGGTAAGCAGTAGTATGCATTATGAAACTGAGTGGATGTGATTTTCATAAAAGTAACAAAAGATGTTGTCCACAATAATATAGTATGGCAAATTTTTATAGATATGTAACTATAAGCAAACCAGAGAATACATACATAGACTCTGAACAGTAGAAATTGAGAGGATTTAAAATGAGCTGTATGTGATTAGTTTCTAAACTTATGCGGTTGGATAAGAGGCTTGCATTGCTATACCACATAGGCCTTCCTTTGCATCAATATCTCTTTGCATCCTTATGTACCCTTGTTCACCCCATTCTGTACCCCATGAGTTCTTCACTAGCCAATACTTGGTCCTGTCGTTGGTGATCCCGTAACCAACAGCGGTAACACCATGGTCTAGGCTAGTGCCACACTCTCCTGTAAAAATACCACTTGAATAGAATTGGAAATCAGAACCTTCAGCATCTATGGCAACAGAAACTGGTTGATTAGCTACAGCTTTAAGAAGTGCTTTTTCGCTATTTGCTGGCACATCTTCATAGCCATTTATCTTGGCTGCATGGTTGGATTCTTCCTTTGTGTTGCAGGTTCCATCAACACCCTTGTAAGGATAGTTGGCTTCTGTAGTGAGGCCTTGATTATGTTGGATGAATTGGAATGCATTGTCCATCAAACCGCCACCACAGCCTTGGTCAATTCCTTTAATGTCACAATCAACCAACTCTTGCTCAGACAGAGAGATTAATTTACCAGTTGATAGCTTGGTAATTCCTTCCATGGCTGCCACTGCTGAAAATGCCCAGCAACATCCTACATTTCATCACAAGAAAGAGTTAACAATCTTACAATGAGTATACATCATTTCAAAATTAGGCACTTACCACATTGGCCTTGGTCTTTGATGGGTGTTACTGCTCCTTTCTTTCTCCAGTCCATTGCAGAAGGCAACACAGTTACATTTTCATATTTGAAAGAAGAAGCTTGTGTCGAGCATTCATGCCCCATGAATCTATTTCGCGTGGCTACGAACTCTTCATTTGTAAGATCTGCAAATTGGTTGATTCCTAACTTGTAAGGCTTGTTTGTTGCACCATTAAATGATTCTATGTATGCCGCATTTTCTTTGAATATTTTGAAGCGCTTCTCTTTCTCATAAGTGTCCTCATATATACGCCCATAACGAGCCATCCACTGCTCATACTTCTCATGCATTGCTATATCCTGGAGGGTACGAGCGGCGGCTTGAGAGGCCAAAGCTCCCAAAGTGAGGATCAAAGCCAAACAAATGATTTGCCAATGGTTAGTGAACCCCATGATTTGTATTGTTGCAGCTAAGATTTGATGAATTGAATGAGTTACCGACATACGTACTCAAGAGGTTTATATAGAAATAATCCTCCTTGAATTGCATACTAATCTATGGTAACACTAGATCAACTTCGTGCTCGAGAGAATTTCTTGATTTCGATCCTTAAAACTATTAATTTGTTTAATTTTCAATTGCCATTTTGGAGTTTCTTGTTATACACTTGTCTCTTTATGATCATATTGGTCTATATTTATAAGGGTCAAATCATAAATTAAGGGATATGGGCTATGGTTGATAGCAAACAGTTTAGTATTTTGTAATTGTACTTGGGGCTTTCGCCTGTCAAATCAAACCAAAATGGTCTCACCGCAATGTTTCATTTGTATATGAAAAAAAAGTTGGAACACAAATAGACACAACGTTGGATAAACGATGCATATAGATGACAATTATTTAATACACTAAAACACTAGGAGCTGATTTATCTATTGTCGTATGTCAACATCATTCTAAAAGCTTTGAACTTCCACCTTACCATGAGCATATTGAAGCCTCAAAACTATTCCATCTAAACTGTATAACTTCTATAATAACTGGTCGATATTCATAATTTGGTAGCATATATTCCTAACATATTGGCTTCAAACACCCAAATTTATTTTACAAGGTTAATTGACAAAAAATAAAGACATCCTTAAACTAAAATAATGTGATGGTTTTGAAAGTAAGACAAATAAACTTTCTTAAAACTTCAAATGAAACTATTATGTTTGGTTGTTGAACCAAATTCAACTCATCTTAAACTAATCATTGATGAGACTCACTACCTTTTCAAATTCCTATAAAAAGTTAAACTCATCTCAACCTACTTTACATATTTCAATCTAAAAAGTTAAGAGTAATGCTACATACAGTCGTAGAATGCGTAAACGCCGTACAGTCGCTTTGAAAAAGAGTGGGGTCCACTATTAAAAAATTAATTTCTTTTCATGTGAGTCCCATATTTATTCATTTTTTTCAAAACGACTGTACGGCGTTTGCACACTCACGACTGCAAGTATCATTTCTCAAAAGTTAAACTCATCTCAACCTAAAAAAGTTAAACCTATCTCAATGGGACCTACAAACATTATTATTCACAGCTAAACTCAAGTCATCTAAACATCCAAATATTTAGGAAATGGTTTAATTTAGGGAGATGGTTTAATTTTGGGTATAAAAGCTTCTTTATAATTTCGGATGTATTGTTTAATTTTGGGGACAAAAGACGGTTTAATTGTCTCCCGTTAAAGCTATATATGGGGATGCATTGTTGATTTTTCTCTTCATTATAGAAAATATTTGGACAGATAACTATATGGGATCTCAATCTTTTCCACAAAGACATTCAAAATCATAAATGTAAATCTTATTTATTTTCTTTTGTTTATTGAACTCAAAGAAATATTTGTTTTGTTTGAACCTTATGAATAAAAGTATGTATGTATGTAGAGCCCATGCATAGGTGAAGTGGGTTGAGTTTATTTCATTTAGAAAGTACGTAACAAGAACAACACTTATAAATATGAGATAATTTTGAAACTCAAGCCTATTTAAAGATGTAAATCTATCTTAGATTACTATTAAGTTATGATATTGGTTAGTATAAGACTACTTGACTAACGTAGTTAAACACTCAAATTATTTGAATACTTAGACAATAATGCTGAGTACAAGTCTCAAATGTATAATTCTTACAAAAAAAAATGTAAGTCCCATTAAAAAAAAGTGATTTTATTTTTCACACTTTTTCATTGTGGGGTCCCTCCCTTTTTTTTTTTTTTTTAATATAAAAGGCTATTGCGAAACTTTTACATTTAAGACTTGTATCTAGTAACTCTACTAGATCATATTGATGTTTATGTAAGATGTTGATCATCCATTGAATCAACCAAGAAAAGTACTTATTACGTGAATTCAATATCTCTAGTGAAATAATATCATATTAAAAATATTACGTTACTAAAGAATAAGCTTTACATTGCCGCCACCCAAATGTTTTGAAGTTGAGAGGTAGCTTGAGGCTGAGATGTAGCACTATAACAGAATGTGTCTTTTGTGATAGAGGAAACTGTCACAAAAAAATGGCAAACCTTCACTAAACATATTTGGTGACGGTTTGAAACCGTCACCACGACTGTCACCTAAAGTGCGTCACAGAAAACATTTGGTGACGGTTTACTGTTCAACCGTCACAAAAAATATTTTTAGTGACGGTTGGAAGTGTTCCGTTCTGTACAACGTTCGAACGTTCCTTTTTTTGTGACGGTTATGAACTGTCACAGAAAATCACGTTCGGATGTAAAATCAAACGTTCGGACGTTATACCCGACCGATTGGCGTTCAAATGAGAGAATTTGACGTTCATTGAATATCGTTCGAACGTATCATATTTACATTCGGATGTTAACCCGACCGATTGGCGTTCGAATGAGAGAATTTGAAGTTCGTTGATTATAGTTTGAACGTATCATATTTACGTTTGAATGTTAATGCGTTCGAACGTTAATTACAATAAACATTCGAATATTTGTTCGAACGTAAACGTAAATGTTCAAACGTACCGCGTTTAATGTTCGGACGTTATTTCGAATGTAAACGAAGGAGCGTTCGAATGCAAGTTCTTTGTTCTAACGTTAATCACTTTACCGTTCGAACGGTTTGTTCGTTTTAGCGTGAGTACGTTCGAACGTATAGTTTGACGTTTGAACGATTCAATTGTATTTACATTCGAACGTTTGTTAGAGTGTGAACCAACGTTCGAACGATTTTTATTTACATTCGAACGTACAGATCAGAAATACTAATTTCATAAAATTTAAAAACATAATACCAATTGTATCATATTACATAGCTAATTAACAAGTAACAATGTCTTATAAAAGCACAAAATTAGATATTAAAACTAGTCAGAAATATTGATAAAATTTATTTCTTCTTTTTCCCTCGCTCACGAGGATTCTGTTGCAACGACATAACACGCTCCATTTGCACCATCATCTCCCGTTGCACTTACTCTTGCACTTCAATGCGTATTCTTTCCTCCTGGTCTCTCTGTTGGTCTTGCAAACGCGTCTCTAAATGAGACTGTCGTTCTAAGAGAGATTCTAACTCTTGTTGTCTCGACCTCATATACTCATTCTCACGCCGTGCAGCTTCTAAATCTGCCGTAAGATTATTAATTTGTGAAGCCGATGAGGTTGAGGAGGATGAACATTTATGCTTGATAGATCGTCCCAAACCTCTTGCCATTCTAGACTGCGGCCCGAGCACTTGCGTGAATATGTCTATGTCATTAGGAGAGGATTCCTCAGAAGCCGACTGCATCTCCATCATTTTGCTCTGCAATTTAAAAGGTAATGATCGTAAATAATTAGTAACGTATTACAAGAAATAGAAATAAGAAATAAACTATTAAAATGTTATATAAATAATTTATTTAACAAAATTAACACTGCTTACATAATTATCTGCAGCGACAGGATTCATCCACTCACTATGCTCATTAGTGTGAGCAGCAGCATAGACATGAATGAGGGAAAAGTTTTCAAAATCATCACGCTTCTAACAAAGCGACAATATTAGCAATTTTAAAAAGATAATGTTAGTACTTATCAGAAAGAATATCAGGACAATAAATGAATTATATAATTTTTTAATTACCATTTTTTCAGCAAGACGGTGGAATGACCTTGAACCGGCACAATGGTGGACAGTCAGAGCGGATCTATTCTGTGCATTTGTAGAACTCAAGTGCTACAAAATATATTAAAAATGTTAATTGTAATATGTATACATATAATATATAGAACGAATATGAATGTAAATAATTAAAAGGTATAAATGTAAAATACCTGATAATCTGGAGATGCGAAAAGATCACAACACTTTCTCCAATCATCTAACTTCATCTGCTGAAAAGGAGACTGCGCAGCCTCTTCCAACGTCTCAAACTTCTTGAAGTGGTCATGACATCGTTTTTTGTGATGTCGGAATAGTATAGCCATAAACTCATTCACGGTTCTCAAATCCTCGCTACGGCCAAAGTTGAAGTCGAATTCATCCTAATTTGGGAATCAGGTCAAAAATATAATATATTAATCTAGGTGAAAAAAATGTACTGAAAAGTAAACTCACCAGCACACGACTTCGAATGTGCTTCTTAATCTCATTTGGAACATCTTGCCATGAGCGCACATAAAATGGAGCATAAGCTCGAACAACTGTGCCAATATAGGAGGAAAGCGCTGCTGCATTATCATCAAATCCTTTAGTGGAATTAACAGGAATTGTGATCTTCAGTTTACCGTGCCTTCTATTTTTTTAAGAGAGATTCCACGTGTATAGCCACGACCGCGACGTGCAGATGCATCAACTACATGATAATAGATATACTATAATTATAATTATATAGTTATTGAGAAAAAAATATTAACTATATATATAATTATCAACAACAATATTGCCTTACTTGTAGGTGTCGACTGGCTGTTGTTCTCTTCTGTGTTAGCTTGATTTTCAGGAACGGATTCCTCGAGTGGGGAGTCCTCCATGGATTAAGGACTTGGACTTGGCGGAAGCACATTTCTTCGTTGTCGTTTTGGCGGCATTCTTGAAAATAATTAATTATATCAAAGAAAATTAATTAGAAGATATTTTATTGTCACCTAGCTATATGAATAAAATATTTAGAACTTTTATTCTTCATTTTCAGATGAATTTTTCATGCTTGTTTCAGAATCTCCATCAATAACATCTTCATCATCATCATGCACCTCTTCTTCATCATCCTTATCCACCTCCTGCCCGGATTCTGATTCATCTTCATCTTTTGACTCGTCTTCTTCTTCTTCCTCCTCACTTACTTGAATTGAATGATCATTTAATACAGACGGGTCGAGATGGACGGGTGGGACATCATCTCTACACAAGGGGAGCAACTCGAGTGCACCGAGGTCAACAAACAAGTTAATACCCTCTCCATCTTCCTGGTATGCTTCAACAATCGGAGTGTCATCTTCATCTCCACTATTCTTGTAATCTGCACTCGTTCCTGCTTCATATATATTTCGAGGAACAAATTTTTGTACGACTCGGCAAGTTATCTCTCCACTATCTTCACCAGCACTTTTCATCGGATCAATCAAGAAATAGGCTTGGGTAGCTTGACAAGCCAATACGAATAGATCATCTTCGTACCATTTAGATGCAGTATTGACACTCGTAAAATGATTATCCCTATGTATCGAAACCCGACCACTGCCTAGATCCCACCAATCACATTTAAAGACATATGTTACAGTCCCACCCAGATATTTCAATCCAATCATATCACGTATGACACCATAATAATCAATATCATCTGTTCCATGACTCCCCTCGACCAACACACCACAGTTTTGAGTCTTTTTATTACGTTCACAGTCCAAAGTATGGAATCTATAACCTCGAACCGTGCATGCAGTATATCGAAGTGCTCTATTTGAGGGACCACGGGCCAATGCATACAATTCAGAAGAAATTGATCCGGGATCACGAGCACGTTGTTCCAAAATCTAACAATTGAAATAGTATATATTTATTATTTCATTATTCAGAGTTAAAAATTTCACAATATAACATATATATAATTTTAGTTCATACACGTTCTTCAAACCATCCGGGAAATTCTTCCTCGTGTCTTGCCTCTATATTTTCTACGCCTTCCATCCTAAGTTTGTTCATGTGGTCACTGTTATAACATGTTGCAAAAGAAGTATATTTTGAGTACAACAATTATAATTAATTTAAAGAAAACTATAATTATTCAAAGCAATGAAATGACATACCTAAGATAATCATCAATCTCTCGGCAATTATTGAGCACATACCACCGAACTTTACCCAACTCTCCATCAATTAAATCGTAACTTGTTTGTGCACCCAAGGGTCGTACATTCTGGGAAAACACTGATAGCTCACGAGGAGGCAGAGTAGCAAGATCAGCATTTCGCTCTTGACGATTAAATCGTGTCTCAACACCACGAAGATATAGAGAGCAAAATGTTAACCATTCATCGTGTATATAGGCCTTTGCTATTGAACCCTCAGCTTTGGCTTTATTCCCAACAGTGCGCTTCAATCGACCCAAATATCTTTCAACAAGATACATCCAACGGAACTGCACCGGTCCACCCAGAAGTACCTCTCACGGTAAATGTATTGCTAAATGGACCATGACATCAAAAAATGATGGTGGAAAGATCTGCTTGAATTTATATAGTATAGTAGCAATGTTTTCTTCCAATTTCGACAACACATCTCGATTTACTACCCGAGCGCACAAATCCTTGAAAAACATACAAAGTTCAGATATGGCGACATGTACATTAGATGTCAGCTTCCCACGAATTCCCACAGGTAATAACTTCTGCAAAAATATGTGACAATCATGACTTTTCAATCCATTGATTTTCCAATCATCAGGACTCACGCATCTACCAATATTTGAAGCATAACCATCTGGAAACTTCACACCTTACAACCATTTGCAGAAATCCATCCTCTCCTCCCTCGTCATCGTAAAACATGCATGCGGCATGACCACCCTATTACCTTCCACCCGCAAATGCAGATTATGTTTAATTCTAATTCTCTCAAGATCTTTCCTCGTCTTGATCGTGTCTTTCATCTTTTTGTTAATACTTATCAATGTACCCACTATATTATCACAAATATTATTCTCTACGTGCATTACATCCAAACTATGTCGCAACTTGCATGACGACCAATATGTCAAGTCAAAAAACATACTATGCTTTGTCCAATTCAATTCTGCTACGACTCGTTTTCTCTTGTTCTTTCCCCGACCTTTTGGTGCAATCCTATCCTCTACTCTCCCATCAAACTTGGCACATTCTCTTCTCCATGCATGATTTGCTGGTATAACGTCGTTG
Organism: Juglans mandshurica; assembly: GCA_022457165.1. Taxonomy (NCBI): domain Eukaryota; kingdom Viridiplantae; phylum Streptophyta; class Magnoliopsida; order Fagales; family Juglandaceae; genus Juglans; species Juglans mandshurica. The sequence goes on along the minus strand of CM039633.1, from coordinate 6,230,472 downwards.
ACCCATGAAACACAACTTTTGAGAATATTTTAGCCACTCACTAGCAGTTTCTTTATTACACGTCGGACACGCTAACTTCCCTTTCATACTCCAGCCGGAAAGATTCCCATACGCCAGAAAATCATTTATGGTCCACATTACCGCAACATGCATCTGATAAGATGTCGACTTAGATGCATCATAAGTTCTAACGCCTGTTTCCCATAACTCTTTCAGCTCTTCAATCAACGGCTGCATGAATACGTCAATATCATTCCTAGGTGATCTAGGGCCAGGGATGAGTAAAGTTAACAAAAAGTTTGGCGCCTTCATGCACCTCCATGGTGGAAGATTGTACGGAATCAATACCATGGGCCAAGTGTTATAACTTGTACTCATATTCCCAAAAGGGTTGAATCCATCAGTTGTGAGTCCCAGGCGCACGTTCCGAGTTTCAACCCCGAACTCTGGATACTGATTATCGAGAGACTACCACGCAAGTGAATCAGCTGGATGCCTCATATATGCATCATTCTTAACTCTTTTCTCCTCGTGCCACCTCATATCATGAGCTGTTTTCTTACACATATATAGTCTTTGCAACCTAGGTTTCAAGGAAAAAGACCGCAACACCTTAACCGGCACGTTTTTCTTACCTTTCCACCTCGACTCTCCACATACAGGACATGCTTGTTTCTCCTCGTTCTCATTCCAGAATAATACACAATCATTCTTGCATGCATGTATGGACTTGTACTCAAATCCTAATCCCTTTCTCAACTGTTTCGCTTCATAAAAGTTCTTGGGCAATGCAGACCCTTCGGGAAGCACCTCGTTAAATAAGTCCAATACCACGTTTATTGCTTTCGTCGACATCCCACACAATTATTTAATGTGAAGCAACCGCACAATAAACGACATTTTGGAATGTTTTGTACAACCTGGGTAAAACTCGAGCTTTGCATCTTCCCACAGTGAAGGAAAATTTTCACAATCAGTCCCTGATCCACCACTTGAGGCATTGTCGTTAATCTCATCCATAAACATCCCAGCTCCAATGTCACCCAACATCTCCTCCATCTCATCATGCTCATAATCATCATCTATGTGTCACAAATAATTGTGATGATCGACCAATACATCTGCTGACCCTTCATACGGCTCATCATCCAGTACCATTGCGTATACCCCAGATCCATACCGTTCACAAATATATGACGCTCTACTTCATCCAATCCTATCGCACACAAATTTTTACACCCTCGACATGGACACTTAATGTAACCACGACTATCAGCAGAGGCCCGTGCAAAATCAATGAAAGTTCTTACTCCACATGCATAGGGTACGTAATCCTTTCCAAGTCTATCGTCCAGACACATTCAATTTTTGTCCATTTCTAAAAACATCTATATATTAATAACACGTACATTGAAAATTCACATGCATGTCATGCTCCAATTCTCATTGCTTTTTTGATAAGGTAGTTGGTCCTATCCCATTCGAGATTATATTCTCCATATTGCACAAATCTCGTCACTCTACTAATTTCCACATTAGTAGAAATTTCGGCAGCACCTCCCCATAGTTCTCCAAGTATACATGTTCAAATATCGGGATTGTGACCCTACGAACAGTATACCCGAAGAACAGTAGAAGAAGACACCGAAACTTCATATTAAACGTGGAAAGTAGCGAGTAACAAAAATGTGCAATACAGATAATATAATCTCAAACTGTCCACACTGGAAAATTCAGGAATCAGTGGACACATAAATGTACACTGATTCCCAAACGGGTCTAAGGGTATTTATGCAATGTCACACGCATCTAGCAAAAAATCATACAAACAATATCTCCATGTTGTTTAAATTAACAATGTCACATTCAAGTAGTGTTATATTGTTAAACTAAAGAGGGATGAAAGATTATGTGACCCTAAGTTTCGTGTCTTGTACACAACGAGGGAGAATGATCTTGAAGAAATGTTTAAATTTTAGTCTAATTACTTAACCGTCACAAACTATCCGACCTTGACAACTCTCAAGGCCGAAGAGACGATGACAGTCAAGCAATTAGACTAAAATTTAGAGATTATAATTGTTATATATAATTTTAAAGGTTATTATATAATTTTAATTATTATCATTCCACAATTATAATCTTAATTGTTATACTTAATTGAGTGAGTTATTTATTTATATAGACAATAAGTATATAATTTTTATATAAGCATCTATTTGATCCTTATTTTCTCTCTCTCTAATTTATAATAAATAAGTATATTTACATATTCCAACTCTACTTATTTAATAAGTTCAAGACTTTTTTATTGAAGAGTATTTTAAAGGTTATATTATAATTATAATTATTATCATTCTTAAAGTATAATTTTAATTGTTATACTTAAATTTCAAAGGTTATAATATAATTTTAAATATTATAATTCTTAACGAGTTACTTTTATTTGTTATTACTTAATTTCAAATATTATTATCACAATATTTCAAATCCATATCATAACATATTCACAATAACTCACAAATTATTTACAAACTATACAAATAATAATCACAATATTTCAATTGTAAGCATAAAATAACATGCCACATGTATTAACATATTCTATAACTTGAGTAAGCAATAAACATGTATTAACAAAACTTAAGGACAATATATTTGTAACAATGTAAACATATTCAAACGTCATTCACAAATAATAATTTAAATATTTCAAGTCCATATCACAATATATTCACAATAACTCACAATATATTCACAAAATAATATGCCACATGTATTAACATATTCCTAAACTTGAGTAAGTAATAAACATGTATTAACAAAGCCTAGTGACAATATATTTCTAATAATGTTTCTTCAAAACGTCATTCACAAATAATAAACACAATATTTTAAATTCATATCACAACATATTTACAATAACTCACAAACTATTTACAAACTATACAAACAATAATCACAATATTTCAAGAGTAAGCATAAAATCACAACAACATATTGATAAAGTTTAGAAATATACCTAGCACTCACAATATCCTCTTACAAATCAAAATCTTTCAACTTCCCAAAATAAGCCATCCTTCAAAAAAATACAACACTAATTTATTAGAAATATTCTATAACAAAAACACAATATAAATATCATAAAATTCAAAAAAAGACAAGAAATAAAAATTTTTTCTTACCAAAACTCAACTCTCTCTTACTCTCTAACCCAACCCTCTCTCACTCTAACCCTCTCTCTCTCTCTCTCTCTCTCTCTCTCTCTTGCAGGAGCCTCAGGCCGAAACAACTTTCAACTCTCTCTCTGTTGCGCACATGGGAGAAGAAGAAATGATCTGCTTCCACCCGTGCGCGTACTGATTAAGTTCTAAAATTATTAGTTTAAACGTTCGAATGTTTAAGTTGTACGTCTGAATGTTATATTCTAAAATTATTCCCGCTAAGAACGTTTGGACGTTTACAGTACATGTTCGAACGTACCCTTCTTATGATATAACATAAAATCTAGCGGAAAAGTTCCCGCACTTTCCTCATATATGTTCGAATGTATCACAATTTTTCTTTCGAACGTTCGTAGATTTATAGATGAACGTTCGAACATTTAACTTAAACGTCCGAACGTACATTTCATCAAAGTGTTACCATATTTGAGCGGAAAATTTCCCGCACTAATTTAACTAACGTTCGGACATTAATAGATTTGGCATTCGGATATACATAATTTTTTGGTGATTTTCATCAAATAACGTTCGAACGTATAGTATAAACATCTGAACGTCTGAATAATTACACAGATACCTTAATCGAGCGAGAAATTTCCTGCCTCTTAGTTTAACGTTCTTGAAACGTTCGAACGTACGATTCCTACTATACTAACTTATAATATAATATATATACTACATTTTATATATCTATAACTATATACTACATTGTATAGTATGATAGCATAATACTTTAAATGAGAACATAAATGTATATAATATATAAACTATACCATATATATAAATCAATAATATATATTAAATTGTTACTTATTAAATTCTTTATTATATACTAACTTATAATATAATATATATACTATATTTTATATATTTATAACTATATACTACATTGATGTCTGAAGATACGTACGACCAACTTCATAGCCACAAACGCAACAAATGAAGGTACGCAACTACAACGTGATCACCAAGCTAGCTAGCTAGTCGGTCCTGTATTTTTATTTTTTTAAAACATAATTTATATTTTACTTATAATGTGAATAATAATCATATTCTAACTAAATTAGTATGAATATATTATATATACTTACTCCATATTATATATTAAACTTCATATTATCTGTATATTAAATGTTTTTAATCTTTACTTAAAATTAAGATTATAAACTTATAATTTTCTTGTTAAACATATTCAATAAAAATTCAAAAACAATAATTTCACAACAACATGTATAAACATATTGCTAAACTTTAGAAATATAACAAGCACTCACAAAAAAACCAATTAATCTAATTGTGAATAATATTATATAACATCCTAATATATAAGATAAACATTTATAATATAATATATTATAGATAATATTTTGGAAATTAAATTGACAAACGTTCGAACGTAATAATTTTTACGTTCGAACGTTCTGTGTATATAAGGCCAAAATCGAACGTCAAAACGACATTTCCAAAACGTATCCATCGTCTACTTCGTTGCACACTGCCACGCCTCCGTCACCGCCGCCGTCAACTCTGCCACAACCGTCACTAAAAGGTAGGCATTCATCTTTTATTCAAATAACATGTATTTTATTGAGATTTGGATTGAGTATTGTTTAAAACCGGATAAGTGGTGGTCGGATTTTCAACTCCATTTTCCGGCCACCACGGCCAGCCATTGGCCGAATAGTCACCGTAGAAATATTTCTTGAAGTGTATACTTCATTTCTACTGTAACATTTTGGCATTTAGAACCTTGTAGAGAAATTTTTGAGATTTCAATAATGGCTGAGTCGACTCAGCCATTTTGTGTCGTAACGTTCGAACATTTCACTAAGACATTCGAACTTACGAAGTTTAAATTACAGAGCCGTTACGGCTTCTACGTTCGAACGTTCATTGTCTTCCATTCGGACGTCATATTCATCAATTTTCGGTCTAAACGTTTAATGTATACGTCAGGACATACTACTTTTTAAATATTATTAAACGACATACGTTCGAACGTGAATATTTTACTTTCGCACGTAAATCACATACGGTTGGACGTTTAATTATAATGTCCAAACGTAGTGATTTTCTACGTTATTCATGCTTCGACGTTCGGACGTTCGTATTTACGTTCACACGTAAAACAAATACGTTCGAACGTATAACATAAACGTCCGAACGTACGTCAGCCAATATTTATTTACTGCTTATGTTCGAATGTCTATGTTTTACATTCGAACGTATATGTATTATGTTCGAACGTAACTTTATTTACATTATTTTACATGCGAACGTATAAATAAACGTCCGAACGTTTTATCTTTAACGTTCGAACGTTAATGTAGAGCAGCTTAAAATTAATACAAAAAAATGCATTAATGTAAATAATTTTTTTTCCTTTTCTATTTTCAGGATATGGCTCTTCCACTGCATACTAGGAAATGAGGGAGGGAAGGAGCCATGTCGGACACTGCTTGTATCGGAGCTCGTACTGTTACGGTAGAGCGAGAGGTCCTGATTAATGATTTCGACGAACTCTGTTGGCAGCAGACGAACCTGAGAGATGTTTTCCTCAGTAGAGGCTGGGGAAATATCTACACATTGAGGGGGAAGGTATACCCCTCAATGGTTCAAGAATAGTATATGGGGATGTGTGACATGCCTCAGGATGCATCCTCTCACACCGTGACTGTACGCGGTGTTTCCATTGAGGTATCACCAGATGTCATCGGCGAGCACCTCAGGATTCGTTGAGGAGTTGAGACATTTGCACACTCAACACCCCTTGAGGATGTAGGCACTTCTACATCATCTACTGGCCGCCCATTTGAGCCAGCATCAGCCAGAGATGCAGGCCAGTCAGAGGCTGAGAATACTGGCGTCGAGGCTCGGGATGATGACCGAGACGAGGATTTCTACATCCTCACCGGGAGGGACCACATGCAGATCGAGCAGAAGAACGCCTTCAACTAGAACCATCTGCTGCATTTCTTCCACATGTTGCATCTTATTGTTGCAACAAATGTCGATCCCGTGGCTCATAAAACCACATTTAGTCGGCTTTGGGCACAATTTTTGATACGAGTGGCACGTGGAGATCCTATAGATTTGCCACTGCACATCTTTGAGAGGATCCGTTACGAGGCGAGCATCGTCTCCACGGATAATCTCCCATACGGTGTCCTAATCAACCGACTATTACTTGCACGGGGAGTGCCGACCCAACCAGAGGAGCGGGTCAAAGATCAGATGAGCCCCCTCGACATGACCACGCATCGAAGTAGCATTGGACAGGCGAGGGGACGTCAGCCACCCCCTATAGAGGATCTAGTTCCTCTGACGCAGCCTGAGCCATGTCATGTCGGGAGTAGTAGTTAGCATCAATGTTTTGAATACCGTACCGGATGGTGTACCGGTCAAGGCACTAGAATGAAATATTTCGGTACCGGTATCGTTTCGTGTACCGTTTCGGGATAGTCGATATATGAATAAATTATATATAAATACATACATACATATAAATTATAAATAGTCTAGTCTAAATTGAGGGTCAAAAAATGAACTTGTAGTTTGAAATTTAGGCCGGTACAGGCCGAAATTTAGGCCGAAACGGCCGGTACCGGCCCAATGGCCAGTACGAAATACTGGTAGTATCTGTACCGGCCCAATGGCCAGTACGGCAAATATCGGCCGTACCGGCCAGTACGAAATGGTTTTTAAAACTTTGGTTAGCATACGTCGAGTACATCTGCAGGAGATGTGCGGCCTGCTTGGGTTGATGCGGTCATCTCACAGCTGATTGCGCATATCGATCATAAAATCGATCGATCGCTCGAGGCTATATCGGCGTCTGTTGCCGAACTCACCCATCGTGTAACTATCGTCAACGACAAGGTTGATACCTTGACTGAAGAGGTACGGAGTTCGACTTTTGCAGATAACGTTATCATCTGACTGTTGTTTACTACATTTTATCAAATTTTGTATTTTATTTTTAATATTTGTAATGAAAAATATTATTGAATATTTCTATTGTTTTTTAATTTCAATTTTTAATTTTCTTTGATGTTATATTTTTTAACTTTAATACTAAATCACTGCATTTCAAATATATATAAACATAAATATATATTTATATATTACAAATTGTGTATATATAAATATATACAATTCAATTTTTTAGACTTGTTCACAAATTATGCACAATAAAAACCACATAATTTTTAAATTAAAGTCATTTAATTTAAATTTACAATGAACGTTCGAATGTTATTACTTAACGTTTGAACATTGGCGCAAACATTTTATGTTCGAACGTTAATTAATAACATTCGAACGGTTGCGCCAAAATATTTTACGTTCAAACGTAAACAGACATAACGTTCGAACGTATATGTGACGTTCGAACGTATATTTCTCATACGTTGGAACGTAAAAAAATCTCATTTTATCTTTAGTGACGGTTTCCAGAAACTGTCACAGAAAATGCCTTTTAGTGACGGTCTAGGGACTGTCACAATTTCCCAACCGTCATAAAAAAGCAATTGTGTTGTAGTGTAGGTAATAAAGAACTAAATATTTTGTGGCTGAGACGTAGGTAATAGCTTGAGGTTGTGAAGTTTGTTAAACGTGCCCAATTCATTTCCTCTTGACTTAATATACTAGAAACTTCAACTTTCTTATTCGTTCTTCTTCTTCTTCTTCTTTGCTAGAGGTGCTTCCCTCAAAGTGAGCGATCCTCAGTGTATTTGATCAAATACTTAAAAAGAGTTAACAATTGGTATCAAAGTAAAATCACATCACGAGTTCAAGTCACAGAAGGAGTGACCTATATATTAGATTAAAATGCCTTCATAATATATATGAGCATAGTGTTAAGTGATTGAATACTAATAGATAAGTAAAGCCGTCAAAAGGAAAATGTAGGTTGGCGCCAGCCCAACCAAGGTGGATCTCTGACATCCTAGAGTTGGGTTGGTCTATAGCCATTTCGACAGCAGGACCAAAGATGGCAGCATGCCACCTCAAATGGGGTGGTTCGATAGCCATTTTTTAATTTTGAATTTAAGATATTAATGTGTGAAATCTGATTTTAAGTGTGTATAAAGAGTAAATATAAAGAGTAGTGCTAGATACTTTAAGGATAATCCTGGCCTGAAGGTAAATAGAGTAATGCTAGATGGATACAGTCTTAGAGTGTGCAAGTCTCGCTCATTACTCTTAAAAAGAAGTGAGGTTCATCATTAAGAAATAAATTATATGGATCCCAAATTTAACCATTTTTTTTAAAACAAAAAGTGTGCAAGACTCGCACACTGCAAGTATCGTTTCTCAAATATAAGATATTTAAAAAATATTAATTTCTTTTTCTTAAAAATAGAGAAGTTTCGCAGTAGGCAACCCGAGCGACCCGAAATGGACATTGTTTTAACATACTAGGGGTAATACCTGCACGGCCGGGGGCGGGGTTGACCCTTCCCCGCACCTCGCCCTTGCCCATGCAAGAGGTGGGGTTTTCACCCCCACACCCCATCCCCAGGATGCAAGAGTAAGGTCCCCCGCCCTAGTGCCGGGGGGAGGGGGTGGAACCCTCATCCACCCTGCCCCTCACCCACTCCAATAGTGTCTATGGCCCATTAGGCCCAAAAATTATTCTGTCTTGCCAGGCAAATCAAAAGTCTCATATTGCTTAAGTAAGACACTTGTATTGCCTTGACCTTCTATATAAACGCCACACCTACTACACTACAACTTACACAAAATATTAAGTAAAAACTGTACTTAATACATATTATTATATTTATATATAGTAAAACTACCAATATATTTATAAATATGTATAAATATATATTTATTTATGTTTATATAAATATTTTAATGTATACGGGGCGGGAGGTGGGGTGGAGCCGTTGGGGCCAGCCCGCCCGTGCCCCCCACAAGAATTCCTCCTTGCAGGGCGGGGGCCCCTCTACCTCCTGGGGGAACGAGGTTGCGCACCCCACCATGCGAGGGCGGGGTAGCGAGATGTGGGCCCCCACTTTTAGCGACAAAACTTTTAACCATACCTATGCCTGTCTTGTCATTAATGTCTAGCTGACTCTTGACAGAATAATCAATATCTTGATTACATCTAAAGAATCTTGCATTTCTTGGACTTAAGTCATGGTTGTATACATTCTTAACAGTACTTATGTGCAACATCTTACCAACCAAGATTGCATTAATCTTCACCTTACAATCAGTCTTCATTGTTGGGCGTGGTTTAGCAAAGTTAGTAGTATGATTCCTTGGCACCATGAGCACAACCAAGTGTTACATATCTAACACTCCCATCATGATCCATTTTATCTCGTTGTGTCATTATGAAAATCTCATATTTCTTATAGTACTCAATGAGTTCCTGCTCAGTTTTAAAAAACATCACAGTCATTGGCTCTGAAACCTTCTCATCATCATTCCTAAATCCTCCTCATCACCATTCCCTGGTGTTGGCTCTAATATCTCCTCATTAGCATTCCTCAGCGTTGGCTCTAATACCTACTCATCTACATGTTTCTCTCTCACACATTTGGGGTATTCGGATAAGTACTGCTTTAAGAAGAAAACAACGATCCTCTAGTAGATGAGGTGGCTTCAGCCACCTTGTTCGTTTGATTACTTTTGCTATTTCTTTCCATCCTGTTCATACCAAAAAGATTCGTGGGTTCTAGTTCTTTCACACACAGTCTCTTTGTAATAATAAAGAGGAGAAAAAATTAATGTGAGATCTGAGGACCATAGAAAGAATGTTGGACTAGAGAGACAAGTAGGTATTGAAAACAAAATTTACAAAATATCTATCTAATTTCATATGCATAAGTATTGAAATGAGATTGTAAATCCTGTCATGGGAATAAAACACTTGGATTCACACTTCACCCTACCACTTTTGTGTCCATATTATACACCAATGACCATATACATTTACCGTGCCTTATCCTATATATATAAATATGCCGAACCAAAATAAATGCAAAAAAAAAGAAAGAAAAGAAAAACGAAGGTTCACCACAGTTGGATTCAAGCTTCACCAAACCACTTTTGTGTCTGTATGAAATCACAATATCCATATAAATTTACCGAATAATATTCATTATATCATATATCTATATATCTATTGAACCAAAAGAAATGTACAAAAAGATTAACAGAAAAAATGAAACTTGGATTCAACATCCAAACATAGCACGATTTAGGAAGATGGTTTAATTACGGGGATAAAAGCTTCTTTATATTTTCGGATGTATTGTTTAATTTTGGGGACAAAAGATGGTTTAATTGTCTCCCGTTAAAGCTATATATGGGGATGCATTGTTGATTTTTCTCTTCATTATAGAAAATATTTAGGACAGATAACTACGGATCTCAATCTTTTTCCCAAAGACATCCAAAGTCATAAATCTAAATCTTATTTATTTTCTTTTATTTATTGAACTCAAAGAAATATTTGTTTTGTTTGAACCTTATGAATAAAAGTAATAAGTATGTAGAGCCCATGCGTAGGTGAAGTGGGTTGAGTTTATTTCATTTAGAAAGTTCGTAATAAGAACAACGCTTAATCATAACAGAAATGTTTGTAACATTTGAATCATTTGCATTTAATTTTCTTATTGTCTAGGTAAGCCCAGTTTGGGGATATTTGTAACACCTGGGTCCAACACGAAACTCGTGTTCAAATTTTTTCAATATGGATGAAAAACCTATTGGAATTTTAGCGAGTAATTTTTGGGAATAGGTTACAGACTCAGAATTTGTATTGATGGATTACGGACCTTTTATTATTATTTATTTTTTTGGCTTGATGTTTAGGGTAAAATTTTTAATGGACATAGTGAGTTTTTTTATTTGTTTATGACTAGAAAAATTGTGGGATTAATTGAGCTATATTAGTAGTTGTTTTCGTGGACTGCCTTAATAGACCCAATTTTTTTAACCCACACCCGGTTTCTCTAGTCAGACCCAGAGTCCAAAACTTCTTCAAGTTCCCCACAAAGCACGTCTCCACCCCATGCACATGCACATTCCTTTTGCCATCATCTCTAGGTTTTTTTTTTTTTTTTTCTTATCACTTATAAATACACATATCTCTCTACTATATTCAAGAAACCGCCCCCTGCCCAACCTCTCCCCTCCGTAGCCCACTTCTCCTCAACACTGTGAGCCCTCCCCCATACCGCAGCCGTGCAGCACCTGAACCACTACCACAAATGAGCCAAGCCCGTAACGCAACACGGTATATCCCATGGCGTTGCTGCACAGATCACCCACTGCACTGTAGTGCAACGCGAAGACAGCTGCTTTGCAGTAGAAACCGCCCAACAAACCACCACCACCACCACCCTTGATTCTTCATGCCTCAGCCACCAGAGTCGCACTGTTAGGCAAGCTCTATTTTTCCCACCCAAAAATAGAGCAGCCCACGTCACGCCTTTAGCCTCGTTTCCTCCACACCTTAACCGCTCGGGCCCCCATTCGTGCTCCTCAAAACAAAGCCCAACGTCGCCAGTGACGGAAGCTGCTACCCATTGCCCCGACTGCTCACCATAAGCCGTTGTCTCTTTCTCTCCCTATCTCTTTGGTTCTCTCTTTTTCTCTCACTCATATCTCTCTCAGTACCCCGTCGCCATGACCACTGCCGTGTACTGACCAGCCCATTGCTCCGCCGGACGTTTCACTTATATCCCGGTGAGCCTCCTTGCATTTATTAGTCTCTGTTTCTTGTTACAATCTTGATAGGATGGTTTACGTAGGTTGTGATGCATGCCGTTGGGTTAAAATAAAATAAGTGTCTTAATTTCATTATTACCCTTCGACTTACAAGTTGTGTAAATATGTTTTAAACTTTTATTATATCCTAGTGGACTCGATTTTATTTATGTTTACAGAAAACTTTTAAGTAATTTTAACATGTTATTAAGTAGAGATTTATTTTTAAGAGTAATTGATAATGGTGTAAATTTATTTCTGCACTTAGATATGATCTAGTTCATTAAATAATAGTTGTTGTTTAATTTAAAATATTTTGGTATAGTTATATGATCTAGTATTAAATTTATAGTTTGATTACATTAATAAATAAGTTAGATATTTTTTTTTCATGTTTTAGCCAAAGTTATTGGATGGACATTGATGATCTTAGAAAGTGATGATATATTTGGAGGTTATGAGAATTTTAGGTTTTGAGGAACTAAAATAGATTATTTTAGAAATTTAGGTTTAAATATCGAAATACGTGACTAATTGAAAATTTACGGGAATTACGTGATTATTTTATAGGTGACGATTGATTTTTGTTCAGTACCACTATGGAGAAATTCTGATAAGCTAAGAAGTCCAGGTAAGCGGGGTTCCTATGCTAGACTTTGCATTAAAATAAAATGAGTTGAGGTTGACTTTTTGGAAAATATACATATTTGATTTTGAAAAGAAATTTGAACTACCTCAGTTATTTGTTCTGCATTATTCATAAGATTCTGTTTAAGAAGAAATTATTTTCCATCATGACTGGTGTAGACATGAGCTTATTTTTGACATTCTATTTCTGATCTATGCAAAAAGAGCGAATATGAAAATTTGTGCATAATTATGTAAATATGTTTTGGATTTGCTTTTGATTACGAAGATGATATGATTTTGTTCAGTACTCTGTTTGAATAAGTTGTGATTTCTGAAAACCTTTGACATGGCTCTTTGATTCTGAATTTGATTCTGTTTCTACTCTGTTCAGTTACGGCCCTGCCACGGGTTATAATAGTGGATACAGCCTAACCACGGGTAATAATAGTGGATACGGCCCAACCACGGGTTACAGTAGTAGATGCGGCCCAACCACTGGTAATAATAGTGGATACGGCCCAACCACGTGTTATAATAGTGGATACGGCCCTGCCACGGGTTATAGTAGTGGTCTCTATTTTGAGTGCACACCTTGGTGACAGAGTGATTTATTTTCTACCCGGCTATCCGCAGACGCACAACCCTACCACGAGGATTATACATGGCTTCTATTCTAATATGATGTTCTAATGATGATGATGATCATCATTTATGCTATGCCAAATAATATTTTTGAATGAAATTGATTCTGAATCTTCGCTCTGATCTTTTGATAATATGTTTTGTTTCCGCACTCGGAAAATGAAAATGTTTTATTCTGTATTCTGATCTCTGTAAATGCTCATGTTTACACACTGGTATATGTTCTCTGCTTACTGAGTTGTTGATAACTCACCCCTTATCTCTAAACATTTTTCAGATAATCTTGATGGTTCTACTGGAGAGCAAGAGTAGGCAGTATTATAAAGGTTTGATGTTCGCTGAGGAATAAGTACCCGAGGGTACAAGTTTTTTATTTGAGAGTCTTAGTTAGTAATTTGGTTATTTTCAGTTATTTTGATTTTATGAGTTAAGGATATTTTCGAGTTTTTTGGAGAGTTTCAATTTATTTTATTAAGAATTTATGTATTGTCCTTATGAAGGAATATAGATATTTTGTTTGAGTAAATGAATATTTTTATGGAGTTGCTGGATTATTTATAGTTGTGATTTTGAGTTGATATTTAGGTTACAAGAGCTAACTCTCCGGACCTCCAGGAACGGGGCGTTACAATATCAATATGTAAGGTGCATTCCCTGCTCATAAGTGATCTATCGGAATACACTAGAAACTTCAGCTTTCGTATTCATTCTTCTTCTTCTTCTTCTTCTTTTTCTTTGTTGGAGGTGTTTCCCTCGAAGTGAGTGTTCCTCAGTGTATTGGATCAAATCCATGAAAAGTGTTAACAATTGGTATCAGAGCAAGAATCAGATCACGAGTTTAAGTCACGAAGGGGACGACCTATAAATTGGATTAAAATGCCTTAATGCTATATATGAAGATAGTATTAAGTCATTGAATACTAATAAATAAGTGAAGCCACCAAAAAGGAAATCTAGGTTACCACCCAACCAGGGTGGATCTCTGACATCCTAGAGTTGGGTTGGTCTGTAGCCACTTCGGCAGCGAAACCAAAGATGGCAGCATGCCACCTCAAATGGGGTGGTTCGATTGCCTTTTTCTAATTTTGAATTTTGAATTTAAGATATTAACGTGTGAAGTCTAGTTTAAGTGTGTATATACTACTATTAAGTAGGGGTGTAATCGGTGTTCGGTCCGATTTTGAATATATTTTAAAACCGAACTGGTATATATCGGTTTTGAGATTTGAAGAACCGATATCATACCAGTTATACCCCCTAAACCGATACTTTCAATTTTACCGGTTCCGGTTCGATTTTCTCAGTATATTATATAGTATATATATTATAATATATAATAATATAGTGATAATATATTGTAGTATATTATAATATAAATTATAATTGTATTATAGACTATAGTGATATATTATAATATATAATATATTGATATATTATAGTATATTATAATATATAGTGATATAGCATGGGTATAACTACTAATACAATAGATTATAGTAATAATATATAGTTATTTATATAAGATTTTAAAATTTAATATTATATTAATTAATAATTTATCATATAATACAAAATTATATATAATATAAAAAAATTATTCAATATAAAAAAGTAGAAAACATATTTATGAACCGGTTTGGTCTGATGTTAGAAAAAAGAAAATCAGAACTGAACCAATTTCGACCGGTTTTGAGAAAAATGAACTGGTATCGGACTAGACCGAACCCGGTATCGAACCAAACCCACCGGTCCGGTCCGGTTCGGTTTACCGGTTCACTAGATAATCCTAGCCTGAATCTAAATATAAAGAGTAATACTAGATAGGGGTCCGCCCTCGCTACCCTGCCCTGCTTCCGCTCTGCCCCCGTTTGACGGGGTGGATCACCCCGTCTGTCAAAAGCGGGGCACGGGTGGCCCCGCCCTCATCTGACCCCCAAGGCGGGGGCGGGATAGGAGCGACCCCTATCCCGCCCCGTAATATATATATATAAGTATATATAAATGTATATATATATAAAAATAACCCAGGTATGAAATGATGTCGTTTCATGCCTTTGTTTTTTCAACAAAAATATGCCCATAAAGAAACGACGCCAATGATGAAACGGCGTCGTTTCATTTTTTGTTTAGAATTCCCCCCTGCGTGAGATCACCCTCCCACTCACCCAGAATCTCTCTCTCTCTTTGTGTCTCGCTCCGTCGCTCGCCAATCTCCACGCTCTCTGTGTCTCGCTCCATCGCTTGCCGTCACTGTAGCCGTCACCGCAGCCTTCCATGACTCCGTCTTCATCTCCGTCGCTGAAGGTAAGAAACCCTAAATCTACTATAATTGTTTGTGATATTTATTTTTTGGAATGGAGATTGGAGGAAAGATGGGGTTTAATCGGAGATGGAGGATAGGATTTTGTGAATTGTGTGCTGTGGAGACTTAATTGTGCATGTGGTTCACTGGTTTGAATGGTTGATGTTTGATCTGTACAGTGTGTTCGTGTGTGAATCTCTCCACGATTGGTTTATTTTTTCATTTTTTTTGAAGCCCTAAAATAATTTAGGGGTTTCAATCCTTCAAACCTCTAAATTATTTTCCCTAAATTATTTTAGGGTTTCGGATTGGAACCCTAAATTAGGGTTCCAATCCAAAATATGGTAGGTTTTGAGGTGGAAGTTAACATGCAAAGTTAGGAATTCTCTAGAGTTTCACGATTTTTGTTGTGGCACAATTGAACTGTTCTCCGTTTGGACATTCATACAAGCTATTCTGTCCAAATTCAGAAAAACAAGTGCAGACACCCATGATAATGGCCAGCTGTGTATCCTATATTCAAGTTCTTTTTTTTTTTTTTTTTTTGAGAGAAAAGCTACTTCATATTAAAATCTCAAGAGAGATAACTGTGAATACATTGAGGATAATCCTCTACATGAATTGAGTCCTCAGATAAATCTAGAGAACTTTTTGTCAAACAATGTGCCACTGTGTTGGCTTGTCTAGGAACATAGCAAACAGACCAAGAAAGGTAAGTGCCTAAAAGTTTCTTGATATCTTGATAAATCAACCCCACCGTGCTCCAGTGTTCAGCTGCGCCATCTATGCCATGTGCCACTTGTTTTGAGTCCCCTTCGAAAATGACGTATTTCAAACCAAGTTTAATACCAAACTGTACTGCTCGCAAGGCAGCTAATGCTTCTCCCAAGAGTGGATCAGGAAAGGAGTTACAAGGGCTTCCGAGAGTTGTTGTCAAGAGACCCAACCAATCTCTAATTGACACCCCGATACCCACCCTGCAATTAGCCTTGTCAATGGCTGCGTCCCAGTTTAATTTGTAGAAATTGTTTGGAGGCTTGCACCACCTGGCTGTACGTTGAATCTGAGGAGATGTCTTCTGCTGGTTTCTTTCAAGCTCTTCCAAGTCTGTAATGCTAGTGGAGACCAGTTTTAAGACCTGTTGAGGTGAGGCGAATTTGGATTAAAAAATGAACTTGTTCCTTCTGAACCAAAGTTCCTTAGCTGTGAGAGCTAATTTAGTATGTTCCTCTAGTGGAAGTGTGGATAGAAGCTCTGAAAGTAAATCATAAAAAGGTGCCTCCTCAGTCTTACTTTTCTGTATTCTTCTTGAGCTAATACTCCAAACATCCTGAGCTGCTTTACACATCCATAGAACATGGGATACGGTTTCTAGATGAAGTAAACATATGGGACACAATGGTGAGTTAATGATCTTCCTTTTGTGCAAGTTAACTTTGGTGGGAAGGATTTCCTTATAGTAGATTCCAAAGGACCTCATGTTTGGAAGTGTCTGATGCTTGTCCCTTACTGAGATTATTCATAGAAACTTGGAGATGGTAAGCTGATTTAACTGTGAAGATCCCGTTCTTAGTGCACCTCCAAACCTGCTTGTCATTACTGTTGCATGGACTAACATGAATTCTAGAAATAATAGCAGCCTCTTCAGGAGGAAAACATTTTGAACAAGATGCAGGTTCCATGAGTGAGTATCTTGGTCAATGAGAGAGTTAACAGTAGCTTCAGGACTAAGTACCTTGGGAGGAGACTTGTAAGATGTTGGAATAGGCAGCCATCTATCTGACCAGATTTTCACTTTGTTTCCATTACCAATCTTCCATATAAGGCCCTCATAGAGTAATTGTCTACCAGCCGTGATACTCTCTTCCACACAAAGGAGTCACCCCTTCTAACTCTAGCTGAGGAGAAGTCAGTTGATGGAAAATATTTAGCTTTTAGAACTCGAGAGGCCAGTGATTGAGTATTAGTGATGATCCTCCACCCTTGCTTAGCTAAAAGAGCCTTATTAAAGTCTTCAAAATCTCGAAACCCCAAACCCCCAACCTGTTTGCCTTTTCCAAGACCTTTCCAATTTAGCCAATGCATCTTAGAATTCTGGTTTTTAATGCCCCACCAAAAGGACTGCATCAGTTTATTAATGTTCCTTAATATGCCTTTTGGAATTAGAAAAATGCCCATGCAATATGTGGGTATGGATTGAATGACTAATTTCAGTAAGACTTCTTTACCTGCTGGGGAAAGCAGGTTAGTTTTCCAGCTGCTCATTTGAGCTTTGATTCTGTCAAGGATTGGAAAAAAGGCCCTTGATTTACTCCTTCCTATGTAAGAAGGCAAGCCCAAATATCTTTCAAAAGGCCCCGAGGCTTTAATTCCAGTGGTAGACAGTATAGAATTTTGGGTCTCTTGACTTGTGTTCTTACTAAAAAAGATTGAAGACTTCTCAAGGTTTAGCCTTTGACCCGAAGCTGATTCATACAAAGAGATGATGTTATGTAGCCTATTCCATTCCTGCAACTGTGCTTTACAAAAAACCAGACTATCATCTGCAAAAAAGAGGTGGTTAACAGACAGAGAGCCTCTAGTAATTGGGAAGCCAGCTATTAAGCCCTTTTGCTCAGATTGATTCAGTGTATAAGTGAGAACTTCTGAGCATAAAATGAACAGGTAGGGTGAGAGTGGATCTCCTTGATGAATACCCCTCGAAGGCTTGAAGGAAGATTGAGGTGAACCATTAAGAAGAATAGAATAAGAAACCGTACTAATGCACTGCATAACCAGCTCAATCCACTCCTTAACAAACCCCATCCTTTGAAGCACATGCTGCACAAAAGACCACTCTAGCCTATCATATGCCTTACTCATATCTAGCTTGAGTGCCATAAAACCTTCTTTGTGATTCTTCCTTCTGTTCTGCATTGAGTGCATTAGTTCATATGCCACAATTGTGTTATCAGAGATCATCCTTCCTGGAACAAACGCACTTTGGGTGTCTGAGATTAGAAGAGGCAGTATGGATTTAAGACGACTTGCCATAACCTTTCCAATGAGTTTGTAGAGAAAATTGCAAAGGCTTATGGGCCTATAGTTTGAAACAAGCAAAGGGAATTTCTTCTAGGGATAAGGGTGATAAAAGTGTGGCTGATTGATTGGAAATTGACTTGGTATTAAGGAATTCTATAGCAGCAGCAACCACATCATTACCAACAGTTTGCCAGTGGTTTTGGAAGAAAATAGCAGGGAATCCATCTGGTCCCGGGGAACCCAGAGGATTCATATGAAAGATGGCTAGCTCAATCTCCTCTCTAGAGTAAGCTTTTGTTAGGGAATAATTCATCTTTTGCGTGACCGTTGGTCTGAAGTTTTCCAATAGAGAATCAGGAGCTGTAGGGTTGGAGGTAGTAAAGAGATCTCTAAAAGCTTATTGGAATTCACTCCCAATATCATCCAGATTTGTCAAGGTCTGTCCCAGATCAGTTTGGAGTTTCTGTATAAAATTTTTCTGTTTTCTAATCGATGCACATTTGTGAAAAAATTTGGTGTTCCTATCACCATCTTTGAGCCATCTCTGTTTGGCTCTTTGCCTCCACTTAAGGTCCATTGCCTCTAAAGACACATCCAATTCATTCTGTACAATTCGAATCTGGTCATTATCCAACCTAGAGTTGGGAGCTTGCAAAGATCTCAGTAGTTCAGTTTTGGTATTTAGGTCTTGTTGATGAGAATTTCTAATCAAATTATACCACTCTCTCAATTGGAATCTGCATCCCTCAAGTCCTCTTCTAGTGACATCTGCCTTGGAACCCGATTGTAGTGAGCCTTGCCAAGCCCTTTTGATCACAAACTCACAACCCTCCTGTTTGGCCCACGAAGCTTCATATCTAAAATCTCTTTTGTTTCTGATAAAAGAGGGAGTAAATGAGGAACTTGATATGAGAAGAGGGTTGTGATCAGAACAAATGGTAGGGAGGATGGAAACTGAATTAGAGTAAAAAAGGTCCTGCCATGCACAGTTTGCTAGTCCCCTATCCAATCTTTCTCTGCTGAAGTTAGGACCCTCACGGTTATTGCACCAGGTAAAAAGGGAGCCCTCAAAGCCCATATCACCAAGTCCACAATAGGCAAGGGTCTGTCTGAATGCTTCCATCTGATTAAAAGGTCTGGGAGGACCACCTCTTTTTTCACCATGAGAAGTAAGTTCATTAAAGTCTCCCATGCACAGCCAGGGAGTATCTGGGTTCACTTTTAATAGTCTTAGAAGGTTCTAACTTTCTTTTCTTTTTGCAATAATAGATTGACCATAAAAGCCAGTGATAATGAAAGATTTTCCTGCATTTTCCACTTGAACTTTGGAGAGATATATGGCTAAGGGAATAAGACAATAGATTGGCAGATGTTTCTTGCTTCTAGAAAAAAGCTAGGCCACTACTTCGACCTATGCAATCCACTATGAAACTGCACTCAAATCCTAGCTTGTTTCTTATGAACTCCATTTTTTCTCTTTTACATTTTGTTTCTATTAAAAAAACCAGTGATGGGGACTTGACTCTCACCAAAAGGTGGAGTTCTCTAACTGTCCGAGGGTTCCCAATCCCTCGTCAGTTCCAGCATAAGGTGATCATGGAGATGGGCAGTGCTGTTGAATAGCCATTGCCAAAGTGTGTTTGAGTCTTTTTGAAGATCTCGTGGGTTTAACCGTCGAGCCATTGATTCTTTTTTTCTTTTTGGTGGTTGCATTTCCAGCATAGGGGTTGGACAAGCTTGACACAACATTCAAGCCTGTCTTTTCACGAGCTCTTCTTTTCCAGTTTGACAAAAAGGGAGATTTTGTTTGTAACTTTTGGTCTAACTGGGAGTACAGAAGAGAAGGACTTACTTGGTAAGTGTCTGCTACGAGGGCCATATTGGTGTCCCTAAACATCGAGTCTGACTACCTGCTGGAAAGTGAGGTCCTGACATCTTCAACTGGTGACCCCACGAGACAAGTTGGGGTTGTTTTTTTTTACTGTTGACAACTGACACTGTCCTTTTTTGACAAAAGGTCTTCACCTCCCCTTTCCTTTTCCAATGCAAAGTCTGGTTGTACAGGATCACACGGGACTATTGGCGAGAAATCAGCTGACTTTTGAGATAAATTACTCCCACCAAAATCAGACTCTTGATCATCGGAGCTGGCCTGTCGACCACTGCCTGTGGTCTTCCCCTCTGGACTGCTAGAATGTGTTTTGTAGTGATTTGGCTTTTGAGATGGATCAGCTCTGAGCCAAGGGCCATATTGAAGTGCTGACGCAGTATGAGTACTACCGTCTGAGATATGTCTTGAACATTTGAGCTGTGTGTGCAAAACTATACCACAGTGGTAGCAAAATGAAGGTAGTCTTTCATATTTGAAAGGTATCCAGGAACGAGCATCTCCTACATTAATAACACAGCCCCTTGTCAAAGGTTTAGAGAGGTCAATCATCACCTTCACACGTAGGACTCCCCCCCATGCTCTTCCTTTTACATCAACATCCACCATGACCTTACCTGCACTGGTCCTGAGCTTCTCACCCATTCTTTTGTTCATTGCAGCAAATAGGAGATCATGGAGTTGGAGCCAAAACGGTTCTAGAGAAAACTCAATATCTTTTAAGGTTAGCTTGCCTTTACACTCTTGAATACAGATTAAGTTTCTGTCGAAAGACCAAGGTCAACCAGTTAACACCTTGGTTCTCACGGTGGGGTTATGAAACTCAAGAAGGAACTAGTTTGTTCCTAAATCTTTGAAAGAAATCCCACCTTCACCATTCCATAGCCTAGTCATTGTTGCTTTGAAGGCTCCTTTATTCACTTCTCTGTCTGCAACTACCAGTGCAACAAGGCACGAGTTGCTAAAATCCTAAGAAAGCGTAAATTCCTCCTCTGTTAGGTAGTATTCTTGATGTTCCTCTTCCGTAAGCTTGAGGCCCTTACAAAGATGAGAAATCTCCTCTTCCATGTGTGTAAGATCAACTGAGACAAAACAAACTCTATGTATTGAGGAGATCCAAGAGACAAAACTCTATGTTCCTAGGAAGCATAGAGAGAAAATCCCATCTGCTCAAGAGAGAGAGGACCAGTTTTTCATTATATATTCAAGTTCTTGAATGCACATATAAGTCTAGATTTCGAATACCTCTAGAGAACCTCGTTTTGTCACACTAAACATTGAAAAAAGGAAAATTTCTGTGAAATACAAAGTTATAAAATTTTGTATAAACTTTTCAACGTAACCAACTTTCCCTTCATCCCATGAATAGATCAAGAAATATTTCCGTTTTAACTTTGACTAGTTTTTTCCCAAAAAACAACATACATAAACTGGAATCTTTCAAGTCCTGTATCGAATTCATCACCAACTTATCCATTAACACTGAATATTTTAACACAAGAACATGTTTTGATATGTGAATTTGCCAACACAAAAATAAAAGATAACAATCAACGTACGTATTCAAATTATAAAAATAATTAATAGTAGTTGAAGGATAGAAATTGTAGCTTAATTCCCCAAAAACATCTTTGTATGATCTATTAATATTTGAGATGATTAAATGTTACTTATGTTAGGAAAATATACACACTTTGCGCTCAAGCTCATGTTAAATTAATATGTTATCACCTTAAATCCTGAATTGAAAAGCTTTCCAATAATTTTCTTATGCGTTCCGCCATTTTTAAATATCGATCTAATTTGTTTTAGTTTCAAAAGCGTAGTCATGGCATGATTTGGTTGTGTTTTAAATTGAGTTTTTTTTTTTATATATATTTTCACATTCTTATATTTTTATGTAACAATTCTTTACAACTTTTATAACCCATTTTAATTGGGTATTTAATTTTTTTTTTATGTTTGATGTTTTTAATTTTGGTATTTCAATTTTTTTTTTTTTTTTTTTTTTTTTTTTTTTTTTTTTTTATGTTTGATGTTTGATCATTGATGTTTGATCTTCCAACTTCTAATATATATGTTAATGCTTGGATGTTAATTGTTTGGCATGTTGCTATGTTTGTTTTAATTTCAGATTTCTTGTTTGCTTGAGTTTATGGATATGCCAGCAAATTCTAATGCGAGCTCTCATTTCCATGCCCAGGGTATCCCTACCCCTACACCTACCCCTACTCATACTTCTACTCCTACACCTACCCTTGGCCCAACACCTACCCCTACGGCCCCCTGCCCTGCCCCCAAGCCCAACAAGAAACTTGCTTCTATAATTTGGGCTCATTTTACCAAACTAGTGCGTAGTGACCCCAATAACCTTCAAGGCAAGTGTAACCATTGTGGAAAAATTTATGGATGCTACTATAGGAAACATGGCACCTCACAATTAAAGGTACACTTAGAAGAGCAACGTAAAAAAAGTTTAATATTAAGATCATTACAAGAGAAGAGTCAGTCTAGGTTAGAAATTGGACTTTAAAAAATGGCAGATGAGACTACTGGGGGTGCAACTTTGAGAGGGTATACTAAGTATGATCTCGATAAGTGTAGCAGACACCTAGCTCGTATGGTCATCATGGACGAGCTACCTTTTCAAGTTGTTGATGGAAAATGATTCCAAGTGTTTGCTCGTTACTTGGAACCAAGGTTTAATATTTCTTATTGTCACAAGGTGGCAAAGGATGTAAAAAAATATTTTTGGTTGGAAAAAGAGAAGTTAAAGGGTGAATTGGCCGGTCAATTTGTTTGCCTTACCACTGATAGTTGGACATCAGTCCAAAATTTTAATTATGTCTTCAACTGTGCATTTTGTTGATTGTAATTGGACATTGCATACGAAAATTATAAAATTTTGTCAAAACACCGATCATAAGGGTGAGACAATTGGGAAGGTCTTAGAGGCTGCAATAAATGAGTGAGGGTTGAATCGAGTTCTTACAGTCACAGTTGATAATACCTAGTCTAATAATGTCGCATTGAGACATCTGAAGACCTATCTTAGAGGGGCAAGTAAGACAATCTTGGGTGGTGAGTGTCTGCATGTGAGATGTGTGGCACATATTCTTAATCTTATTTTTACTGATGGCTTGAGGGATCTTTATGACTCGATTGCTTGGGTTAGGACTGCTGTGAGATGGGTGAGATCTTCTCCTTCGAGTTTGGAGAAATTCAAGGTCTGCGGGTCTAACATCAAGAAGGGCATTTGTACTGATATGCCTACACGATGGAACTCAACATTTTTTACGTTGGAGGCGGCCCAAGAATATAGGCTGGCATTTGCACTATTGGGTGATGAAGACATCCAATATATTAAATATTTTTATGATCACAGGGGATTGGAGAAACCTGTAGATGATGATTGAAATATTGTATCGATTTTTGTAAGTTTTTTAGGCTTTTTTTATGAGGTCACCACGACGATATCTGGAATTTTGTACCCTACATCCCATCAATTCTGTCAGCAAATATGTAGGGTAAAAGAAGAATTAGATGACATGGTTGTGGGTGGTCACATTAGGCTGCGGGAGATGACATTGGTTATGAGGTCAAAGTACGACAAGTATTGGAGAGATTTTACTAGGGCTAATATTTTGTTATATGTAGCTGTCATCCTTAACCCGAGGTTTAAGATGGATGGCATGGTATTTAGATTGGACCTTGCGTACGGGAGCTTATTACAGCAAGGGTTTGGGAAACCCTTAGTAGATTATTTGATGATTTTACTGTCATGCGGGGAGGTAATATTGCGGCACCTACACCTACCCCCACCCCCCCACCAATTCAAGAAGTTGATAGTGGGAAAGACGTAGATTAGATTGGGGTGAGAGGTTTGAGCTGACCCCCTTAATGTAGAGTTATGTAGAGGCTCAGTCAGAGAAAGACAGATACTTAGCAGCGGAGGTAATACCATTTTCACGAGACTTCGCTATATTAAGTTGGTGGAATGTGAATGCCGTGAAGTATCCCATCCTTGGAGAGATAGCCCGTAGTCTTTTGGCCATCCTTGTTACCATCGTAGCCTCAAAGTCGGCTTTTAGCACCAGAGGGCATGTATTAGATTCATTTCAGAATTCATTAGCTCCTATCACTGTGGAGGCTTTGATTTGTATGCAGAATTGGATCAAGAGAACTCCAATTCATGGTCCGAATGTTCTTGAGTATGAGGAGGTCAACGTCGAGGAGGAGTGTGTTGATCAGCCTGGATCTGATCTTTATTTTAATTTCATTTTCTAATTTCTTATTAATTAATTTATTTTCATTTAATTGGTATTCATTAATTTCATTTCAAATTTTATTGTTATAGTGATACCTGAGACGACATCTACGGCTACCTCCGATGCAGCATGACTTTGTATTGGACCCACCATTGTCATGGTTTGCACAATTTGTCCTTTATTTGTTTTTTGCATTTATAATTTTATATCATATTTTAGTATCTAATTATTTTGCTTGTATGTTTTTTAGTTTTAATATTCTCAATATACATATGCCAAATCCTAGATTCCTAATGACCGATCTATGCTCATTTGCCTCATCTTCATCTCAAATTCCAATTGCCTAATCTCAATCTCATCTTGGTTAGTACTTTTAATATTTTGTATTTTAATTTTTTTAATTTTCGTATCATTTTATAATTCTAATTTGTTTTAATTTTAATTTATTAATATTTCAGATTTTACAACTTATTAACGTTTATAATCTTGATTTCCAGTCTCACAGCAGTCGACACAACTCACCACTCAATGAACTCACCGCCACAGCGCCATCCCAAATTGATCAAATTGAAAAGTTATGAGTTACAATTTTTAATTTACAATTAAGTGTAATGTTGTTACAATAGTTAATAGCACAATTTGTAATATTTAATATTTTTAGAGGAATTTATAATATTGTAATAGTTTAAATTTATTAGTTCTCTTAGAGTCTTAATTTGTATAATTGTAAATTATAAGTTGTAATAGCTTAGTGCCTCAGTGATGATTATGGCTTAATTAGTTAATAGTTAAAATTTAGTATATAGTTAATAGTTCTAAAAGAAAACTAAAATGAGCAGTGCATTGTAGATATGCAACTGAAAGAAAACTAGAGAATAAGCACATAGACTCTGAATAGTAGAAATTGAGAGGATTTAAAATGAGCAGTGCATTATATTTGTATGTGATATAGTTGACTTTGACAATGATTATAGTTTCTAAACTTATGCGGTTGGATAAGAGGCTTGCATTGCTATGCCACATAGGCCTTCCTCTGCATCAATATCTCTTTTCATCCTTATGTACCCTTGTTCACCCCATTCTGTACCCCATGAGTTCTTCACTAGCCAATACTTGGTCCCGTCATTGGTGATCCCATAACCAACAACGGTAACACCATGGTCTAGGCTAGTGCCACACTCTCCTGTAAAAATACCACTTGAATAGAATTGGAAATCAGAACCTCCAGCATCTATGGCAACAGAAACTGGTTGATTAGCTACAGCTTTAAGAAGTGCTTTTTCGCTATTTGCTGGCACATCTTCATAGCCATTTATCTTGGCTGCATGGTTGGATTCTTCCTTTGTGTTGCAGGTTGCATCAACACCCTTGTAAGGATAGTTGGCTTCTGTAGTGAGGCCTTGATTATGTTGGATGAATTGGAATGCATTATCCATCAAACCGCCACCACAGCCTTGGTCAATTCCTTTAATGTCACAGTCAACCAACTCTTGCTCAGACAAAGCGATTAATTTACCAGTTGATAGCTTGGTAATTCCTTCCATGGCTGCCACTGCTGAAAATGCCCAGCAACATCCTACATTTCATCACAAGAAAGAGTTAACAATCTTACAAGGAGTATATATCATTTCAAAATTAGGCACTTACCACATTGGCCTTGGTCTTTGATGGGTGTTACTGCTCCTTTCTTTCTCCAGTCCATTACAGATGGCAACACAGTTACATTTTCATATTTGAAAGAAGAAGCTTGTGTTGAGCATTCATGCCCCATGAATCTATTTCGCGTGGCTACGAACTCTTCATTTGTAAGATCTGCATATTGGTTGATTCCTAACTTGTATGGCTTGTTTGCTGCGCCATTAAATGATTCTATGTATGCCGTATTTTCTTTGAATATTTTGAAACGCTTCTCTTTCTCATAAGTTTCCTCATATATACGCCCATAACGAGCCATCCACTGCTCATACTTCTCATGCATTGCTACATCCTGGAGGGTGCGAGCGGCAGCTTGAGAAGCCAAAGCTCCCAAAGTGATGATCAAAGCCAAACAAATGATTTGCCAATGGTTAGTGAACCCCATGATTTGTATTGTTGCAGCTAAATTTTGATGAATTGAATGAGTTACCGACATAACTACTCAAGAGATTTATATAGAGATAATCCTCCTTGAATTGCATGCTAATCTATCCTAACACTAGAGGAGGACTTTCTCATCATCGTGCTCGAGAGAATTTCTTGATCTAGATCCATAAAACTATCTACTTTGTTTAATTTTCAATTGCCATTTTGGAGTTTCTTGTTACACACTTGTCTCTTTATGATCATATTGGTCTATATTTATAAGGGTCAAATCATAAATTAAGGGATATGGGCTATGGTTGATAGAAAACAATTTAGTATTTTGTAATTGTACTTGGGGCTTCCGCCTGTCAAATCAAACCAAAATGGTCTCACCGCAACGTTTCATTTGTATATGAAAAAAAAGTTGGAACACAAATAGTCACGACGTTGGATAAACGATGTATATATGACAATTATTTAATACACTAAAACACTAGGAGCTGATTTATCTATTGTCGTATGTCAACATCATTCTAAAAGCTTTGAACTTCCACCTTACCATGAGCATATTGAAGCCTCAAAACTATTCCATCTAAACTGTATAACTTCTATAATAACTGGTCGTTATTCAGACTTTGGTAGCATATTCCTAACATATTGGCTTCAAACACCCAAATTTATTTTGCAAGGTTTGACAAAAAAATCAAGACATCCTAAAATAATGTGATGGTTTTGAAAGTAAGACAAATAAATTTTCTTAAAGCTTCAAATGAAACTACTATTTTTGGTTGTTGAACTAAACTCAACTTATCTCAAACTAATCATTGATGGGACCACTACTTTTTCAACTTCTCATAAAAAGTTAAACGCATCACAACCTAAAAAGTTAAACTCATATCAACCTAAAAAAATTAAACTCATCTCAATGGGACCCACAAAATATTTTTATTCACAACTCTACTCAATTCATCTCAACATCCAAACGTAGCATAATTTAGGAAGATGGTTTAATTATGGGGATAAAAGCTTCTTTATAATTTCGGATGTATTGTTTAATTTTGGGGACAAAAGATGGTTTAATTGTCTCCCGTTAAAGCTATATATGGGGATGCATTGTTGATTTTTCTCTTCATTATAGAAAATATTTAGGACAGATAACTATATGGGATCTCAATCTTTTTCGCAAAGACATCCAAAATCATAAATCTAAATCTTATTTATTTTCTTTTGTTCATTGAACTCCAAGAAATATTGGTTTTGTTTGAACCTTATGAATAAAAGTAAATAGGTATGTAGAGCCCATGCATAGGTGAAGTGGGTTGAGTTCTTTTATTTAGAAAGTACGTAATAAGAACAACGCTTATAAATATGAGATTTTCAAACTCTAAGCCTATTTAAAGATAGGGGTGGCAATATGTGACATGACTCCTTAATCCATGGTACACGAGCACGACATGATAAAAGCGAGTTAGGGTTTAGCCTTAATGGGTTCGGATTAAAACGGATTGACTCGTTAAGACACGATTGCTTAATGGGTTGATAACGGGTCAACCCATTAAGAAAGTTAAAGTTATAATTATACCCTTATATCTAAAAATAAAATTGTTGGGATTTTAATTTCGATATTTTTATTATTTGTATTGTAATTTTGGACTTGTAGTTAGTTTTATATTTTTTTTTATAGATATTGTGATTTTAATATTTAAATAAAATTATGTTAAACTTAACTAGGTCAAACGGGTTAATTTCAGGTATGTTCAACCTATTTACATAAATGTGTCAAAACGGGTTGACCCGACCCGACCCGACCCGTTATGTTAATGGGTCGTGTTAGGATTTGAGATTTTGACACGATTAACTTAACGGGCTGGATTAGGGTTGACCCATATAGTATAATATAAATGTCTTGACACGATATGAATACGACCTATTAACACGATTTGACACCCCTATTTAAAGATGTAAATATATCTTAAATTACTATTAAGTCATGATATTGGTCAGTATAAGACTACCTGACTAACGTAGTTAACCACTCAAATTATTTGAGTACTTAGATAGTAATGTAAGGTAAAAGTCTTAAATGTAAAATATTTATATAAAAATGTGGGTCAAAAAGTGAATTTTTTCACACTTTTCCATTGTGGGGTCCCTTTTTTTTTTTATCAAATCATCCAAGAAAAGTACTTATTACGTGAATTCAATATCTCTAGTGAAATAATATCATATTAAAAACATTACGTTACTAAAGAATAATCTTTACATTGCCGCCACCCAAATGTTTTGAGGTTGAGAGATAGATTGAGGAGTAGCTTGAGGTTGAGACGTAGGTAATAGAACTGAATGTTTTGAGGTTGAGAGGTAGCTTGAGGGGTAGCTTGAGGCTGAGACGTAGATAATAGAACTGAATCTTCATAAAATATTGAGTTTATATCTCTCTTACCCATACTCGTTGCTTTATTGGTGCTTAGAGCATCCTCATTGGCACCTATGATTAATGAGATAGTTGTACTATCTTACCTATTGTCACAAAAGAAATGAGGTAGTTGTACTACTCGATTTCTGGCCTTGAGTTGATGTAATTGGCACCTATGATTAATGAGATCAGTTTCTTTTATAAAAAAAAAAAATTGCTGCAACATAAATGTGAGGATGTTACAGCCCAAGGAAGAAGCTGAGATTTGGGCGAGAAGGACATAGGCCATAGGCCAACATTTATTTTACTATTATGTTATTAGTTGCTTTTATTTACTTTGAATTATAACAGATATTGGGCCTTAGCCTGTAACATTTGAACCATTTGCATTTAATTTTCTTATTGTCTAGGTAAGCCCAGTTTGGGGATATCAATATGTAAGGAGCATTTCCTGCTTAGAAGGGATCTATCGAAATACACTAGAAACTTTAGCTTTCTTATTCATACCTTCTTCTTCTTCTTCTTTGTTGGAGGTGCTTCATTTGAAGTGAGCGATCCTCAATGTATTTGATCAAATACTTTAGAAGTGTTAATAATTGATATCAGAGTAAGAATCACATCATGAGTTCAAGTCATGGAGAGGGCGATCTATAGATTGAATTAAAATGTCTTGATACTATATATGGACATAGTGTTAAGTCATTGAATACTAATAGATGAGTGAAACTACTAAAAGAGAAATCTAGGTTGGCACCCAACTAGGGTGGATCTCCGACATCCTAGAGTTGGGTTGGTCTGTAGCCACTTTGGCAGCAGGACCAAAGATGGCGGCATGCCACCTCAAATGGGGGGTTCAATTGCCTTTTTCTAATTTTTAATTTTGAATTTAAGATATTAATGTGTGAGATATGGTTTAAGTGTGTATATATTACTACTAAGTAGGGGTGTAACCGGTCCGGTTCGGTTTTAAACATATTTTAAAACCGAACCGGTATATATCGGTTTTGAGATTTGAAAAACCGATACCGTACCAGTTACACCCCTAAACCGGTACTTCCGATTTTACCGGTTTTGGTCTAATTTTTCTAATATATTATATAGTATATAATAATATAGTGATAATATATTGTAGTATATTATAATATAAATTATAGTTGTATTATATACTATAGTGATATATTATAATACTAGGAGTAGTGTAACGTGCAAGGCACATTTTCCTAGTCGAAAAAAAATTATGGAAGAATCTAGTTCAGCACGAGTCACTGTAAAACGTGAAAGCTTCGTTACATTACTTTTTATAGCCATGGAGAGAATCTAAATAATTACCAATGGCTCTTAGAAGCCATTCTTGGGAGATAATGGAAGGAAATCAAATTATAGAGGGCTTATAAGAGAATACAAATATGAACACAAGGGGAAAAAAATTGAGAAGAAAATGTTAGATCCAAATACATTCAGTTAGAAACCTGTTTGTAGGGCATTTCCCTTCCTAAAATCAAATGAGTGTTCCATAAAATGTTAATGAAACAAACAAAGATACCATAAAATATACCAAATCAAAGCACCCATATATAAAATCTAAATGTCACACAAAGCGATGCAAGCCTAATCAGTTATTAGCAGCAAGGCTATTTCATTGTAATGAATAAATGTTCTTACACAGCTCCTCTAGCCTCCTCATCCTCAACCTCTCACTTTCACTCATCAGCTGCTCAAATCATAAAACGTTGCCAAAAAGGACAATTATTGGAGGGCATAATTAGGTTACACAATGATTCATATACTTCTATTTTAAGCAGAAAGTTATGATACTAACCTCCATTAACCTGGTTACAAGTTGTACTTTTTCCTTATTCTTCTCATTGAAAACTTCAAGAGCTTCTTTGTATTCTTTCTCCTGTATCAAATTATGAACCCAAATTAACTGGTTCTGATTCGGTTCTCTCTTATAAATCAAAGTAAGATGTTGGATTATTCAACGTAATATGCACATCAAAACTTAATAGAGACCAAATTTGGTATTAGATAAGTTCTTTACCTTCTTCTGGCACGTATGCCCCATTGGATCGGCTAGTGCTTCAAGCTCCTGGTAGATCCCATCCATTTTATTTAAGATCATAACAAAATAGAAAAAATGCAGTCTTACATTTTTCACAACAATTATTGCACTCAACCGACTTTATGTACCTACATATAACACCTTAAAGTCTCACAATTACAACCGCCAATATTACAACAAAAAACTTGCTAGTACTGAATATTCTATTAAAACAATAGTACTGGATATTGGGTTGGCTTGAGTTATTCAACTGGCCTGCGTCAAAGACTTTCAGAGGGCCACTTTTGAGTTATCAAATAATTGAGGGAAAAAAGCGTCTGAATTTCTTGGAAATTAACAAATTACCTTGCTTTGCGTTGAAAAGGTTCACAAAAAACAAATGATTCTAAAAATTTTCAGGTCTCAAATGAAAACACCCTGTTGCAAGTTCAATCTTCAATGCTTTTTGTTTCAGATCTCGACTTTCGGTGATTGTTTGAACCTATATAAGCCTTGTAAAAGTTCATGGGAATTAACATCAAGAAAATAAACGTCGTTGGTAGTATCTAAGTTTTCTAGGCATTTTACCTCCTCCCCAATATATTTAAAAAAAAAAAAACACCTCATTTTCTAGTATCAATAAGAATGCAAAGACGCTGAGGGAAAAAAAAGATTGCAAAGACGTTACCGCAAAATATAACAAGATCTTGATAACACAATAACCAATCATGAACAAGCCTTCAATAAGACATAATCCAAAATCTTCCATGTATGGCCATCTCTTCTGTGAAATAACAATAATAGTGAATGCTTTGGCTATTGACTTGACAACAGCCACAAAAAATACTTAACCACTTCATCAATGAAAGATACGTCCAACACCCAACAGATTATATGAAGATACCAGTATTCTAGATAAATTAGTAATACTTAAATTTACTGGCATCCTTAACTCAACCTTTATGGCAAGGTAAATCTCAGTATCATAATGTATCTGACTTCCAAAATACATACAAAATAATCGCACATGTTTATATTCACAATCTTACAGACCAGTCAGTTTAGAATACAGATCCTCGCAAGATTGAAAAATAGAAACCCCAAAGAAAAAATTAAAAGAAATTAAAGAAGTCCAAAGAGATAGTTTTAAATCTCTTTTTCAGTATTACTCTGATGAATGGTTTCTCCAATTTCTGACACATGTCAAGAAATGCAAGAAAATAGAAACATTTTTCCCAATGAAATAAAATTGGAGACAAAATTTGCATCATGGAGGTAGAATGATTTCACAAAACCAAAAAAAGATTAAACAGATCTACTCACGAATAGTGGCCAAACGCTTGGTTTCTTCTTGAAGCCCAGAGTAAGCCCCACTTCCATTCCTTCAACCTTACCTCGGAGTAGCACCCATCAAAGTCCCTTTTTTAGTGTATACACGTGAAATGAGTAAACAAACACACGAGAAACCCAGGAGTAGCACTAATGAAGGTTTACTTGTACATCATGACATGTCAAGATGCTTAGCACAAACTTTTCATGTTTGATAACTTAATCACTTATAGATATTCTGAATAAGGGTTGCTAAAGGCCAACAAACCCACTCATATAAAGCAATAAAAACTAAAAATGAGTTAGGCAATGTCACTGAATGATAGTATTCAAAAGATTCATTCCCAATTGCCTAAATATATTGTCGTTTATCTATGTACCTTTGCAAGAGGGAAAGGAACTTTGACATAGCGAGGTCATTCCCAAATCATGTCAAACATAAGTTCCACCTACAACGTGCCAAGATCTTGGTAAAAATCAGATCATACCAATGCAACAGGCAGAACAATTTATTTTATTAATAAAACTTTATTTTACCTATAAAAAAAGCTAGAACATTGAGGAAGAGAATTTTTACCAATTCATGTATAGTAGTAAAGACCTCTTGTGCACCAAGCTCATAAACTTTTCTCATGCTCGTGCCATCATCTTTTAAGGCTGCAATTGCACCAGGGTTGGATTCTGCAAAAATACATTGCCAGGAAATTGTCAATAACTAATTTAAAAATAATATACAGCCACCATGAGTAGTAATGATTAGTTTTAAACTTCAACTAATATAGTTTATCACCAGATTAAAAATGATAGATTCAAGACGTATTTGGTATATCCATCCCCAATGTGCAGAAGAAAGCCATATTATTTCACAAAGTGTGCCCATTGATTCAAAATCATATCCTCAGTACCAATCATTGTAGCAGGTCTCATAATTGTGGCATGTAGAGGAATTACATTCATTATTATCCATGTGACATGCCATGTGAGCATATTTTCGTTCAATTGGTCAACAAAAATCTAATGGAATGATCTTATTGAAAGAATTATCAAACCCAAGGAATAAAGATTCAACCCAATGAGTAAAAATATGAATGTGTAATTTAATACTTAACCTTAAATAATACATGAGTAGTAGGAAAGCCCTAATTTTGGTGTTCTCTTCCAGTCAAACATTCTCTTGTATCTTTTTCTCTCTGTCTTTCAACTATCTCTGTAAGTAATAATATACATATAGATTCTACAACCAATTGCCACCATTAAACCACCATTAATACACTATTCAGGTACACATAGAAATAAGCTTCGTGCCTTTTTTTTCCCCGAAGGTAGGGTCCCGTGTGCCCCCAGCAATGGAGGGTTTTTTTGGCTAATAATTTAACAGCTAATACAATCTTCAACCCAGTTTCTGAGTTTAATTTCCAATTTCTACTAATTGCAAGTTAGATCACAAAAACCCAAAAAACCATTAGATCACAAAAACCATCGAATCACAAGCAGATCAAACAAAAACCACAAAAAAATAGAGAGACAAGCTATGAGAGATATAAGAATACTTTTCAATAAGGAACAAATCCAAGAGTTGGCACTGGGATAGCTAAAAATAAAAGTTCATCTGAAGCCTGATCTAAAATCCCAACTCCAGATTTGCCCAAAACATAACCTCGATCAATTATTGTCTATATATAGCAGTAAAAAGAATTACTCTTGAAGTATTTTTAACAAAAACAAAAATGCCCAAGACCCATGTACCTCTGAAAGAGCAGTGATATTCAGTTCTCCGGAGCCGGAAATAATGAACGCACATTTTTTCTATCCTTGAGTGACTAAAAAAAAAAAGAAGAAAAAAAAAAGAAAATAAGAGAAGCAAGTTAGTGCCTCAAAAAAATAGAAGCAGAGAGAGCCGAGAGGCAGAGCTGAGAGAAAGAGAAAGGAACTTGAAACGAAGGTGCTGGAAATACAGTATCGAAAACAAACAAACACCATCAAACAACACCAAACAGAATCAGAAAAACAAAATGGAAATCAACGGTGGCGCGTGTAAGACTGGAAATGAGTCGTTCGGCCGGTCAAGATGTTGCCGAAGTCACTGGGCCCTGAGCTGCCGCGCATGGTGTCGACGGAAGATAAATGGCAGTGGTTTGAGAACCCCACGTGTTTCCTTTAAACCGCGCATCTGCGCAACGCGCCGCTCCGATTGGCTCCCAATCCAGTCGACCGCAAGATCGGCAGGTGAGGCTTCTCCTGGTGGTGCGCGTGTCGGACGATGGTCACCGGAGAAGCTCGAAATGGCTACCCCCTTTATTCGGCCGGGAAAAAAAAACCACCGGAGACGAAGGGCCGACGAGCAGAGGGAGGAGAGGAAGACGAAGAAGAAGCAGAAGCTCCCTTCCCCCCAATTGGATTCGGACGAGTGAGTTTCTAGAGAGAAAGGGTTTGGTTTCTAGAGTGAATTTTCTAGAGAGGGTTTGGGTTTGCTCTGTTTGCCTGCTATTGGGTCTCAAAGCAACGTTAGTAACTTTAATGCAGATCTAACAAAAGGAAATGAAAGGTAACGAAAAACAAGATTTTGCCGTTTAGTGGCCATTTGATAGCCACTTATATAATAGTAATAGATATAATATAATGATATATTATAGTATATTATAATATATAGTGATATAGTATTAGTATAACTACTAATACAATAATATATAGTTACTTATATAAGATTTTAAAATTTAATATTATATTAATTAGTAATTTATCAAATAATACAAAATTATATATAATATAAAAAATATTTTATACAAAATAAAAAATTAGAAAATATATATATGAACCGGTCTAGTCCGGTGTTAGAGAAAGGAAAACCGGAACTGGACCTATTTCGACCGGTTTTGAGAAAAATGGAACCGGTATCGAACCAGACCGAACCTTGTACTGAACCAAACCCATCGGTTCAGTTTGGTCCGATTTACTAGTTCACCGATTTTTTTTTCCACCCCTACTATTAAGTAGAAAGCTAACACATAACTTTAAGGACAATCCTAGCCTGAATGTAAATATAAAGAGTAATACTAGATACAATTTTAAAGTGTGCAAGTCTCGCGCATTATTCTTAAAAAAAAAAGTGAGGTTCATTATAAAAACAAATTTATGCAGATCCAAAATTTATCAATTTTTTTTTTAAAAAAAAAGTGTGCGGGACTTGCATACTACAAGTATCATTTCTCAAATATAAAATATTTTAAAATATTAAATTTTCTTAAACAAAATAGAGAAGCTTCACTTTGCAGTACATAACAGGATGCCCAGAATGGACGCCGTTTTAACATACTAGCGGCAGGGTTGACCCTTCCCCTCTCCCCATCCCCAGAATGCACGCTCCCCAGTGCTGGGGGGTGGGGGTGGAACCCTCATCCACCCTGCCCCTGTCCACTCCAATAATGTCTATGGCTCACTAGACCCAAAAATTATTCTTGGGCCCAAAAGTGACAAAAATATTTTTTTTACCCAAATTATAAATTTAAACTTGTAAATATAACCATAATTTAAAAACTAATAACATAGTTTTTAAATTTTTTAGTGCATATTTTGTACAAGTTGCAATGTAGTAAGTGTGACCTTTATATAAGAGGTCAAACACCAAAGTAATACAGGTGTCTTACTTAAACAATGTGGGACTCTTGTATTACCTTGCCAAGTAATACAAGAGTCCCACATTTCTTAAATGAGATATTTGTATTGTCTTGACCTTCTATATAAAAGTCACACCTATTACACTAAAACTTCTACAAAATGTCTCACTTAAACAATATGGTGGGTGGCGGGGGGCAGGACGGGACCTGCTGGAGTCAGCCAACCCCCGCCCCCGTTGGGCTTTCTCCCTGAGGGGCAAACGGGGGCGGGCTAGCGGGGGCCCACCCGTAAAACGTACCATGGCCAAGGCCCATTTTATCTTGCCTTGTGATGGCTTTCTAAATCTGTCTTCCAAGTTCAGAAACTATCAAAGTAGTACATGGATGAGTCCCATGGTCATTTCCACAGGGACAATAGTATTCATGCTGAGTAAACATATAATGAAGTGTATTTAGTGTGAATGAATTGTTTGTAAAAAGGGGTATTTATAAAACCAAGAAAAGAAACAAGTAATGTAAATTTATTTACTGATTTGAAATGGATTAAAGAAGAATGGTTTGGATCTTTTCTCTATTTTTTTGTAATAATTTTTTGAATGCCTATAGACTTGAAAGAAATGGAAATTGAAAGAAATGGATGCTAGAAAAATGGTTGCAAGGAATTAGGAATTGCAGAAAAATAAACACCTAAGCTGCATTTTTCATCCTTTCACAAATTGACAATAAAAATACTAAAATCCCTCTTCTACTCAACCACTAACCCATACGAAAGGATCATGATAGGAAAATGTCACAAATCAAGCACAAGTTATATCTTAGCCCCAAATTCCCTACTGAGTTGTAAAGGCAGTTGAGAATTAAAAGAAGACTATCAGAATCTTAAATCAGATCAAGCATCAGTTGTGCCTAATGTCTACAACAGATCAAAATGCACGAGAAAGAATTCCAAACTTCACCAAATATAACAGCATTACAACTTAATAAGATGTGAAATGAAAATCAATGGAAAATGAGCAAAGTCATGCCAATCAGTTTCTGGATTACTCCCCAAAACCTAGGCTTAGAAATTTAGCCTAACATCTTTGAATCAAAATGTTTCATCCACTTTCATGAATCATTGAGAAAATAAAATCATCTCAAAACCAAAAGTTTGGAAGCCTAAAATCCCTAAGAGAAAAAACGAAAAACAACCAAAGAGACTGCGCACGAAAAAACAGTTTCCTTTTATATTGTGCGTCCATTTTCGTTCTCGCTGCGTTCCATGTTTCCAGCCTAGCGTTTCGTCTCCAGCCCTTGCCTGTGCGTGTCGTTCTGCACCAGCATTGAAGCCACTGTGTTGCGCATCTCTGCAATGTGCATTTCGTTCCCCTGGCCTGCAATGCGCGTCTTGAGCTGCTCTGCAGTGCACGCTTTGAGCTGCTCGATCCAGCCCCTGCTGTCTCATGTGAGTGGGTCTGCCCGTGTGAGCTGTTGTTGTCTCGCTTGAGTCCACTCCCAATCTTGAGGCAAGCTGCTTGTGAGTCCACGATCGATCGTGCCATAGCTGTCCATCCTTCTCTCTATTCCTTTCTTTTTGCCTTTCTTTCTTTTTGTTTCAGATCCCTAGCCTCTTAGTGTGCTTGAGTTTGTTGTAGTACCTTCTTTTGGGTATTACCCTGCCAGTTAGGTATTTCCAAGAATACCCATGTGTTTTTAACATCTTTCACATAATGCCCTGCAACATTAGTAAGATATGAGAGGAGTAAAATTTTGGGATATTAATTTTGGTGTGGACCAATTGCATTACAACTCTTTTCAAGGGAAAAATACCAAAATTTAACATTGAGTCAAGTATTAAAAATTACTACATAATTAAGTGCTTAATTCATTTTTTGGTTAAACAATTCACTCACTTTAGCAGCTTAATTATGTAGTTTTTGACACTTTATCACACCCCCCCAACTAGCTTTTTGCTAGTCTCTAGCAAATAATGAGATAAAAATATTGAAGGATCCAAGAGTGAGCCACTAAACTCAAAAATCTTTACAAAAGATCAATCATATTGAAATCTTGGGCATTAGAATATAGTCAAGTCAGGTTTTAGCTCAACACCAAAAGCTTATAAAATTCTCAAGAGCTCAAACAAGGGAAATGTACTTAAGCTGAAGATCTTTGAGTGCATCAAGTGTGTGAACAGATTTCCATTTATTAGTTTCAAGATTTCTCACAATACTTTCAGCCTTAAAACTTTTTTCAAGAAAAACCAAAAGGTCTTTACCCCAATTCAAAACCATTACATTGGCGGCTTTCAGGCTATCACACTTTGAAAGACCATTTTTTTTTTAAACAGATCCTGGTGATAGGCAGCCTTTTCCAATGTACTTGCACCCTTTTTTTCTGCAAATCATGAATAAAACAAGACAAGAAAGAAAAAAGGGGCAAAGGAAAATACCTGAGATGGCTGAAGGGATCATGAATGTAAAAATAAAACCAACAAAAAATAAATAAATAGTGCTGAACCTGAAAAGATATACTGAAGAAAAAAGAAAAAAGGAAAGAACAAAACATAGAAGTGAGACAAATAAAAGTAGAAAAAAAAAGAAAAAAAAAGAAAAAAAATTAAAACAAAACAAAAATGAGCTAAGGATCATGAGAATAAGTGGGATCTTCCAAAGGAATGGGAGTATCCTCATGTGAAAGTTTTGCCAAAAAACGTTTAAGTCGTTGGCCATTGACTTTGAAAGTATTTCCATTTTGAAGATTAGTAATCTCAACAGTTCCATATGGAAACACAGCCTTAACTACATAAGGACCACTTCACCTCAATCTTTCTCTGGATGTGCTTGTCATGTAATGCCTTCATGCGCTCCTTTGACAATTTAGAAATCTCGCCTAAACTCATCCAATTCTAAAATCTGAAATTCACAGAACCAGCATGGTCAATTGAAAAATTAAATTGTTTAACAGCCCAATATGCCTTATGTTCAAACTCAACGGGAAGATGACATGCTTTTCCATATACCAAGCGATAAGGGTACATGTTAAGAGAGGTTTTAAAGGCTGTCCTATAAGCCCAAAGCGCATCAGTCAGCCTTAAAGACCAATCCTTTCAGTTTGCCCATTCGTTTGAGGGTGATATGGAGTCGAAATCTTATGGTGTATACTATATTTTTTCATGAGGGCAGCAAAGGGTTTTGTAACGCCCCGTTCTCGCATAGATCGAAGAGTTACTCCCTATAACTTAAAACTCACAATTCCTCAATATATTTAAAGACTCCAAAATATAACATCATCAGAATACTACAAAATCTCTTAATAAAATCCGCCACTTCTCAGAAATCTTCTATGAGTAAACCCCTATGCTTAAATAATTATCTCATCGATGCTCCATAATCCTGATCCTTAGCTGGACTATTCAAAATCATCTGAAAAATATATGGAGATAAGGGTGAGTTATCAACAACTCAGTAAGTAGAGGACATATACTAGTGTGTAAACATGAGCATTTTCACATAGTTTAGAATACAGAAACAAAACATTTCAGTATCAATATGCAAATCTAAAAAAAATACATATTATCAGAAAATCAGAGCGACTTTTCAAACATTTCATATTTAGTAACCAACTTTTCATATTCAAAGACTCATTTGGCACAACATGACTAAACATCTTCATCTTATCATAACATATCAGAACATCATATTAGAACAGAGACCATGTTTAAACCCCGTGGTAGGGTTGTGCATCCTGCGGAAAGCCAAGCAGAACATGAATCACCAAGAATATCAAAGCGATTGCACTCGGAACATAAATCCAATATTATATCTCGGGGTAAGGTCAGAGGTCACTATTATCTCCCGTGACAGGGTCAGAGGTCACTATTATCTCCCGTGACAGGGCCAGAGGTCACTATTATATCCCGTGACAAGGCCACAAATCAGAGCAAAACAGAATCAGAATCAGAATCACCGTATCAAAATTAGAATCAGAGTCAGAACAGAATCAGAAAGTCATGCCAAAGGTTTTTCAAGTACCACATCTTATCAACACAGAGTACTGAACAAAATCAGATTACAAAAACATAACTTATACACAAAATTTCATATTTGCTCTCTTTTTCAATGTTCAGAAACAAAATGTAAAAAATAAGCTCATGTCTACACCATAAATGACATAAAATACTTTCTTCTTAAATAAAATCTCATGAATAATGCAGAACAAATATTTGAGATTGTTTTTAGATTTCTTTTCATAGCAAAACATGCACATTTTTTAAAAAGGACCTCAGTTCATTTTATTTAATGCAAAATCTAGTATAGGAACCCCGCTTACCTAAACTTCTTAACTTTTTCGAAATTTACTCAAAATGTCGAACAATTATAACTTGTCACCTATAACATAATAACGTAATTCTCATAAATTTCCAAAGGAACACATATTTCAATATTTAAGCCTAAAATGCTAAAATAACCTATTTTAATTGCTCAATACTTAAAATTCTCTTAACTCTAAATATCATCACTTTATAATTTCATCAATATCCACTTAAACGAATCCATACCGAAGAAAGTAATCGAATAAATATTAAGATAATTATATAACTCAATAAAAATTAATATTCAAAATATCTAAAATACCAACAATATTTTATAAATAAATAAAAAATACATTGGTTACTAAAATTTTCTTAAAATAAGTCATGCAAAACTCATCTCTTAAGAAAAATAGGTTTACTTCCTTTAACTAACAATATTATTAAAATATAATATATTATGTATTGAAACTAAAAGCAAAATCCTATTTAAATATAAACTCAACAAAAAAAAAAAAACTTCTCACCTGAAAATAGAAGGTTAAAACTAGGAACTTTCCATATATATATATATATATATATATAGGTTAAAACTCTACATATATATATATATATATATATATATATATATAATTACAACTTATGAAATAAAACTAGCGATGAACATAGAATATTAGAGATGCAACGGCGGCAGGGACTCACCGAGAAGATAAAGTGCGACGAGTTGTCTGGAGGGACTGTGTGGCGTGGCTGAGGAGCATGAGTGCGGCAGAGAGGCCGTCGAGTGGCTGAGCAAGAGAGAAAGAAAGAGAGAAAGAGTTTACGGGATGAGCAAGCCGAACGTGAGAGAGAAAACAGGGATGGAGATTACCATGCAGCGGAGGTGGCATGAGGCGGACTTGGGGTGACAGAAAACTTCGCCGGCGGTTTCTAGGGCCGCAACGTGAAGGAGCTCTCGGTGGGTATTGGTTGTAATGGCTCAAGGTAGGAGGAAACACATCCTCTATTTCGGGAGTGAAGAACAGAGGCTTGCGGGATGGCTATCGAAGGCAACACTGGTGGGTTTACGACTGGGTCATGGTGGTGACGTATGGCAGTGTTGAGGAGGAGCATGCGGCGACTTGACCTCCTTGGGAGGCTGCGTTTTCCATGAGATGGTTGGTTTAAACCGTGAAGGTGCAGGTTGGCTTTTGGCCGTGCGCGGGCAAATCACTTGTCGTGCGATCCGCGTGCTCAGCGTCTCTCATGGTGCTACCCGTGGTGATGATCCTCCTCTGCTGGCCGTGGGTGGTGCACAGCAGAAGTGCACGGTGGTGTTTTGAGCCTAGGTGATGGCTGTTTACGGTGGAAGATGGGCGTCGGTTTATACGTGGAGATGGAGGTTGGTGTCGAACTAGGAGGGCTGGGTGCTTCTTGCGGCTGGTTGCAGCGATATAGGGCTGTTTTCCAAAGGTATAAAATGGAAATGTATATTTATACAGGTGATTTCTATGATAAAAAATAGTGGGCGACTGCTGAAAACCCTAGATTCGAAGATCACGTACGTGCATTGCACCAAAGATGGAACGTCAAGTGGTTCCTAGCTTCATGGGCTTGGTTGAAAGCTCAAGGGTTGGGCTCAAAAGAAAAAATAAAATACACTCAAACAAGCCCTGTCTGTGAATAGAAAAGTCCAACAAAAGAAAAAGGCAGAATAAAAATAAATAAAAGCCAATTAAAAACACTGAAACTCAATATTAATAAAATAAAATAATTAAAGTCCAACTATAAAATTATTCATTACTGCAAAGAGTAAACTTAAATGCAAACACTGATTAAAATCAAGAAAGCACATCAAAGTAAATTTCACAACTTAAAAATTATAAAATAAATCCAACGAGAAATCTGATAAATTTTAAAACAAGAAAAACAATATTTAAATTAATTAAAAATAATCTTCCACAAAAAAAATAAATGCGCTAAAATACGGGGTATTACAGGTTTGTTGCAAAAATGGGTTCCATTATCACTAATGATACCTCTAGGCATGCCAAATCTAGCAAAAATGTTTTCTTTCAAGAACTTAAGCACTACCTTATGGTCATTTGTTTTACATGGGATGGCTTCAACCCACTTAGAAACATAATCAACAGCCACGAGGATATACAAATAATCAAAAGAAGATGGAAATGGCCCCATAAAATCAATCCCCCAACAATAAAAAATCTCAATGACCAAAATGGGTTGTAAAGGTATCATATTTCTCTTAGTAATTGTGCCTAATTTTTGACAAGGTTCACAAGTTTTGCAAAAATTGTACGCATCTTTAAACATATGCGGCCAATAAAACCCACTTTGTAAAATTTTTACAACGGTTTTATGTGCAAAAAAATGTCTCCCACAAGCCTCATTATGACAAAAAGAAAGAACAGCCTGTATTTCATGATCAGGTATACATTTCCTTATGATTTGGTCAGAACAATATTTAAACAAGTAAGGATCATCATAGAAGAATGACTTTACCTCATGCTTGAATTTTCTTATGTCTTGAGCACTCCAATGGGGTGGAGTTTGTCCTGTCACCAAAAAATTAACTATGTCAACAAACCAATGTATATTTTCAACTGACATTAATTGTTCATCAGGAAAAGAGTCAAGGATAGGGACAGTGTGCTCATTTTCAGCAAATGTAAGCTGAGACAAGTGGTCGGCGACTATGTTTTCAGCACCCTTCTTGTCTTCAATGATAAGGTCGAATTCTTTGAGAAGAAAAATCCATCGGATTAAACGTGGTTTAGCATCCTTTTTTGACAATAAGTACTTTAATGCTGCATGGTCAGTGAAAACAACTACAGGAGAACCAAGAATATACGTTCGAAACTTGTCTAATGCAAAAACTACAACAAGCAATTCCTTTTTTGTGGTAGAATAATTTCTTTGGGCTCCATTTAGAGTTCTACTTGCATAAGAAATGACACGTGGGAACTTATTTCTACGCTGTCCAAGAACAGCTTCTATGGTTACATCGCTAGCATCACACATTATCTCAAAAGGAATAGACCAAACAGGGGGTTGCATGATAGGGGCTGTAGTGAGTAAAATTTTCAGCTTATCAAAAGCATTTTGACAAGAAGAGCTCCATTTAAAAGCAACATCATGCATAAGTAACTCACACAAGGGCTTAGAGATAGAACTAAAATTTTGAGTGAATCTCCTATAAAACCCAGCATGCCCAAGAAATCATATGATTTCTTTTACTGTTTTGGGTATAGGAAGCTTGGAGATAAGCTCAATCTTAGCTTTATCAACCTCAATACCTCGTGATGAGACTATGTCACCAAGAACTATGCCTTGTTGAACCATGAAATGATACCTTTCTCAATTAAGAAGCAAATGCTTCTCTTCACACCTGGCTAAAACAACTTGTAAGTTGGTCAAACATGCATCAAAAGAACTACCAAATACTGAAAAATCATCCAT
The DNA here is from genome assembly GCA_022457165.1 of Juglans mandshurica. NCBI lineage: Eukaryota > Viridiplantae > Streptophyta > Magnoliopsida > Fagales > Juglandaceae > Juglans > Juglans mandshurica. The sequence goes on along the minus strand of CM039633.1, from coordinate 6,186,553 downwards.
GAATACTTCCAAACAATTTTTAATCATGTCGCTGAAAATACTAAGCATACATCTTTGGAAAGTAGTTGGTGCATTATATAGTCCAAAAGGAATTCTTCTAAATGCAAAAGTGCCAAACATGCAGGTGAAAGTTGTTTTCTCTTGATCTTCAAGTGCTATTTCTATTTGGTAAAAACTAGAAAATCTATTAAGAAAGCAATAGAAATCATGGCCAGCAACTTTTTATAATACTTGATCAAGAAATGGCAAAGGGAAATGATCTTTCCTAGTGGCGGCATTCAACTTCCTATAATCTATACACATTCGCCAACCAGTAGAAATCCTAGTAGGAATCAATTCATTTTTCTCATTTTTCACAATAGTAAGCCTAGATTTTTTTGGAATTACATGAATGAGACTTACCTACTTGCTGTCCGCAATAGGGTAGATAATTCCCACGTCAAGTAGTTTCAAAACCTCTATTTTTACTACCTCTTTCATGGTAGGATTTAGTCTCCTTTGCATCTCCCTATAGACTTTAGCATTTTCTTCTAAATAAATCCTATGAGTGCACACAAGAGGATTTATACATTTTATATCCGCGATTTTCCATCCAATAAGACCTTTGTGCTGTCTTAAGACTTCCATCAGACTCCCTTCTTGGTCATGAGTGAGTTGGGCTGAAATCACCACTGCAGTCACTACTATGTTGGGATTTCATTTGCTGAAGGCTTCAAACTTGCTGTCAATGGTGGGAGCTGTTCAATTTTTGGCCTCCATTTAGTCTCAAAATTATTTTCTGCATTAAAAACAAGAGAAACATCAATGGGGATGTCATCAGTGATGAGATCACAAATATTTTCTAACTCAAATAGCAGGTCAATGGGCTGGTATGCCAAATAAGCCTCTTCCTCAAGGATGCTTTCCAGCAAATTTACTTCTTGTACATCTTCCAAGTCTTGAGGTTGCCTACAAATATTAAAAATGTTTAGTTCAAGGGTCATGTTCCCAAAACTCAGCTTTAAAACATCACTCCTACAATTTATTAATGCATTTGAAGTAGCAAGAAAATGTCTCCCAAGAATCACAGGTGCTTGAAATGAAGATTTTGGTGTCAAGTGAATGTCCAACACAACAAAATCTACGGGGTCAAAAAATTTATCCACTTGAACTAAGACATCCTCAACAACCCCTCTTGGCATTTTAATAGACATGTCTACTAGTTGTAAAATAATAGGAGTTGGTTTTAATTCCCCCAAACCAAGCTGCTCATAAACATTACAATGCAGTAAATTCACACTTGAACCTAGATCTAACAATGCTTGACCAATTTTGAACTTCCTATAATACAACAATTGTTGGTGACTTGGGGTCTTTATATTTTGGTGGGGTATTGCTCTGAATTATGGTACTGACCTGCTCAGTAAGAAAAACTTTCTTTTGCACATTTATTTCCTTTTAACAGTATACAAATCTTTTAGAAACTTAGCATATGTAGGAATTTGTTGAATAGCATCCAACAAAGGGATGTTAATCCTAACTTGCTTGAATATTTCTAAAATTTCAGATTGGAGTTTGTCTTTGTGCAGAGGAGCCAATCTTTGAGGAAAAGGAGCAGGTACAGGACATGAAATCTTTTCAGTTTCATTTTTAGTTTCACTTTGTTCAATCTCACCATTTTTAGCCTCATTTTGTACAGGTTTAGAGACCTTGCCAACATTGTCTAAACCTTGAGCTGGAATGTTCACCACCCTACCAGTTCTCAAAGTAGTGATTGCCTTCACTTGCCTTACATTTGAACTCTCAGCCGCTCCTTGAGGTGGCTGACTTTGTGGATTGGGTTGAGGTCCTGCATGAAATTTTCTTTTTTCTTGAGAGCTCCATGTTGTAGTCATCTTTGTAAGTATACTCCGAATGTCATTTATCGCTTGAGAGTTTTGATTGCTGATTGTTGCTTGACCTTGCATAAACTGCTGCAAGGTGTTTGACAATTGTTATACCGTCTCCTCAAGTCCTTTCTTTCGCATTGGAGGTGCTTGAATTGTGAGTTGAGAGGGTCCCAGAACCAAAGCTGCTTGAGCTACTTGCTGGTCATTCATCCACCCAAAATTTGGGTGGTTTCTCGATGCTGGATTGTAAGAATTAAAGTAAGGACCAAAATACGGTTTACGTATCATATTTACAGCATTAGATTGGTCCAACAATACCTTTTTGAATGCGGGGATCGTGGGACACTCATTAGTTGAATGCCCATGATCCTCACATATGCCACACTTCTAAGAATTTTTATGGACAACATGCACTTCATTTACTTTTTTCAATTCCATGACTTCCATTTTTCTAGACAACAAGGTTAATTTAGCACACAAATCATCATCTTCCTTTAAAGTATATTTTCTATGACCAAACTCAACTTGCCTAGACCTATCATGCACATCAGTTGTGTCCCAAGATTGAGCATTTTTAGCAAGGTAATCAAAATATTCAAATGCTTCCTCAGGCTCTTTGTCGAAAAATTCTCCATTACACATGGTTTGTACAAATTGGCGCATTTTAGGTGTCAAGCTTTTATAAAAAAAACTTATCGCACACCAATTTTCATAATCATGATGAGGAGAAGCATTTAAAAGATTCTTGAACCTTTCCCAACTTTGATAAAAAGTTTCATAATCCTTTTGGGTAAAGTTCATGATTTATCTTTTAAGTGCATTTGTCATATGTATTGAAAAGAATTTCTTCAAAAATTCAGTTTGCATTTCCTGCCATGTGCCTATGGTTCTAGGTCTCAATGAATTTAGCCATGTTTTAGCCTTATCTTTCAAGGAAAATGGAAACAACTTTAGTATAATAACCTCCTCAGTGCATGTTCGGTTCATGAATGTAGAACAAACCTCTTCAAACTCTTTGATATGAAGGTAAGGGTTCTCGGATTCCATGCCATGAAAATGTGGAATTAATGGAATTATTCCAAGTTTGAAATTAAAGGCATTTGCATTCAAAGGTTGGATTATGCATGAGGGTGTGCTAGTTCTGACAGGTTGTAATAATCTCTAAGTGTCCTGTTATGATTTACTACTTCCCTATCATGATTCTCATTTTCAACCATGGTGCTATTAGTGTCAGAAGATGACTCAAGAGAAAGTGATGTTGAGGTAAAATATGCTTGTGATTCTATCCTAACCAACCGAGAAGTTTGGTCCCTAGTCCAACTAGTCATACAAACAAGAACAGAAAATGAAAGAATATGCAAGACAAACAGAAAAAATAAAATAAAGTAAAATAAAATAAAGAAGAATGTCACTCAAGCTGTCAAGAGGTTCACAGCACCACAAACATCTTCTTAACATAATGAGAATGCTATGATAAACACTAGTTGTCCCCGGCAACGGTGCAAAAAACTTGATGGCTTTCTAAATCTGTCTTCCAAGTGTAGAAGCTATCAAAGTAGTACATGGACGAGTTCCATGGTCGTTTCCACAGGGACAATAGTATTCATACTGAGCAAACGTATAATGAAGTGTATTTAGTGTGAAGGAATTGTTTGTAAAAAGGGGTATTTACAAAACCAAGAAAAGAAACAAGTAATGTAAATTTATGTACTGATTTGAAATGGATTAATGAAGAATCGTTTGGATCTTTTCTCTATTTTTTTGTAATAATTTTCTGAATGCTTATAGACTTGAAAGAAATGGAAATTGAAAGAAATAAATGCTAGAAAAATGGTTGCAAGGAATTAGGAATTGCTGAAAAATAAACACCTAAGCTGCAGTTTTCATCCTTTCACAAATTGACAATAAAAATGCTAAAATCCCTCTTCGACTCAACCAGTAACCCATAGGAAATGATCATGATCGGAAAATGTTACAAATCAAGCAAAAGTTATATCTTACCCCCAAATTCCCTACTGAGTTGTAAAAGCAGTTTAGCAATAAAAGAAGACTATCAGAATCTTAAATCAGATTAAGGATCAGTTGTGCCTAATGTCTACAAAAGATCAAAATGCATGAGAAAGAATTCCAAGCTTCTCCAAATATAACAGCATTACAACTCAATAAGATGTGAAATGAAAATCAATGGAAAATGAGCAAAGTCATGCCAATCAGTTTCTGGATTACTCCCCACAACCTAGGCTTACAAATTTAGCCTAACATCTTTGAATCAAAATGTTTCATCCACTTTCATGAATCACTGAGAAAATAAAATCATCTCAAAACCAAAAGTTTGGAAGCCTAAAATCCCTAAGAGAAAAAACGAAAAACAACCAAAGAGACGGCGCACGAAAAAAATATTTCCTTTTATACTGTGCATCCGTTTTCATTCTAGCTGCGTTTCATGTTTTCAGCCCAGCGTTTCATCTCCAGCCCTTGCTCGTGCATGTCGCTCTGCACCAGCATTGACGCCATTGAGTTGTGCATCTCTACAGTGTGCATTTCGTTCCCCTGGCCTGCAGTGCGCGCTTTTAGCTACTCGATCCAGCCCCTACTGTCTCGCGTGAGAGTGGATCTGCCCGTGTGAGCTGCTGCTATCTCGCGTGAGTCCACTCCCAATCTTGAGGCAAGCTGCTTGTGAGTCCACGATCGATCGTGCCATAGCTGTCCATCCTTCTCTCTATTCTTTTCTTTTTGCCTTTTTTTCTTGTTGTTTAAGATCCCTAGCTTCTTAGTGTGCGTGAGTTTGTTGTAATGCCTTCTTTTGGGTATTACCCTGCCAGTTAGGTATTTTCAAGAATACCCATGTGCTTTTAACATCTTTCCCATAATGCCCCGCAACATTAGTAAGATATGAGAGGAGTAAAATTTAGGGATATTAATTTTGGTGTGGACCAATCGCATTACAACTCTTTTCAAGTGCAAAATACTAGAATTTAACATTGAGTCAAGTGCTAAAAATTACTACATAATTAAGTGCTTAATTCATTTTTTGGTTAAACAATTCACTCACTTTAGCAGCTTAATCACGTAGTTTTTTACACTTTTATCACCTTGCCTATCCAAAACTCCTCGATTCGAAGTGATTGGTTGCCCTTTGTTGTTTGCTTGCCGAGAAAGGTAAGAGAGAAAAATGAAACAACTCTTTGATTTACGGGTAGGCTAGTGCTCCTTCACTGTCCCAGTACTGTCATCCTATTAGCTCATTTTGATTCGAGAGCTCTGTCATTGTATTTGTTTCTATTGTTCTATTTGATTCTTCATTTTTTCTCCTTGGTTTTCTCCACTAGGAAGCGGTTTTTCTGGATTTGGGATCCATATTTCACTTGGGTGTTTGGGGACTGGAATATTGAGTTTATTGCTGAACTATTGTAGTCTTTTATTTTCTAATCGAACTATTGTAGTCTGATTAATTGTATAATGTGAACACCGACTCTAGTTCTTGTTTCTAATCATCGCGGTTCTGTTAATCCCACTTTTCTGATTGGTTGCTGAGAATTGGTTGGAAACAAGAAGCTATTAAGCGTAATCTTTACAAAAACAGAAAAAAATATTTGTTTGACTTAGTGCCTATGAAAAATTGTTTTACAGTGTATTTCTTGGTCGTTGTAACCTTTTCTGTATTTGCCTTATTGAAACTAACAGAATATAAAACTACGAGTGCAGGGATGATGTTTGATGAAATGCCCTAGTCAGTGCTGAACATTTCAGAACATTCTTCTTTGATATATATTTTCCATTACATTGTGTAGCCCCTATTTACAATCATATATATATATACACATGTGAGGCTTGAGAGAGAGAGAAAATAGTACATCAGATTTTACTAGATTCACTAATCACTGATAAATATCACAGCATTCTGTTTTGAAGGAATATTCTAGACTAAAGTTTACTCTCGTGCGTGATGCACCTCTGCTGCATGAGTGTCCTTTCCTATTGAGCCATCTTCTAACAACTTTGGTGAATGCTTGCCTTAATTCAACCAGTGGTGGAGGGCACAAGCGCCGGCCCCCATACATCCAAAATAAAAGTAAAAAAGGTGACGAAGATCGAGAGGATGACGGAGGATGTGGTAGAGCATGTATTTTTGCTTGAGGACAGGCAGTGCATGGTTGAGGCACGACGGGACTGGTTGTAACAGGTAGCCGATTTAATTGTGAAAGAAGTGGTGCGAGACAACGGGTGACCAAGGCGGGAGTGCCAAATCTGAGGTGTTGTTCTTTCACTAAGAAAAGCTTGAGAAGAGGAAACACATGATGGAGGTGACGCCGAGACATCAATTGGCAATGCATAGAGGCCATTCCTAACATGGCCTTGAAGAAGTTGGAATTAAATTCTTACTGATGAATCGAGTCATGAGAGGAAGTTAAACTCTTAATAAGGTTTGGTTTTTCCAAGCCTTGGTTTTTCAATTTTTTTAATCCCCAATTTTTAATATTTTTTTTTTGATATGGTATTCCTCCACCACGAATAAGGGTAGAACAATAAAATCTAGAGATACTGCCCCCCTAAAAAGGTAAGCAGTAGTATGCATTCTGAAACTGAGTGAATGTAATTTTCATAAAAGTAACAAAAGATGTTGTCCACAATAATATAGTATGGCAAATTTTTATAGATATGTAACTATAAGCAAACCAGAGAATACATACATTGACTCTGAACAGTAGAAATTGAGAGGATTTAAAATGTGCAGCACATTGTATTTGTATGTGATTAGTTTCTAAACTTATGCGGTTGGATAAGAGGCTTGCATTGCTATACCACATAGGCCTTCCTTTGCATCAATATCTCTTTGCATCCTTATGTACCCTTGTTCACCCCATTCTGTACCCCATGAGTTCTTCACTAGCCAATACTTGGTCCCGTCATTGGTGATCCCGTAACCAACGGCGGTAACACCATGGTCTAGGCTAGTGCCACACTCTCCTGTAAAAATACCACTTGAATAGAATTGGAAATCAGAACCTTCAGCATCTATGGCAACAGAAACTGGTTGATTAGCTACAGCTTTAAGAAGTGCTTTTTCGCTATTTGCTGGCACATCTTCATAGCCATTTATCTTGGCTGCATGGTTGGATTCTTCCTTTGTGTTGCAGGTTCCATCAACACCCTTGTAAGGATAGTTGGCTTCTGTAGTGAGGCCTTGATTATGTTGGATGAATTGGAATGCATTGTCCATCAAACCGCCACCACAACCTTGGTCAATTCCTTTAATGTCACAGTCAACCAACTCTTGCTCAGACAAAGAGATTAATTTACCAGTTGATAGCTTTGTAATTCCTTCCATGGCTGCCACTGCTGAAAATGCCCAGCAACATCCTAAATTTCATCACAAGAAAGAGTTAACAATCGTACAATGAGTATACATCATTTCAAAATTAGGCACTTACCACATTGGCCTTGGTCTTTGATGGGTGTTACTGCTCCTTTCTTTCTCCAGTCCATTGCAGAAGGCAACACAGTTACATTTTCATATTTGAAAGAAGAAGCTTGTGTCGAGCATTCATGCCCCATGAATCTATTTCGCGTGGCTACGAACTCTTCATTTGTAAGATCTGCAAATTGGTTGATTCCTAACTTGTAAGGCTTGTTTGTTGCACCATTAAATGATTCTATGTATGCCGCATTTTCTTGGAATATTTTGAAACGCTTCTCTTTCTCATAAGTGTCCTCATATATACGCCCATAACGAGTCATCCACTGCTCATACTTCTCATGCATTGCCATATCCTGGAGGGTGCGAGCGGCGGCTTGAGAAGCCAAATCTCCCAAAGTGAGGATCAAAGCCAAACAAATGATTTGCCAATGGTTAGTGAACCCCATGATTTGTATTGTTGCAGCTAAGATTTGATGAATTGAATGAGTTACCGACATACCTACTCAAGAGGTTTATATAGAGATAATCCTCCTTGAATTGCATACTAATCTATGGTAACACTAGATCATCTTCGTGCTCGAGAGAATTTCTTGATTTCGATCCTTAAAACTATCTAATTTGTTTAATTTTCAATTGCCATTTTGGAGTTTCTTGTTACACACTTGTCTCTTTATGATTATATTGGTCTATATTTATAAGGGTCAAATCATAAATTAAGGGATATGGGCTATGGTTGATAGCAAACAGTTTAGTATTTTGTAATTGTACTTGGGGCTTCCGCCTGTCAAATCAAACCAAAATGGTCTCACCGCAACGTTTCATTTGTATATGAAAAAAAAGTTGGAACACAAATAGTCACGACGTTGGATAAACGATGTATATATGACAATTATTTAATACACTAAAACACTAGGAGCTGATTTATCTATTGTCGTATGTCAACATCATTCTAAAAGCTTTGAACTTCCACCTTACCATGAGCATATTGAAGCCTCAAAACTATTCCATCTAAACTGTATAACTTCTATAATAACTGGTCGATATTCATAATTTGGTAGCATATATTCCTAACATATTGGCTTCAAACACCCAAATTTATTGGACAAGGTTAATTGACAAAAAATAAAGACATCCTTAAACTAAAATAATTTGATGGTTTTAAAACTTCAAATGAAACTATTATGTTTGGTTGTTGAACCAAATTCAACTCATCTCAAACTAATCATTGATGAGACTCACTACTTTTTCAAATTCCTATAAAAAGTTAAACTCATCTCAACCTACTTTACATATTTCAATTTAAAAAGTTAAACTCATCTCAACCTAAAAAAGTTAAACCCATCGTAATGGGACCTCAAAATATTATTATTCACAGCTAAACTCAAGTCATCTAAACATCCAAATATTTAGGAAATGGTTTAATTTAGGGAGATGGTTTAATTTTGGGTATAAAAGCTTCTTTATATTTTCGGATGTATTGTTTAATTTTGGGGACAACAGATGGTTTAATTGTCTACCGTTAAAGCTATATATGGGGATGCATTGTTGATTTTTCTCTTCATTATAGAAAATATTTAGGACAGAAAACTATATGGGATCTCAATCTTTTCCACAAAGACATCCAAAATCATAACTGTAAATCTTATTTATTTTCTTTTGTTTATTGAACTCAAAGAAATATTTGTTTTGTTTGAACCTTATGAATAAAAGTATGTATGTATGTAGAGCCCATGCATAGGTGAAGTGGGTTGAGTTTATTTCTTTTAGAAAGTACGTAACAAGAACAACACTTATAAATATGAGATAATTTTGAAACTCAAGCCTATTTAAAGATGTAAATCTATCTTAGATTACTATTAAGTTATGATATTGGTTAGTATAAGACTACTTGACTAATGTAGTTAAACACTCAAATTATTTGAGTACATAGACAATAATGCTGAGTACAAGTCTCAAATATATAATTCTTACAAAAAAATGTAAGTCCCATTAAAAAAAAGTGATTTTTTTTTCACACTTTTTCATTGTGGGGTCCCTCCCTTTTTTTTTTTTTAAATATAAAAAGCTATTGCGAAACTTTTACATTTAAGACTTGTATCTAGTAACTCTACTAGATCGTATTGATGTTTATGTAAGATGTTGATCATCCATTGAATCATCCAAGAAAAGTACTTATTACGTGAATTCAGTATCTCTAGTGAAATAATATCATATTAAAAATATTACGTTACTAAAGAATAAGCTTTACATTGCCGCCACCCTAATGTTTTGAAGTTGAGAGGTAGCTTGAGGCTGAGACGTAGCACTACAATCGAATGTGTCTTTTGTGACAGAGTTTCGAATGTGTCTTTTGTGACAGAGGAAACTGTCACAAAAAAATGGCAAACCGTCACTAAACATATGTGGTGACGGTCACCACGACCGTCACCTAAAGTGCGTCACAGAAAACATTTGGTGACAGTTTACTGTTCAACCGTCACAAAAAATATTTTTAGTGACAGTTGGAAGTGTTCCGTTCGGTACAACGTTCGAACGTTCCTTTTTTGTGACAGTTATGAACTGTCACAGAAAATGACGTTCAGACGTAAAATCAAACGTTCGGACGTTATACCTGAACGATTGGCATTCGAATGAGAGAATTTGACATTCGTTGAATATCGTTCGAACGTATCATATTTACATTCGGACGTTAACCCGACCAATTGGCGTTCGAATGAGAGAATTTGACGTTCGTTGACTATCGTTCGAATGTATCATATTTACGTTCGAATGTTAATGTGTCCGAACGTTAATTACAATAAACGTTCGAATATTTGTTCGAACGTAAATGTAAATGTTCAAACGTAGCGCGTTTAATGTTCGGACGTTATTTTGAATGTAAACGAAGGAGCGTTCGAATGCAAGTTCTTTGTTCGAACGTTATTCGCTTTACCGTTCGAACGGTTTGTTCGTTTTAGTGTGAGTACGTTCGAACGTTTGTTAGAGTGTGAACAAACGTTCGAACGATTTTTATTTACATTCGAACATACAGATTAGAAATACTATTTTCATAAAATTTAAAAACATAATACCAATTGTATCATATTACATACCCAATTAACAAGTAACAATGTCTTATAAAGCACAAAATTAGATATTAAAACTAGTCAGAAATATTGATAAAATTTATTTCTTCTTTTTCCCTCACCCACGGGGATTCTGTTGCAACGACATAACACCCTCCATTTGCACCATCATCTCCCGTTGCACTTGCTCTAGCACTTTACTGCATATTCTTTCCTCCTGGTCTCTCTGTTGGTCCTGCAAACACGTCTCTAAATGAGACTGTCGTTCTAAGAGAGACTCTAACTCTTGCTGTCTCGACCTTATATACTCATTCTCACGCCGTGCAGCTTCTAAATCTGCCGTAAGATTATTAATTTGTGAAGCCGATGAGGTTGAGGAGGATGAACATTTATGCTTAATAGATCGTCCCAAACCTCTTGCCATACTAGACTGCGGCCCGAGCACTTGCGTGAATATGTCTATGTCACTAGGAGAGGATTCCTCAGAAGCCGACTGCATCTCCATCATTTTGCTCTGCAATTTAAAAGGTAATGATCGTAAATAATTAGTAACGTATTAAAAGAAATAGAAATAAGAAATAAACTATTAAAATGTTATATAAATAATTTATTTAACAAAATTAACACTGCTTACATAATTATCTGCAGCGACAGGATCCATCCACTCACTATGCTCATTAGTATGAGAAGCAGCATAGACATAAATGAGGGAAAAGTTTTCAGGATCATCACGTTTCTAACAAGGCGACAATATTAGCAATTTTAAAAAGATAATGTTAGTACTTATCAGAAAGAATATCAGGAAAATAAATGAATTCTATAATTTTTTTATTACCATTTTTTTAGGACCGGCACGATGGTGGACAGTCAGAGCGGATCTATTTTGTGCATTTGTAGAACTCAAGTGCAACAAAATATATTAAAAATGTTAATTGTAATATGTATACATATAATATATAGAACGAATATGAATGTAAATAATTAAAAGGTATAAATGTAAAATATCTGATAATCTGGAGATGCGAAAAGATTACAATACTTTCTCCAATCATCTAACTTCATCTGCTGAAAATGAGACTGCGCAGCCTCTTCCGACGTCTCAAACTTCTTGAAGTGGTCATGACATCGTCCTTTGTGACGTCGGAATAGTGTAGCCATCAACTCATTCACGGTTCTCAAATCCTCGCTACGGCCAAAGTCGAGGTCGAATTCATCCTAACAAGGGAATCAGGTCAAAAATATAATATATTAATCTAGGTGAAAAAAATGTACTGAAAAGTAAACTCACTAGCACACGACTTCGAATGTGTTCCTTAATCTCATTCGGAACATCTCGCCATGAGCGCACTTAAAATGGAGCATAAGCTCAAACTACTGTGCAATATAGGAGGAAAGCGCTGTTGCACTATCATCCACTCCTCCAGTGGAGGAATTGTGATCTTCAGTTTACCGTGCCTTCTATTTTTTTCAAGAGAGATTCCATGTGTATAACCATGACCGCGACGTGCAGATGCATCAACTACATGATAATAGATATACTATAATTATAATTATATAGTTATTGAGAAAAAAGTATTAACTATATATATAATTATCAACGACAATATTTCCTTACTGGTAGGTGTCGACTGGCTGTTGTTCTCTTATGTGTTAGCTTGATCTTCAGGAACGGATTCCTCGAGTGGGGAGTCCTCAATGGATTCAGGACTTGGACTTGGCGGAGGCACATTTCTTCGTTGTCGTTTTGGCGGCATTCTTGAAAATAATTAATTATATCAAAGAAAATTAATTAGAAGAAATTATGAAAATTGAAGATATTTTATAGTCACCTAGCTATATGAATAAAATATTTAGTACTTTTATTATTCATTTTCAGATGAATTTCCATGCTTGTTTCAGAATCTCCATCAATAACATCTTCATCATCATCATGCACCTCTTCTTCATCATCCTTATCCACCTCCTGCCCGGATTCTAATTCGTCTTCATCTTCTGACTCGTCTTCTTCTTCTTCCTCCTTACTTACTTGAATTGAATGATCATTTAATACAGACGGGTCGAGATGGACGGGTGGGACATCATCTCTACACAATAGGAGCAACTCAAGTGCACCGAGGTCAACAAACAAGTTAATACCCTCTCCATCTTCCTGGTATGCCTCAACAATCGGAGTGTCATCTTCATCTCCACTATTCTCGTAATCTGCACTCGTTCCTGCTTCATATATATTTTGAGGAACAAATTTTTGTACGACTCGCCAAGTTATCTCTCCACTATCTTCATCAGCACTTTTCATTGGATCAATCAAGTAATAGACTTGGGTAGCTTGACAAGCCAATACGAATGGATCATCTTCGTACCATTTAGATGCAGTATTGACACTCGTAAAGTGATTATCCCTATGTATCGAAACCCGACCACTGCCTAAATCCCACCAATCACATTTAAAGACATATGTTACAGACCCACCCAGATATTTCAATCCAATAATATCACGTATGACACCATAATAATCAATATCATCTGTTCCATGACTCCCATCGACCAACACACTACAGTTTTGAGTCTTTCTATTACGTTCACAGTCCAAAGTATGGAATCTATAATCTCGAACCGTGCATGCAGTATATCGAAGTGCTCTATTTGAGGGACCACGGGCCAATGCATACAATTCAGAAAAAATTGATCCGGGATCACGAGCACGTTGTTCTTAAATCTAACAATTGAAATAGTATATATTTATTTTTTCATTATCCAGAGTTAAAAATTTCACAATATAACATGTATATAATTTTAGTTCATACACGTTCTTCAAACCATCCGGGAAATTCTTCCTCGTGTCTCGCCTCTATATTTTCTACGCCTTCCGTCCTAAGTTTGTCCATGTGGTCACTGTTATAACATGTTGCAAAAGAAGTATATTTTGAGCACAACAATTATAATTAATTTAAAGAAAACTATACTTATTCAAAGCAATGAAATGACATACTTAAGATAATCATCAATCTCTCGGCAATTATTGAGCACATACCACCGAACTTTACCCAACTCTCCATCAATTAAATCGTAACCTGTTTGTGCACCCAAGGGTCGTAAATTCTGGGAAAACACTGATAGCTCACGAGGAGGCGGAATAGCAAGATCAGCATTTCGCTCTTGACAATTAAATCGTGTCTCAACACCACAAAGATATAGAGAGCAAAATGTTAACCATTCAACGTGTATATAGGCCTCTGCTATTGAACCCTCAACTTTGGCTTTATTCCCAACAGTGCGCTTCAATCTACCCAAATATCTTTCAACTGGATACATCCAACGGAACTGCACCGGTCCACCCAGAAGTACCTCTCGCGGTAAATGTATTGCTAAATAAACCATGATATCAAAAAATGATGATGGAAAGATCTGCTCGAATTTACATAGTATAGTAGCAATGTCTTCTTCCAATTTCGACAACACATCTCGATTTACTACCCGAGCGCACAAATCCTTGAAAAACATACAGAGTTCAGATATGGCGACACGTACATTAGATGTCAGCTTCCCACGAATTCCCACAGGTAATAACTTCTGCAAAAATACATGACAATCATGACTTTTCAATCCATTGATTTTCCAATCATCAAGACTCACGCATGTACCAATATTTGAAGCATAACCATCTAGCAACTTCACACCTTGAGAAATCCATCATCTCCTCCCTCGTCATCGTAAAACATGCATGCGGCATGACTACCCTATTGCCTTCCACCCGCAAATGCAGATTATGTTTAATTCTCATTCTCTCAAGATCTTTCCTCGTCTTGATCGTGTCTTTTATCTTTTTGTTAATACTCATCAATGTACCCAGTATATTATCACAAATATTCTTCTCTATGTGCATTACATCCAAACTATGTCGCAACTTGCATAACGACCAATACGGCAAGTAAAAAAAAATACTACGCTTTGTCCAATTCAATTCTGCTACTGCTCGTTTTCTCTTGTTCTTTCCCCGACCTTTGCCAAAATTGTTCGCTCTAACATGTTGCAGTTGTTCCACTATCTCTTCTCCAGACAACTCTTTTGGTGCAATCATATCCTCTACTCTCCCAACAAACTTGGCACATTCTCTTCTCCATCCATGATTTGCTGGTAAATAATGTCGATGACCTATGAAACACAACTTCTGAGAATATTTTAGCCACTCACTAGCAGTTTCTTTATTACACGTCGGACACGCTAACTTCCCTTTCGTACTCCAGCCGGAAAGATTCCCATACGCCGGAAAATCATTTATGGTCCACATTACCGCAGCATGCATCTGAAAAGATGTCGACTTAGATGCATCATAAGTTCTAACGCCTGTTTCCCATAACTCTTTAAGCTCTTCAATCAACGGCTGCATGAATACGTCAATATCATTCCCAGGTGATCTAGGGCCAGGGATGAGTAAAGTTAACAAAAAGTTTGGCGCCTTCATGCACCTTCATGGTGGAAGATTGTATGGAATCAATACCACGGGCCAAGTGCTATAACTTGTACTCATATTCCCAAAAGGGTTGAATCCATCGGTTGTGAGTCTCAGGCGCACGTTCCGAGCTTCTAACCCAAACTCTGGATACTGATTATCGAAAGACTGCCACGCAAGTGAATCAGCTGGATGCCTCATATATGCGTCATTCTTAACTCTTTTCTCCTCGTGTCACCTCATATCATGAGCTGTTTTCTTATACATATATAGTCTTTGCAACCTAGGTTTCAAGGGAAAATACCGCAACACCTTAACCGGCACGTTTTTCTTATCTTTCCACCTCGACTCTCCACATATAGGACATGCTTGTTTCTCCTTGTTCTCCTTCCAGAACAATACACAATCATTCTTGCATGCATGTATGGACTTGTACTCAAATCCTAATCCCTTTCTCAACTGTTTCGCGTCATAAAAGTTCTTGGGCAATGCAGACCCTTCGGGAAGCACCTCGTTAAATAAGTCCAATACCATGTTTATTGCTTTCGTCGACATCCCACACAATGATTTAATGTGAAGCAACCGCACAATAAACGACATTTTGGAATGTTTTGTACAACCTGGGTAAAGCTCGCGCTTTGCATCTTCCCACAATGAAGGAAAATTTTCACAATCAGTCCCTGATCCACCACTTGAGGCATTGTCGTTAACCTCATCCATAAACATCCCAGCTCCAATGTCACCCAACATCTCCTCCATCTCATCATGCTCATAATCATCATCCATGTGCCGTAAATAATTGTGATGATCGACCAATACATCTGCTGACCCTTCATATGGCTCACCATGCAGTACCCATCGCGTATACCCTAGATCCATACCGTTCACAAATATATAACGCTCTACTTCATCCAATCCTATCGCACACAAATTTTTACATCCACGACTATTAGCAGAGGCCCGTGCAAAATCAATGAAAGTTCTTACTCCACATGCATAGGGTACGTAATCCTTTCCAACTCTATCGTCCAGACACATCCAGTTTTTGTCCATTTCTAAAAACATCTATATATTAATAACACGTACATTGAAAATTCACATGCATGTCATGCTCCAATTCTCATTGCTTTTTTGATAAGGTAGTTGGTCCTATCCCATTCGAGATTATATTCTCCATATTGCACAAATCTCGTCACTCTACTAATTTCTACGTTAGTAGAAATTTCGGCAGCACCTCCCCATAGTTCTCCAAGTATACATGTTCAAATAATGGGATTGTGACCCTACGAATAGTATACCCGAAGAACAGTAGAAGAAGATACCGAAACTTCACATTAAACGTGGAAAGTAGCGAGTAACAAAAATGTGCAATACAGATAATATAATCTCAAACTGTCCACACTGGACAGTTCAGGAATTAGTGGACACATAAATGTACATTGATTCCCAAACGGGTCTAACGGTATTTATGCAATGTCACACGCATCTAGCAAAAAATATACAAACAATATCTCCATGTTGTTTAAATTAACAATGTCACCTACAAGTAGTGTTATATAGTTACTAAAGAGGGATGAAAGATTATGTGACCCAAAGTTTCGTGTCTTGTACACAACGAGAGAGAATGATCTTGAAGAAATGTTTAAATTTTAGTCTAATTACTTAACCGTCACAAACTATCCGACCTTGACAACTCTTAAGGCCGAAGAGACTATGACAGTCAAGCAATTAGACTAAAATTTAGAGATTATAATTGTTATATATAATTTTAAAGGTTATTATATAATTTTAATTATTATCATTCCACAATTATAATCTTAATTGTTATACTTAATTGAGTGAGTTATTTATTTATATAGACAATAAATATATAATTTTTATATAAGCATCTATTTGATCCTTATTTTCTTTCTCTTTAGTTTATAATAAATAAGTATATTTACATATTCCAACTCTACTTATTTGGTAAGTTCAAGACTTTTTTATTGAAGAGTATTTTAAAGGTTATATTATAATTATAATTATTATCATTCTTAAAGTATAATTTTAATTGTTATACTTAAATTTCAAAGGTTATAATATAATTTTAAATATTATAATTTTTAAAGAGTTACTTTTATTTGTTATTACTTAATTTCAAATATTATTATTACAATATTTCAAATCTATATCACAACATATTCACAATAACTCACAAACTATTTACAAACTATACAAATAATAATCACAATATTTCAATTGTAAGCATAAAATAACATGCCACATGTATTAACATATTCTATAACTTGAGTAAGCAATAAACATGTATTAACAAAACTTAAGGACAATATATTTGTAACAATGTAAACATATTCAAATGTCATTCACAAATAATAATTTAAATATTTCAAGTCCATATCACAAGATATTCACAATAACTCACAATATATTCACAAAATAATATGCCACATGTATTAACATATTCCTAAACTTGAGTAAGCAATAAACATGTATTAACAAAGCCTAATGACAATATATTTCTAATAATGTTTCTTCAAAACGTCATTCACTAATAATAAACACAATATTTCAAATTCATATCACAACATATTTACAATAACTCACAAACTATTTACAAACTATACAAACAATAATCACAATATTTCAAGAGTAAGCATAAAATCACAACAACATATTGATAAAGTTTAGAAATATACCTAGCACTCACAATATCCTCTTACAAATCAAAATCTTCCAACTTCCCAAAACAATCAATCTTTCAAAAAAATACAACACTAATTTATTAGAAATATTCTATAACAAAAACACAATATAAATATCATAAAATTCAGAAAAAGACAAGAAAAAATTTTTTTTTCTTACCAAAACTCAACTCTCTCTCACTCTCTAACCCAACCCTCTCTCACTCTAACCCTCTCTCTCTCTCTCTCTCTCTCTCTCTCTCTCTCTCTCTCTCTCTCTCTCTCTCCCCTGCAGGAGCCTCGGGCCGAAACAACTTTCAACTCTCTCTCTCTGTTGCGTGCACGAGAGAAGAAGAAATGATCCGCTTCCTCCCGTGCGCGTACTGATTAAGTTCTAAAATTATTAGTTTAAACGTTCGAACGTTTAAGTTGTACGTCTGAACGTTATATTCTAAAATTATTCCTGCCCAGAACGTTCGGACGTTTACAGTACATGTTCGAACGTACCCTTCTTATGATATAACATAAAATCTAGCGGGAAAGTTCCCACACTTTCCTCATATATGTTCGAATGTATCACAATTTTTCGTTCGAACGTTCATAGATTTATAGATGAACGTTCGAACATTTAACTTAAACGTTCGAACGTACATTTCATCAAAGTGTTACCATATTTGAGTGAGAAAGTTTCCGCACTAATTTAACTAAAGTTCGGACGTTAACAGATTTGGCATTCGGATGTACATAATTTTCTGGTGATTTTTATCAAATAACGTTCGAACGTATAGTATAAACGTCTGAATAATCACACAGATACCTTAATCGAGCGGAAAATTTCCCGCCTATTAGTTTAATGTTCGAACGTTAATTTGAAACGTTCGAACGTACGATTCCTACTATACTAACTTATAATATAATATATATATTACATTTTATATATCTATAACTATATACTACATTGTATAGTATGATAGCATAATACTTTAAATGAGAATATAAATGTATATAATATATATAAACTATACCATATATATAAATCAATAATATATATTAAATTGTTACTTATTAAATTCTTTATTATATACTAACTTATAATATAATATATATACTACATTTTATATATCTATAACTATATACTACATTGTATAGTACGATAGCATAATGCTTTAAATGAGAACATAAATGTATATAATATATAAACTATACCATATATATAAATCAATAATATATATTAAATCGTTACTTATTAAATTCTTTATTATATACTAACTTATAATATAATATATATACTACATTTTATATATCTATAACTATATACTACATTGTATAGTACGATAGCATAATGCTTTAAATGAGAACATAAATGTATATAATATATAAACTATACCATATATATAAATCAATAATATATATTAAATCGTTACTTATTAAATTCTTTATTATATACTAACTTATAATATAATATATATACTACATTTTATATATCTATAACTATATACTACATTGTATAGTATGATAGCATAATACTTTAAATGAGAACATAAATGTATATAATATATAAACTATACCATATATATAAATCAATAATATATATTAAATCGTTACTTATTAAATTTTTTATTACATACTAACTTATAATATAATATATATACCACATTTTATATATCTATAACTATATACTACATTGTATAGTATAATAGCATAATGCTTTAAATGAGAACATAAATGTATATAATATATAAACTATACCATATATATAAATCAATAATATATATTAAATCGTTACTTATTAAATTTTTTATTATATACTAACTTATAATATAATATATATACTACATTTTATATATCTATAACTATATACTACATTGTATAGTATGATAGCATAATACTTTAAATGAAAACATAAATGTATATAATATATAAACTATACCATATATATAAATCAATAATATATATTAAATCGTTACTTATTAAATTTTTTATTATATACTAACTTATAATATAATATATATACTACATTTTATATATCTATAACTATATACTACATTGTATAGTCTGATAGCATAATACTTTAAATGAGAACATAAATGTATATAATATATAAACTATACCATATATATAAATCAATAATATATATTAAATTGTTATTTATTAAATTCTTTATTATATACTAACTTATAATATAATATATATACTACATTTTATATATTTATAACTATATACTACATTGATGTCTGAAGATATGTACGGCCAACTTCATAGCCACAAACACAACAAATGAAGGTGCGCAACTACAACGTGATCACCAAGCTAGCTCGCTAGTCGGTCCTGTATTTTTTATTTTTTTTAAGACATAATTTATATTATACTTATAATTTGAATAGTAATCATATTCTAACTAAAGTAGTATGAATATATTATATATACTTACTCCATATTATATATTAAACTTCATATTATCTGTATATTAAATGTTTTTAATCTTTACTTAAAATTCAGATTATAAACTTATAATTTTCTTGTTAAACATATTCAATAAAAATTCAAAAACAATAATTTCACAACAACATGTATAAACATATTGCTAAACTTTAGAAATATAACAAGCACTCACAAAAAAACCAATTAATCTAATTGTCAATAATATTATATAACATCCTAATATATAACATAAACATTTATAAACATTTATTTGTTGGCAAACATCCTAATATATAACATAAACATTTATTTGTTGGCAAACATTCATTACGTTCGAACGTTCTGTGTATATAAGGCCAAAACCGAACGTCGAAACGATATTTCCAAAACGTATCCATCGTCTACTCCGTTGCATGCCGCCACGCCTCCTTCACCGCCGCCGTCAACTCCGCCACAGCCGTCACTAAAAGGTAGGCATTCATCTTTTATTCAAATAACATGTATTTTATTGAGATTTGGATTGAGTTTTGTTTAAAACCGGATAAGTGGTGGCCGGATTTTCAACTACATTTTTCGGCCACCACGGCCAGCCATTGGCCGAATAGTCACTGTAGAAATGTTTCTTGAAGTGTATACTTCATTTCTACGGTGACATTTCGGCATTTAGAACCTTGTAGAGAAATTTCTGAGATTTCAATAATGGCTGAGTCGACTTAGCGATTCTGCATCGTAACGTTCAAACGTTTCATCAAGACGTTCGAACGTACGAAGTTTAAATTACAGAGCCGTTACGGCTTCTACGTTCGAACGTTCATTGTCTTACATTCGGACGTCATACTCATCAATTTTCGGTCTAAACGTTTAATGTATACGTCAAGACGTACTACTTTTTAAATATTATTAAACGACATACGTTCGAACGTGAATATTTTACTTTCGCACGTAAATCACATACGGTCGGACGTTTATTATAACGTCCGAACGTTGTGATTTTCTACGTTATTCATGTTTCGACGTTCGGACGTTCGTATTTACATTCACACGTAAAACAAATACGTTCGAACGTATAACATAAACGTCCGAACGTACGTCAGCCAATATTTATTTACTGCTTATGTTCGAACATCTATGTTTTACATTCGAACGTATATGTTTTACGTTCGAACGTAACTTTATTTACATTATTTTACATGCGAACGTATAAATAAACGTCCGAACGTTTTATCTTTAACGTTCGAACGTTAAAGATAAAATTCGAACGTTAATGCAGAGCAGCTTAAAATTAATACAAAAAAATGCATTAATGTAAATAATTTTTTTTCCTTTTCTGTTTTCAGGATATGGCTCTTCCACTGCATACTAGGAAACGAGGGAGGGAAGGAGCCACGTCGGACATTGCCCGTATCGGAGCTCGTACTGTTATGGTAGAGCGAGAGGTCCTGATTAATGAGTTCGACGAACTCTGTTGGCAGCAGACGAACTAGAGAGATGTTTTCCTCAGTAGAGGCTGTGGAAATATCTGCACATTGAGGGGAAGGTATACCCCTTAATGGTTCAAGAATTCTATGTGGCGATGTGTGACATGCCTCAGGATGCATCCTCTCACACCGTGACTGTACGCGGTGTTTCCATTGAGGTATCACCAGATGTCATCGGCGAGCACCTCAGGATTCGTCGAGGAGTTGAGACATTTGCACACTCAACACCCCGTATGGATGTAGGCACTTCTACATCATCTACTGGCCGCCCATTTGAGCCAGCATCAGCTAGAGATGCAGGCCAGTCAGAGGCTGAGGATATTGGCGTCGAGGCTCGGGATGATGATCGAGACGAGGATTTCTATATCCTCACCGGGAGGGACAGCATTCAGATCAAGCGGAAGAACACCTTCAACCAGAACCATCTGCTGCATTTCTTCCGCATGTTGCACCTTATTGTTGCAACAAATATCGATCTCGTGGCTCATAAAACCACATTTAGTCAGCTTCGGGCACAATTTTTTATACGAGTGGCACGTGGAGATCCTATAGATTTGCCACTGCACATCTTTGAGAGGATCCGTTACGAGGCTAACATCGTCTCCACGGATAATCTCCCATACGGTGTCCTAATCAGTCGACTATTACTTGCATGGTGAGTGCCGACCCAGCCAGAGGAGCGGGTCAAAGATCAGATGAGCCTCCTCGACATGATCACACATCGACGTAGCATTGGACAGGCAAGGGGACGTCAGCCACCCCCTGTAGAGGATCTAGTTCCTCTGACGCAGCCTAAGCCAGGTCATCTCGGGAGTAGTAGTCAGCATACGCCGAGTATATCTGCAGGAGATGTGTGGCCTGCTTGGGTTGATGCGGTCATCTCACAGCTGACTGCACATATCGATCATAAGATCGATTGATCACTCGAGGCTATATTGGCGTCTGTTGCCGAACTCACCCATCGTGTAACTATCCTCAACGACAAGGTTGATACCTTGACTAAGGAGATACGGAGTTCAACTTTTGCGGATAACGTTATCATCTGACTGTTGTTTACTACATTCTATCAAATTTTGTATTTTAGTTTTGATATTTGTAACGAAAAATATTATTGAATATTTCTATCGTTTTTTAATTTCAATTTTTAATCTTCTTTGATGTTTTATTTTTCAACTTTAATACTAAATCACTGCATTTCAAATATATATAAACATAAATATATATTTATATATTACAAATTGTGTATATATAAATATATACAATTCAATTTTTTAGACTTATTCACAAATTATGCACAATAAAAATCACATAATTTTTAAATTAAAGTCATTTAATTTAAATTTACAATGAACGTTCGAATGTTATTACTTAACGTTCGAACATTGGCGCAAACATTTTACTTTCGAACGTTAATTAATAACATTCGAACGGTTGCGCCAAAACATTTTACGTTCAAACGTAAACAGACATAACGTTCGAACGTATATGTGACGTTTGAACGTATATTTCCCATACGTTGGAACGTAAAAAAATCTCATTCTATCTTTAGTGACGGTTTCCAGAAACTGTCACAGAAAATGCCTTTTAGTGACGGTCTAGGGACTGTCACAATTTCCCAACCGTCATTAAAAAGCAATTGTGTTGTAGTGTAGGTAATAAAGAACTATATATTTTGAGGTTGAGACGTAGGTAATAGCTTGAGGCTGTGAAGTTTGTTAAACGTGCCCAATTCATTTCCTCTTGACTTAATATACTAGAAACTTCAGCTTTCTTATTCGTTCTTCTTCTTCTTCTTCTTTGCTAGAGGTGCTTCCCTCAAAGTGAGCGATCCTCAGTGTATTTGATCAAATACTTAAAAAGAGTTAACAATTGGTATCAAAGTAAAATCACATCACGAATTCAAGTCACAGAAGGAGTGACCTATATATTAGATTAAAATGCCTTCATAATGTTAAGTAGAGATTTATTTTTAAGAGTAATTGATAATGTTGTAAATTTATTTCTGCACTTAGATATGATCTAGTTCATTAAATAATATTTGTTGTTTAATTTAAAATATTTTGGTATAGTTATATGATCTAGTATTAAATTTATAGTTTGATTACATTAATAATAAGTTAGATATTTTTTTTTTCATGTTTTAGCCGAAGTTATTGGATGGAAATTGATGATCTTAGAAAGTGATGATATATTTGGAGGTTATGAGAATTTTAGGTTTTGAGGAACTAAAATAGATTATTTTATAACTTTAGGTTTAAATATCGAAATACGTGATTAATTGGAAATTTACGGGAATTACGTGATTATTTTATAGGTGGCGATTTATTTTTGTTCAGTACCACTATGGAGAAATTCTGATAAGCTAAGAAGTCCAGGTAAGCGGGGTTCCTATGCTAGACTTTGCATTAAAATAAAATGAGTTGAGGTTGAATTTTTGGAAAATATACATATTTGATTTTGAAAAGAAATTTGAACTACCTCAGTTATTTGTTCTGCATTATTCATAAGATTCTGTTTAAGAAGAAATTATTTTCCATCATGATTGGTGTAGACATGAGCTTATTTTTGACATTCTATTTCTAATCTATACAAAAAGAGCGAATATGAAAATTTGTGCATAATTATGTAAATATGCTTTGGATCTGCTTTGATTACGAAGATGATATGATTTTGTTCAGTACTTTGTTTGAATAAGTTGTGATTTCTGAAAACCTTTGACATTACTCTTTGATTCTGAATTTGATTATGTTTCTACTCTGTTCAGTTACGGCCCTGCCACTGATTATAATAGTGGATACAGCCTAACCACGGGTAATAATAGTGGATACGGCCCAACCATGAGTTACAGTAGTAGATACGGCCCAATCACTAGTAATAATAGTGGATACAGCCCAACCACGGGTTATAATAGTGGATACGGCCTTGCCACGGGTTATAGTAGTGATCTCTATTTTGAGTTCACACCTTGGTGACAGAGTGATTTATTTTCTGCTCAGCTATCCTCAGACGCACAACCCTACCACGAGGATTATACATGACTTCTATTCTAATATGATGTTCTAATGATGATGATGATCATCATCATTTATACTATGCCAAATGATATTTTTGAATGAAATTGATTCTAAATCTTCGCTCTGATCTTTTAATAATATGTTTTGTTTCTGCACTCTGAAAATGAAAATTTTTTATTCTGTATTCTGATCTCTGTAAATGCTCATGTTTACACACTGGTATATGTTATCTGCTTACTGAGTTGTTGATAACTCACCCCTTATCTCTAAACATTTTTCAGATAATCTTGATGGTTCTACTGGATAGCAAGAATAGGCAGTATTATAAAGGTTTGATGTTCGTTGAGGAATAAGTACCCGAGGATATAAGTTTTTAGTTGAGAGTCTTAGTTAGTAATTTGGTTATTTTCAGTTATTTTGATTTTATGAGTTAAGGATATTTCGAGTTTTTTGGAGAGTTTCAATTTATTTTATTAAGCATTTATGTATTGTCCTTATGAAGGAATATAGATATTTGGTTTGAGTAAATGAATATTTTTATGGAGTTGCTGGATTATTTATAGTTGTGATTTTGAGTTGATATTTAGGTTACAAGAGCTAACTCTCCGGACCTCCGGGAACGGGGCGTTACAATATCAATATGTAAAGTGCATTCCCTACTCATAAGGGATCTATCGAAATACACTAGAAACTTCAGCTTTCGTATTCATTCTTCTTCTTCTTCTTCTTTTTATTTGTTGGAGGTGTTTCCCTCGAAGTGAGCAATCCTCAGTGTTTTGGATCAAATCCTTGAAAAGTGTTAACACTTGGTATCAGAGCAAGAATCAGATCACGAGTTTAAGTCACGAAGGGGATGACCTATAAATTGGATTAAAATGCCTTAATGCTATATATGATGATAGTATTAAGTCATTGAATACTAATAAATAAGTGAAGCCACCAAAAAGGAAATCTAGGTTACCACCCAACCAGGGTGGATCTCCGACATCCTAGAGTTGGGTTGGTCTGTAGCCACTTCGGCAGCGAAACCAAAGATGGCAGCAAGCCACCTCAAATGGGGTGGTTCGATTGCCTTTTTCTAATTTTGAATTTTGAATTTAAGATACTAACGTGTGAAGTCTGGTTTAAGTGTGTATATACTACTATTAAGTAGGGGTGTAACCGGTGTTCGGTCCGATTTTGAACATATTTTAAAACCGAACTTGTATATATCGGTTTTGAGATTTGAAGAATCGATATCATACCAGTTATACCCCCTAAACCGATACTTTCAATTTTACCGATTCCGGTTCGATTTTCTCAGTATTTTATATAGTATATATATTATAGTATATAATAATATAGTGATAATATATTGTAGTATATTATAATATAAATTATAATTGTATTATAGACTATAGTGATATATTATAATATATAATATATTGATATATTATAGTATATTATAATATATAGTGATATAGCATGGGTATAACTACTAATACAATAGATTATAGTAATAATATATAGTTATTTATATAAGATTTTAAAATTTAATATTATATTAATTAATAATTTATCATATAATACAAAATTATATATAATATAAAAACATTATACAATATAAAAAATTAGAAAACATATATATGAACCGGTTTGGTCTGATGTTAGAAAAAAGAAAATCAGAACTAAACCAATTTCGACCGGTTTTGAGAAAAATAGAACTGGTATCGGACCAGACCGAACCCGGTATTGAACCAAACCCACCGGTCCGGTTCGGTTTACCGGTTCACTAGATAATCCTAGCCTGAATCTAAATTTAAAGAGTAATACTAGATAGGGGTCCGCCCTCGCTACCCCGCCCCGCTTCCGCTCTGCCCCCGTTTGACGGGGTGGAGCACCCCGTCTGTCAAAAGCGGGGCACGGGTGGCCCCGCCCGCATCTGACCCCCAAGGCGGGGGCGGGATAGGAGCGACCCCTATCCCACCCCGTATTATATATATATATATAAGTATATATAAAAGTATATATATAAAAAAATAACCCAGGTATGAAATGATGTCGTTCCATGCCTTTTTTTTTTTTTAAATATGCCCATAAAGAAACGCCAATGATGAAACGGCATCGTTTCATTTTTTGTTTATAAAATTCCCCCCTGCGCGAGATCACCCTCCCACTCACCCAGAATCTCTCTCTCTGTGTCTTGCTCCGTCGCTCGCCAATCTCCGCGCTCTCTGTGTCTCGCTCCATCACTTGCCGTCACTGTAGCCGTCGCCGCAGCCTTCCGTGACTCCGTCTTCATCTCCGTTGCTGAAGGTAAGAAACCCTAAATCTACTATAATTGTTTGTGATATTTATTTTATGGAATGGAGATTGGAGGAAAGATGGGGTTTAATCGAGGATGGAGGATGGGATTTTGTGAATTGTGTGCTGTGGAGACTTAATTGTGCATGTGGTTCACTGGTTTGAATTGTTGATGTTTGATCTGTACAGTGTGTTCGTGTGTGAATCTCTCCATGATTGGTTTATTTTTTCATTTTTTTTGAAGCCCTAAAATAATTTAGGGGTTTCAATCCTTCAAACCTCTAAATTATTTTCCCTAAATTATTTTAGGGTTTCGGATTGAAACCCTAAATTAGGGTTTCAATCCAAAATATGGTAAGTTTTGAGGTGGAAGTTAACATGCAAAGTTAGGAATTCTCTAGAGTTTCACGATTTTTGTTGTGGCACAATTGAACTGCTCTCCATTTGGACATTCATACAAGCTATTCTGTCCAAATTTAGAAAAACAAGTGCAGACACCCATGATAATGGCCAGCTGTGTATCTTATATTCAAGTTCTTTTTTTTTTTTTTTAGAGAAAAGCTACTTCATATTAAAATCTCAAGAGAGATAACTGTGAATACATTGAGGATAATCCTCTACATGAATTGAGTCCTCAGATAAATCTAGAGAACTTTTTGTCAAACAATGTGCCACTGTGTTGGCTTGTCTAGGAACATAGCAAACAGACCAAGAAAGGTAAGTGCCTAAAAGTTTCTTGATATCTTGATAAATCAACCCCACCGTGCTCCAGTGTTCAGCTGCGCCATCTATGCCATGTGCCACTTGTTTTGAGTCCCCTTCGAAAATGACGTATTTCAAACCAAGTTCAATACCAAACTGTACTGCTCGCAAGGCAGCTAATGCTTCTCCCAAGAGTGGATCAGGAAAGGAGTTACAAGGGCTTCCGAGAGTTGCTGTCAAGAGACCCAACCAATCTCTAATTGACACCCCGATACCCACCCTGCAATTAGCCTTGTCAATGGCTGCGTCCCAGTTTAATTTGTAGAAATTGTTTGGAGGCTTGCACCACCTGGCTGTACGTTGAATCTGAGGAGAGGTCTTCTGCTGGTTTCTTTCAAGCTCTTCCAAGTCTGTAATGCTAGTGGAGACCAGTTTTAAGACCTGTTGAGGTGAGGCGAATTTGGATTAAAAAATGAACTTGTTCCTTCTGAACCAAAGTTCCTTAGCTGTGAGAGCTAATTTAGTATGTTCATCTGGTGGAAGTGTGGATAGAAGCTCTGAAAGTAAATCATAAAAAGGTACCTCCTCAGTCTTACTTTTCTGTATTCTTCTTGAGCTAATACTCCAAACATCCTGAGCTGCTTTACACATCCATAGAACATGGGATACGGGTTTTGGATGAAGTAAACATATGGGACACAATGGCGAGTCAATGATTTTCCTTTTGTGCAAGTTAACTTTGGTGGGAAGGATTTCCTTATAGTAGATTCCAAAGAACCTCATGTTTGGAAGTGTCTGATGCTTGTCCCTTACTGAGATCATTCATAGAAACTTGGAGATGGTAAGCTGATTTAACTGTGAAAATCTCGTTCTTAGTGCACCTCCAAACCTGCTTGTCATTGCTGTTGCATGGACTAACATGAATTCTAGAAATAATAGCAGCCTCTTCAGGATGGAAAACATTTTGAACAAGATGTAGGTTCCACGAGTGAGTATCTTGGTCAATGAGAGAGTTAACAGTAGCTTCAGGACTAAGTACCTTGGGAGGAGACTGAGACTTGTAAGATGTTGGAATAGGCAGCCATCTATCTGACCAGATTTTCACTTTGTTTCCATTACCAATCTTCCATATAAGGCCCTCATAGAGTAATTGTCTACCAGCTGTGATACTCTTCCACACAAAGGAGTCACCCTTCTGACTCTAGCTGAGGAGAAGTTAGTTGATGGAAAATATTTAGCTTTTAGAACTCGAGAGGCCAGTGATTGAGTATTAGTGATGATCCTCCACCCTTGCTTAGCTAAAAGAGCCTTATTGAAGTCTTCAAAATCTCGAAACCCCAAACCCCCAACCTGTTTGCCTTTTCCAAGACCTTTCCAATTTAGCCAATGCATCTTAGAATTCTGGTTTTTATTGCCCCACCAAAAGGACTACATCAGTTTATTAATGTTCCTCAATATGCCTTTTGGAATTAGAAAAATGCCCATGTAATATGTGGGTATGGATTGAATGACTGATTTCAGTAAGACTTCTTTACCTGCTGGGGAAAGCAGGTTAGTTTTCCAGCTGCTCATTTGAGCTTTGATTCTGTCAAGGATTGGAAAGAAGGCCCTTGATTTACTCCTTCCTATGTAAGAAGGCAAGCCCAAATATCTTTCAGAAGGCCCCGAGGCTTTAATTCCAACTGTAGACAGTATAGAATTTTGGGTCTCTTGACTTGTGTTCTTACTAAAAAAGATTGAAGACTTCTCAAGGTTTAGCCTTTGACCCGAAGCTGATTCATACAAAGAGATGATGTTATGTAGCCTGTTCCATTCCTGCAACTGTGCTTTACAAAAAACCAGACTATCATCTACAAAAAAGAGGTGGTTAACAGACAGAGAGCCTCTAGTAATTGGGAAGCCAGAAATTAAGCCCTTTTGCTCAGATTGATTCATTGCATAAGTGAGAACTTCTGAGCATAAAATGAACAGGTAGGGTGAGAGTGGATCTCCTTGATGAATACCCCTCGAAGGCTTGAAGGAAGATTGAGGTGAACCATTAAGAAGAATAGAATAAGAAACCGTACTAATGCACTGCATAACCAGCTCAATCCACTCCTTAACAAACCCCATCCTTTGAAGCACATGTTGCACAAAAGACCACTCTAGCCTATCATATGCCTTACTCATATCTAGCTTGAGTGCCATAAAACCTTCTTTGTGATTCTTCCTTCTGTTCTGCATTGAGTGCATTAGTTCATATGCCACAATTGTGTTATCAGAGATCATCCTTCCTGGAACAAACGCACTTTGGGTGTCTGAGATTAGAAGAGGCAGTATGGATTTAAGACGACTTGCCATAACCTTTGCATTGAGTTTGTAGAGAACATTGTAAAGGCTTATGGGCCTATAGTCTGAAACAAGCAAAGGGAATTTCTTCTTAGGGATAAGGGTGATAAAAGTGTGGCTGATTGATTGGAAATTGACTTGGTATTAAGGAATTCTATGGGAGCAGCAACCACATCATCACCAACAGTTTGCCAGTGATTTTGGAAGAAAATAGCAGGGAATCCATCTGGTCCCGGGGAACCCAGAGGATTCATATGAAAGATGGCTAGCTCAATCTCCTCTATAGAGTAAGCTTTTGTTAGGGAAGAATTCATCTCTTGCGTGACCGTTGGTCTGAAGTTTTCCAATAGAAAATCAGGAGCTGTAGGGTTGGAGGTAGTAAAGAGATCTCTAAAAGCTGATTGGAATTCACTCCCAATATCATCCAGATTTGTCAAGGTCTGTCCCAGATCAGTTTGGAGTTTCTGTATAAAAATTTTCTGTTTCCTAATCGATGCACATTTGTGAAAAAATTTGGTGTTCCTATCACCATCTTTGAGCCATCTCTGTTTGGCTCTTTGCCTCCACAAGGTCCATTGCCTCTAAAGACATCCAATTCATTCTGTACAATTCGAATCTGGTCATTATCCAACCCAGAGTTGGAAGCTTGCAAAGATCTCAACAGTTCAGATTTGGTATTTAGGTCTTGTTGATGAGAATTTCTAATCAAATTATACCACTCTCTCAATTGGAATCTGCATCTCTCAAGTCCCCTTCTAGTGACATCTGCATTGGAACCCGATTGTAGTGAGCCTTACCAAGCGCTTTTGATCACAAACTCACAACCCTCCTGTTTGGCCCACAAAGCTTCATATCTAAAATCTCTTTTGTTTCTGATAAAAGAGGGAGTAAATGAGGAACTTGATATGAGAAGAGGGTTGTGATCAGAACAAATGGTAGGGAGGATGGAAACTGAATTAGAGTAAAAAAGGTCCTGCCATGCACAGTTTGCTAGTCCCCTATCCAATCTTTCTCTTGTGAAGTTAGGACCCTCACGGTTATTGCACCAGGTAAAAAGGGAGCCCTCAAAGCCCAGATCACCAAGTCCACAATAGGCAAGGGTCTGTCTGAATGCTTCCATCTGATTAAAAGGTCTGGGAGGACCACCTCTTTTTTCACCATGAGAAGTAAGTCATTAAAGTCTCCCATGCACAGCTAGGGAGTATCTGGGTTCACTTTTAATAGTCTTAGAAGGTTCCAACTTTCTTTTCTTTTTGCAGTAATAGATTGACCATAAAAGCCAGTGATAATGAAAGATTTTCCTGCATTTTCCACTTGAACTTGGAGAGATATATGGCTAAGGGAATAAGACAACAGATTGGCAGATGTTTCTTGCTTCCAGAAAAAAGCTAGGCCACTACTTCGACCTATGCAATCCACTATGAAACTGCACTCAAATCCTAGCTTGTTTCTTATGAACTCCATTTTTTCTCTTTTACATTTTGTTTCTATTAAAAAAACCAGTGATGGGGACTTAACTCTCACTAAAAGGTGGAGTTCTCTAACTGTCCGAGGGTTCCCAATCCCTCGTCAGTTCTAGCATAAGGTGATCATGGAGATGGGCAGTGCTGTTGAATAGCCATTGCCAAAGTGTGTTTGAGTCTTTTTGAAGATCTCGTGGGTTTAACTGTCGAGCCATTGATTCTTTTTTTCTTTTTGGTGGTTGCATTTCCAGCATAGGGGTTGGACAAGCTTGACACAGCATTCAAGCCTGTCTTTTCACGAGCTCTTCATTTCCAGTTTGACAAAAAGGGAGATTTTGTTTGTAACTTTTGGTCTAACTGGGAGTACAGAAGAGAAGGACTTACTTAGTAAGTGTCTGCTACGAGGGCCATATTGGTGTCCATAAACATCGAGTCTAACTTCCTGCTGGAAAGTGAGGTCCTGACATCTTCAACTGGTGACCCCTCGAGACAAGTTGGGGTTTTTTTTTTTTTACTGTTGACTACTGACACTGTCCTTTTTTGACAAAAGATCTTCACCTCCCCTTTCCTTTTCCAATGCAAAGTCTGGTTGTACAGGATCACACAGGACTATTGGCGAGAAATCAGCTGACTTTTGAGATAAATTACTCCCACCAAAATCAGACTCTTGATCATCGGAGCTGGCCTGTCGACCACTGCCTGTGGTCTTCCCCTCTGGACTTCTAGAATGTGTTTTGTAGTGATTTGGCTTTTGAGATGGATCAGCTCTGAGCCAGGGGCCATATTGAAGTGGTGACGCAGTATGAGTTCTACCGTCTGAGATATGTCTTGAACATTTGAGCTGTGTGTGCAAAACTATACCATAGTGGTAGCAAAATGAAGGTAGTCTTTCGTATTTGAAAGGTATCCAGGAACGAGCATCTCCTACATTAATAACACAGCCCCTTGTCAAAGGTTTAGAGAGGTCAATCATCACCTTCACACGTAGGACTCCCCCCCATGCTCTTCCTTACATCAACATCCACCATGATGACCTTACCTGCATTGGTCCTGAGCTTCTCACCCATTCTTTTGTTCATTGCAGCAAATAAGAGATCATGGAGTTGGAGCCAAAACGGTTCTAGAGAAAACTCAATATCTTTTAAGGTTAGCTTGCCTTTACACTCTTGAATACAGATTAAGTTTTTGTCGAAAGACCAAGGTCAACCAGTTAACACCCTGGTTCTCACAGTGGGGTTATGAAACTCAAGAAGGAACTAGTTTCTTCCTAAATCTTTGAAAGAAATCCCACCTTCACCATTCCATAGCCTAGTCATTGTTGCCTTGAAGGCTCCTTTATTCACTTCTCTGTCTACAACTACCAGTGCAACAAGGCACGAGTTGCTAATATCCTAAGAAAGCGTAAATTCCTCCTCCATTAGGTAGTATTCTTGACGTTCCTCTTCCGTAAGCTTGAGGCCCTTACAAAGATGAGAAATCTCCTCTTCCATGTGTGTAAGATCAACTGAGACAAAACAAACTCTATGTATCGAGGAGATCCAAGAGACAAAACT
Source organism: Juglans mandshurica (assembly GCA_022457165.1). Taxonomy (NCBI): domain Eukaryota; kingdom Viridiplantae; phylum Streptophyta; class Magnoliopsida; order Fagales; family Juglandaceae; genus Juglans; species Juglans mandshurica. The sequence goes on along the minus strand of CM039633.1, from coordinate 6,153,828 downwards.
CTATGTTCCTAGGAAGCATAGAGAGAAAACCCCATCTGCTCAAGAGAGAGAGGACCAGTTTTTCATTATATATTCAAGTTCTTGAATGCACATATAAGTCTAGATTTCGAATACCTCTAGAGAACCTCGTTTTGTCACACTAAACATTGAAAAAAGGAAAATTTCTGTGAAATACAAAGTTATAAAATTTTGTATAAACTTTTCAACGTCACCAAGTTTCCCTTCATCCAATGTATAGATCAAGAAATATTTCCGTTTTAACTTTGACTAGTTTTTTCCCAAAAAACAACATTCATAAACTGGAATCTTTCAAGTCCTGTATCGAATTCATCACCAACTTATCCCTTAACACTGAATATTTTAACACAAGAGCATGTTTTGATATGTGAATTTGCCAACACAAAAATAAAAGATAACAATCAACGTACGTATTCAAATTATAAAAATAATTAATAGTAGTTGAAGGATAGAAATTGTAGCTTAATTCCCCAAAAACATCTTTGTATGATCTATTAATATTTGAGATGATTAAATGTTACTTATGTTAGGAAAATATACACACTTCGCGCTCAAGCTCATGTCAAATTAATATGTTATCACTTTAAATCCTGAATTGAAAAGCTTTCCAAGAATTTTCTTATGCGTTCCGCCATTTTTAAATATCGATCTAATTTATTTTAGTTTCAAAAGCGTAGTCATAGCATGATTTGGTTGTGTTTTTAATTGAGTGTTTTTTTTATATATTTTCACATTCTTATATTTTTATGTAACAATTCTTTACAACTTTTATAACCCATTTTAATTGGGTATTTAATTTTTTTTTTATGTTTGATGTTTTTAATTTTGGTATTTCATTTTTTTTTTTTTATGTTTGATGTTTGATCATTGATGTTTGATCTTCCAACTTCTAATATATATGTTAATGCTTGGATGTTAATTGTTTGGCATGTTTCTATGTTTGTTTTAATTTCAGATTTCTTGTTTGCTTGAGTTTATGGATATGCCAGCAAATTCTAATGCGAGCTCTCATTTCCATGCCCAGGGTATCCCTACCCCTACTCATACTTCTACTCCTACCCCTACCCTTGGCCCAACACCTACCCCTACGGCCCCTTGCCCTGCCCCCAAGCCCAACAAGAAACTTGCTTCTATAATTTGGGCTCATTTTACCAAACTAGTGGGTAGTGACCCCAATAACCCTCAAGCCAAGTGTAATCATTGTGGAAAAATTTATGGATGCTACTATAGGAAACATGGCACCTCACAATTAAAGGTACACTTAGAAGAGCAACGTAAAAAAAAGTTTAATATTAAGATCATTACAAGAGAAAAGTCAATCTAGGTTAGAAATTGGACTTCAAAAAATGGCGGATGAGACTACTGGGGGTGCAACTTTGAGAGGGTATACTAAGTATGATCTCGATGAGTGTAGCAGACACCTAGCTCGTATGGTCATCATGGACGAGCTACCTTTTCAAGTTGTTGATGGAAAATGATTCCAAGTGTTTGCTCGTTACTTGGAACCAAGGTTTAATATTTCTTCTCGTCACACGGTGTTAAATGATGTAAAAAAATATTTTTGGTCTGAAAAAGAGAAATTAAAGGGTGAATTGGCCGGTCAATTTGTTTGCCTTACCACTGATAGTTGGACATCAGTCCAAAATTTTAATTATGTCTTTAACTGTGCATTTTGTTGATTGTAATTGGACATTGCATACGAAAATTATAAAATTTTGTCAAATCACCGATCATAAGGGTGAGACAATTGGGAAGGTCTTACAGGCCGCAATAAATGAGTGAGGGTTGAATCGAGTTCTTACAGTCACAGTTGATAATGCCTAGTCTAATAATGTCGCATTGAGACATTTGAAGACCTATCTTAGAGGGGCAAATAAGACAATCTTGGGTGGTGATTGTCTGCATGTGAGATGTGTGGCACATATTCTTAATCTTATTTTTACTGATGGCTTGAGGGATCTTTATGACTCGATTGCTTGGGTCAGGACTGTTGTGAGATGGGTGAGATCTTCTCCTTTGAGTTTGGTGAAATTCAAGGTCTGCGGGCCTAACATCAAGAAGGGCATTTGTACTGATATGCCTATACAATGGAACTCAACATTTTTTATGTTGGAGGCGGCCCAAGAATATAGGCTGGCATTTGCACTATTGGGTGATGAAGACATCCAATATGTTAAATATTTTGATAATCACAGGGGATTGGAGAAACCTGTAGATGATGATTGAAATATTGTATCTATTTTTGTAAGTTTTTTAGGCTTTTTTTATGAGGTCACCACGACGATATTTGGAATTTTGTACCCTAAATCCCATCAATTCTGTCAGCAAATATGTAGGGTAAAAGAAGAATTAGATGACATGGTCGTGGGTGGTCACATTAGGCTGCGGGAGATGACATTGGTTATGAGATCAAAGTACAACAAGTATTGGAGAGATTTTACTAGGGCTAATATTTTGTTATATGTATCTGTCGTCCTTAACCCGAGGTTTAAGATGGATGGCATGGTATTTAAATTGGACCTTGCGTACGGGAGCTTATTGCAGCAAGGGTTTGGGAAACCCTTAGTAGATTATTTGATGAGTTTACCGTCATGCGGGATGGTAATATTGCGGCACCTACACCTACCCCCACCCCCCCACCAATTCAAGAAGTTGATAGTGGGAAAAGACGTAGATTGGACTGGGGTGAGAGGTTTGAGCAGACCCCCTTAATGCAGAGTTATGTCGAGGCTCAGTCAGAGATAGACAGATACTTAGCGGCGGAGGTAATACCATTTTCACTAGACTTCGCTATATTAAGTTGGTGGAATGTGAATGCCGTGAAGTATCCCATCCTTGGAGAGATAGCCTGTAGTCTTTTGGCCATCCCTGTTACCATCGTAGCCTCAGAGTCGGCTTTTAGCACCGGAGGGCATGTATTAGATTCATTTCATAATTCATTAGCTCCTATCACTGTGGAGGCTTTGATTTGTATGCAGAATTGGATCAAGAGAACTCCAATTCATGGTCCGAATGTTCTTGAGTATGAGGAGGTCAACGACGAGGAGGAGTGTGTTGATCAGCCTGGATCTGATATTTATTTTAATTTCATTTTCTAATTTCTTATTAATTAATTTATTTTCATTTAATTGGTATTCATTAATTTCATTTCAAATTTTACTGTTATAGTGATACATGAGACGACATCTACGGCTACCTCCGATGCAGCATGACTTTGTATTGGACCCACCATTGTCATGGTTTGCACAATTTGTCATTTATTTATTTTTTGCATTTATAATTTTATATCATATTTTAGTATCTAATTATTTTGCTTGTATGTTTTTTAGTTTTAATATTCTCAATATACATATGCCAAATCCTAGATTCCTAATGACCGATCTATGCTCATCTGCCTCATCTTCATCTCAAATTCCAATTGCCCAATCTCAATCTCATCTTGGTTAATGCTTTTAATATTTTGTATTTTAATTTTTTAAATTTTTGTTTCATTTTATAATTTTATAATTTTAATTTGTTTTAATTTTAATTTCTTAATATTTCAGGTTTTTCAACTTATTAACGTTTATAATCTTGATTTCCAGTCTCACAGCAGTCGACACAACTCACCACTTAATGAACTCACTGCCACAGCGTCATCCCAAATTGATCAAATTGAAAAGTTATGAGTTATAATTTTTGATTTACAATTAAGTGTAATGTTGTTACAATAGTTAATAGTACAATTTGTAATATTTAATATTTTTAGAGGAGTTTATAACATTGTAATAGTTTAAATTTATTAGTTCTCTTAGAGTCTTAATTTGTATAATTGTAAATTATAATTTGTAATAGCTTAGTGCCTCAGTGATGATTATTACTTAATTAGTTAATACTTAAAATTTAGTATATAGTTAATAGTTCTAAAAGAAAACTAAAATGAGCAGCGCAATGTAGATATGCAACTAAAAGAAAACTAGAGAATAAGCACATAGACTCTGAATAGTAGAAATTGAGAGGATTTAAAATGAGCAGTGCATTATATTTGTATGTGATGTAGTTGACTTTGACAATGATTATAGTTTCTAAACTTATGCGGTTGGATAAGAGGCTTGCATTGCTATACCACATAGGCCTTCCTCTGCATCAATATCTCTTTGCATCCTTATGTACCCTTGTTCACCCCATTCTATACCCCATGAGTTCTTAACTAGCCAATACTTGGTCCCGTCATTGGTGATCCCGTAGCCAACAGCGGTAACACCATGGTCTAGGCTAGTGCCACACTCTCCTGTAAAAATACCACCTGAATAGAATTGGAAATCAGAACCTCCAGCATCTATGGCAACAGAAACTGGTTGATTAGCTACAGCTTTAAGAAGTGCTTTTTCGCTATTTGCTGGCACATCTTCATAGCCATTTATCTTGGCTGCATGGTTGGATTCTTCCTTTGTGTTGCAGGTTGCATCAACACCCTTGTAAGGATAGTTGGCTTCTGTAGTGAGGCCTTGATTATGTTGGATGAATTGGAATGCATTATCCATCAAACCGCCACCACAGCCTTGGTCAATTCCTTTAATGTCACAATCAACCAACTCTTGCTCAGACAAAGCGATTAATTTACCAGTTGATAGCTTGGTAATTCCTTCCATGGCTGCCACTGCTGAAAATGCCCAACAACATCCTACATTTCATCACAAGAAAGAGTTAACAATCTTACAAGGAGTATATATCATTTCAAAATTAGGCACTTACCACATTGGCCTTGGTCTTTGATGGGTGTTACTGCTCCTTTCTTTCTCCAGTCCATTACAGAAGGCAACACAGTTACATTTTCATATTTGAAAGAAGAAGCTTGTGTCGAGCATTCATGCCCCATGAATCTATTTCGCGTGGCTACGAACTCTTCATTTGTAAGATCTGCATATTGGTTGATTCCTAACTTGTATGGCTTGTTTGCTGCACCATTAAATGATTCTATGTATGCCGCATTTTCTTTGAATATTTTGAAACGCTTCTCTTTCTCATAAGTTTCCTCATATATACGCCCATAACGAGCCATCCACTGCTCATACTTCTCATGCATTGCTACATCCTGGAGGGTGCGAGCAGCAGCTTGAGAAGCCAAAGCTCCCAAAGTGAGGATCAAAGCCAAACAAATGATTTGCCAATGGTTAGTGAACCCCATGATTTGTATTGTTGCAGCTAAGATTTGATGAATTGAATGAGTTACCGACATACCTACTCAAGAGGTTTATATAGAGATAATCCTCCTTGAATTGCATGCTAATCTATCGTAACACTAGAGGAGGACTTTCTCATCATCGTGCTCGAGAGAATTTCTTGATTTAGATCCATAAAACTATCTACTTTGTTTAATTTTCAATTGCCATTTTGGAGTTTCTTGTTACACACTTGTCTCTTTATGATCATATTGGTCTATATTTATAAGGGTCAAATCATAAATTAAGGGATATGGGCTATGGTTGATAGAAAACAATTTACTATTTTGTAATTGTACTTGGGGCTTCCGCCTGTCAAATCAAACCAAAATGGTCTCACCGCAACGTTTCATTTGTATATGAAAAAAAAGTTGGAACACAAATAGTCACAACTTTGGATAAACGATGTATATATGACAATTATTTAATACACTAAAACACTAGGAGCTGATTTATCTATTGTCGTATGCCAACATCATTCTAAAAGCTTTGAACTTCCACCTTACCATGAGCATATTGAAGCCTCAAAACTATTCCATCTAAACTGTATAACTTCTATAATAACTGGTCTTTATTCAGACTTTGGTAGCATATTCCTAACATATTGGCTTCAAACACCCAAATTTATTTTGCAAGGTTTGACAAAAAAATCAAGACATCCTTAAACTAAAATAATGTGATGGTTTTGAAAGTAAGACAAATAAATTTTCTTAAAACTTCAAATGAAACTACTATTTTTTATTGTTGAACTAAACTCAACTTATCTCAAACTAATCATTGATGGGATCCACTACTTTTTCAACTTCCCATAGAAAGTTAAACGCATCACAACCTACTTCATACATTTCAACCTAAAAAGTTAAACTCATCTCAACCTAAAAAATTAAACTCATCTCAATGGGACCCACAAAATATTTCTATTCAAAACTCTACTCAATTCATCTCAACATCCAAACGTAGCACAATTTAGGAAGATGGTTTAATTATGGGGATAAAAGCTTCTTTATAATTTCGGATGTTTTGTTTAATTTTGGGGACAAAAGATGGTTTAATTGTCTCCCGTTAAAGCTATATATGGGGATGCATTGTTGATTTTTCTCTTCATTATAGAAAATATTTTGGACAGATAACTATATGGGATCTCAATCTTTTTCGCAAAGACATCCAAAATCATAAATCTAAATCTTATTTATTTTCTTTTGTTCATTGAACTCCAAGAAATATTGGTTTTGTTTGAACCTTATGAATAAAAGTAAATAGGTATGTAGAGCCCACGCATAGGTGAAGTGGGTTGAGTTCTTTTATTTAGAAAGTACGTAATAAGAACAACGCTTATAAATATGAGATTTTCAAACTTAAGCCTATTTAAAGATAGGGGTGGCAATATGTGACATGACTCCTTAATCCATGGTACACGACCACGACATGATAAAAGCGAGTTAGGGTTTAGCCTTAATGGGTTCGGATTAAAACGGGTTGACTCGTTAAGATACGATTGCTTAATGGGTTGATAACGGGTCAACCCATTAAGAAAGTTAAAGTTATAATTATACCCTTATATCTAAAAATAAAATTGTTGGGATTTTAATTTCGATATTTTTATTATTTGGATTGTAATTTTGGACTTGTAGTTAGTTTTATATTTTTTTTATAGATATTGTGATTTTAATATTTAAATAAAATTATGTTAAACTTAACTAGGTTAAACGGATTAATTTCAGGTATGTTCAACCCATTTACATAAATGTGTCAAAACGGGTTGACCCGACCCGACCCGTTATGTTAATGGGTCGTGTTAGGATTTGAGATTTTGACACGATTAACTTAACGGGCCGGATTAGGATTAACCCATATAGTATAATATAAATGTCTTGACACGATATGAATACGACCTATTAACACGATTTGACACCCCTATTTAAAGATGTAAATATATCTTAAATTACTATTAAGTCATGATATTGGTCAGTATAAGACTACCTGACTAACGTAGTTAAACACTCAAATTATTTGAGTACTTAGATAGTCATGTAAGGTAAAAGTCTTAAATGTAAAATATTTATATAAAAATGTGGGTCAAAAAGTGAATTTTTTCACACTTTTCCATTGTGGGGTCCCTTTTCTTTTTTTTTTTTTTTGGTTGATCAAATCATCCAAGAAAAGTACTTATTACGTGAATTCAATATCTCTAGTGAAATAATATCATATTAAAAACATTACGTTACTAAAGAATAATCTTTACATTGCCGCCACCCAAATGTTTTGAGGTTGAGAGATAGATTGAGGAGTAGCTTGAGGTTGAGACGTAGGTAATAGAACTGAATGTTTTGAGGTTGTGAGGTAGCTTGAGGGGTAGTTTGAGGATGAGACGTAGATAATAGAACTGAATCTTCATAAAATATTGAGTTTATATCTCTCTTACCCATACTCGTTGCATTTATTGGTGCTTAGAGCATCCTCATTGGCTTGGCCAAATGAAGAGATTAGCTAAAATTTAGACAATTTGTATAAAAAAGACTCTACATTAGATTGGCTATCTCCAAAATAATTTGAATTTCTGCTACAGTGATTAGCCAAAGAAAAATGCTAAGCGCAGTCACGATTGAGGCCTCCCCGCGGACGACATCCTACGTGGAAACCAAACGCACCGTTTTATTTACTCCAATACGGTGTGTTTTGTTTCCACTCATATGGCTGCCTTCTGAACTGAATACGGTGCGTTTTGTTTTCTGCTTCTTCGATCCGTCTCCCTCCCAAGAACTCTCTGCTCTCCCAGGGTGATTTCGAATCGCCCTTTCTTTCTCCCCGTACTCACTCAATCTTCTTCATCGTTGCTCCTCTTCGGTTCTCGATTTTTCATCGCCCCTTTCTTCTTCTTCGTTTCTCCTTTCAGGAATCTCTCCCCTATCCGATCTCTCTCCCAAACCTAAACCTAACCCTAACGCACCTGTGCGACGTCGAGGAAGATTCGCACTCCAGCTGTCCACCAAGCGGCGCCATCCTAGGTAACTTTCCTATCTTAGATGAATATGGTACATTTTATTTGAAATTGTTGGTGGATGGAATTGGAAATTTTCATTGGAAAGTTGGTGGCTAGCACTTTGACTAGAATAGTGCTGATTGCGAATATGATTGGGGACAAACCATACCATACAGAGAGCATAATTATTGGGCAAAATCATTCTAAACTAGTGGGTTAGCTCCTTGAGCTTTAGGTGATATAAAAGGTCGAACTTTCCATTCAAATAGGAAAAATCCAGAGACTGCAATTAACAGAGAAATTGCAGTATTTTAGATAGGATTTTAGATAGGATTGAATTCATGAAAAAAAAAGAGAAGAGAGAAAAGAAAAATATAGGAATCTCTGTTAATTCAGTGGAAGATAGGATTTTAGATAGTATTTTTTAGGTTTCAATACTGATTTTAAATAGTATTTTTTAGGGGAGAAGCCTTTTTTTCCCAACTATCGACATGTGGTCAGTTCATTGAGAAACAGGTTACACAATTTGTGTATTGAAATATACTCATATCAGTATATAAATTTTGTATGCACTCAGAAGCCCACATGTGTTTTGGCAAAATTTTAGAATTTCCTAACAATTTGGTTTGTTTGTTTTCGGAGATGAGATGAGATGAGATGAGATTAAAGTTAAAAAGTTGAATAAAATATTATTAGAGTATATTTTTTAATATTATTTTTGTTTTGAGATTTGAAAAAGTTAAATTGTTTATTTTATTTTGTATTGGAAGTTGGGAAAGTTGTAATGATTAGATGAGATGAGATGAAATGAGATGAGAGTTTTTCCAAAACACATCATAATTACACTCAACAACCAGAATGTCAGCATGTCAACAACCCATATCCTCATCTTATATATGAAATTATACACACATATTATATATATAATTATGATGTGTTTATAATGATAGCTCTTTAAATTTGTAGCCTTGGATATTTGCTTTGAGCTTGCTTGGACTCGCCCTGCTTGCTGAACGTGTCAGCTTCCTAACTGAGTAAGTTACTAATCATATTTAAGATGACAATTAATGTGGGAAGATTTTCTAACATTTTTATTTCTTTTGTTTTTCCATCAACAAATTAAACTCTGGCAAATTGCATACTTCACTGGTCCAACGGGTATGTTTTTCTCATGAACCCCTTTCCTTATACCTCAGTGATTTGGATTTGAACCAAAATTCATTGAGAAAACTAGTAAAAATTAATATTAAGTAGCACTGGATTTGCAGTTGAAGGGCTTCTGAATGCAACATGTGGGAATGCAACAGAGCTAATAATTGCATTATTTGCACTTCACCAAAACAAAATACATGTTGTGAAGTACTCCCTCTTAGGTTCCATCCTTTCAAACCTTCTTCTTGTTCTTGGGACCTCTCTCCTCTGTGGAGTCTTGGCAAACATTAGAAAGGAACAAAGATATGACAGAGTAAGAGATTAATTTATAATAATCATGTTTGTTTAATTTGGACCTTTTTATAAGCAAATTAACCATTTTCCAAATTTACAAGATGCATGGCCGGGGATCATAAATTCAACTTTTCCTACTGTTCTCTACCTAGTTAATAGTTATTCTGACAAGTTCTTGAGCATGACAACTTCTTTGGTGCCCTTCTGTTTGATCTTGAAAAAAGTCCACCTACTATGCTTTCTATGTCTTTTTTGTTATTTTCTGCATCTTTGTTTATTTTCTGCATCTTTGTTTATGATGCACCACAAGTCCATAAAACATGGCCTAAGTGCAGAGTTCTAATGTTACCTCTTCTACATATATTTTCTTTAAAGAATTGTCATTAATGCACATGAACCAATTCTCTTGGGACATGAAACCAGCCTACACTGGTTTGGGGTTGGTAATAGAGGCAAAAGATGCATCACATGCATATATAATATGGGTTTCAAACTGGATTGCTTTTTTGTCTCCTTGATTCTCATTATAATTCAACCATCTTGCTTGCTTGCTTGCATGCATGTTGCTTTTTGGGACTCAATCAGATCATGGCACCCATTATCAAATAAAATGTTTACCCATTTAGAAAGTTTGGAACTTTGACATGTTATTAGAAGAAGCACAGGCACCTAATAATTCCTCTAAACCTTAAGAACTCATCATTTTTATGAGATTCATGTTTCTTTGAGTCCATTTTTATGAAATGGTCTTTGTGTTTGCCTTGACAGCTGACTAGTGGTCAACCTCCAGCAATGCTGTGTCGCTGCCATGGCCACTGAAACTTGAGGCTATTAAGATTGGCCTTCAGTGCCTAGCACAACAATATCACTATTGGTTCCATAAATATTACCCAAAGAGGCAAAAATTGAAAAATATCTCCACAGTTTTACACAAACAGTGGCCTTGAGTTCAACCTCCGAGTTCATTCTTTACCCCTTATTTCAGTTTATTACTCCATGTGTTAGATTTACTTATGAAGGAAAAAGTTGAAAGTATAGCCCATATGAGTGCAGAGTGAATATGCTGATAACTGAAGCAATCACACCAAGCACACAGTCACTGACGTTATGTATCTATATTTGATACAGATTTAGAATGTCGTCATCAGTTGCTTCAACATCATTGCTTAATCATACATTGAGTAACGTCCCAATGTGCAGCTGTGGAAATCAAGCTGTACTTAGAATAGCAAATACTAGAAGAAATTCGGGGCGAGCATTCTTTAGGTGTCCACTCTACAACAAAGAGGTAGACGCAATTAATAGTAGCTGCAAGTTTATTTTTTCATATTACTGTTTTATTCAAAAATTTTGACGTCAAACAATTAATTATTTATAATCAGGGGTTACCACACTGCAACTTTTTCAAGTGGTCAGATAGTAGTGAATACAACGAGCAAGCCCTTGTAAAGAGAGAAGCAGAAGTATTAAGGAAAGAGGAAGAACTTAAAAAAAAAAAAGCAGAAGTATTAAGGAAAGATGAAGAACTTAAAAAGAGAGAAGTAGAAGTATTAAGGAAAGATGAAGAACTTAAAAAGAGAGAAGCAGAGTTTGGGAAGAGGGAGTTGACACTCCATAACGATCACGCCCAGTTTCGATCTCAAGAAGCCGACATGCTGCATGCACGCAAACTATTTATTGTACTTTGGCTAATAGCCATAGTTATTTACTTATATTTGATACTCTCACTGCGTTGATGAGTTTGTATTTGTATTATAGAAACTTAGCGTTTGTAAGTCGAGACTTTAAAATTATGTATTTGAGACGTTATTATGATTTGTATAAAATCTTCATTCCTAAGACTTCATTTTGTCTGAACGTGTCTGCTTATTAAAAAAGTATATATGTGTGAAAATAACTTACCAGTCTGATCATTTTGTCAGAATATTTGACAGGACTAAACTACAGGTTTATTGAGTTACTTTTTTCCACGTGGATATAAGAGGCAATATGAAACACAGTATAATCTCAACTCATAACCAAACAAACATTTACATTCAATCAAAACCACATAAATTGAGTACTTGGATAGAAACTCAAATTTACATATATAGCGTACTTTGATACAAAATACTCACTGCGTGGCCTCAAATACTAAGCCACATATACAAAACGTACACTTTCACCACTAATACATAACATACTCCAGCATATCAACACTAACACCCAATTCCTACAAAATCACCCCTAACACACATGCCAACAAACCCACAAACGAACCAAATTCCATCAACACACAACAGTTGTAAACATAATGGATCTCTAAAATCTTGCTACAAGAAACTGTTGGGTTGCGTTCCATCTGCCGTCTCTGGCTGCGTTCCATCCATTCCTGGTTGTATCTGTGAACATAATAGCAAACAAATTAAGACCCACATAATAAAAACCATGAACTATACAATAAAATGACCTCAAGTGGTAATTGTACACTTTCTTGTGTCCCCATCACTGGATGTTGTCCACTTTCTTCATTGACCATTATGGGAGTTTCTACATTTTCTTGCATCCTCATTTCCGATAGACCGAGTTGGTTTTCATTGCTTTCCAATGGTTCGATGTCCAATCTACGCCTCTGACAACATAAAAAATAATTAGAGTTCTTGAGTAAGTAGAAGTAATAGTATATTATCAAACAGTCTGACAACATAAAAAAAGTAAGCCTCTCACCAGTCTGCTTTTTCCCTGATCTTTTCTCTTATTCGTAGTCTTAGTTTTAATTTTCTTCACTCTTTCCTCCATCGTGGACATCCTCCTCTTACACGGGGGTCTTCCCTTGCCTCTGACAACATGGGGACTTAGCACCTTCTTCGAACTTCCTTCTGTGAATGCATTCACGGTAGTTCCTCCAACATTGGAATCTGTGTTGGAGGGCTTCGATGTGCGCCAAACCTCATTCATTGCATACAATTTTGAAATCATTTCCTCAGTATGCCCATCGCACGAAACTGCATTAGTTATTACCTCATTGAAAGTTCTCAAAATACGTTTATACCTAACAGTTTCGGGTCTCTGATCAACAGCGTCATAACTGGTCAAAATAATAGTATAAGCCCGTTTTATGTCTTTCCGCCACCGGTCTAATATGTACTTCTCTGGCAACTCACGAACTTTCTTAGCTGAAAAGATGGCAAGAATATGTCTACATATTATCCCTCGCATCTCAAACAACCCACAAACACACTTTGCCTCACACTCGGCCTCATTAAAGTAAAGAGTATACGTAACCTCCTTGATGAAATCTTCAGCCTTTACTTGATCATCGACCAGTAAATTGCGATTACTCCCTCCATTTTCTCGAAATGACAATGACAATATATCATTCCCATTATCTCTTGTTGAACCTCCTTAAATTTTGCATTTGTGTATACGTCTTGAAACTTCTTCTCAAGAGCCAAGTGTGATATGCAAGGAATGATGAAGTTAAATGAATTGAAGTCAGCTTGGTTTTCATTCTCAACTTTTTTCTTGAGAGCATTGTCGAACTGATCAACAAATTCTTTAAGATTTGTTCTGGCATGCACGTAGTCATCGAAGAAAGCATTCATGCTCTCACTACATTGAGTTGTACTCATTCCAGCCCAAAATGAGTTCTTTAAATATACCGGCACCCAAAACTCTCTTTCCGCATATAAGCTTTGCAACCATGCATTTTCATGCAAGTTGAAAGTATCAATGAGGCTTTTCCAAGAATTCTCAAACTCCTCAATTGTAAGAGAGTCATATACACAAAATAGCAACTTACTTTTCTGGCCACAGTTGTATTGACCATGGGAACCAAGTTTCTCAAGAACCTTTCGCAATATGTGCCACAAGCAATATCTATGCCGCGTGTTGGGAAAGACAATGGCAATGGCATTTTTCATTGCACGATCTTGATCTGTAATAATAGTATTAGGCGCTTTTCCATCCATGCAATCAAGCCAAGCTTTAAATAACCAAACAAACGATTTTGTATCCTCACTTGAAATAAGGCCTGCACCCAACAAGATTGACTGTCCATGATGATTTACACCCACAAAAAGTGCAAATGGCATTCCATACCTATTTGTCAGGTATGTGGTATCGAATGTTACCACATCTCCAAAGTAGTTGTAGGCCCCTCTACTACGGGCGTCCGCCCAAAACACATTTTTCAGTCTGTCATCATCGTCCAATTCCATGAGGCTGAAAAAGCCATTGTTCTTGTATTGCATCCTTCTAAAATACTCAAACAATGCTTGAGCACCACCTTTACCAAGGCGCAGGTGTCGTGCCTTGTCAATGTAGTTACGACAATCTTTTTCTCCAAATGGTACGTTCTCAAACCCACCCGTCTCAGTGACAAGAGCAAGAAAACTCTTATTAATCCGTATGCCAGCCTCATCATTTGTATCCAACACTCTCCTAACAGACTCATTAACTTCTCTATTGCATCTGAAGAACCTGGATTTTTTTGGACTGAGCACATGATTGTGTGTGTTCAATACGGATGTGACACACAACTTCTCATCCTTTAACATGACATTCATCCTTGCCTTGCAGTCTGTTTTGCTTGTTGGCCGAGGCTTGGAGACTTTTGATGCCCTATTTCGTGCCTTGCCACCCGGAGCACATCCCACAGTGACATATTTCACAGTCCCATCCTTCTCTCTTTTACTCCTTTGTGTCATTACCGGAAAACCACATTGCTTTCCGTAATGTTTATAGTAATTCATTAACTCATCCTCCGACTCAAAGTGCATTTCTGGCTTTGGCTCCTCAGTGATATCACCCCCATCAATGCCAGCCTCCTTGGTATCAACCGTATTACCCAAAGAGGCAGTAGATTGCGCCGCAACTTCTATTGAGTCTAATGTGGCCTCACTAATTTCTTCAACAGAATCATTTTGCTGCACTTTATTTTCCTATAAAATAGGAGAAAAAAGTATTATATGTTAAAATATGTTATGGATAATGTAAAATACAGTGAATGTGGAGAATCCAAGACATCACCTCACTACCACATGGAAATGGGTTGGTAGAAGTTGGAGGAATAAATGTTGGTAAAGCCGAACAAGAGCTAGCAACGACACTAGCGCTGGTTTGTACACTAGAATTGACAGCTACACTAGAGCTGACACTACTTGCGGAGCTAGACATGGGAGTGGAAGTAGAGATCCATGGGTATTGCTATAGTTTTCCAAAAAAAAAAAATGTAAACATAAATAGTTAGCCCAATATTCAAGTCTAACATTAACAACAATAAATACATATACGAAAAAATGATCACCTCGTTGCTCCATTGATATGGGTATGCAGTTGGAGGAGGTCCCATCATTGGTATGATGGAACTATACATGGCAGCAATACTTGACGCGGGAGCGGAACTACTCAAGGTAGTAGTACTTGACGTGGCAGCTGAGGTAGTGTTCCATGGGTGTTGCTGCAGTTT
The DNA here is from genome assembly GCA_022457165.1 of Juglans mandshurica. Taxonomy (NCBI): domain Eukaryota; kingdom Viridiplantae; phylum Streptophyta; class Magnoliopsida; order Fagales; family Juglandaceae; genus Juglans; species Juglans mandshurica. The sequence goes on along the minus strand of CM039633.1, from coordinate 6,138,734 downwards.
TCCATAAAAAAAATTAAAGATAAATAATTAGACGAAATATTCAAGTTCTGAAAATTAAAGACGAATAATTAGACGAAATATTCAAAGACATTATCACCTGGTTGCTCCATTGATATGGGTACGCAGTTGGAGGAGGTCCCATCATTGGTATGGCGGCACTTGACATGGCAGCGACAGTAGAGCTCCATGGGTCTTGCTGCAGTTCTCCCAAAAATAATTAAAAATAAATAATTAGACCAAATATTCAAGTTCATAACATAAAGTCCATGAACTACTTTACCGTCCAACAATTACCTGGTTGCTCCATGGATATGGGCTGGCACTTGGAGGAGGCACAAAAGGTGGTAACCACGCATGAGGCACTGGTCCGTAGTACCTTGGCATGTAATTTGGATGCAGTGGTCTTGATATGTCCTAACATATAGCAACATAATGTTAATCAACCGTATTACCAATGACTACACATAAATTAAACACACGCCAACTATTGAAAGAGGTTTACAATACCTGCGTTGATGGATTTGTGATAGGAGCTGTTATGCGGGATGCATCTTCTTTTTCTTTTTTCATTTACCTCAACAATGAAACCAAGTGGATCTTACTTTTTACGTAAATACTGCAGCAACATATATACACAATCAAGTTGGGCATTTTTAAAAAACCAACCAAGCTTACATCTATAGGTACTACGGATTTTTTTTATGACAAATGATACCATTGGTCAACGGATATTATTGATCATCCCATTATGTTTAAAGAACAGATAATGATAGTGTCAAATGTCAAATACTTCAAAGCATACTACACAAAGCATACTACACAAAGCATACTACACAAAGCACACTAACTTTATCAATAAAATATTTTCCAGTTTTTGAAAAACAATGCACACGGGTTTGGATTCACTAAAAACAATGGATGTACTAAAAATTTCAAGAATAGAAATATCTAGATGTAAGATACTATACAAAGCACACTAACTTTATCAAAAAAAAAATCAATTATTAATGTTCATATTAAAATATTTAACATTTATTTCATTGCATGTATTGTTGCAGTTGTTTTTTCTTTAATAAAGTATTTCTTATTAGCAACTATGCAGGCTAAATTGAAGCAAATTGCTAGTTCTTGGTGTTAAGTAGGGGTGGTAATTGAACTAGCTAGTAAACCCGAGGCATAAGTTCTGCTCCCATTTCCTTTTATAATAGACTGTAGAAAAACTTCATTAAAAGAAAGGACAAGCTTCAAGATCAAGCCTATGCCAGTTCGAGCTCAAGTATGAAGCTAAACAAAAAAATTTCCAGTTTTTGAAAAACAATGCACACGGGTTTGGATTCACTAAAAACAATGGATGTACTAAAAATTTCATAAATAGAAATATCTAGATGTAAGATACTATACAAAGCACACTAACTTTATCAAAAAAAAAAATTCCAGCTTTTGAAAAAGAATGCACACGGGTTTGGATTCACTAAAAACAATGGATGTACTAAAAATTTCATGAATGTAAATATCTAGATGTAAGATACTACACAAAGCATATAACTTTATAAAAAAAAATTCACTAACTACACGCGGGTTTGGATTCACTAAAAACAATGTACTAAAAATTTCATGAATGGAAATTTTCCAGTTTGTTAAAAACAAAGCACACTAAAATTTCCCAGTATTATTCCCTTCGACGAGTTTGGATTCACCCACACAGGTCGTCTGGAGCTCAACGTCTCCAATAAAAGAGATTTCACAGCAAGATGAAAAAAAATCAGAAGAAGGGATTCTTACTTTGACGGTGAAATCTCGGCTTCTCTACTTGTTTTCTCAGTTTCTCCCGCTTGTTCTCTTCGTAAATCAGCTTCTCTATCTTCGTTTCAGTTCTCCCGCTTGTCCTCTTCGAAAATGGCTTCTGTTTCTTCTTCGTTTTACTTCTCCCGCTTGTTCTGTCCTGCTTTTGCTTTTTTTTTTTTTTAATATTTAATTGCTGACGTGACAAAATGCCACGTCAGTGGTGTCCGCGCGCTGGCACGGCCTTGTGCCTGCCTGTAGCAGGACTCTTAGCCAAATATAGAGAACCACAATTGGTTCACCAAATATTAAAATAATAATTTCTCACTCCAATTAAGTTTAATCTCAATTTTTTTATTAGCATTAAATGACATTTGAAAATATGATTTTTTTAATATTAATTTAATTAGAATATAACTATTATTAATATTAAATGGTAGACTTATAAAATGTGATACAAATAAATTAAATAAAAAAATTATTAATTTAATACAATTTGTTCACCAAACATTAAAATAATAATTTCTCACTCCAATTAAGTTTAATCTCAATTTTTTTTATTAGCATTAAATGATATTTGAAAATATGATTTTTTTTAATATTAATTTAATTAGAATATAATTATTATTAATATTAAATTGGTAGAATTATAAAATGTGATACAAATAAATTAAATAAAAAAATTATTAATTTAATAATATTTTATTGTTATATAGAGAGTGAATGGCTAATCCAATGTAGAGATTGAATTTAAATGGAATAGATAAATGTAAAGTTTGTATTGTGTTCATTTTGAAGATGAATTTGACCAATCCAATGAGAATGCTCTTAGTATTGTGTTCATATTTTTATCATATTACTTATTTGATTTATATTTGTAAAGTTTGTTTAACGTACCCAATTAATTTCCACTTGACTTGATCATATGGACAAAAAGATTGACTAGTGAGAATGAAATCTCTTGTTTGATAATGAAATGGTACAAAATCTCAAATAAAATTGTATATGATAGACAATTTCCATACGGTAAAGAATATAAAAAGAAGAAAACCTTACTTTTCTTGTTCAGCATTGAAACCTAAGTGCTAATTGCTGCAACATATCAAAAGGAAGACTATTTGGAAAAGCTTGGAATGTAGTCTAGAAGGGGAGACCTCAGGCAAAGCAAATGAAAAACAAGCTTGGAAGACTATTTGGAAGTTAAGAGTAACCCCTGCTACCAAAATGTTTTTATGGAGAGCATGCAATGAGGCCCTACCAACACTAGCAAATCTGAGAAGAAGATGCAAGGGTGGTACTTAATTCCTATGCTTGTTGGTCAGTGACACATACATACCGAGAAGCTAACATGGCAGCACATCACCTAGCAAAATCTGCTCTTGAATGCACAGAGGATATATATGATCTTGAAACATGCCCCTCATGTATCTTACCTATTGTCACAAAAGAAATGAGGTAGTTGTACTACTCGATTTCTGGCCTTGAGTTGATGTAATTGGCACCTATGATTAATGAGATCAGTTTAATTGCTGCAACATAAATGTGAGGATGTTACAGCCCAAGGAAGAAGCTGAGATTTGGGCGAGAAGGACATAGGCCATAGGCCAACATTTATTTTTCTATTATGTTATTAGTTGCTTTTATTTTACTTTGAATTATAACTGATATTGGGCCTTAGCCTGTAACATTTGAACCATTTGCATTTAATTTTCTTATTGTCTAGGTAAGCCCAGTTTGGGGATATCAATATGTAAGGAGCATTTCCTGCTTAGAAGGGATCTATCGAAATACACTAGAAACTTTAGCTTTCTTATTCATACCTTCTTCTTCTTCTTCTTTGTTGGAGGTGCTTCATTTGAAGTGAGCGATCCTCAATGTATTTGATCAAATACTTTAGAAATGTTAATAATTGATATCAGAGTAAGAATCACATCATGAGTTCAAGTCATGGAGAGGGCGATCTATAGATTGAATTAAAATGTCTTGATACTATATATAGACATAGTGTTAAGTCATTGAATACTAATAGATGAGTGAAACTACTAAAAAAGAAATCTAGGTTGGCACCCAACTAGGGTGGATCTCCGACATCCTAGAGTTGGGTTGGTCTGTAGCCACTTTGGCAGCAGGACCAAAGATGGCGGCATGCCACCTCAAATGGGGGGTTCAATTGCCTTTTTCTAATTTTTAATTTTGAATTTAAGATATTAATGTGTGAGATATGGTTTAAGTGTGTATATATTACTACTAAGTAGGGGTGTAACCGGTCCGGTTCGGTTTTAAACATATTTTAAAACCGAACCGGTATATATCGGTTTTGAGATTTGAAAAGCCGATACCGTACCAATTACACTCCTAAACCGGTACTTCTGATTTTACCGGTTTTGGTCTAATTTTTCTGGTATATTATATAGTATATAATAATATAGTGATAATATATTGTAGTATATTATAATATAAATTATAGTTGTATTATATACTATAGTGATATATTATAATACTAGGAGTAGTGTAACGTGCAAGGCATGTTTTCCTAGTCGAAAAAAAATTATGGAAGAATCTAGTTCAGCATGAGTCACTGTAAAACGTGAAAGCTTCGTTACATTACTTTTTATAGCCATGGAGAGAATCTAAATAATTACCAATGGCTCTTAGAAGCCATTCTTGGGAGATAATGGAAGGAAATCAAATTATAGAGGGCTTATAAGAGAATACAAATATGAACACAAGGGGAAAAAAATTGAGAAGAAAATGTTAGATCCAAATACATTCAGTTAGAAACCTGTTTGTAGGGCATTTCCCTTCCTAAAATCAAATGAGTGTTCTATAAAATGTTAATGAAACAAACAAAGATACCATAAAATATACCAAATCAAAGCACCCATATATAAAATCTAAATGTCACACAAAGCGATGCAAACCTAATCAGTTATTAGCAGCAAGGCTATTTCATTGTAATGAATAAATGTTCTTACTCAGCTCCTCTAGCCTCCTCATCCTCAACCTCTCACCTTCACTCATCAGCTGCTCAAATCATAAAACGTTGCCAAAAAGGACAATTATTGGAGGGCATAATTAGGTTATACAATGATTCATATACTTTTATTTTAAGCAGAAAGTTATGATACTAACCTCCATTAACCTGGTTACAAGTTGTAATTTTTCCTTATTCTTCTCATTGAAAGCTTCAAGAGCTTCTTTGTATTCTTTCTCCTGTATCAAATTATGAACCCAAATTCACTGGTTCTGATTCGGTTCTCTCTTATAAATCAAAGTAAGATGTTGGATTATTCAACGTAATATGCACAGCAAAACTTAATAGAGACCAAATTTGGTATTAGATAAGTTCTTTACCTTCTTCTGGCAGGTATGCCCCATTGGATCGGCTAGTGCTTCAAGCTCCTGGTAGATCCCATCCATTTTATTTAAGATCATAACAAAATAGAAAAAATGCAGTCTTACATTTTTCACAACAATTATTGCACTCAACCGACTTTATGTATCTACATATAACACCTTAAAGTCTCACAATTACAACCGCCAATATTACAACAAAAAACTTGCTAGTACTGAATATTCTATTAAAACAATAGTACTGGATATTGGGTTGGCTTGAGTTATTCAACTGGCCTGCGTCAAAGACTTTCAGAGGGCCACCTTAGAGTTATCAAATAATTGAGGGAAAAAGCGTCTGAATTTCTTGGAACTTAACAAATTACCTTGCTTTACATTGAAAAGGTTCACAAAAACAAATGATTCTAAAAATTTTCAGGTCTCAAATGAAAACACCCTGTTCCAAGTTCAATCTTCAATGCTTTTTGTTTCAGATCTCGACTTTCGGTGATTGTTTGAACTTATATAAGCCTTGTAAAAGTTCATGGGAATTAACATCAAGAAAATAAACGTCGGTTGGTAGTATCTAAGTTTTCTAGGCATTTTACCTCCTCCCCAATATATTTTTTTTAAAAAAAACACCTCATTTTCTAGTATCAATAAGAATGCAAAGACGCTTAGGGAAAAAAAAAAGATTGCAAAGACGTTACCGCAAAATATAACAAGATCTTGATAACACAATAACCAATCATGAACAAGCCTTCAATAAGACATAATCCAAAATCTTCCATGTATGGCCATCTCTTCTGTGAAATAACAATAATAGTGAATGCTTTGGCTATTGACTTGACAGCAGCCACCAAAAATACTTAACCACTTCATCAATGAAAGATATGCCCAACACCCAACAGATTATATGAAGATACCAATATTCTAGATAAATTAGTAATACTTAAATTTACTGGCATCCTTAACTCAACCTTTATGGCAAGGTAAATCTCAGTATCATAATGTATCTGACTTCCAAAATACATACAAAATAATCGCACATGTTTATATTCACAATCTTACAGACCAGTCAGTTTAGAATACAGATCCTCGCAAGATTGAAAAATAGCAACCCCAAAGAAAAAATTAAAAGAAATTAAAGAAGTCCAAAGAGATAGTTTTAAATCTCTTTTTCAGTATTACTCTGATGAATGGTTTCTCCAATTTCTAACACATGTCAAGAAATGCAAGAAAATAGAAACATTTTTCCCAATGAAATAAAATTGGAGACAGAATTTGCAACATGGAGGTAGAATGATTTCACAAAACCAAAAAAAGATTAAACAGATCTACTCACGAATAGTGGCCAAACGCTTGGTTTCTTCTTGAAGCCCAGAGTAAGCCCCACTTCCATTCCTTCAACCTTACCCAGGAGTAGCACCCATCAAATTCCCTTTTTTAGTGTATACACGTGAAATGAGTAAACAAACACACGAGAAACCCAGGATTAGCACTAATGAAGGTTTACTTGTACATCATGACATGTCAAGATGCTTAGCACAAACTTTTCATGTTTGATAACTTAATCACTTATAGATATTCTGAATAAGGGTTGCTAAAGGCCAACAAACCCACTCATATAAAGCAATAAAAACTAAAAATGAGTTAGCCAATGTCACTGAATGATAGTATTCAAAAGATTCATTCCCAATAGCCTAAATATATTGTCATTTATCTATGTACCTTTGCAAGAGGGAAAGGAACTTTGACATAGCGAGGTCATTCCCAAATCATGTCAAACATAAGTTCCGCCTACAACGTGCCAAGATCTTGGTAAGAATCAGATCATACCAATGCAACAGGCAGAACAATTTATTTTATTAATAAAACATTATTTTACCTATAAAAAAAGCTAGAACATTGAGGAAGAGAATTTTTACCAATTCATGTATAGTAGTAAAGACCTCTTGTGCACCAAGCTCATAAACTTTTCTCATGCTCGTGCCATCATCTTTTAAGGCTGCAATTGCACCAGGGTTGGATTCTGCAAAAATACATTGCCAGGAAATTGTCAATAACTAATTTAAAAATAATATACAGACACCATGAGTAGTAATGATTAGTTTTAAATTTCAACTAATATAATTTATCACCAGATTGCAAATGATAGATTCAAGACATATTTGGTATATCCATCCTCAATGTGCAGAAGAAAGCCATATTATTTCACAAAGTGTGCCCATTGATTCAAAATCCTATCCTCAGTACCAATCATTGTAGCAGGTCTCATAATTGTGACATGTAGAGGAACTACATTCATTATTATCCATGTGACATGCCATGTGAGCATATTTCCGTTCAATTGGTCAACAAAAAACTAATGGGATGATCTTATTGAAAGAATTATCAAACCCAAGGAATAAAGATTCAACCCAATGAGTAAAAATATGAATGTGTAATTTAATACTTAACCTTAAATAATACATGAGTAGTAGGAAAGCCCTAATTTTGGTGTTCTCTTCCAGTCAAACATTCTCTTGTATCTTTTTCTCTCTGTCTTTCAACTATCTTTGTAAGTAATAATATACATATAGATTCTACAACCACTTGCCACCATTAAACCACCATTAATACACTATTCAGGTACACATAGAAATAAGCTTCGTGCCTTTTTTTTTCCCCGAAGGTAGGGTCCCGTGTGCCCCCAGCAATGGACGGTTTTTTGGCTAATTGCAAGTCAGATCACAAAAACCATCGAATCACAAGCAGATCAAACAAAAACCACAAAAAAATAGAGAGACGAGCTATGAGAGATATAAGAATACTTTTCAATAAGGAACAAATCCAAGAGTTGGCACTGGGATAGCTAAAAATAAAAGTTCATCTGAAGCCTGATCTAAAATCCCAAACTCCAGATTTGCCAAAAACATAACCTTGATCAATTATTGTCTATATATAGTAGTAAAAAGAATTACTCTTGAAGTATTTTTAACAAAAAAAAAATGCCCAAGACCCATGTATCTCCGAAAGAGCAGTGATATTCAGTTCTCCGGAGCCAGAAATAATGAACGCACATTTTTTCTGTACTTAAGTGACTGAAAAAAAAAAAAGAAGAAAAAAAAAAGAAAATAAGAGAAGCAAGTTAGTGCCTCAAAAAAATAGAAGTAGAGAGAGCCAGGGAGGCAGAGCTGAGAGAAAGAGAAAGGAACTTGAAACGAAGGTGCTGGAAATACAGTATCGAAAACAAACAAACACCATCAAACAACACCAAACAGAATCAGAAAAACAAAATGGAAATCAACGGTGGCACGTGTAACACTGGAAATGAGTCGTTCGGCCGGTCAAGATGTTGCCGGAGTCACTGGGCCCTGAGCTGCCGCGCATGGTGTCGACGGAAGATAAATGGCGGTGGTTTGAGAACCCCACGTGTTTCCTTTAAACCACGCATCTGCTCAACGCGCCGCTCCGATTGGCTCCCAATCCGGTCGACCGCAAGATCGGCAGGTGAGGCTTCTCCTGGTGGTGCGCGTGTCGGACGATGGTCACCGGAGAAGCTCGAAATGGCTACCCCCTTTATTCGGCCGGGAAAAAAAAAACCAGCGGAGATAAAGGGCCGACGAGCAGAGGGAGGAGAGGAAGACGAAGAAGAAGCCAAAGCTCCCTTCCCCCCAACTGGATTCGGACGAGTGAGTTTCTAGAGAGAAAGGGTTTGGTTTCTAGAGTGAATTTTCTAGAGAGGGTTTGGGTTTGCTGCGTTTGCCTGCTATTGGGTCTCAAAGCTGCGTTAGTAACTTTAATTCGGATCTAACAAAAGGAAACGGAAGGTAACGAAAAACAAGATTTTCCGTTTAGTGGCCGTTTGATAGCCACTTATATAATAGTAATAGATATAATATAATGATATATTATAGTATATTATAATATATAGTGATATAGAATTAGTATAACTACTAATACAATAATATATAGTTACTTATATAAGATTTTAAAATTTAATATTATATTAATTAGTAATTTATCAAATAATACAAAATTATATATAATATAAAAAATATTTTATACAAAATAAAAAAATTAGAAAATATATATATGAACGGGTCTAGTCCGGTGTTAGAAAAAGGAAAACCGGAACCGGACCTATTTCGACCGGTTTTGAGAAAAATGGAACCGGTATCGAACCAGACCGAACCTTGTACTGAACCAAACCCATCGGTTCAGTTTGGTCCGATTTACCAGTTCACCGGTTTTTTTTTCCACCCCTACTATTAAGTAGAAAGCTAACACATAACTTTAAGGATAATCCTAGCCTGAATGTAAATATAAAGAGTAATACTAGATACAATTTTAAAGTGTGCAAGTCTCGCGCACTATTTTTAAAAAAAAAGTGAGGTTCATTATAAAACCAAATTTATGCATATCCCAAATTTATCAATTTTTTTTTTTTAAAAAAAAGTATGCGGGACTTGTATACTACAAGTATCATTTCTCAAATATAAAATATTTTAATAAAATATTAAATTTTTTAAAACAAAATAGAGAAGCTTCACTTTGCAGTACATAACAGGATGCCCAGAATGGACGCCGTTTTAACATACTAGGGGTAGGGTCGACCCTTCCCCTCTCCGTGTCCCCAGAATGCACGCTCCCCAGTGCTGGGGGGTGGGGGTGGAACTCTCATCCACCCCGCCCCTGTCCACTCCAATAATGTCTATGGCTCACTAGACCCAAAAATTATTCTTGGGCCCAAAAGTGACAAAAATATTTTTTTTTACCCAAATTATAAATTTAAACTTGTAAATATAACCATAATTTAAAAACTAATAATATAGTTTTTAAATTTTTGAGTGCATATTTTGTACAAGTTGCAATGTAGTAAGTGTGACCTTTATATAAGAGGTCAAACACCAAAGTAATACAGGTGTCTTACTTAAACAATGTGGGACTCTTGTATTACCTTGCCAGGTAATACAAGAGTCCCACCTTTCTTAAATGAGATATTTGTATTGTCTTGACCTTCTATATAAAAGTCACACCTATTACACTAAAACTTCTACAAAAATGTCTCACTTAAACAATATGGTGGGTGGCGGGGGGCAGGACGGGACTTGCTGGAGTCAGCCAACCCCCGCCCCCGTTGAGCTTTCTCCCTGAGGGGCAAACGGGGGCGGGCTAGCAGGGGCCCACCCGTAAAACGTACCATGGCCAAGGCCCATTTTATCTTGCCTTGTGATGGCTTTCTAAATCTGTCTTCCAAGTGCAGAAACTATCAAAGTAGTACATGGATGAGTCCCATGGTCGTTTCCACAGGGACAAGAGTATTCATGCTGAGTAAACATATAATGAAGTGTATTTAGTGTGAATGAATTGTTTGTAAAAAGGGGTAGTTATAAAACCAAGAAAAGAAACAAGTAATGTAAATTTATTTACTGATTTGAAATGGATTAAAGAAGAATGGTTTGGATCTTTTCTCTATTTTTTTGTAATAATTTTTTGAATGCCTATAGACTTGAAAGAAATGGAAATTGAAATAAATGGATGCTAGAAAAATGGTTGCAAGGAATTAGGAATTGCAGAAAAATAAACACCTAAGCTGCAGTTTTCATCCTTTCACAAATTGACAATAAAAACGCTAAAATCCCTCTTCTACTCAACCACTAACCCATACGAAAGGATCATGATTGGAAAATGTCACAAATCAAGCACAAGTTATATCTTAGCCCCAAATTCCCTACTGAGTTGTAAAGGCAGTTGAGAATTAAAAGAAGACTATCAGAATCTTAAATCAAATCAAGCATCAGTTGTGTCTAATGTCTACAACAGATCAAAATGCATGAGAAAGAATTCCAAACTTCACCAAATATAACAGCATTACAACTTAATAAGATGTGAAATGAAAATCAATGGAAAATGAGCAAAGTCATGCCAATCAGTTTCTGGATTACTCCCCACAACCTAGGCTTAGAAATTTAGCCTAACATCTTTGAATCAAAATGTTTCATCCACTTTCATGAATCATTGAGAAAATAAAATCATCTCAAAACCAAAAGTTTGGAAGCCTAAAATCCCTAAGAGAAAAAATGAAAAACAACCAAAGAGACGACGCACGAAAAAACAGTTTCCTTTTATACTGTGCGTCCATTTTCGTTCTAGCTGCGTTTCATGTTTCCAGCCCAGCGTTTCGTCTCCAGCCCTTGCCCGTGCGTGTCGTTCTGCACCAGCATTGAAGCCACTGTGTTGCACGTCTCTGCAGTGTGCGTTTTGTTCCCCTGGCCTGCAATGCGCGTCTTGAGCTGCTTGATCCAGCCCCTGCTGTCTCATGTGAGTGGGTCTGCCCGTGTGAGCTATTGTTGTCTCGCTTGAGTCCACTCCCAATCCTGAGGCAAGCTGCTTGTGAGTCCACGATCGATCGTGCCATAGCTGTCCATCCTTCTCTCTATTCCTTTCTTTTTGCCTTTTTTTCTTTTTGTTTCAGATCCCTAGCCTCTTAGTGTGCTTGAGTTTGTTGTAGTACCTTCTTTTGGGTATTACCCTGCCAGTTAGGTATTTCCAAGACTACCCATGTGTTTTTAACATCTTTCACATAATGCCCTGCAACATTAGTAAGATATGAGAGGAGTAAAATTTTGGGATATTAATTTTGGTGTGGACCAATTGCATTACAACTCTTTTCAAGGGCAAAATACCAAAATTTAACATTGAGTCAAGTATTAAAAATTACTACATAATTAAGTGCTTAATTCATTTTTTGGTTAAACAATTCACTCACTTTAGCAGCTTAATTATGTAGTTTTTGACACTTTATCACACCCCTCAACTAGCTTTTTGCTAGTCTCTAGCAAATAATGAGATAAAAATATTGAAGGATCCAAGAGTGAGCCACTAAACTCAAAAATCTTTACAAAAGATCAATCATATTGAAACCTTGGGCATTAGAATATAGTCAAGTCAGGTTTTAGCTCAACACCAAAAGCTTATAAAATTCTCAAGAGCTCAAACAAGGGAAATGTACTTAAGCTGAAGATCTTTGAGTGCATCAAGTGTGTGAACAGATTTCCATTTATTAGTTTCAAGATTTCTCACAATACTTTCAGCCTTAAAACTTTTTTCAAGAAAAACCAAAAGGTCTTTACCCCAATTCAAAACCATTACATTGGCGGCTTTCACGCTATCACACTTTGAAAGACCTTTTTTTTTTTTAAACAGATCCTGGTGATAGGCAGCCTTTTCCAATGTACTTGCACCCTTTTTTTTTTCTGCAAATCATGAATAAAACAAGACAAGAAAGAAAATAGGGGCAAAGGAAAATACCTGAGATGGCTGAAGGGATCATGAATGTAAAAATGAAACCAAAAAAAAAAAATAAATAGTGCTGAACCTGAAAAGATATACTGAAGAAAAAAGAAAAAGGAAAGAACAAAACATAGAAGTGAAACAAATAAAAGCAAAAAAAAAAGAAAAAAAAAATTAAAACTAAACAAAAATGAGCTAAGGATCATGAGAATAAGTGGGATCTTCCAAAGGAATGGGAGTATCCTCATGTGAAAGTTTTGCCAAAAAACGTTTAAGTCGTTGGCCATTGACTTTGAAAGTATTTCCATTTTGAAGATTAGTAATCTCAACAGTTCCATATGGAAACACAGCCTTAACTACATAAGGACAACTTCACCTCAAAATTTCTCTGGATGTGCTTGTCATGTAATGCCTTCATGCGCTCCTTTGACAATTTAGAATTGTCATATGCATCTCGCCTAAACTCATCCAATTCTAAAATCTGAAATTCACAGAACCAGCATGGTCAATTGAAAAATTAAATTGTTTAACAGCCCAATATGCCTTATGTTCAAACTCAACGGGAAGATGACATGCTTTTCCATATACCAAGCGATAAGGGGACATGTTAAGAGAGGTTTTAAAGGCTGTCCTATAAGCCCAAAGCGCATCAGTCAGCCTTAAAGACCAATCCTTTCTGTTGGGGTTGACTGTTTTTTCAAGGATGTGCTTAAGTTCCCTATTAGCTAATTTAGTTGCCCATTCGTTTGAGGGTGATATGGAGTCGAAATCTTATGGTGTATACTATATTTTTTCATGAGGGCAGCAAAGGGTTTTGTAACGCCCCATTCCCGCATGGATCGAAGAGTTACTCCCTATAACTTAAAACTCACAATTCCTCAATATATTTAAAGACTCCAAAATATAACGTCATCAGAATACTACAAAATCTCTTAATAAAATCCGCCACTTCTCAGAAATCTTCTATGAGTAAACCACTATGTTTAAATAATTATCTCACTGATGCTCCATAATCCTGATCCTTAGCTGGACTATTCAAAATCATCTGAAAAATATATGGAGATAAGGGTGAGTTATCAACAACTCAGTAAGTAGAGGATATATACTAGTGTGTAAACATAAGCATTTTCACATAGTTTAGAATGCAGAAACAAAACATTTCAGTATCAATATGCAAATCTAAAAAAAATACATATTATCATAAAATCAGAGCGACTTTTCAAACATTTCATATTTAGGAACCAACTTTTCATATTCAAAGACTCATTTGGCACAACATGACTAAACATCTTCATCTTATCATAACATATCAGAACATCATATCAGAACAGAAACCATGTTTAAACCCCGTGGTAGGGTTGTGCATCCTGCGGAAAGCCAAGCAGAACATGAATCACCAAGAATATCAAAGTGATTGCACTCGGAACATAAATCCAATATTATATCTCGTGGTAAGGTCAGAGGTCACTATTATCTCCCGTGACAGGGTCAGAGGTCACTATTATCTCCCGTGACAGGGCCAGAGGTCACTATTATATCCCGTGACAAGGCCACAAATCAGAGCAAAACAGAATCAAAATCAGAATCACCGTATCAAAATCAGAACAGAATCAGAAAGTCATGCCAAAGGTTTTTCAAGTACAACATCTTATCAACACAGAGTACTGAACAGAATCAGATCACAAAAACATAACTTATACACAAAATTTCATATTTGCTCTCTTTTTCAAAGTTCAGAAACAGAATGTCAAAAATAAGCTCATGTCTACACCAGAAATGACATAAAATACTTTCTTCTTAAACAAAATCTCATGAATAATGCAGAACAAATATCTGAGATTGTTTTTAGATTTCTTTTCATAGCAAAACATGCACATTTTTTAAAAATGACCTAAGTTCATTTTATTTAATGCAAAATCTAGTATAGGAACCCCGCTTACCTAGACTACTTAGCTTTTCCGAAATTTACTCAAAATGTTGAAAAATTATAACTTGTCACCTATAACATAATAACGTAATTCTCATAAATTTCCAAAGGAACACATATTTCAATATTTAAGCCTAAAATGCTAAAATAACCTATTTTAATTCCTCAATACTTAAAATTCTCTTAACTCTAAATATCATCACTTTATAATTTCATCAATATCCACTTAAACGAATCCATACAGAAGAAAGTAATCAAATAAATATTAAGATAATTATATAACTCAATAAAAATTAATACTCAAAATATCTAAAATACCAACAATATTTTATAAATAAAAAAAAATACATTGGTTACTAAAATTTTCTTAAAATAAGTCATGAAAAACTCATCTCTTAAGAAAAATAGGTTTACTTCCTTTAACGAACAATATTATTAAAATATAATATATTATTTATTGAAACTAAAAGCAAAATCCTATTTAAATATAAACTCAACAAAAAAAAAACTTCTCACCTGAAAATAGAAGGTTAAAACTGGGAACTTTCCATATATATATATATAGGTTAAAACTTTACATATAAATATACATATATATATATATAATTACAACTTATGAAATAAAACTAGCGATGAACATAGAATCTTAGAGATGCAGCGGCGGCAGGGACTCACCGAGAAGATAAAGTGCGACGGGTTGTCTGGAGGGACTGTGTGGCGTGGCTGAGGAGCATGAGTGCGGCGAAGAGGCCGTCGAGTTGGGCTGAGCAAGAGAGAAAGAAAGAGAGAAAGAGTTTACGGGATGAGCAAGCCGAACGTGAGAGAGAAAACAAGAAGGGAGATTACCGTGCGGCGGAGGTGGCATGAGGCGGACCTGGGGTGACAGAAAACTTCGCCGGCGGTTTCTAGGGCCGCAACGTGAAGGAGCTCTCGGTGGGTATTGGTTGTAATGGCTCAAGGTAGGAGGAAACACATCCTCTATTTCGGGAGTGAAGAACAGAGGCTTGCGGGATGGCTATCGAAGGCTACACTGGTGGGTTTATGGCTGGGTCATGGTTGTGGCGTATGGCAGTGTTGAGGAGGAGCATGCGGCGACTTGACCTCCTTGGGAGGCTGCGTTTTCCATGAGATGGTTGGGTTAAACCGTGAAGGTGCAGGTTGGCTTTTGGCCGTGCGCGGGCGAGTCTCTTGCCGTGCGATCCGCGTGCTCAGCGTCTCACGTGGTGCTACCCGTGGTGATGATCCTCCTCTACTGGCCGTGGCTGGTGCACTGCAGAAGTGCACGGTGGTGTTTTGAGCCTAGGTGATGGCCGTTTACGGTGGAAGATGGGCGTCGGTTTATACGTGGAGATGGAGGTTGGCGTTGAACTAGGAGGGCTAGGTGGTTCTTGCGGCTGGTTACAAAGATATAGGGCAGTTTTCCAAAGGTATAAAATGAAAATGTATATTTATACGGGTGATTTCTGTTATAAAAAATAGTGGGCGGCTGCTGAAAACCCTAGATTCGAAGATCACGTACGTGCATGGCACCAAACATGGAACGTCAAGTGGTTCCTGGCTTCATGGGCTTGGTTGAAAGCTCATAGCTTGGGCTCAAAAGAAAAAATAAAATACACTCAAACAAGCCCTGTCCGAGAATAGAAAAGTCCAACAAAAGAAAATTGCACAATAAAAATAAATAAAAGCCAATTAAAAACACTGCAACTCAATATTAATAAAATAAAATAATTAAAGTCCAACAATAAAATTATTCATTAATGCAAAGAGTAAACTTAAATGCAAACACTGATTAATATCAAGAAAGCACATCAAAATAAATTTCACAACTTAAAAATTATAAAATAAATCCAACGAGAAATCTGATAAATTTTAAAAAAAGAAAAACAATATTTAAATTAATTAAAAATAATCTTCCCCAAAAAAAAACACTAAAATACATGGTATTACATCCTCCCCCCCTTAAAAAAAATTTTGTCCTCAAAATTTGCTTAGCTAACTGCTGCTACTTCCAATGGGTTAATCACGCTTCCGTTGCGCACTCTGTATTGAGTTGAACTTCGAGCCTAGACTGCGTTGTGTTGATTCCTGCCTCGTGCAGTGAAATCAGTCCTCTGAGGCGGGTTGGGGTTCATGCTCCCATCTGGTTGCTTTGGACAATCTCTGACGAGGTGGCTATGCTTCCCACATCGAAAACACCGTCCAGTTCTCCTTCTGCAATCCCCAAAGTGTACTACATTGCATGACTTGCAGGAGTTCTTCCGTTGATTGTCCTGCACCTGTCTCTGGCCGGGGTTGCTCATTAACTTCATCCTCTACCATGGTCCTTGATTCTCGTTCGAGGGAAACCCCAATGGCGTCGGCCCCTTCCTACACTCGTGAAGTTCAACACTTCCCTTGAGGCCTCGCTCGACTATTGTGGCCTTATCTACTAATTATGAGAAGTTCTGGATCTGAAGGGCCACCACTCGCTCATAAATCTGGTTATTTAGTCCCTCCTCAAATTTTTGGGTCTTCTTCTCCTCATCGGGTATCAGATATAAGGCAAAGCGTGATAGTTCAATATATCTGGCCGCATACTAGTGCACCGTCATAGTACCCGGTACTAAATCGGCAAAGTCCTTGGCCCTAGCGTCCCTAATCAATCTTGGAAAGAAACGGTCAAAGAAAATCTGCTTGAAGTGGGGCCAGCTAACCACTCCCCTCCCATCAGCTTCCCTAATGGTTCTCTCTGATATCCACTATCATTTCGCCACACCAGTCAGCTTGAAGGCAGAGTACAATACTTTCTGTTTATCAGTACAATTCAAGACACGAAGTACCTCCTCAATGTCCTAGATCCAATCCTCAGCTAAGGTCAGTTCGCCACGACCATCAAAAGTGGGAGGGTGCATCTGATTGAACTGCTCTATGGTGCATCCGTCCTCTGATACCAACTATAACGCCCCGTTCCCGCATGGATCGAAGAGTTACTCCCTATAACTTAAAACTCACAATTCATCAATATATTTAAAGACTCCAAAATATAACGTCATCAGAATACTACAAAATCTTTTAATAAAATCTGCCACTTCTCAGAAATCTTCTATGAATAATCCACTATGCTTAAATAATGATCTCACCGATGTTCCATAATCTTGATCCTTAGCTGGACTATTCAAAATCATCTGAAAAATATATGGAGATAAGGGTGAGTTATCAACAACTCAGTAAGCAGAGGACATATACTAGTGTGTAAACATGAGCATTTTCACAGAGTTCAGAATGCAGAAGCAAAACATTTCAGTATCAATATGCAAAGCTCGAAAAAAATACATATTATCAGAAAATCAGAGCGACCTTTCAAACATTTCATATTCAGAAACCAACTTTTCCTATTCAAAGACTCCTTTGGCACAACATGACTGAACATCTTCATCTTATCATATCATATGAGAGCAGATGCCATGTTTAACCCCCGTGGTAGGGTTGTGCATCCTGCGGAAAGCCAAGCAAAATGTAAATCACCAAGAATATCAAAACGATTGCACTCAAAACAGAAATCCACTATTATATCCCGTGGTAAGGTCAGAGGTCACTATTATATCCTGTGACATGGCCAAAGGTCACTATTATATCCCGTGACAGGGCCAGAGGTCACTATTCTATCCCATGACAGGGCCAGAAGTCACTATTATCTCCAATGACAGGGCCAGAGGTCACTATTATATCCCATGACAGGGCCACAAATTAGAGCAAAACAAAATCATAATCACCATATCAGAATCAGAGTCAGAATAGAATCAGAAAGTCATGCCAAAGGTTTTTCAAGTGCCACATCTTATCAACACAGAGTACTGAACAGAATCAGATCACAAAAACATAACTTATACACAAAATTTCATATTCGTTCTCTTTTTCGAAGTTCAGAAATAGAATGTCAAAAATAATCTCATGTCTACACCCGTCATGACAAAAAATACTTTCTTCTTAAACAAAATCTCATGGAAAACGCAGCCTCCCAAGGAGGTCAAGTCGCCGCATGCTCCTCCTCAACGTTGCCATACGCAACCACCATAACCCAGCCGTGAACCCACCAATGTAGCCTTTGATGGCCATCCCGCAAGCCTCTGTTCTTCACTCCTGAAACAGAGGATGTGTTTCCTTCTACCTTGAGCCATTACAACCACTACTCCCATTGATTGTCTTGCACCTGTCTCTGATACCAACTGTAATGCCTCGTTCCCACATGGATCGAAGAGTTACTCTCTATAACTTAAAACTCACAATCCATCAATATCTTTAAAGACTCCAAAATATAACGTCATCAGAATACTACAAAATCTCTTAATAAAATTCGCCACTTCTCAAAAATATTCTATGAGTAATCCAGTATGCTTAAATAATCATCTCACCAATGCTCCATAATCCTGATCCTTAGCTGGACTATTCAAAATCATCTAAAAAATATATGAAGATAAGGGGTGAGTTATCAACAACTCAGTAAGTAGAGGACATATACTAGTGTGTAAACATGAGCATTTTCACAGAGTTCAGAATGCAGAAACAAAACATTTCAGTATCAATATGCAAATATAAAAAAAAATACATATTATCAGAAAATTAGAGCGAGTTTTCAAACATTTCATATTTAGGAACCAACTTTTCATATTCAAAGACTCATTTGGACAACATGATTGGACATCTTCATCTCATCAGAACATCATATCAGAACAGAGACCATGTTTAACCCCTGTGGTAGGGTTGTGCATCCTGCGGAAAGCCAAGCAGAACATAAATCACCAAGAATATCAAAGCGATTGCACTCAGAACAGAAATCCACTATTATATCCCGTGGTAGGGTCAGAGGTCACTACTATCTCCTGTGACAGGGCCAGAGATCACTATTATATCCTGTGACAGGGCTAGAGGTCACTATTATCTCCCGTGACAGGGCCAGAGGTCACTATTATATCCCATGACAGGGCCACAAATCAGAGCAAAACAGAATCAAAATCACCATATCAAAATCAGAATAGAATCAGAAAGTCATGCCAAAGGTTTTTCAAGTGCAAATCTTATCAACACAAAGTACTGAACAGAATCAAATCACAAAAACAAACTTATACACAAAATTTCATATTCGCTCTCTTTTTCAAAGTTCAGAAACAAAATGTCAAAAATAAGCTCATGTTTACACCAGTCATGATAGAAAATACTTTCTTCTTAAACAGAATCTCATGAATAATGCAGAACAAATATCTGAGGTTGTTTTTAGATTTCTTTTCATAGCAAAACATGCACATTTATTAAAAAGGACGTCAGTTCATTTTATTTAATGTAAAATCTAGCATAGGAACCCCGCTTATCTTGACTTCTTAGCTTTTCAGAAATTTCCTCAAAATGCCGAACAATTATAACTTGTCACCTATAACATAATAACGTAATTTTTATAAATTTCCAAAGGAACACATATTTCAATATTTAAGTCTAAAATGCTAAAATAACCTATTTTAATTCCTCAATACTTAAAATTCTCTTAACTCTAAATATCATCACTTTATAATTTCATCAATATCCACTTAAACGAATCCATACCGAAGAAAGTAATCAAATAAATATTAAGATAATTATATAACTCAATAAAAATTAATATTCAAAATATCTAAAATACCAACAATATTTTATAAATAAAAAGAATACATTGGTTACTAAAATTTCCATAAAATAAGTCATGAAAAACTCATCTCTTAAGAAAAATAGGTTTACTTCCTTTAACTAACAATATTATTAAAATATAATATATTATTTATTGAAACTTAGAGCAAAATCCTATTTAAATCGAAACTCAACAAAAAAAAACTTCTCACCCGAAAACAGAAGGTTAAAACCGGGAACTTTCCATATATATATATATATATATATAGGTTAAAACTTTACATATAAATAAGTGTATATATATATAATTACAACTTATGAAATAAAACTAGTGATGAACATAGAATATTAGAGATGCAGCGGCGGCAGGGACTCACCGAGAAGATAAAGTGCGACAGGGCTGTCTGGAGGGACTGTGTGGCGCGGCTGAGGAGCAGGAGTGTGGTGGAGATGCCGTCGAGTTGGGCTGAGCAAGAGAGAAAGAAAGAGACAGAGAGTTTACGGGATGAGCAAGCCAAACGTGAGAGAGAAAACAGGGGGGGAGATTACCGTGCGGCGGAGGTGGCATGAGGCGGACCTGGGGTGATGGAAAACTTCACCGGCAGTTTCTGGGGCCACAACATGAAGGAGCTCACGGTGGGTGGTGGTTGTAATGGCTCAAGGTAGGAGGAAACACATCCTCTGTTTCGAGAGTAAAGAACAGAGGCTTGCGGGATGGCTATCGAAGGCTACACTGGTGGGTTTACGGCTGGGTCATGGTGGTGACGTATGGCAGTGTTGAGGAGGAGCATGCGGCGACTTGACCTCCTTGGGAGGCTGCGTTTTCCATGAGATGGTTGGTTTAAACCGTAAAGGTGCAGGTTGGCTTTTGGCCATGCGCGGGCAAGTCTCTTGTCGTGCGATCTGCGTGCTCAGCGAGAGTCTCTCGTGGTGCTACCCGTGGTGATGATCCTCCTCTGCTGGTCGTGGGGGGTGCACAGCAGAAGTGCACGGCGGTGTTTTGAGTCTAGGTGATGGCGTTTACGGTGGAAGATGGGCGTCGGTTTATACGTGGAGATGGAGGTTGGCGTCGAACTAGGAGGGCTGGGTGCTTCTTGCGGCTGGTTGCAGCGATATAGGGCAGTTTTCCAAAGGTATAAAATGGAAATGTATATTTATACAGGTGATTTCTGTGATAAAAAATAGTGGGCGGCTGCTGAAAACCCTAGATTAAAAGATCACGTACGTGCATGGCACCAAACATGGAACGTCAAGTGGTTCCTAGCTTCATGGGCTTGGTTGAAAGCTCAAGGGTTAGGCCCAAAAGAAAAAATAAAATACACTCAAACAAGCCCTGTCTGTGAATAGAAAAGTCCAACAAAAGAAAAAGGCAGAATAAAAATAAATAAAAGCCAATTAAAAACACTGCAACTCAATATTAATAAAATAAAATAATTAAAGTCCAACTATAAAATTATTCATTAGTGCAAAGAGTAAACCTAAATGCAAACACTGATTAATATCAAGAAAGCACATCAAAGTAAATTTCCCAACTTAAAAATTATAAAATAAATCCAACGAGAAATATGATAAATTTTAAAACAAGAAAAACAATATTTAAATTAATTAAAAATAATCTTCCACCAAAAAAAATAAATACGCTAAAATACGGGGTATTAGAGGTTTGTTGCAAAAATGGGTTCCATTATCACTAATGATACCTCTAGTCATGCCAAATCTAGCAAAAATGTTTTCTTTCAAGAACTTAAGCACTACCTTATGGTCATTTGTTTTACATGGGATGGCTTCAACCCACTTAGAAACAAAATCAACAGCCACAAGGATATACAAATAATCAAAAGAAGATGGAAATGGCCCCATAAAATCAATCCCCCAACAATCAAAAATCTCAATGACCAAAATGGGTTGTAGAGGTATCATTCTCTTAGTAATTGTGCCTAATTTTTTACAAGGTTCACAAGTTTTACAAAAATTGTACGCATCTTTAAACATATGCGGCCAATAAAACCCACTTTGTAAAATTTTTACAACGGTTTTATGTGCAAAACAATGTCTCCCACAAGCCTCATTATGACAAAAAAAAAGAACAGCCTGTATTTCATGATCAGGCATACATTTCCTTATGATTTGGTCAGAACAATATTTAAACAAGTAAGGATCATCATAGAAGAATGACTTTACCTCATGCTTGAATTTTCTTATGTCTTGAGCACTCCAATGGGGTGGAGTTTGTCCTGTCACCAAAAAATTAACTATGTCAACAAACCAATGTATATTTTCAACTGACATTAATTGTTCATCAGGAAAAGAGTCAAGGATAGGGATAGTGTGCTCATTTTCAGCAAATGTAAGCCGAGACAAGTGGTCGGCGACTATGTTTTCAGCACCCTTCTTGTCTTCAATGATAAGGTCGAATTCTTTGAGAAGAAAAATCCATCGGATTAAACGTGGTTTAGCATCCTTTTTCGACAATAATTACTTTAATGTTGCATGGTCAGTGAAAACAACTACAGGAGAACCAAGAATATACGTTCGAAACTTGTCTAATGCAAAAACTACAACAAGCAATTCCTTTTTTGTGGTAGAATAATTTCTTTGGGCTCCATTTAGAGTTCTACTTGCATAAGAAATGACACGTGGAAACTTATTTCTACGCTGTCCAAGAACAGCTCTATGGTTACATCGCTAGCATCACACATTATCTCAAAAGGAATAGACCAAACAGGGGGTTGCATGATAGGGGCTGTAGTGAGTAAAATTTTCAGCTTATCAAAAGCATTTTGACAAGAAGAGCTCCATTTAAAAGCAACATCATGCATAAGTAACTCACACAAGGGCTTAGAGATAGAACTAAAATTTTGAGTGAATCTCCTATAAAACCCAGCATGCCCAAGTGGTCATGAGTGAGTTGGGCTGAAATCACCATTGCAGTCACTACTATGTTGGGATTTCATTTGCTGAAGGCTTCAAACTTACTGTCAATGGTGGGAGCTGCTCAATTTTTGGCCTCCATTTAGTCTCAAAATTATTTTCTGCATTAAAAACAGGAGAAACATCAATGGGGATGTCATCAGTGATGAGATCACAAATATTTTCTAACTCAAATAGCAGGTCAATGGGCTGGTATGCCAAATAAGCCTCTTCCTCAAGGATGCTTTCCAGCAAATTTACTTCTTGTACATCTTCCAAGTCTTGAGGTTGCCTACAAATATTAAAAATGTTTAGTTCAAGGGTCATGTTTCCAAAACTCAGCTTTAAAACATCACTCCTACAATTTATTAATGCATTTGAAGTAGCAAGAAAATGTCTCCCAAGAATCATAGGTGCTTGAAATGAAGATTTTGGTGTCAAGTGAACGTCCAACACAACAAAATCTACGGGGTCAAAAAAATTATCCACTTGAACTAAGACATCCTCAACAACCCCTCTTGGCATTTTAATAGACATGTCTACTAGTTGTAAAATAATAGGAGTTGGTTTTAATTCCCCCAAACCAAGCTGCTCATAAACATTATAAGGCAGTAAATTCACACTTGAACCTAGATCTAACAATGCTTGACCAATTTTTGAACTTCCTATAACACAACAATTGTTGGTGACCTGGGGTCTTTATATTTTGGTGGGGTATTGCTCTGAATTATGGTACTGACCTGCTTAGTAAGAAAAACTTTCTTTTGCACATTTATTTCCTTTTAACAGTACACAAATCTTTTAGAAACTTAGCATATGTAGGAATTTGTTGAATAGCATCCAACAAAGGGATGTTAATCCTAACTTGCTTGAATATTTCTAAAATTTCAGATTGGAGTTTGTGTTTGTGCAGAGGAGCCAATCTTTGAGTAAAAGGAGCAGATACAGGACATGAAATCTTTTCAGTTTCATTTTTAGTTTCACTTTGTTCAATCTCACCATTTTTATCCTCATTTTGTACAGGTTTAGAGACCTTGCCAACCTTGTCTGAACCTTGAGCTGGAATGTTCACCACCCTACCAGTTCTCAAAGTAGTGACTGCCTTCACTTGCCTTACATTTGAACTCTCAGCCGCTCCTTGAGGTGGCTGACTTTGTGGATTGGGTTGAGGTTCTGCATGAAATTTTCTTTTTTCTTGAGAGCTCCATGTTGTAGTCATCTTTGTATGTATACTCCGAATGTCATTTATCGCTTGAGAGTTTTTATTGCTGATTGTTGCTTGACCTTGCATAAACTGCTGCAAAGTGTTTGACAATTGTTGTACCGTCTTCTCAAGTCCTTTCTTTCACATTGGAGGTGCTTGAATTGTGAGTTGAGAGGGTCCCAGAACCAAGGTTGCTTGAGCTACTTGCTGGTCATTCATTCACCCAAAATTTGGGTGGTTTCTTCATCCTGGATTGTAAGAATTGAAGTAAGGACCAAAATACGGTTTATGTATCATATTTACAGCATTAGATTGGTCCAACAATACCTCTTTGAATGCGGGGATAGTGGGACACTCATTAGTTGAATGCCCATGATCCTCACATATGCCACACTTCTCAGAATTTTTATGGACAGAATGCACTTCATTTACTTTTTTCAATTCCATGATTTCCATTTTTCTAGACAACAAGGTTAATTTAGTACACAAATCATCATCTTCCTTTAAAGTATATTTTCTATGACCAAACTCAACTTGCCTAGACCTATCATGCACATCAGTTGTGTCCCAAGATTGAGCATTTTTAGCAAGGTAATCAAAATATTCAAATGCTTCCTCAGGCTCTTTGTCGAAAAATTCTCCATTACACATGGTTTGTACAAATTGGCGCATTTTAGGTGTCAAGCTTTTATAAAAAAAACTTATCGCACACCAATTTTCATAATCATGATGAGGAGAAGCATTTAAAAGATCCTTGAACCTTTCCCAACTTTGATAAAAAGTTTCAGAATCTTTTTGGGTAAAGTTCATGATTTATCTTTTAAGTGCATTTGTCATATGTATTGAAAAGAATTTCTTCAAAAATTCAGTTTGCATTTCCTGCCATGTGCCTATGGTTCTAGGTCTCAATGAATTTAGCCATGTTTTAGCCTTATCTTTCAAGGAAAATGGAAACAACTTTAGTATAATAACCTCCTCAGTGCATGTTCGGTTCATGAATGTAGAACAAACCTCTTCAAACTCTTTGATATGAAGGTAAGGGTTCTCGGATTCCATGCCATGAAAATGTGGAATTAATGGAATTATTCCAAGTTTGAAATTAAAGGCATTTGCATTCAAAGGTTGGATTATGCATGAGGGTGTGCTAGTTCTGACAGGTTGTAAATAATCTCTAAGTGTCCTGTTCTGATTTACTACTTCCCTATCATGATTCTCATTTTCAACCATGGTGCTATTAGTGTCAGAAGATGACTCAAGAGAAAGTGATGTTGAGGTAAAATATGCTTGTGATTCTATCCTAACCAATCGAGAAGTTTGGTCCCTAGACCAACTAGTCATACAAACAAGAACAAAAAATGAAAGAATATGCAAGACAAACAGAAAAAAAAATAAAGTAAAATAAAATAAAGAAGAATGTCACTCAAGCTGTCAAGAGGTTCACAGCACCACAAACATCTTCTTAACAATATGAGAATGCTATGATAAACACTAGTTGTCCCCGGCAACGGTGCCAAAAACTTGATGGCTTTCTAAATCTGTCTTCCAAGTGCAGAAGCTATCAAAGTAGTACATGGACGAGTTCCATGGTCATTTCCACAGGGACAATAGTATTCATACTGAGCAAACGTATAATGAAGTGTATTTAGTGTGAAGGAATTGTTTGTAAAAAAGGGTATTTACAAAACCAAGAAAAGAAACAAGTAATGTAAATTTATGTACTGATTTGAAATGGATTAATGAAGAATCGTTTGGATCTTTTCTCTATTTTTTTGTAATAATTTTCTGAATGCTTATAGACTTGAAAGAAATGGAAATTGAAATAAATAAATGCTAGAAAAATGGTTGCAAGGAATTAGGAATTGCTGAAAAATAAACACCTAAGCTGCAGTTTTCATCCTTTCACAAATTGACAATAAAAATGCTAAAATCCCTCTTCGACTCAACCACTAACCCATAGGAAAGGATCATGATCGGAAAATGTTACAAATCAAGCAAAAGTTATATCTTAGCCCCAAATTCCCTACTGAGTTGTAAAAGCAGTTTAGCAATAAAAGAAGACTATCAGAATCTTAAATCAGATTAAGGATCAGTTGTGCCTAATGTCTACAATAGATCAAAATGCATGACAAAGAATTCCAAGCTTCTCCAAATATAACAGCATTACAACTCAATAAAATGTGTGAAATGAAAATCAATGGAAAATGAGAAAAGTCATGCCAATCAGTTTCTGGATTACTCCCCACAACCTAGGCATAAAAATTTAGCCTAACATCTTTGAATCAAAATGTTTCATCCACTTTCATGAATCACTGAGAAAATAAAATCATCTCAAAACCAAAAGTTTGGAAGCCTAAAATCCCTAAGAGAAAAAATGAAAAACAACCAAAGAGACGGCGCACGAAAAAAATATTTCCTTTTATACTGTGCATCCGTTTTCATTCCAGCTGCGTTTCATGTTTTCAGCCCAGCGTTTCATCTCCAGCCCTTGCTCGTGCATGTCGCTCTGCACCAGCATTGACGCCATTGAGTTGTGCATCTCTGCAGTGTGCGTTTCGTTCCCCTGGCCTGCAGTGCGCGCTTTGAGCTACTCGATCTAGCCCCTACTGTCTCGCGTGAGTGGATCTGCCCGTGTGAGCTGCTGCTGTCTCGCGTGAGTCCACTCCCAATCTTGAGGCAAGCTGCTTGTGAGTCCACGATCGATCGTGCCATAGCTGTCCATCCTTCTCTCTATTCTTTTCTTTTTGCCTTTTTTTCTTGTTGTTTAAGATCCCTAGCCTCTTAGTGTGCGTAAGTTTGTTGTAATGCCTTCTTTTGGGTATTACCCTGCCAGTTAGGTATTTTCAAGAATACCCATGTGCTTTTAACATCTTTCCCATAATGCCCCGCAACATTAGTAAGATATGAGAGGAGTAAAATTTAGGGATATTAATTTTGGTGTGGACCAGTCGCATTACAACTCTTTTCAAGTGCAAAATACTAGAATTTAACATTGAGTCAAGTGTTAAAAATTACTACATAATTAAGTACTTAATTCATTTTTTGGTTAAACAATTCACTCACTTTAGCAGCTTAATCACGTAGTTTTTTACACTTTTATCACCTTGCCTATCCAAAACTCCTCGATTCGAAGTGATTGGTTGCCCTTTGTTGTTTGCTTGCCGAGAAAGGTAAGAGAGAAAAATGAAACAACTCTTTGATTTACGGGTAGGCTAGTGCTCCTTCACTGTCCCAGTACTGTCATCCTATTAGCTCATCTTGATTCGAGAGCTCTGTCATTGTATTTGTTTCTATTGTTCTATTTGATTCTTCACTTTTTCTCCTTGGTTTTCCCCACTAGGAAGCGGTTTTTCTGGATTTGGGATCCATATTTCACTTGGGTGTTTGGGGACTGGAATATTGAGTTTATTGCTGAACTATTGTAGTCTTTTATTTTCTAATCGAACTATTGTAGTCTGATTAATTGTATAATGTGAACACCGACTCCAGTTCTTGTTTCTAATCATCGAAGTTCTGTTAATCCCACTTTTCTGATTGGTTGCTGAGAATTGGTTGGAAACAAGAAGCTATTAAGCGTAATCTTTACAAAAACAGAAAAAAAAAAATATTTGTTTGACTTAGTGCCTATGAAAAATTGTTTTACAGTGTATTTCTTGGTCATTGTAACCTTTTCTGTATTTGCCTAATTGAAACTAACAGAATATAAAACTAAGAGTGCAGGGATGATGTTTGATGAAATGCCCTAGTCAGTGCTGAACATTTCAGAACATTCTTCTTTGATATATATTTTCCATTACATTGTGTAGCCCCTATTTACAGTCATATATATATACACATGTGAGGCTTGAGAGAGAGAAAATAGTACATCAGATTTTACTAGATTCACTAATCACTGATAAATATCACAGCATTCTGTTATGAAGGAATATTCTAGACTAAAGTTTACTCTCGTGCGTGATGCACCTCTGCTGCATGAGTGTCCTTTCCTATTGAGCCATCTTCTAACAACTTTGGTGAATGCTTGCCTTAATTCAACCAGTGGTGGAGGGCACAAGCGCCGGCCCCCATACATCCAAAAATAAAAGTAAAAAAGGTGACGAAGATCGAGGATGACGGAGGATGTGGTAGAGCATGTATTTTTGCTTGAGGACAGGCAGTGCATGGTTGAGGCACGACGGGACTGGTTGTAACAGGTAGCCGATTTAATTGTGAAAGAAGTGGTGCGAGACGATGGGTGACCAAGGCGGGAGTGCCAAATCTGAGGTGTTGTTCTTTCACTAAGACAAGCTTGAGAAGAGGAAACACATGATGGAGGTGACGTCGAGACATCAATTGGCAATGCATAGAGGCCATTCCTAACATGGCCTTGAAGAAGTTGGAATTAAATTCTTTATGATGAATCGAGTCATGAGAGGAAGTTAAACTCTTAATAAGGTTTGGTTTTTCCAAGCCTTGGTTTTTCAATTTTTTTTAATCCCCCTTTTTTTTTTTTTTGATATGGTATTCCTCCACCACGAATAAGGGTAGAACAATAAAATCTAGAGATACTGCCCCCTAAAAAGGTAAGCAGTAGTATGCATTCTGAAACTGAGTGAATGTAATTTTCATAAAAGTAACAAAAGATGTTGTCCACAATAATATAGTATGGCAAATTTTTATAGATATGTAACTATAAGCAAACCAGAGAATACATACATTGACTCTGAACAGTAGAAATTGAGAGGATTTAAAATGAGCAGCACATTGTATTTGTATGTGATTAGTTTCTAAACTTATGCGGTTGGATAAGAGGCTTGCATTGCTATACCACATAGGCCTTCCTTTGCATCAATATCTCTTTGCATCCTTATGTACCCTTGTTCACCCCATTCTGTACCCCATGAGTTCTTCACTAGCCAATACTTGGTCCCGTCATTGGTGATCCCATAACCAACGGCGGTAACACCATGGTCTAGGCTAGTGCCACACTCTCCTGTAAAAATACCACTTGAATAGAATTGGAAATCAGAACCTTCAGCATCTATGGCAACAGAAACTGGTTGATTAGCTACAGCTTTAAGAAGTGCTTTTTCGCTATTTGCTGGCACATCTTCATAGCCATTTATCTTGGCTGCATGGTTGGATTCTTCCTTTGTGTTGCAGGTTCCATCAACACCCTTGTAAGGATAGTTGGCTTCTGTAGTGAGGCCTTGATTATGTTGGATGAATTGGAATGCATTGTCCATCAAACCGCCACCACAGCCTTGGTCAATTCCTTTAATGTCACAGTCAACCAACTCTTGCTCAGACAGAGAGATTAATTTACCAGTTGATAGCTTGGTAATTCCTTCCATGGCTGCCACTGCTGAAAATGCCCAGCAACATCCTAAATTTCATCACAAGAAAGAGTTAACAATCTTACAATGACTATACATCATTTCACAATTAGGCACTTACCACATTGGCCTTGGTCTTTGATGGGTGTTACTGCTCCTTTCTTTCTCCAGTCCATTGCAGAAGGCAACACAGTTACATTTTCATATTTGAAAGAAGAAGCTTGTGTCGAGCATTCATGCCCCATGAATCTATTTCGCGTGGCTACGAACTCTTCATTTGTAAGATCTGCAAATTGGTTGATTCCTAACTTGTAAGGCTTGTTTGTTGCACCATTAAATGATTCTATGTATGCTGCATTTTTTTGGAATATTTTGAAACGCTTCTCTTTCTCATAAGTGTCCTCATATATACGCCCATAACGAGTCATCCACTACTCATACTTCTCATGCATTGCTATATCCTAGAGGGTGCGAGCGGCAGCTTGAGAAGCCAAAGCTCCCAAAGCGAGGATCAAAGCCAAACAAATGATTTGCCAATGGTTAGTGAACCCCATGATTTGTATTGTTGCAGCTAAGATTTGATGAATTGAATGAGTTACTGACATACCTACTCAAGAGGTTTATATAGAGATAATCCTCCTTGAATTGCATACTAATCTATGGTAAAACTAGAGGAGGACTTGCTCATCATCGTGCTCGAGAGAATTTCTTGATTTCGATCCATAAAACTATCTAATTTGTTTAATTTTCAATTGCCATTTTGGAGTTTCTTGTTACACACTTGTCTCTTTATGATCATATTGGTCTATATTTATAAGTGTCAAATCATAAATTAAGGGATATGGGCTATGGTTGATAGCAAACAGTTTAGTATTTTGTAATTGTACTTGGGGCTTTCGCCTGTCAAATCAAACCAAAATGGTCTCACCGCAATGTTTCATTTGTATATGAAAAAAAGTTGGAACACAAATAGACACAACGTTGGATAAACGATGTATATATATGACAATTATTTAATACACTAAAACACTAGGAGCTGATTTATCTATTGTCGTATGTCAACATCATTCTAAAAGCTTTGAACTTCCACCTTACCATGAGCATATTGAAGCCTCAAAACTATTCCATCTAAACTGTATAACTTCTATAATAACTGGTCGATATTCATAATTTGGTAGCATATATTCCTAACATATTGGCTTCAAACACCCAAATTTATTTTACAAGGTTAATTGACAAAAAAAATAAAGACATCCTTAAACTAAAATAATTTGATGGTTTTGAAAGAGACAAATAAACTTTCTTAAAACTTCAAATGAAACTATTACGTTTGGTTGTTGAACCAAATTCAACTCATCTCAAACTAATCATTGATGAGACTCACTACTTTTTCAAATTCCTATAAAAAGGTTAAACTCATCTCAACTTACTTTATATATTTCAATCTAAAAAGTTAAACTCATCTCAACCTAAAAAATTAAATCCATCTCATTGGAACCTACAAAATATTATTATTCACAGCTAAACTCAAGTCATCTAAACATCCAAATATTTAGGAAATGGTTTAATTTAGGGAGATGGTTTAATTTTGGGGATAAAAGCTTCTGTATATTTCCGGATGTATTGTTTAATTTTGGGGACAAAAGATGGTTTAATTGTCTACCGTTAAAGCTATATATGGGGATGCATTGTTGATTTTTCTCTTCATTATAGAAAATATTTAGGACAGATAACTATATGGGATCTCAATCTTTTCTACAAAGACATCCAAAATGTTTTGAGGTTGAGAGGTAGCTTGAGGGATAGCTTGAGATTGAGACGTAGTTAATGAAACTGAATCTTCATAAAATATTGAGCTTATATCCCTTTTACCCATACTCATTACATTTATTGGTGCTTAGTATTTTATGTTCATATTTTTATCATATTTGATTTAGAGTAATTCTATATATAACCGTGAAGTGCGTAATCGCTTTGAAAAAGAGTGGGGTTTACTATTAAAAAATTAATTTTTTTTATGTGGATCTCATATTTTTTTCATTTTTTTCAAAGCGATTATACGGCGGTTACACAATTCACGGTTGTAAGTATATTTTCTCTTTGATTTATAATAAAATTGTATATGATAGACAATTTCCATACAGTAAAGAATATAAAAAGAAGAAAACCTTACTTTTCTTGTTCAGCATTGAAACCTACTTACTGTGATAACAGATATTGGGCCTTGGCATGTAACATTTGAATCATTTGCATTTAATTTTCTTATTGTCTAGGTAAGCCCAGCTTGGGGATATCAATATGTAAGGAGCATTCCCTGCTTAGAAGGGATCTATCGAAATACACTAGAAACTTCAGCTTTCTTATTCATTCGTCTTCTTCTTTGTTGAAGGTGTTTCCCTCAAAGTGGGTGATCCTCAATGTATTTGATCAAATACTTTAGAAGTATTAACAATTAGTATAAGAGCAAGAATCACATCACAAGTTCAACTCATGGAAGGGACAACCTATAGATTGGATTAAAATGCTTTGTTATTATATATGAGCATAGTATTAAGTCATTGAATACTAATAGATGAGTAAAGTCGCCAAAAGAGAAATCTAGGTTGGCACCCAACTGGGATGGATCTCCGGCATGTTAGAGTTGGGTTGGTCTGTAGCCACTTCGGCAGCAGGACCAAAGATGGCCGCATGCCATCTCAAATGGGGTGGTTCGATTGCCTTTTTCTACTTTTTAATTTTGAATTTAAGATATTTAACACGTGAAATTTGGTTTAAGTGTGTATATATTACTATTAACTACCACCCCAAATAGCGGGGTGCAGGCCGGGGACCTCCGCTTCCTACACCTTTAGGTCTTATTTAGATTCAGAAAGTATTTTATTTCATCTCATCTCATTATTAAAATTTT
Organism: Juglans mandshurica; assembly: GCA_022457165.1. Lineage (NCBI taxonomy): Eukaryota > Viridiplantae > Streptophyta > Magnoliopsida > Fagales > Juglandaceae > Juglans > Juglans mandshurica. The sequence goes on along the minus strand of CM039633.1, from coordinate 6,106,446 downwards.
TTAAAATTTTCATACAAAATATAATAAACAATTCAATTTTTTCAAATTCAAATTCAACTTTTTAAAATCTCAAAACAATAATAATATTAAAAAATAATATTTTAATAATATATTTTTTATTTTTTATTTTTTATTTAAAATCATCTTTATCTTATCTTTAAATCTTAACCTTAACGTCCATGGCCAAGCCCAGGCCCATTATATCATGTCTTGTCTATCCGAAACTCCTCGATTCGAAGTGATTGGTTTCGCTTTGCTGTTTGCTTGCCGAGAAAGGGAAGAGAGAAAAACGAAACAACTCTTTGATTTACGGGTAGGTTAGTGCTCCTTCACTATCCCAGTACTGTCATCCTATTTGCTCATTTTGATTCGAGAGCTCTGTCATTGTATTTGTTTCCATTGTTCTATTTGATCCTTCATTTTTTCTTGGTTTTCTCCGCTAGGAAGCGGTTTTTCTGGATTTGTGATCCATATTTCGCTTGGGCGTTTGGGGACTAGAATATTGAGTTTATTGCTGAACTATTGTAGTCTTTTATTTCCTAATCGAACTATTGTAGTCAAACTTGTCTGATTAATTGTATAATTTGAACACCGACTCCAGTTCTTGTTTCTGATAATCGCGGTTCTGTTAATCCCACTTTTCTGATTGGCTGCTGAGAATTGGTAGGAAACAAGAAGCTATTAAGCGTAATCTTTACAAAAACAGAAAAAAATATTCGTTTAACTTAGTGCCCGTGGATTTGGGTTAATGATGAACCGGGGTTGGTTGAGAATCAAAAGTTTTTTCTGACATTTATTGCTCGAATTTGCATGACGTGCTCTGTTTCTTTGATTTATCAAACTAGGGCTGATACATAGGAATTTTACATGGTGTGTTCTGAGTTCTCTCATTTCCATTTTTTCTTTTTCTTTTCTTTTTTCAATTTGGATGGAATAGGATTCACTTTTAATGAGAGACTAGTTAATGGATATGAATCATATCTCCTGCAACTAAATAAATACTGGTGGTTAGGGCTCAATTTTTTTTAGTTCAGTTCAGTTCAGTGGAATTCTGGCAATTTCAATGCTAACTCGATGGAGATGTGAATTTTTGCTTGAAAAATGGTTTTACAGTGTATTTCTTGGTCGTTGAAACCTTTTTTGTATTTGCCTCATGTTGCAAACGGATTGCTATTATGCGAATCCGATCTGTATTTCTGTTCATCCTTCTCTCATGTTTCTTTTTTCACATGCATTAAATGATTTACTTAAATCTCTTGGAAGTGAAGCTCTGATGCAATCTTCTGCTTCTGCAGCTTCTATTTGTAAGCCTTACTCGTGATTTGAAATCTTTGGGTGCCAATGAGTTGTTCATTATAATGAATGTTGGCCAGCAAGCATCTGTGAACGTCAAAGTATTGTGCTCTGAGCAATTTTTTTTTTTTCCTGTCAAGTGCTTAGCTTTGTCAAAAATGCCTTTCTGTCAAAATGCATTATCTTTCTCTGGTTCCTTCATATGTTTTAACCAAAATTTTTAGATATAACTCTAGGAATCTTTTCAAGGTGGCACTTTTAGTAAGAGAATCAATTTATCAATACGAGTTCCACATTTATGCAATGGTTTCAGACTATATTGTAGATTGTTGCAATGATATGCAATGGGGTGGTTCCCTCACTGTCATTAACAGCTGTTAACATGAATAGTTAGCTAGATGGAATTATAAATTTGTTTGCTTCTTTGCTTCTTGTATATGTACTTGGCTATGCCTTTCATGTTTTTTAATAGAATCTTTGGTTAGTTATTAAAAGGAAAGCATTATTTTGTTTGCTCATGGAATGTGCCTCTTGTTTACTGGTTTATTTATTTGTTTTCTTAAGCTGGAAGCCGGCATGGGAAATCGACCCGTGAAGCAACAAAAAAGGGAAGAGGTACTATTGAAGATTGTGCCTCCTCTGGATCCTGCATATACTCGGTGGCTTGCTCGGGATATTGAGCGGATTCATGGCTATACTCCAAGAAATCCGCGTGCTGTGAAGGCTGTGAAGCCGCCAGAACATTATATCGAATACATGCGCTTGCATGGATGGTTGGATGTGGATTTGGATGATCCCGATCTCGCCCATTTATTCAAGTAATTAATCATGTACTTACCCGAAAAAATCCCAGTTCAAATGTAGCTTAATATAAAGTACTAGTTGGTTGGAAAGTTGGGAAGGAGATAGGCCTTTGGCTTGTAGAAGTCGGCCAGTTGTAGTTTTGTTTGCTCTATGTGCATTATTACAAGAAGGTGTTCTGAATTCTGATAAAGCTACTGAACAGCATCTTATAAATCTTGTTTCTGAGAAGATACTTTTCATAATTGAAGTCTATCCTTACCAAGAGCCAAAGCTGTTGTGTTTTGACCAAATTAATACAATCAACAAAATGTAGAATTATAGCATCGTGCTTTGCACGCTGTACTTGAAAAGGAAAGGCTGAGATGAGCAAATTATAGTGTCTTTTCGTGTCATTTTCATGAAGTTATTTTTCGAGGACCAGATGTTAGGTTTGACTCTCCTAATCTCCTTCGTTATCACCTTCACATGCAAGATTAGATGTAGGGGTGGTAATATGTGACACGATCCATGAATTCAATACGAATATGACACAAAATTAGCGGGTTTTGGATTGATGTTAATGGATTCGGGTTAAAACGAGTTGATCCGTTTTGATACGATTTATAAACGAGTCAATAACGGGTCAACTTACTTAATACGAAATCAATTCGTTTTGACCCATTTAGAATTTTATTATTGTTAAGTTGTGTGATTATCCAAATATCTATGTATTGTATTACCACGTTGTACCAATTCAATCAATAAATTAGTTAGTAATTAATAATGAAATAATTTAATAATCAATCAAATACTTCAAGTAAATAAAGTACGTGTTGATGTTGTATTTCACACACCCTTGGGTCAAGCCCCAGCAACTCGGGTCTTCAAAGATAAGCCTTGATTGATGCTGTGTGTGAGCCCTCGACAATGGACCAGTGCGGTTGTACGATGTCAGTTAGTACATCCTAGGCAATGAACAATATTTAAATGTAAAAAATAAAGAGATGAACACAGATTTTACGTGATTTGGCACTAAGCCTACGTCCATGGGAGTTTGGGGATGAGATATTCCACTATAATAAGCTTGTTTACAGTCTCTCGTAGCCTCTAATTTCTCTCTACACAATGGAAGTTGTAGAGCTATTTACTGGAGAATAAGTTCTCTCTAGAGCTCTCTGGATGAAGAAGAAGTTTCCCCAATCGGAAGAAGTCAAAAGTTCAGAAAAATGTGAAGAGTGTAAAAGATATCAGCATCCAAAAGTGAAGAAGACCCCCGAATCCATAGGTTTCCCTTCCCTTTTACCTTTTGCCTCTCACTTACTTTATGTCACTTTCCTACTTTTCTCTTTTGACACCTTACACCATATTTTATGTCACTTCTCCTATTTTTCTATGCTGACATTGTTTTCGCATGTCTCCTGACACCCCCTGCCTTAGTCCCTTCTATTCCCTCTCCTTCTCTCATACTTTATTTTCTAGTGAGTCCCCAGTGGCTAGGCTTAGGACATTCTATGGGCTGGGGAAAAACCCTCTTACAGTGTTACACCAAATTTGGTTATGAAGGGAAACCCTTTGAAAAACTCCTTAAAGATAAAACCCTACAAGACAGCGAAATCTAGAAAAGTCAATTTTATTATTTGAAAATCAATTACAAGTAATTCTCAATTACATAACATTTGCTAATTGACTCTTTTACTTGACCTGACAAACAACCCGTTTGCCTATACCGCAGTAGCAGCCAGAATATTTGGCGATTTTTAAACTATTGACTTTTCTTTTATAACTCTAGTGGCTGAACTCGATTAATCAAACTCTAACATGGAGTAAACACGCACTCAATGAGAGAAAGAGGAAAAAGAACTAGAAAATTGCACTCGAGCACTTGGATCATGCTCCAATCTCTCCAGGTTCTGGAAAATATGACCAAAAAGATAATCCATACAATCGAAATCTCCATCATAAATATTCTGATCAGTATTTGATTTGCAATAAGACTCTGCTAACTGATTGAGTCTGATAGAAATTTGAGGCACAATAGGACTCTTCTAATGGAATGACTTTGCTGGGAATGACTCTGCTAACTGATTGATTCTGTTAGAAATTTGAGGCATAGTAGGACTCTTCTGATAGAAAGACTCTGATGGGAACAGCTCTGCTAATGCATTTGTTGACACCTGGTACTAAGTGTTCTCAGCAGATATAGATTTCTTTAACTGGATAATTCCTGACTTTTCAAACTTCAACTATATGCACTCTTGACTTATCCAAACCATTATCTAATAATTTCTTGACATAATTCAAATATTTATAGAGAAAGATAAAATACTTTACATTCATCTAACAAACTTAACAACAAATCTATATCAATCTAGTCATTTAGTTCCATCCAAACTTATCAACTTATTCACCTAGTTCTAGCCAAATTTTTACATCTACAAGTTGTAATATTGGTATTTCTCAGTATGCTTATGTTTTTATTATTTTTATTGTTGGGATTTTAATTCTAGACCTATACTCATATAATTTATTATTGTATAGTTTGTAATATTGGTTTTATTATATGTTAAAATTTAAAAAATATTGATATATATATTCTTTAAGATATTGTAGTTATTAATAAATATAGATTTTAACTTTTATGTGAAATTATATTAATCAGGTCAAATGAATTATGCATTTTAGCTCAAGCCATTTACATGAAATAAACGGATTTAAATAAGTCGTGTCATATTAACATATTTCTAATTAATTATTAAATGGATCAAAACAGGTAACACAACATGACCCGTTATCTAAATGAGTTGGTTTAAGATTTGGAAGTTTGATACGTTTAGCTTAACGGGTTAAGTTCGGGTTGACTTATATAGTCGAATGTTCATGACTCGACACGACATAAACACGACCCGAAAGTACGATTTGCTACCCCTAATTAGATGGTTGCATGAAGCCCCTAGTCCAAGGGAGTGCTTCCAGGTCGAGGTGTTCGAAACAAAGTCTAGCACAGTGTGAATAATATATATTTTTAATTAAGATCTTTTTATCTTAAAACAAAAAAACTAAGGGTGCTGGGTACCCACATCCGGCCTACCCAAAACCCATGCCCAGGCACCACCATTTGTAACAGCAGATAGTCTATTTTGGAACCTTATTTCAGATTTCATCCTTATATTGTTATGTAAATTTGTGATTTTAATTTATGTCTTTGATACTTTCATATTTCATCCCTAAATTTTTAGGTAAATTTGTGTGATTTTAATTTATGTCTTTAATACTTTGATAATTGAAGTGGATGGTAATACTGTCCTAGTGTATGATTATAATATTCTCCAAGCCCAAATACTAGTGCTAGCATTGTGTCCTCTGTACCTACATTTACCCGAATGCCCGTGGGTCCACCAAAACAAAAATATTCATTCATAATGTGGGACCACTTTAGAAAATTAGAGGATAGTGACCCCAATGACCAACGGGTCTAAGGGTGTAACCGGTCTGATTCGGTTCGGTTTTGGACATATTTTAAAATCGAATCGGTATATACCAGTTTTAAGATTTAAAAAATCGATATCGCACCAATTGAACCCCTAAACTGGTACTTTCGATTTTATCGATTCCGATCAGATTTTTTGGTATATTATATATATAGTATATATATTATAGTATATAAAAATATAGTGATAATATATTATAGTATATTATAATATATATTATAATTGTATTATATAGACTATAATGATATATTATAGTATATTATAATATATAGTGATATACTATAACTACTAATACTATAGACAACTATAGTAATAATATATAGTTATTTATATATGATTTTAAAATTTAATGTTATATATATTAGTAGTTTTACCACCTAATACAAAATTATTTTATATATATTTATATATATTATACATAAAAATTATATATAATATAATATTTTATACAATATAAAAAATTAAAAAATATATATTTATATATATATGAATGGGTCCGGTGTTAAAAAATGAAAAATAAAAATCGGACTGATTTCGACCGGTTTTGAGAAAAATGAAATTCGATTTCGAACCAAATCCGATACCAGACCAAACCTATTAGGCCAATCCAGTCCAGTCCAGTCCGGTTTACCGATTCACCAATTTATTTTCACCCCTAATTATGGGCCATAAGAAAAATGTAACTATTGTGAGGTTGTCTATGGTTGCCACTATAAAAGATATGACACTTCTCAAATAAAAAATCATGTACAAGAACAATGTAAGAAGAATCCTATAAGATGCGTTGTACTTGAGAAAAATCAAAGTAGATAGGAGATTAGACTTAAAAAGACAGCAGATGGGAGTAGTAGGGGTAATACATTGAAGGGGTTTGAGAAGTTTGCCCCAGATAGGTGTGGAAGGTTTTTAGTTCGTATGATCATAATTGACGAACAACCATTTAGATTTGTGAATGGTGAAGAGTTGCAAACCTACTCTAAGGACTTGGAGCCTTGGTTTAATATTTCTTCACCACACAGTGGTGAAATATGTTCTTAAAATATATGGGCTTTGAGAATGATTTGTTGAAGAATTTATCAAACATTTAAAGAGTTTGCCTCATCACTAATACATGGATATCGGTACAAAATTTGAACTGTATGTGTCTTACTGCACATTTTCTAGATAGTGATTGAAACTTAAACAAAAAAGTTCTTAAGTTTTGTTTGATTATCAATCACAAAGGTGGATACTATTGGGAAGGCAGTAGAATCCGGAATAAGCGGGTGGGGTTTGGAGTAAGTTTTATCAATTACATTGGATAATGTATCTTCTAATGATATCGCATTTTACTACTTAAAGAATAAGGTCAAAGAGGAAAATATGTTCATCTTGGGTGGTGAGTTTTTACATGTGCAATATTGTGCACATGTCCTTAATCTTATTGTGACCAGTGGTTTGAAAGATGTTCAGGAATTTGTTCAAAAGTAAGAAATGCAGTGAGGCTTGTGAGGCCTTCACTGTGAGACTTGGGAAATTCAAGACTTTTGTTTATGTCGTATCTAAAAAGATGTGCCATGATATTCTTACAAAATGGAACTCAACTTTTTTTATGTTAAAAACATCCAAACAATATAGAAAATTCCTTTGATGTTGGGAAATGAAGATATGCAATATGTTCGTCACTTTGAGGAATAAGAGAGTGGGAGATCAGTGCATCCCAAAGATGATGCGAATGGAAAAATGTCCGAGCCTTTGTTAAATTTTTAGGCTCTTTTATGATATCAAGTGCACCATATTAGCTCTTTATATGTGACATGAAATGAAGATTATCAATGGGCTTGTCAGGTAAAGGAGCAATTTGATAAAATTTGTGACAGTATTGAACTTACTTTACATATTATAGCATTGAATATGAGACTTTAGTACGAAAAATATTTGGAAGATTTTAGTAAGATCAACGCTTTGCTGTTGTTATTCTTGACTCACACTACAAAATTGTTGGAATGATGTATGGGTCAGAAAACATCATTGGAAAGGGTGGATTAATGTCTGTTAGACACCCTCAATAGGGGTATGATAAGTTTGCCTCATTCAAGGGAGTTAATATTGAGGTTCCATCATGTAACAACCCGCCCTTCTTGGGCTTGTAAAGATAGAGAGACTGAATGCTAATAACTCGAGCATACATTCTTTGTACCAAATATAAAAGATTTCACGACATTTATAAAATAAAGCTGAATATTGTATTGAAACAAAACTCTCATAATATCATTGTTTGGAAAACACATAATTAAACAAGTAAAATGTTTTTATTAAAATTTCATTTCAACTGTGGTAATAGAAGGAAAATGAAGTCATCTCAATGTCTCAAACCTCAATGTCCTTGTCATTTCTTGGATCAGCATCCTCGTCGGTAGCATCCTCATAAACTTCCTCACACATAATGGAAAAAGTATAAGAGAAATTAAAATGAGTTAAATACTCAATAAGAACCATATCATGCAATAAACATAATATAAACGCATAGTTTCAGTTAAAATTAACATTCTTGAGAAATATTACCTTAGATCATAAGATATTTACCACAGAACATTATAAAAAGTATACTTTTACCATAATGTATTATATAAAAACTTTCATTTCATCAATCTCAAAGCATCAATCATTCATTTTCTTAGGGTGAGTTTGGATGTTGAAGTGAGTTGAATTGAGTTGAGTTGAGATGATAAAATATTATTAGAATATTATTTTTTAATATTATTATTATTTTGAGATTTGAAAAAGTTGAATTGTCTATTATATTTTGTGTTGGAATTTGAAAAAGTTATAATGATGAGTTGAGATGAGTTAAGAGTAGTTTATGTTCCAAACGCACCCTTAATCTCATCCTTTATGGCCATCATACACTGTTAAACCCATGCATTAGGGTTTGCGACACATGCGATCAATGGTTCTTCCCATAGTTAAGGGATAATAATCGAACCTTTGGAATGGGTCATCACTAGGTGTACTTCCACTGATGCATTCCGATGTTGCCATCTCTCCCGATCTCTTGGTGCCATCCTCATTCACATATGCCCAATTCATTAACCTTATCAAACACACGTAGTCATGCCATTTCATTTTCTTTTCTTTAACCTTACCTTTTCATGCATCTCATTCTTTAAAGTGTATACTATATAACATTCAGTCACATTATCATTTATGCAAACTCTGAAATCACTTACAAATACCTTCATCATAAATAGGATTCACGAAATGGGGCTACCAACAAAAGCTCATACATATGGATACTTTCATAAATACTTACTAATATATAATTGCAAATGAGGTCTTGCAGTTACATAAAACAATTTGTGGAAGAACATGATCATAATTACTTATCTTGGTCCTTGTGCTAACCATGTGTATCTCCAAGATTTAAACCAAACCTATAATATCTCGACAGTATCATAAGCATTCCCAATCATCATATGTTATACGTAACATGACAGTCTTCCTTCCTTTGTTGTCCCTTGTTCGGGTGGACAAGTGCTAGTCAGCAACCCTTAACTACACAATTGTGGTGGATCAATACGATAGAGGTACGTTACGATAGCTCTTGTCCTCCTCTGTTTTCAGTTAACAAAACAAAGTGCGTGAAATGTGATTTTGTGTGTGTTAAGCATTGGTAATAAATGCTACTACGATAGAAAGGACTTTACTAGTAGTTTGTGAGCAGCGTATGAACGAGGTCTTAGTGGCATCTGAATAAGATGACTTCACACAACTTCTCCACCCTCGAAATGCTATTCTTTCTCATGAGGTTGAGTCTGAGTTCATGAATCTGAGCAGCATAAAGAAGAGAGTGAATGAAGAAGAATAGAATAAGGATGTGAAAAGACTAGGAAACATTGGGAAGTGATTTATAAAACAGGTATTTATAGGATGGTGAGTCAACTGGATATGCAATCTTGCCTATTTCATACATTACGTCGGTATAGTTACCCTAGCAACTAGGTAAGGTCTTATGGACAGGTCACTGTTTGGGCTTTCGTGAGAGCCTGGGTCTCAATTTGAGTTTCTAGATTAGTCTCCAACCCAGAGTTGTCTCTACCCCTCTCCAAGCCTCGGAAATTTGTATACTAAAACCTCTATAGGCTAACATTCCCAATCTTATCCTAACCTAGACCTAATAATATTTGTAATAATTCTAGTATATGTATACAATATATTTAGCAACCAACAACCAATCATACATTAAAATACTCTAATTATTACATACAACTAACTGAGATTTACACATCTCCATCGTATCACTTTTTATCAATGCTGGAAAGGCGAGAAAGCGTAAGCGAGATATGAGATTTGGTGATATCCACAAACAAAAAAAGAATTTAAACGGACAATCAAACATGGAAATGTACTTGTTAGTTTACCCTTATGTGGATGATTTTGACATTTTAAGTTGATGGATGATAAATGACGTCAAATGTCATGTTCTCAAAGAGATAGCTCGTAATATTTTGGCCATCCATATTTTTGCAGTAGCATTAGATTCTGCATTTAGCACTGGAGGCACATATTATTTATGAGTTCATTGTCTCCTAGCACTGTAAAGACTTTGATTTGCACTAAGATTTGATTAAAGGAAAACAGATTGAGATTTAGGAGGTGGTGGACTTTGTGGAGAGCTATGAGGAGGAGGATCAAGATGGAAGCTATAATTCCCATTAATTTATTCATTGTCCTAAAATGTTTATATTTCTTATCAAAAATTGATTTTGATTTCAATTGATGTAGAGACCAATTCGAGAAAAGAAACTCAATCTCTATCTCCTTTGGTTACACATTGATATACATATGATTTGCTAATTCATTCCTTATATTTATCTTCTTCTGTTTTCTAATTTTTCATCCATGTTTTTTTTTCAAGTTTTCTTTGGTTATTGCATCTTGACTATTGGATGGACTAAATTGGTTTCTTGGTTTCCAAATATCAACATTTGAGTCTTTTTTTTATAATAATAATTTTGTGATGTAAATAGTTTTAAGTTAAGTTAATTTGTAATATATTAGAATTTTAAGTTATAAATCTTACTTATGGATTGAAATTAGTTTTAGATTATTTTCTAATATTTTAGATATAAATTCTATTTATATATAGTTTAGATTGAAAAATCACATAGAAATTATGCTAGATATAGCTAGGCTGAAAGCCATTCTAAGTGTCAAAAAAGTCATTATGGGTTGTAAAAAAGCTATTCTGGATTTTAAAAATAAAAAGTATTAGGCTCAATCAGCCTATAATTTATTGGAGAAATGATAATTACAATCGTGAGTGTGTAAGTGCCGCACAATCACTTTGAAAAAAAATAAATAAATACGAGACTCACATGAAAAAAATTAATTTTTTAATAGTAAATTTTACTCTTTTTCAAAACAATTATATGATATTTATGTACTTTATGATTGTATGTAACATTACTCAATCTATTAAGACCCACAAGCGGCCAATCTCCCTCTCAACAATTGGACAATGCCACCCACATATACAAGATGAGGTCGATCGGCAAAGTTAAAATAATAATGCTAGAGCTCCCACTGGGGCTTCTCGCTGGGAGCTCCCACTGGAGCTCTAACATGTATTTTTATGTGTTTTTTTCAGTTATTTTTTATATAAATTTTTTTAATAATTTAAAATATTTTTAAAAAATAAAAAAAGTTTATAATATTATTAAAAAATACTTTCTTAATCACGAAGTAAAATAAAAAATATTTTTTTATGATTTTTTATTTTACTTCGTGATTAGGAAAGTATTTTTTAATGATTTTTTTTTTACTTTTTAATTAAGGAAGTGTTTTTAATGATGTTCTAAATTTATTTTATTTTTAAAAAATATTAAAAAAAATCTATATAAAAATAATTTTAAAAAAAAAACATATGAAAACGCATGCTATAGCTCCAGCGGGAGCTGTAGCATCATCCAAGTTAAAGAAAGGCACCCTGCCTAGACAAGTTAAAAATAGACTCATTACCTAAGCATATAATCTTGTCCGACTGCCCGCCACAGAGGACAACCAGCAGTGTATCTAAAAAAATAATATAAGAAATATTTTAACTATAAAAAAAATTATAAAAATAAATATACAAACTAATATAAATTGACATGATATATATTTAAAAGTACACATAACATTTTTAAATTAAAAAACTAGTCAGAACCATACTTGCCTTCAATGCAGGCTGTAGCTGTGGTAGGCTCTCGTATGTATTGAGCAAACACAAAATGTCAAAAATAGGGTCATATGTTACGTGTAATTAATCAAATAAATTCGGAAGACTTTGACAAATCATGATGACCAGTCCAATTTTAAGCATAAGGATGGGCCTATATATACCATTTTCGGACTTTACATTCAGCTTGGACATATGTTGGGCAAGTTTCACTGTAGTGATCATAAGCAATTATAAAGTATTTAAGAAATATAATTAGGATGATGAGATTGAGATTCTCGACAAATCATAAGATATTAAATGGATAAAATCATTTATACAACTGCAAACTTTTAACGATGGGCAAGGCTACCCTGCCGCTCAGCATTTATCGTTGGATGTGCCGTCCAGTCTTATCTTTTTTTTATTTTTTTCTTTTCATATTTTTTTAATATATTTTTATTTTTTAAAAAAATAAAAAAATACATCAATACATTTAAAATCATTTCCTTAATTATTAAGTAAAAATAATAATAATAAAAATGACCAGCGGTCAAACTAAGTGGACAAATCAAGTGGGCAAGGAAGCTTTTCCCTTTAACGATATTGCAAAATTATAGGTCGGTGTGTCAACACACCGCACACTACCCATTAAAAAATCCATTATATTATAAAATATTTGAAAAAAATTTATATTCATCATTCTCACATCATGTACTTGTGTTTTTTTTTTCTTCTTCCTTAACAAGTAGGTGCGTAGTGTAAGAATAATAAATAGAAAAACTAATAGATTAAACACTAAAAGATATCAGCACTTTTTTTTATTACGGTAGAACTAACTCCATTAGTGTATTGGATGCGCTAAAAAATAAACTTGTAAATAGCTAATTTATTTTATATTATAAGGGTCTGTTTGGAATTGTGGGTAGGAAATAAAGTTTTTCAAAACAACGCTCTTAATCGTGGAGTTTTACTAAAAATCTCTACTATTAATAAGTTATAAACTGTTTGATAAACATGCACCTAAAATGCTTTTAAAGTTAGTTACGATGGTTTTTTAAAAATGTAGTATTATCTTTAATGAACTTTTTAACAAAAGATTCAATATGACATTTAAACAAAAAAAAAAAACAGAGAGAGTAGATTTTCGGGTCTTTTTAAGTGTTCAAAATACTTTTTATAAATTTAATAAACATGCTACTCTTTTTAAAGAAATTTTAGACCATTAAAATTACTTTTTAAGCCTCCAAATTTAAATTTAGAAAAATTCTATTCATCATCTTTACACAACACATCCTACATAATTTTTTATTTATTTTTCTTATTAAATATATATTGTATAGATGATGAATAGAAGAAATCAATTAATTTATTAAAAATAAACAAAAATAAATAAAAATAAATGTTACATTTTATGTATAAAAATGATGAATAGAGGAGTTCATGAAACTCAAACATGCATTAAATTTTAGTTTACTTTAATAGTTGCCACTAATTAGGTGTAATTATCAATTTTTCTCACTTGACAGACAAAAGTCAAAAGTTGCCAAAATTAAAGTACTAATTGAACTAAACAACTTTTTTCAAAGGGGATAAAGAATGATTATATAATTATAAATTTTTAAAACACTTCTAAGCCATACAAGACGCCGGCATGTTTTTCCGGCCCATCACTTACAAAATACACATCCCTCATCTTTTGAAACGCGTGCCACGTCAGCAAACTATCTGAACCGGCCTGGTGGCATTTGCCAACCACCCGGTTCACGTCTAGGGTCCTGGCCACCCGGTCCAGGCCGCCATACAAGCTATTACAGAACCGCATCATGTACTTGACGTCGTAAACCTTGTTTCCGAAAAACACCCTCATAATTTTCAAGAATTCCTCCATACCACTCGGTAGCTTCCGGCGCGTGAGGATCTTCACCAGGTACCCAAAGTCGTACGCGCTGTGAAACGTCACCCAACTCACGGAATCGTTACAAACGAGTCCCGATGACATCATCAACTCGGCAAACCGAGCCGAGTCGACGCCCTCCTCCCTATTTCTATCGAAGTCAATCCCTTGCCTTTTCAACAACTCGATCGAGTCAGGAGCGTGGGCATCACGTGCCACGTCAAAGTCGCTGAAGTTGAACTCCCAGATGAACCGGCTCCCAGTACCGAGGTCTGGAAGGTTCCCGTCGGCGTCGGAGAGAGTGAGGCCCACCTGGATAAGGTTCAGAACGTCGACGTTGCTTTTCATAACACGGTAATGATCAGACGGCCGAAGCTGACCGAAGTACGGCTTGGCGGGATCCACAGCAGGCCGGAAAACAAGGCCGGGGAACTCGGTATCCATGGAAATATATGGGTAACTGTCGATGACACCCCTTATCAACTCAAATTCAGAGTCCAAATTACCTGCCCAGACCTCCCGGATCACGATCGGTCTCAGATGCGGACTGGGATCGTCGGTAATCATGGTCGATGGGAGTCAAATAAAGGCCAGAAACGGATGAGGCTGTTTGAGAGATCAGAAGAAGACTTGGTCTTCTTTCTTTAATCGTTACGAGGTTGGTTGGCGTTTGAATTGTGGGTTGCCGTAGTGAGAGTGAGAGGTTTTATAGAGAAGACTGCGTAGAGATGTTGCTCGGAAACAGAGAGAGAGAGAGGGGTGTCTGAAGACTATAAACAGTACTGAAAAAAGTTCAACGCGTTTCTTGCTTAGTTTTGACCGAGGAAAGTTAAGGATCGGATACTCGGTCCACGTCGGCTGGCCTTCTTCACTTAAAAGGGCAATACGAGCCGAGAACGGTGACCCGGATTGTTCCCACAAGTTGAAAATGTATATTTTTATTTATTTATTTCATTTATTTTTTAAAAATTCTTAAAAAATAAAAAATATTATCAATTTATCAATAATGACTTTCTTAATTATTAAAAAAAACACAATCAATCAATCAATCAATTTTATCAATAAATTTCATCGATCTAAGTAGCATATTTTTTTACTAAAATTGTGTTGTGTTCTTTCTTCTATTTATTTTCATGAGTTAAACATAAATTAATAGTTGTGAGTTGATTTGAAGTCATTTTTTTAATTAATTTTTTATTCCTTATCTTTGTTATAAAAATGAGGTGTTATTTATTCTGAATTTTTTTTTCAATTATTAATAAATTATAATTAAAGTAACCTTTTAATTAAATGATTTATTTATAAAACTATTTAAAATTTGGTTTGATTGAGATAACATAACCAAAGATGAAGAATAGTGTTAATGTCACGTTTCACGCCAACTTAAGTTTTCAAAACTTGGCCCTGGAAAAGATAAGGAAGAAGGCAATTGGGAAATGGTGGCTTTTGGATCAGGGAGTCTCTGATGTCAAAGTTAATAAATTCTCTTGAAAGTTTGTAAATAAGTAAGAGAGTTTAGGGATCAAAGAGTGTTTCTCGTATCTAGAGCTTGTTATTTATACCAGGGTTTGGGGGAACATATCTCGTATGTCCCTATGGAGTCTATACCCTTCGTATTGTTCCTTCTGTCGAAATCCTTTAATGCGATGTGACTCTGCGATAATACCATAACACCATTATCATCATTTCCACGGCTGCTTGACTTCACTTCCTCAACCAATGAATTATCCACATCAATATTCCCTGAATCAGTTGTAGTGCACGTCTCTATATGTTTTTCTTTTTCTCTCAGTAATACCTCATCAACCCCCTGCATTATATCATAAAGCAAATCAAGGAAGGGAATGTAAGGTATAAACCCAACTTGAATATATAGAGCTTGGTTGTTTAATATGTACATGAACGCAACAATTTTTTGTTTACCTACTGCTATTTAATTAACTCGTCTCCCACATTTGAGCTATCCTGATTAGTAGTGCTCTCATAAGAAAATAATAATCGCCTAGTAAACGAGGTGGGTTCTGTTATCTTTTTAGGATTACTTGAACTACCCGTATAAGGGATGGGCAGAACAAAAGGATTGAGAATTGGTGGTTCAAACGATATCCCAGTTGGTTGCTGCAATTTACATTAAAAAACCATAAATGTAACATCGATAATGTGGATTTAAACATAAATGCTTCTAAAACGAAATTTTTACCTCGTTTGTCCATGGGTACGGGTCGGCATTTGGACGCGGTACAAAAGGTGGAAAAAATATAGGTGGCATTGTTCCATGATAACCATGCATATAACAATCTGGATATAATGGTCTTGATATTTCCTGAAATAATATCGAATAATGATTTATCACAAAATATTAAATTACAATAATAACATAGCTTTTGGATATGACAAGAATACCTAAGTGAATGCAGTAGTGTTGATAGGCACCGACAGCCTTGTAGCACTGCTGGTAGGCCTTGTGCTTTCTTTCCCTTTCTCCATCAACTTGTCCACCCAAAATGGAATCACCTCTATGTAAATGTAAACTTTCAGCCAACTAAAGATTATAAATCAATTTAACAAGGCTCATACTTCTTTAAGCGTAATCTGATCATATGATATGCTTTCATATAACACATCTTTACACTTCTTTAATTCAAACATCAAATCTATAATACTTATAGTCTGTGTTGCATTAAGATTTTAAAATATTGAAAGTTATGGGTTGGATCCACACGGTGTATTAAACAATAGCTTTTGTTTAATATTAAGCACATTTAACCAACGACTAGGACATTTTAACATTATCATATAATTATCAAACATATAAAGAATTATCAAACAACCATGGGTCTGATCATATAATTATCAAACATATGGACATTATTAAACAGGGTATACTTGCAACAATCAGTCGGTGTGGGTTACGTTTTGGGACTTTGCTATGAAGGAGGACCAAATCCAAGATGTGGGTGGTGCTTGAGAGTAAACACAAAACTGAAACCATGAAAATGGGAGGTGGTTCATTATAGCATGGTATGGATCTACAAAATGAGAGGAAAAAGAGTGAGAGTAGAGCAACCTCGTTGGTGGCGACGCCGTGGTGGAGGAGACGATCTTGAGTGGCAGGCAAAGGTCGGTGGTGGAGGAGATGAGCCTCATGCCGGAATTCGAATGTGAAAAAAATTCTTGGAATGCGCAGGCTGGGCAGGGGCTGGGCAATGACAAAAATTTCTCCTTTTGAATTGTGATTCTAAAAGCAGCCTGGAAGCAATTTGGTCATTTGGGAGATAAGGATATTTTGGTCATTTAATAAAGATGATATGGACAAAAGATAAAAAGTAGTGTATGCGGGGACTGGCTTTAGGGACTGTAGCTAGCAAGACCCCGTATAGAAAGCGAAACAAGAAGATAATCTAAAAAAATGGAAAGAATACTTTAAAAAATAAACATTGACCGACTTTAAGCCAACAATTGAGACTTCAAAATAAAAAAAATTAAGACATCATTTAGTTTCACAAAATTTTGAATCCATCTCATCCTATTTCATCTTATCTCAGTATTTAAATATCATTCAAATCTAAATATTTTTTAATTTTTAATTTTGTAATTTTTTATTTAATCATTACCTAATCATTACAATGTTTTCAAATTTTAAAACAAAATACAAAAGTAATTCAACTTTTTTAAACCCCAAAACATAAAAAATATTAAAACATTATATTCTAACTAATTTTAACTTTATAATTTTTTATTTAACTCCCTCTCTCATTTTTCAAAATTTCATAAAAATCTTTACTCAAATAATTTCACTATTATCCACAAATTATTTTATTATTATTTATATGTTTCTCATCTCATCTCATCCCATTTGCATAACCTAAAAATTTTAAAAATAGTAAACTAACAAAAAACCAAACAAAAATATAATAATAAAAAAACTTATAAGTAAGAAATCATCTAAAAAGAAAAAAATAAATAAATAAGGGGAGTCCCAGTAGGAAGGGTGGTGATAGGGTTACTACCCTATTACTACCCATTTACTACTCATAGTTCATTTCAAATTTTTTATTTTTTTGTTATTTTTTTTAAATATTTTTTTAACATCCTTAACTATTAAGAAAAAATTAAAAAAATATATTATTTTATTTCCTTAACCATTAAGTAAAATAAAAGAATTAAATATAAAATGAGTAGTAGGAGGGTAGTAACCCTGTCATTTTCCCAAGAGGAATGTAGCGCAACCACCCTTGGCAAAAACACGGGGCATGAATGATTTATTGTCGGTTTGGATTATGACTTAATTTCAATCCATCTTATTTCATTTCATCTCATTTGTTAATGTCAAAAAAGGCTAACAGTCCAAAAGGAAAGAGAGATCCATTCCTGGGACACGCTCAGAGGCGCTGGGCCTCGATCGATGCTATATGGAGCCCCCGGCAGTGATCCGTGCAGCTGCAAGGTGTCGGTTCGTACATCCATAAAGATGAACGGTATTTAAATGCAGAAAATGAAGAGAGATGAACACGCAGATTTACGTGATTCGACATTAGGCTTAAATCCACAAGGATTTTGGGAGGGGAGATTCCACTATAATAAGCTTGTTTACAGTCTCTCATAGTCTTTCATTTCTCACTATACAAAAAAAGCTGTAGATTTATTTGCTGGACAAGAAGTTCTCTATTTTGCTTTCAGATTGAAGAAGAAGTCGACATAGAATCCAAAAGTTGGAAAATCCCCCAAAGAGAGTGAAAGCTCAGAAGAAGTCGAAATCATCTAAAAAAGTGGGTGTCCAAGGGATCCCGAATCTGTAGGTTTTCCTTACCTTTTATTTCACCCTTTGCTTGCGTGCCCCCCTTTGCTTTAAGTCACTTCCTTCAATTTTCATCTTTTATCTTCTAGTGAGTCTCCCCCAATGGTTGGGCCTTTCCATCGGCAGGGGAAAAATTCCCTCAGAGTTACCCTGCCGATGAGAATTTTTTAGTCTGTTTTCCATTCGCCTTGCTTCATTCTGCTAGGCTATCAGTTTTTTCACTTGTCAGCCTTTAAGTGAGGTTCTACCTCACTGAGCCTTCATGTCATCACTTTGTCCTACCGGCTTCCTTTAACCTCTTTTTCCTTAATTACTTCCTTTAACTGCACTTCCATTCCATTTCCTATTCCCTCAACTGGTTTTCTATACTGCTCATATTTCCTTTAGTTCCGTTCCTTCTGCTCCTATTTCTTCAACCGATTTCTTTTCGCTCATATTTCCTTAACCGCCTCTCCTTAGTTGCTCATATTTTGTACCTAGCCAATCATTTTTTCTTTTCTTTTTCTTTCTTTTCAGTTTGTCCAAGAGATTCCGAATCCGTAAGTTTTATTTACCTTTTATTTCACCATTTGCTTGCGTGCCCCCCTTTGCTTTAAGTTACTTTTCTCATTTTTATCTTTTGTCTTTT
The DNA here is from genome assembly GCA_022457165.1 of Juglans mandshurica. Taxonomy (NCBI): domain Eukaryota; kingdom Viridiplantae; phylum Streptophyta; class Magnoliopsida; order Fagales; family Juglandaceae; genus Juglans; species Juglans mandshurica. Next base: position 6,087,381 of record CM039633.1, on the reverse strand, counting down.
AGTGCGTCCCCCCCCCCGCGGGCATGGCTAGGACTTTTCATGAGCCAGGAAAAAATCCCCTCACATCATTATTACAATTTTTATAAATTTTCATACAAAAAATATATAAATAATTCAAATTTTTTAAGTTTCAAGAAAATAATAATATTAAAAAATAATATTCTTATAATATTTTATTCAATTTTTAACTTTCATCTTAACTCATTTTATCTCAATTCATTATCTAAACCAAATCCGGTTATGCAGCCATAAAAAAACACAGGAGGGTAAACCATACCGGATTCTTTTAAATTTATGTATTTTTATTAGTTTAAATTTTTAAGATAAACCGTAATTTAATTAATTTGAAAACTATAACATGCCAACAAAAAATAAACCGGTCAACAAAGGTGTGATATATAGGCAGTGCTGTGTGCGCGCGACTGGTGCTGAGCAACAGGGAAGGCATGCAGGTATCGTGTGTTTACGTTCCAGAAGTTTTGCACAAGTATCTCCCTTCTATAAATAAATAATAATAATAATAATAAAGTCTTGTCTATGGAAGCATTTGCTAGATTCTCAAGATGGCGTTGGTTTCATCATTTTAAAAATCATATTTATAAGGAATTATTTAGGACGAAAATTAATATTCGTGATAATAATTAATTAATTTTAATAAAATATAATTATTTTATTATAAAATAATTAACAGCAAATAAATAATTTTCTTATATAATTAGTACAAATTTCTACTAATTATAATTAAGAAAAACATATTTAAAGAGTAATAGATATTAAACTAATGGGAATCTGATGACTTAAAGCAATATATTAGATTATTATATGACTATTGAAAGAAGTAATGTCTTGGTGGCGGTTGCACATGGAACACGTGCTTAAAACGAAGAATATTATTGTAATGCTTAACCTAAATTAAAAAAAAAAAAAGATTACATTAGTGGAGGATAGGCTTTTGAAATTTGAAGTAGTGCCTAGGGATGTAAATTTAAACCAGTAAAACCGGTCCGGTCCGGATGTAAATTTAAACCGGTGATTTTCCCAGTTTTGAACCGGTCCGGTCCGAGACCGGTTCTTAGAATGTGAAAACAGACCGGTTCCGGTCCTGTTCCGATTTTAGGATTTTTCGGACCGGTTGATAAAAAAAATATATATAAAATAATATTTGTATTATTGTATATATAAGTTTTATACAAAATATTATATATATATAAGTTTTATATATTATGTATAATTATAAATTTTTATGTGAAATTTTTATATATAATTATATATATTCATATATGAAATAATTTCTTATTATAATTTATAAATTATTACATAAAATGTTAATACTAAATCACTACAAGTTTATAACTAATACTAATATTAAATATATAGTTTATAACTAATACTAATATATAACTTATAATTATACCAATAGTCTAATATTAATACTATTATATAGTCTAATATATTAATAAAAGTATAAAACAATTTTTTTTAAATCAGTTTTTTTTTTTTTATAAACAAATTTTTAATGACAAATTGTGAAACTTACATTTTAAAAAAACTGGAAAACCGGACCGGACCGGAGTAGAAACCGGTAAAACCGGAAGTATCGGTTTAGGAGAGTAACTAGTGCGTAATCGGTTTTGAAAAATACAAAACCGGTACATACCAGTTCGGTCCTAAATTTTGTCTAAAACCGGACTGGACCAGACCGGTTACACCCCTAGTGGTGCCGTTAGAGAGAATTAGACGGATAGAAAAGCGCATCAAATTTTAAGCAAAGAACAATTAGGTCATTATCATTTTACCAAAGCAATTAGCAAAAGAATAAAAATGCTCAGCCTCACCGTTAGGTGCGGTTTGGATAGTAAATTGAGATGAAATAAATTTTGATAAAAGTCAAAAGTTGAATAAAAGATTGTTAAAATATTATTTATTAATATTATTATTATTTTAAGATTTGAAAAAATTAAATTATTTATTATATTTTGTATGAAAATTTAAGATAAGATAAGATAAAACATTTCTTGTATCTAAACTGGATAGCTCGTCCACTTCAGCATATAAGATTCTAGGAATGACTTTTCTAGCTCAAGCATGGATTATGTGTAGGGGGATTTTCCCCACTAAGCCCAAGAGGCTCATAAATGAAAGAAAGCAAGATTAAAAGCCTGACTCGGAATAACGAGCCCCTAACCCAGTTTACGGGAAAGCTCCTCTGTACATAACCTGCAGGAGGGATGGTACTGCAAAGGATGAGACTCGTCGATCTAAAGCCTCCTCGAGTAGTGTCTAGTCCTCGAGTTCCCACCCGCATAGCAAGCTTGATATACGGGGAGCCCTTGATCTACTAATAGAAAGGGGATGAACAGATGACAAGGGAGACAGTCTGAAAGAAGGAGATTGGATAACCGTGTTGCATTAATAGCTCCATTACCGGTACAACACGACATATTAATGATGTTATCATAGAGCCACGCCGCATTTTAAAACTCTGACAAAAAGAACAATACAGGGGACGTGGACGTCATGGTAGCAAGCAAACTATCTGCTCCTCAGACCTGTAGTATAAATAGCAGATCCCAGGTACGAGAATTTCTCTCTGATTCCTAGACCCTCTTACTGATTTACTACCCTCCAAGAATATTTATTAACTTTGACATCAGAGGTTACTTGACCCCTAAGCCACCCTCTTAAAGCCATAGTCTTTTCTACCTTGTGCAGGGCCCATTTTCGAAGACCTGAGTTGTCGGAACTTGGCCCAAATATGTGCGAAACATGACGTTAACAGTGGCGCTGTCTATGAGATCGTAATAGATCTTGCATGTCATTCTCATGTCTGCGACAATCCGTTCCGAACAACTCAGAAGAGACATGGGAGTCCCATGCTATGGAAGTAAGGTTGAAAACTATGGGGAAGTGGGTAACGAAACTAACCAACGAAATAGAGACACTCCGCAAGGAAAACAAGGAGCTCTAAAATCCCCAACAGGAGCAAGACAGCCGAATGGGATCCAGTGACAATGAGTACGTAGGATCTTGAAATGCGCAACTGGGATTTAACAAGGGAGAGGAGCAGAAAACCATGCAGGACGAGCTCTACAACCTCAAAGGGAAATACGAGGAGATAGCAAGAAAAGTAGGTACGTCATCAACAGTAGACCAATTGCTCACAAGCACGAGTCTACCTTATACTGAAGAAGTAATGGCAGTGCCTTTGCCACCAAAGTTTAGAGTCCCCACTATGGAGATTTATGATGGAGGAAGGGACCCCCTCAAGCAACTGGAAACATTCAGGATTCACATGACACTACATGGCTTCCGTGGGGAAATAGCTTGGAGGGCATTTCCATTGACCCTGAAAGGGCTAGCACGGGTGTGGTTCGGGTCACTAGCACCTGAATCGGTGGACGGTTTTGGTGAACTAGCCAGACTGTTCCTAACCTAGTTCATGTCCTGTCGGAGAAGGCGGCGTCTGGCTGTGTACCTCCTCACTATCAAACAAACAGAGGACGGAAGCCTAAAGTCCTACTTAGCCCGGTTCAACAAATAGCTCATGACCACCGACGATCAAGACGATAAGATAACCTTGGCGGCGCTCCTAGGGGGGTCTGGCCATTCTCCCAGTTTATGGTAGAGCTAGCCAGATGGACTCCTGCGACATTGCGAGAGTTTATGGACTAGGTCGACAACTTTATCAACACGAAAGACACTCTCTGGGCGTTGACGGAGCCATGAGGGAAGGAAGTAGAGCGTGCAGAGAGGAAGGCGAATGCCCCAACCAAAGCCAATTCCTATGAAAAAGAGGATAAGGGCTCCCAAGAGAAGCGGCGAGAAGAAGTCCCGGCAAAGAGATCTGGACCACGGTACAACTAGCCCAAGTTCACCATTCAAAAGGAAGACGTTGGGAATAATGCGTTGCTACTGCACGTACCATCGGTCCACCTGACACAATACTAAAGATTGCTTCTCCCCAGAAAGGAGGAAGAAACATGCAAAACAGTAGAAGCGACGCCACTCCCCGGCAAGGAGGCAGGAGCAAGAGAGGAGGGGCAGATAGAGAGAAAGGAGTCGGGACTGAGGCGCCAGAATAGGCTGGCAAACAACCTTCAAAGGTAATTGGCGATAAGAGAACCACCGCCAGGTCGCCCCCATTCTCCACCAAGGTAGAAACCCCCTTGGGGAAATTTGAAACATAACTGGAGGATTCGCAGGTGGGGGTGTCACCTCATCAAGCAGTAAAGCACACACCAGATGAGCCTGATACCACGAGGAGTACTTAGCTGAATATCATCCCGCCAAACAATGAAAGGGTGACCCTTCTCCTGCAATCTCGTTCACTAAGGCTAATGAAGAAAGGGTCTGTACCCCCACAACAATGCCTTAGTGGTCACTGTGCTAGTCACCAACTTCACCACCCGCATAATTCTCATCGCTCTGCAGACATCTTATTCTGGAGAGCCTTCACCAGGATAGGTATTGACGCCGCTCGGTTGTAGCCCGCCCCCATGCCATTGAAAGGTTTCTCCAAAAGCATTGTTTAGCCTATGGGAACCGTCACGCTATATGTCCTTGTAGGTAGTAGTTCTTGCACAACCCTTGTTATGGTTGACTTCCTGGTAGTAAAGACTCCATCGACGTACAATGCATAATTGGGAAGCCCACCCTTAATAGTCTAAGGGCTGTCACATCGACCTACCACATCAAAATAAAGTTCCTAACTCCTCAAGGAGTGGGGGAAGGAGAGCAGGTCTCAGCAAGCGAATGCTACGTCCAAGAGCTAAAACAGAAAGATGGAAGGCCCTCCTCTAACGACAGCAACATAACAAAGTAGGCTGGGCACCATTGAAGAAACTATGGTAGGCCTCCGTCTACTATTTTTCCTACCAGTTTCAGGGGGAAGGGGCGGTGCACAGCTTTTGAAGAAAGGATGGGCGACAACCTCCCTGGATAGGGATTTCATGTCCCTTAATTTTGTAACACCTATTCGTCTAGCTTGTACTTTCCTTTTTATTTAATGAAAACACGAATTTTCAGGATAATGCAAAACATCTGCTCCACGCTTTCATATTACCAGTAAGGCGCCAACAATAAAATGCATGGCTAACGAAATTTATGACAACAAGATCATCAACAGATTACCTCATCGCGAGACAGTATACGTAAAGGCAGGCCTAAGGGTTGCCTTATCCTTCCCATGGCAGAGTGCGAGTTAGCCTTTGGCAGCTCGAAGATGAAAACTTACTGTTAACATTGTGTTTCACACGCCTTTGGCCCAAGCTCCGATAACTTAAGTCTTCAAAAACGAGCCCTGTGAAAGGTAGAAAAGAGTATGCTTTGAGAGGGCAGCCTCGGGGCCGGGTAACCTCCGATACCAAAGTTAGAAAATATTCTTGGAGTGTAGTAAATAAGTAAAAAAATCTAGAAATCAGAGAGATATTCTCATAGCTGGGATCTGCTATTTATACTACATGTATGAGAAACAGATAGTGCCTACTACCATGACGTCCGTGTTTCTCGTACTGTTCCTTGTATAAGAGATTTTAAGTGCATCGTGGCTCTGTGACGGCGTCATTAATGTGGCGTGACTCTACGACAACATCATTTAATGTGGCGTGTTGCCCGGGTGTTGGGCCATTAATGTGGCGTGTTATCCAACCTCTTTCTTTTAGTCTATCTTCTTTCTAGTTCGTTCATGCCTTCTCTGTCAGCAGATCGACAGTTCCCCGTATATCATGCCTGCTGTGTAGGTGGGCACTTGAGGACTGGACATTACCCAAGGGGTCCTCAAATCGACGAGTCCCATCTTCTACAGCACTATCTCTCCTGCTGGTCATGTACAGATAAGCCTTTTAGTGGGTTGAGTTAATGGCTTTCTGCTCCTGGCCGGGCTTAATTGTGCCTCTTGGGCCTTGAGGGAAAAACTCCCTTACACTTATCTTCCTTGTGGACGTCAACAGGCAGGTACCAGTCCAGTTGCAAACTGCCAAAAATTACCTCCCTGCAAGACACTATAGGGAAAGGTCGGCCCAAATGTGTTCTTATCCCACTCGTAGAGGAGAGCGAGATCTGCCTCATCGCCCCCCTCTGCCGGGCGAATAAATTATCTCGACCTCTGCTGCAACGAAGAGTGGGATTAGCACCAGCTTGACCTAGCAATTATCTTTCCTGTGATATCAATGAGCGGGAGTGGGTTCAGTTTGAAACTGTCCAAACAACATACCTCCTGTGGGACAAAGGGGGAGAATTAAGTCGAAGGTTGTTCCACCCCTCCCACGATGGAGAGCGGGTTATGCCCCCTCGACAACCCGAATAACTTACCCTGGCTCTTATCATTGTGAAGAGCAGTCAACCAACTTGCTGTCCGAACTATCTCCCCGCAGGATACCACAAAGAATTGTAGGCCTTAAGGTTGCCTTGTCCCTCTTGCAACGGAGTACGGGTTAGTCCTTAACTACCCGAAATCAGAAACTATGCCTTTCTCATAAGTGTTAATAGGCAGGAGCGGGTACAGTGATAAACTGCCTGAATAACTTACCTCCCTGCGGGATACAAGGGGAAAGGTAGGCCTAAAAGGTTACCTTGTTCCCCCTAGCAAAGGAGAGTAGGTTTGACCCTTACAGTGACTTGAGAACGTACCTCGAATACTATCACAGCGAAAAAGCAGAATGCCCTAGTGGCGGCTCGGAGAAGTTATCTCCTTGGGGAACCAAAAGGGGTGCACTAATTTGAGATAGCCTAATCTCTCCTCGATGGAGTGCAGGTTTTAGTCCTACAATTGCCCAACGTAAGTATAATCTCCATAAAGGAAGCAAGGTCCAGCAAAAAGGCCGCACAAGCATCAGCGAGCAAGAAACAGATCGAGTTTGTAAACTCCCCAAATGCTTAAACAAAATATATAAGCAAGAGCTACAACGGCACACAACATAGGGCAATAAGTGGGAAAAAAAGAGAGAAATGTAGCAAGAAGAATGTGGAACTGTACAACCGGATACACAAAATCATTTTATTAATTATGTAGGATTATAAGGAGCAAGTTACATAATAAAGCTACATAAAGCTGCAGGACTACAAGGAGCAGGTTACATCATAAAGCCGCATAAAGTCACAGGACTACAAAGAACAAGTTACACCATGAAGCTTATATATTCAACAAAACAAGCTTCAGTGCCTGACCCTAGACCTCGACCGTAAAACGGCCAGGGAACCTAGACCATAAAACGGCCAGAGATAGTCTAAAATGTCAAGAAGACCTCACTGTTCTGGGGTCCATCTGAAATAGGATAAGCTATTCTTTAACAACGATGGAGATATCGCCAAGAATCATAACATCTCGGAATTGATTTCTACGTTAAAATCCGCTTAACGGACGAAGACCATTCACCACTGCAATGAAGGCCATTCAAATTATGCTCCGTGCGAGCATCAAGCTGTGGAGAATGGCTTCGAAGTTGAGCCCTGAAAGCAAACGGGCGAGAACGAGTGAGGCACAATAAGTTAAAGGGCAAGAACGAGAGGAAGGGGTTAGGGACCCCAACAACGGAGGATTGGCGGTTCGACCCTGTGGCTCTCAGGCTGCCAGGGCCAGCAGCGGCCTGAGTGATGCCAGAAGACCTATCGCCCACTAGGATATGAAGATTTCGTCGGAGCCATGGAAAATAGAAGAAAATGCAAAAGAATTTTAGAAGGAAAACAAAGGAATCGAGAACTCAAGCAATAGAGCAAGAGTCATAGAGTAAAAGAAAAAAGACAGAGTGAATATAATGGGTTTTCTAATGTAGAGGAGGGTCCTTATATAGGTGGGGTTGACGTTTGGGTTCCCAAGGCGCCATAACTCCACGTATCACCATGTGTCCCCCCAAAGAACCAAAATCCCTTGATTATAGCAACTGCTGCAGAGCATATCTATTGATGCGAGGTGCATAATTAATGGCTATGAAAAACGGAGCCATGACATAGAAATCAAAGGGGCACCATTCAATGCGGAAGCATAACTAGCATTGTGTTGCCTCGTATGAGAAATATGAGCGGTCACTCAGCACGTGGCAAGGCGGGCTGGGAACTTGACGTGACATGGGGTCAAAAGAAATGAAAAGAATTCCTCCTGGACCCATTTGGGAAGAATTGGAGGGGTAACTACAAGGAATTTGTCCCCACTGCTTAAAGCCCACTGGCCCTCGAACCAATACCCGGCCCAAGGGACGAAACATCTGCTAGGAAGGAGTGCCGAGTAGTCGACAGGGCAAATCAGCCTAACAGTCTGTGGCCACTTTTAGAATGCAGAGACTTACATAAAGTGCGATGAGACACGCGGAGGGAGGGAACCAATACAAAAGAAATGAACAAAAGGCTGAATGGCTAGCGGGATCGAGAAAGTTAAATCGGATGCCAGCGAGGTGGGTCGAGAATCTCTGAAAGCTCGGCAAGTCATTGTTGTCCAAATAACAAAGTACAATACGATTGAAAGCGATGGTCGTGCTTGAGAATGATTGTCCGAAAAGGATAAGCAAGCGTAACGTGACCGGCCAGCAGGGTGGATGGGAGCCCTACGGACCCCTTCACCATGATTCCCCAAGTTGACCACCGAAAAAGAAGAAGGAGAGGCAAAGACAAGACATAAATAACAAGATATGTGTGCTAATCAGTATATATTTATACAAGTCATTGGGCAACAAAGTGCGGATACATATGTACTTCTAAAAAACAAATCTTCAAATCTCATCACTAGGGACACCAATCTCAGCGGCAGCCAAAGCAGGATTGGTCGAATCCACAACTGTCGACACAGGAAAAATCGGATCGGGAAAAGCATTAGGCATCTCTTTCCTTCCTAGGTCACGATTAGTTTGAAAGGCCGCCACGTTGATAGGAATATCTATTTCTCTTTTGCGCTCGTTCGACAGGTGAAGTAGCGTCCTCTCCAGCTCGCGCTTCAACAAATCCCTCTCATCTCTTTCGCACGAGCACGATCCAAGATCTCCTGAATGATTGCCTCCTAATCATTCACAATGAAAGCCGCAAGCTGGGAAGTACCTTGGAAACAAAAAGAAATACTAAAAAAAGAGGGGGAAGAGAAAAGGAAAAAGAAAAAGAATAAAAGGCGGGAAAGAAGCGGTCGAACCTTGTGGAAAAAACCAGACAAGCACTCAACAACTCGACCGATGACCTCCTTTTGACTCCCATCCATGGCCAATCGGGACAAAGAAGGTAGAGCTCCCGCAAGGCCTCTAAATTCAGGCAATCCCGAAGGAAGAGTTCCCTGCTCAAACAGGAGGGAGTCCCCCCTGCTGGATACTAGTCCTAGGTGAGTGGCTCATCATGAGGACCCACATCGACTGTATCACTTGTGGAACCACCACTCTCAGGGAACTCAGCCTAGACAAGTGGGTCAGAGACTAGACTCCTCGGATCACCGTTGACTGAGATATGCAGAAAGGAACTCCCCTCCTCTAGAGGTGCGGCTTGGACAAGGGAAACCGCAGTGGGACTCTTCGAACCCCTGAGGATTGTAGCATCTGGAAGAGACTTACCTCTTGAATGACCCTCTACCTCCACGCAATTGCTAGAAGTAGCCACCACCCCCACATCAGTGGCCTTAAAAGAATGACTCCCCAGGCTGAACGAGACGAAGAAGGAGGAGAGATCCATGAAGAAGAATGCCCCCCCCCCCCCCCCCCCCCCGGTCAGAAGTGGTGGATGCAAAAATTCTCTAGAGGAGAACATCCATATCGACCTCACCCCTAGATGGCTCAGCAGCGACCATTGGTAAAGGCGCCGTGGGAATACTGCTTGCCAGTTCACTCGCTACAATCAACGCCTGAATTTCCACAATAATAGAATGGTTAACCTTCAAGGTAGCCGATCCCTGAAATAAGGGGACCCAAACCCCGGAAAGAGGCCTATCTTTGGCCCATACACTCTCCTCGCGGATTTTCTTCCCCGTGCCCCACTAAGGAAGGTCTGAAGAACACTTTCGAGGTGGAATAGCTTGGGACTGCACGGTAACCGACCTGTCATCATAGGAAAGGTGTCCCAAGGGAGGCAAAGAGCTCCTCAAACTCTCCTCGGAAAGGAGGATTTCAGAGAAAACGTTGTCAGGATTGTTCTACACCCATTCTCGCACAAACGTAATATGCTGCGCTTCGTAAGGGGCTGTTGACGGACGCACAACCTTGTCTTCCATAACTTTTTCCCAGTCTGTCCGTTTTGGAAACTCACATTCGCGGCCAGACATGAAGAAGACTTTGGGAGACTAGTCCTTCACTTTGCGGTATCGTGGCTCCATGGTGGCTAGAGCGTAAGGCTACTTTGAAACTGCATGTATTCCCCTTTTGCCATAGCACCTTGTGGGTAAGAAGGAACTCACGACCAGTAAGCTCCACATCGTCCGAGAAGGATTCCAACAAAGCCCGCCATCAAATAATGCTGCAGCACATCAACAATCTCTAGACATTCGGGTGTAGTTGGGAAGGGGCCAAGCCAAGGAGGTCTAGAAGGTCACGAACAAGGCGAGGGAATGGCAATCTCAAGCCGCATGCAAACATGGAAGGGTATAGGGTCACCCTAGTGGAATGACCCTTTGCATCGATGGCACCCTCATCAGGGCCAGGAACTTTGAAGGAGGTAGACTCTGGTACTTGGTAGGTGAGGGCTAAGGAGGCCAGCATTGGTTTGGTGGTAGTTGAGTGCCATCCGCTGCCCAAAAACAACGACCTAGTATTAGCGGAGCCCCTTGCCGGAAATGTTGGGTTGAACAAATTTTTCAGAGGCCATCATCGCCAGTGCATGAAGTAGCAAAGAAGATTGGTTGAAGATAAAAAAAAAATTGAGAGAACTAAAATAGTGGGACAATCACAACGTAGTGGGCATAAACCAAGTCCCTCTCCCATGTTTTATAAGTAGAGGGTGACGGTTAGACTCTCATGCACCGTGGCAACAAAAGTACTCACCATTTCAAATTCTGGGAACATGATTTACGAAGTGACACAAACACGAAAAGCCGCCCGACATCCCTTCATTAATGAACTTGAAAATATGTCATGAAAAGGTGTGCCCATCCAGGAAGATAAGAACTCTGTCAGAAATGCCAATCAGCAGAAGCCTTTCGAACCCCAGAACAACATAATAAGGTTCCCGGCCTTGGTAGTAAGGCGGGATCAGATCATGAAGAAATTCCATTGTATTGGTCCGGTAAGAATTAGTAGAGTAATTGTAGGGAAATTTTCTCCATTAAGCCCAAGAGGCCTATAAATGAAAGAAAACAAGATCAAAAGCTCGACCCGGAATAACGAGCCCCTAACCCAGCCTACTGGAAAACTCCTCTGTACACAACTTGTAGGAGGGGATGGTACTGCAAAGGATGAGACTCGTCGATCTGAGGCCCCCTCGAGTAGTATCCAGTCCTCTAGTGCCCGCTCGCATAGCAGGCGTGATATACGGGGATCCTTTGATCTACTGACAAAAAAGGGATAAACAGACCTGAAGGGAGATAATCTAAGAGAAGAAGCTCGGATAACCGCGCCGCATTAATAGCTCCACTACCCAGACAACATGCTAAATTAATGACGCCGTCGTAGAGTCACGCCACATTTAAAAACTCTGACACAAGGAACAGTACAGGGGACGTGAACGTCATGGTAGTTGGCACTATTTGCTCCTCAGGCTTGTAGTATAAATAGTAGATTATAGGTACGAGAATATCTCTATGATTCCTAGATTCTTTTACTTATTTTCTACCCTCTAAGAATATTTACAAATTTTGACATCAGAGGTTACTCGACACCTAGACTGCCCTCTCAAAGTTACAGTCTTTTCTACTTTGTGCAAGGCTCATTTTTAAAAATCTGAGTTGTCGAAACTTGACCAAAAAATATGCGAAACACGATATTAACATATTAAATCCATTTATATAAGGTTAGGTGTACCAAGACGCCGTAAGACGAAAGACGCGAATAAACTAATGTGCAAGTCACAAGAGGTGTTGTGTTAATGATATTTCTTAGATATTTCCAGATTTTAAAGGCAGGCATTCATTAATTCCTGCAGGTTTTCAGTTAGGTTAAGTACATAGATATATAATACGATATATATTATATATTCAGCGTAAAATAGGGTCAGGAGTTAGCTCAACTACCTTCTGTTAACCGTTGGGGGCATCATATGTCGATGAAATCTATGTCGGTACGTGACTTTAGTTATATAAGTTGGTAGCCATAACCACAATATCAACTCATTAACTCATTTCCTACTCCATCCGCTATCCATATTTATATATGGGTAATGATATTTTTACACCACTTTTACTAATGATTTATTACTCAGTTTCTGTTTTGTTCATTTTGCTGTTTGAATATAGATTAAAAATCGCAGAACATGATCTTCTTGCATAATTCAAGATAATTCAGCAGAACATGATCTCATTTCTCGAAACTTCATAAAATATCTTAACTAAAACAATTTCACTAATGTTGATAAATTACCTCCTTATTATTTACAAATTTCTCATCTCATCTCATCTCGTCTGTGTAACAAAATGAGACTTTGTTTAATTGTTAACACTCTACCATATGTATTAACAATTACTAGTATTGATTACCAACAAAACATACAACTAGTATATCTATTAACAATAAACTAGTATAACTATTATAACTACTTGTTATATATGTATTGAGTACTTTATACACAACTAGTATTGAGAATAATGAATACTACAAGCATATGATGCTATAATAATTAACACTTATACTAGTATAATATTGAGTATAATTTGTTTTGTGCATATATTATATGTAGGGGTGAGCACCGACTGACCCGATTAGTGTTTAGGACCGACCCGACCCAACCCGACCCGACATACAGAACAAAATCGACCCGACCCGACTCGAGTTTGAAGAGTAATAAGACCTTTAATCTCAAGAGCTCGAGATACAAACGTGATTGATGTAAGATCGAGTTCGAAAGGGGGTACAAGGGCACAAACGCAGAGAGAAAGCAAGAGTGAGAGGAACTAACAGAGGAAGTCAACAACATCGCTGCGTTCGACAAGAAGGGACGGATGTTCGACAAGAAGGGACGGGTCGCCATGGTTGGAGCTCGCCATAACCTCAACCGTAACAGAGTGGGAGAGCTCACCATGGTTGGAGCTGCATTCGACGACATCGCTGCGTGGATCATGCGGCTCTAGCTGTGGCACTCGCGGGTGACGGTGACAATGGTGGCCACAAGAGCCCCCTGATATCAATTTGGATTCTCCTCTCAGGTGTTGCGTTCGTCACTTTATTGTTGGTTTTCATCGGACCCGTGATGAAATGGGCATATTTTGCAGAGCATCCGATATGGGTTTTATGGGGATTGGTGCTTGGACCGAGCTCCTTACGGTTGATGCAAGCAAGCCTTGCTTTTCTTCTTCAATTTAATTCGTTGGTTCGTTCGTGTATTTACAAGGTTGGGTTTTTTTCCGTGATGAAATGCTTTATTTGTTCTCTTTTTTTTTTTTTCTAAATTGGCATAAAACTGAGGATTTTCCTTGTGGTTGAACGATGCTCCAACTCGTGCTTTAAATCGACCGGAAGTGCTTATGACGACAGACAGAAATGGGGAGGGATGGCAGCTAGGGTTTGTGATCAATTGTGAAAACGTGTAGTCGGTTTCAGCGGGTTCGACCCGCAAGCTATTTCAACCCGCTTTTTCGGGTCAAATCGGATCGGGTCTTACGGACGGACCGGGTTACGTACTTTTTTGCACAACCCTAATTATATGCATATATGATAACTATAGAAAATAATTGTAATATATATTTTATATCTTATATCTAGTAAGTTCAAAGTCAGAGAAAACACTTTGTCTCCGACTCTGACTTCGATCAAATTATCGATAAACATTCCGACTCCTGCTCCGTTTGATGGGTGCTTTGACCCCCGACGGAGTGGAATCGATAGATTGAGCCAACTCCTAGGGGTTAAGAAGCTCAGGCCCAAGTAGCTACGAGAATCATGCATCTTCCTGTCGAGAAGTTGCATAAATGAGAATAAAGGCCTAGTTAGCCACATCTTGAATTGTAAGGAAGAAAATATAAAGTTCTGTTTGGTTGCCGAGAAAGCTAGTACTGTTGATAAAGATAATGAAAATTAACAAAATACAAAACAGAGAAAAAAAAAAAAAGAGAGTAATAGAGAAGTACTGAACCAAAACTTTTTTCTCTTCTAGGTTACCAAATTTCACAAAATACATGCAGAAGAAGGGAAAAAAAAAAGAAAAAGAAAAAGAGGAAAATAACAAAGAAAAAGACAGGAAAATAAGGAAAACATAGAAAAAAAAAGGGTAGTACTCAAAGTTCACGAATTTAAGCTGGCTGCATGCATCGATCGAAAAGCATGCATGCAGTTGCTCTCAGTTGCTGGTATTATTCTTGGCACGATTCTTTTCGTCTTTGAGGAAATCGGGGAGGACCGTGCTCTTGCATTTGGGGCATTTTGGATCAACCTCGGACAACATGACGTACATAGGCATCTAGGACACCCTACTAGCATCATCGATGTCGCCTCCGAGTTTCTGGGTCACTTCTTCACTGTCTGATCTTCAGCCTCGGACTAAACGCAGGAGCCTTCAATCGACATTTCGGACGATGATGACGACGGCGAAGTAGTCGAAACATCAGGTGATTCAACTGGAGGGTTTTCTCTCGGCGGTGACAAATTCAGTTTCAGCTCCAACTTTGGACTCTTCGCAACTCTTTGGCTCATGTTTCTGTCTGCATGCGCCATGAAACAAAGAGTGCATCAGTTAATGATTGGAAATTAGTTCAGGTAATGCGAGAGAGATTGCAAAATAAGAACATATTTAAGATGAATAGTGTTCGATTATTGCAAAAGTAAATCTTACCTAGATTGATGAAAGAACAGAGCAGGAGAAAATCAGATCGAGTTGGGTTGAAAATTGGACAAAGTTCTGCTACTTAGGATTTTCTGTTAAGCATTTACCTACGGCCCCATCAACAAAGGTTGTTTGCCCTTTGTTTTTGACGGTGGATCGATCTCAAACGGTGAGAGAGAGAGAGAGAGAGAAGAGAGAGAGAGAGCTGAGAGAGAGAGAGAGAGAGAGAGAGAGAGAGAGAGCCTTAATCCTCCATAAATAATGGATACAATTGCAGTGTTAGGAGAAATGAATTAAGACGAAGGGACGAGAGAGATGGATTGGATTGAGTTGTAGAGAACAAAGGATGGATCGATCGGTAGGAAGTCTTAAATTATGATTTCTAATGTATTAATTGAGGTAGGAAAGAATGCCAAGATGCTTAATATTGGTAGGAAGAAAGGTATCCCTTATAATCTTCAAAATGCTTGGGAGAGTATATATATATATATATATTTATATGTGTGTGTGTATTTATAGGTGGTTGACCTATTTTTGTCATAGAATAATTAACTTGCTTATCTCCATGTCAAAATTGTTCTTTTTTTCGTGCCAACCCTTCCGCTTAAATGTATAAAATGGAGATCATCTCATGACGTTGCAAAATGATTATCAAATGATATGAAATCGTTTGTTATTTTTATTTATACGACAATCATTAATTATCGCACAAATTATAAAATGATGATAATTAAATTAAAAGAATGATAAAAAAATATTATTCTTAAAAAAATAGGATGTTTTCTGTTTGCCCAACGCTCTTAATGTGACCAACTTTAATTTTATGTGGGCTTTTGAAGTCTAAGATATCATTTATTATATAGTATTGAATATTGACTAAAATGCACATGACTAATTAGCCATATATTGGGGTAGCAAATTCAACAAAGTTTATTGGGTAGCCATGTGATTGAGCTGAGTTATTGCATATTTTATACATTTAGAATCCATATATTTGAATTATTTCATTACATTATTATTAGTTTTAGATGAAAAAATGATTAAGATGCATAAATCCGAGTTGTGATTTAAATTGATTTATAACATAGTTTATACTTAATTTAATAATTTGTGATTTAATTAGATAATATTTCTTCACATGTATAACATATTTTTAATATTTTATTCTTCCTTTTAATTTTTCCTTTTAATTTTTCTTTTTGTTGTCTAATTTTTGAGATAGGCTGAAAACACAAGCTAAACAAAGAAAAAGAAAACACAAGTTGCTGGGCGAAAATGAATAGAAACGCACGCGGAAAGAGGTAAAAGAGGATCATGCAGAAAATTCAAGCTTTTGCATTTGGGACCCATCAAAAGGTTTTCTTTTTCTTTTTCACTTTTGCTTTAAAGACGGAGGAGGCACGAGTTTTTATTGGGACTTTTTCTTATGGACGGGATTCTTGGTTTTATTATTCATTGGGACGCAAGACGCAAATGAGTTTTTTTTTTTTCTTCTTCTCTTCTGACCTCTAGAGACACAACACACAGCAATCTTGAGGGTCCAACGTCCGCCGCTGCCCAGCCTATTTCCATTGTCTACCACCTCCATCTCTATTTATTTGATTTACTTTTTTCAATCCCTACTTTTTATTTAATTTTAGTTTAAAGTTTATGGTGTATTTTTGAGATTTTTGGCTTAGAAGTTTGGACATTTTATTTGCTGTTTATTTACTTCATACTAGTATTTTTCTTGCTTCTTGAAGCTTCCATTAAATAGACATTACAATTGTTATGGATTGATTTTGAGAATTTATGATTTAAATACAAGGATGAATCCTAGAATCTTGATTTTGGGTGTAACACTCGAGATCAACACCAAGCTGCTTTCTAAAATTTCTAGATTTATGCATATGGAAAGCTAGTTGATTTGTCGAATATTTATATGGGTTGATAAATATTTTTCAAGAGAAAAGTTTGAATATTGTAGAGTTTTGGTTTAAGGCCCAAAACTTAGAAAAGTGTCATTTCATTTACTTATTTATTACTACCATACTTGGACCCAAATGTTTTTGAAATGGGCCAGAAGCCCAAGCCCGTGGGAACTTAGGATTCCACTCCATGCACACGCACGTCTCCCTCACTTTTCTAGGGTTTGTGTTGTTTTTCGTTGGCTTATATTTAACCCTTTGTGCATACTGAAGAAAAGTGTTGCCGTCTCCTTCCCCATCTCTCTCTCGTGCGTTGAAGCCGCCACCCTCCCCAACCTCCATGCTGCCGCTGCCTCCCGTTACTTGCTAGCACAGCCACACAGGGAGTCATCTTTGCACCTCCGTAAGCCGCTGTGACCCTTTCAGCCTTCCGCCTCTGCACTTTGACGTACGGACAGAGGGAAAGCCACGCCCAGCTTGTGCACCGTAACACTGCCGCTTAGCACTCCCCAAGCCCTCGTATCACAGTCCTCCGCCCCCACTATGCACTTATGCAGTGCACCACCCACGGCCAGCAGAGGTAGAGCATCACCACAGGTAGTACCACGTGAGACGTCGAGTCCTCGGATCGCACGTGAAGAGACTCACCCACGCACGACCAAAAACTAATATGCAATTTCACGGTTTTACTCAACCATCACACGGGAACTACAGCTTCCCAAGGAGGTCAAGCCTCTGCATGCTCCTCCACAATGCTGCCATAAGCCACCACCGTGACCCAGAAGTGAACCCACTAGGGTAGCCACCATTAAGCATCCCGCAAAAACCTCTGTTCCTCACTCCCGAAATAGAGGATGTGTTCCTCCTACCTTGAGCCACTACAACAATTACCCACCGAGAGCTCCTTCATGTTGCAGCCCCAGAAACCGCCAATGAAGATTTCCGTCACCCTAGGTCCGCCTCACGCCACCTCCGCCGCACGGTAATCTCCCTCTCTATTTTCTCTCTCACACTCGGCTTGCTCATCCCGTAACCTCTCTCTCTCCCTCTCTCCCTCACGGTTGACTCTCTCTCTCTC
This sequence comes from Juglans mandshurica, assembly GCA_022457165.1. Lineage (NCBI taxonomy): Eukaryota > Viridiplantae > Streptophyta > Magnoliopsida > Fagales > Juglandaceae > Juglans > Juglans mandshurica. The sequence continues at coordinate 6,069,534 of CM039633.1, read as the reverse complement.
TCTCTCTCTCTCTCTCTCTCTCTCTGTGTGTGTTTAGCTGCCACCACGTCGACGTAATCTCCACCACCTCCTAGTCCTTGCGCTACTCCTCCACTCTTGGTGAGTATGGCGTCTCCGTTGCATGTGTTTGTTCTCACCAGTTTTTCATTCTTTTTTTTTTTGTGTTTGTTTTCCCAATTAGCACAGACCTTTTTTTTTTAAAATGTCCCTATATCAGAATTGTTCATTGGGCATAAGTTTGTTTAAAAAAAAAAAAGAAAACTCGCTTGCATAGTTTTATTTGAGGTATAAGAATATATATAGAAAATATTTATATTTTAAAGCAACTAGTTTAAATATTTGACTAACAATTTTTCAGTTGAGAATAATAAGATGTTAATTTTATTTTAAATACTTTAAGCCTAATTAAGTCTATTTTAATTAAATGGTATTTTTGCTTTGCCTACCTTAATAGATTTTTGATATAATTATGTTACCCAATTTTATAAATTGATCTCATTAGTAAATAGGTTAGATTTTGTATTTTGTTCAGACTGATTATTGGGACATTGATGAATTTAGAAAATGTGACGATATTTTAGGGTTAAGTGAAATTAGGTTTTTGGAGAATTAAAATAGGTTATTTTAGCATCTTAGGCTTAAATATTGAAATTGTGTTCGATTAGAAATTTATGAGAATTACGTTATTATGTTATAGGTAACAATTAATAATTGTTCGGCATTTTGAGGAAATTCAGAAAAGCTAAAAAGTTCAGGTAAGCGGGGTTCCTATGCTAGACTTTGCATTAAAATAAAATGAACAGAGGTTGATTTTTGGAAAATATACATATTTGGTTATAAAAATAAATTTGAATCACCTCAGCTATTTGTTTTGCATTACTCATGAGATTCTGTTTACGAAAAAAGTATTTTCTGTCATGACTGGTGTAGACATGAGCTTATAGACATTTTATTTCTGAACTTTGAAAAAGAGAGCGAATATGAAATTTATGCATAAATTATATTGTGATATGATTTTGTTCTGTTATGAAGATTTTATGTACTCTGATATGATCTAATGTGATTTTTGAAAAACCTCTTGCATAACATTCTGTTTCTGTTTTTGTTCCGTTCTGACCTTACCACGAGTGTAAAACTGTGACCTCTGTTTGGGTTGTTACCAACTTTTCTGTTTCAGGTGCACCCACTTTAGAAACAAAGTGGTTTTCTGCGTGGTCTTTCCTATGTGCACACTCGGGGCTCCGAAAATGAATAAGGGGAAGATTCACATTTTGTTTCTGCTCGGTTAGCTACCGGGGTTTTCACAACTCTATCACTGGGGTTAAACATGGTATTTGTTCTGATGTGATAAGATAAGATGTGATGTTTCAGTTTATGCTATGCTAAAGGGATTTTGTTTATGAATATTTTTGAACTTTCATTCTGATATTTTTGATAACACGCTCTGACGCTGCATTTTGAAAACAAAATTCTGATTCTGCATACTGAAAGAAAATATTTTGTTCTGCATTCTGAACTCTGTAAATGCTCATGTTTACACACTAGTATATGTCATATGCTTACTGAGTTGTTGATAACTTACCCCTTTTCTACAAATATTTTTCAGATAATTTTGATGGTTCAGCTGGAGAACAAGAGTAGAAATTTTTAGCCAGGTGTGATGATCGCAGTGGAATAAGTGTATGAGGGTAGAAGTGCTTATTTAAGAGTCGTAGTAAGTAAACTGATTTATTTTCGATTATTTTGATTTGATGAGTTAAGGATATTTTTGAGGTTTTGGAGAGTTTTTAATTTATGTTATTGAGAATTTCTTTCTTTCCCCCATGAAGGAACATAGATATTTGGATTGATTAAATGGATTAACATTTTATGGAGTTTTCTGGATTCTATAGTTGTGTTATTGAAGTTGATATTAAATATTAAGAGCTAACTCTCCGGACATTCGGAAATGGGGCGTTACATTGGGGCTTTTCAATTTTCAGCTCATATTGCATTAATTATTTTTTAATCTAGCTTAGTTCTTAGTTTAATTTTGTTAATCTTTTAGTTCCATTGCATATTAGGTTAATTAGGACTTAATTAATTTCGGTTTTAGTAATTATTTTTCTGATTAATTGAGATTGTTTAGCTTAATTGGTTCCTTGATTGTTAATTTCAATTTGTTACTCTTTTACATTTCATTCCGACACTCAAAAGAAATTTAAAAATATAAATTTAGTCCATGACTAGAGCCTTTTTTATTCTCGTTGCACTCTTCCATTCATTACACATACCACCACTTTTATTTTCTCTTTGTGAATATTTTCACTTTTTTAAACGAGTTTATTTTAAGTAATTTTTCCTGAGGAGACGATCTAAGAATTTATTCCGAATTATTACGCGACACCCTCCTACACTTGGGATAGCCTTTGTGCTACTCATTTTTTAGTGAATCAAGTTTTTGGCGCCTTTACCGGGGAACAGTTGCTTGACGTAAATTTAGACTCGTTATTTTTATTTTTATTTTTATCTCAAATGTTTCTTTCACTATCTTATCTCTGATGACATACTTCACTTGTCACCTACTACTCAGTCACTTGAATCTTACTTATGCTATTTGGACTGATGTTTCATGTCATGGGTGAGAGACAATTCAAATAGGATGGTTAGAGTTACATCGAGCACTGAGAGTAGTATACACAGCTAGAGATAGATAGCTCTTATGTTTTTTCTACAGATGAGGACATTGAAATTGAACAAACCATAGCTGCACCTGCACCACACACTCTTAGGAATTATTTGCAGTCCACTTGCACCACTACACCATCATGCATTATTTTACTTGATGATGTACCTAGTATTAAGCATGACATAATTTCAGTGATACCTCAGTTCCACGGGATGGATTCTGAGAGTCCTTATTAGCACCTGACAGATTTTGAGTTGGCCTGCACTACTTTTATCAATAGAGTCATTACTGATGAATTTATTAGACTTCGCTTATTTCCTTTCTCTTTAAAGGATAAAGCGAAGATTTGGTTTAATTATTTGAGGCCTAATTCTATCTCTAGTTAGTCTGATATGTAGCGTGAGTTCTTACAAAAAATTTTCTTTTTCAGAGAACTCAGTATTTGCAAAAGCAGATCAGCCAGTTCAATCAGAAATCTTATGAGATTTTCCAGGCCAGCTGGGAAAGGTTTAAGGATTTAGAGAACATCTGTCCACATCACGGTTTTGAATCCTGGAGGCTGGTGAGTTATTTTTACACTGGTCTCACTCTAGAATGCAAGCAGTTTTTTCAAAGTATGTGTAATGGAGAATTCTTTAGCAAGGAACCTGATGAAGCATTGCCATTTTTTGACTATCTTGTTGAGAGCGCACAACAATGGAACACTCGGACTGATTGAGTTTCATTGACAGAACAACCACTGAAGGCTATTGCTGGTGGGGGCATATATGAGGTTAAGGAGGACACTGACATTCAAGCTCGAATAGCTGCATTGAGATTAAAGGTCATGGAGATGGAAAAAGTGAAGGCCGTGAAAACAGTAGAGGCATGCTCTTTATGTGCTGATTCAAACCACAAGACCCAGGACTGCCCAATTATGCCAGTATTTCAGGAGAATGGGTCTGAGCAGATGCAATCAACGAACTAGGTAAACAGAGTACAAAATCAACATTTTTCCAATACATATAATCTGGGGTGGAGGAATCACCCAAATTTCTCAGAGAGGAATGATCAGCTTGGTCAGTCTCCACCACCTTCTCAGCAGCCATTTCATCAGGCCGCACCTCAGCACCAGTATCAGCCATATCAGAGTTCTTAGAGCTATCCTTTTGTAGCAGCTCCAGGATTTCAGCCTCATGTAGCTGCATAGAGTTCTCAGCCTCAATCATCTGCGAAGAAGTCTCTAGATGACAGTATGGCACAGATGGCCAATACATTTCAACAATTCATGCAGATTCAGGCTACCACAAACAATCAGAAGACTCAGGCCATAAATGACTTGCGGGGCACCATCAATAAGATGAACACGACATTGAGCACTCTAGAGAGAGAGAAATTTCCAACACAACCTCAGCGTACTCCTTAAGTATACCGGCAACAACCACAACAGGTACATAATGTTTCAGGGGATATTATTGAGACAACGAAGGCTGTTCTTACTTTGAGAAGTGGAAATGAAGTTCCCCAACTAGAGATGACCATTGACGGACAGGTAGTTGCTCCTACACCTGAAGATGCAACAGAGATTGATGAAGATGAAATAGAACCAGAGGTAGTGAGACCAGAGTCGAAGAAGCATGTGAGTGCCGATACTGAAACTAGTAGGGGGTACCAACCTGTGGTTCCCTATCCTTAGAGATTGGCAACTGGACAAAAGAACAAATACCACACTGAGATTCAGGAGACTTTCAAGGAAGTAAAGATTAATATTCCACTCTTGGATGCCATAAAACAAGTTTCTTCATATGCAAAATTTCTAAAAGACTTGTGCACAGTGAAGATGAAGCTGAATGTAAAGAAGAAAGTCTTTCTAACGGAGCAAGTTAATGTATTGATATTGAGCGAGACTCCTCAGAAGTTTGGAGATCCCGGCTCTCCCAACATTTCCATTATGATCAGTGAGTCATGCATTGGGAGGGCTTTACTTGATTTGGAGAGTAGTGTGAACTTGCTACATTTCTCAGTGTATGAGCAGTTGGGATTGGGTGAGCTGAAAAAGACCTCCATCATGCTACAGTTGGCTAACAGATCAGTTAAGGTGCCGAGGGGTATTATTGAGGATATGCTGGTCTAGGTGGAAAAATTTTACTACCCAGTAGATTTTGTAGTTCTTGATATGCAGCAGCCAGCCTCCATTTACCAAGCTCCTGTCATCTTTTGAAGACCATTTCTAGCTACGTCAAATGCTTTGATTAATTGTAGAAGTGGAGTTCTGAAACTTACTTTTGGGAACATGGTACTTGAGTTGAACGTTTTCAATGTTTGCAAGATGCTAGCACATTTTGATGACACAAGTGATTTGAATACTGTAAAGAGTTTGACACCAACAAAATTTATTTGCTCTACTTTTCCTTTCTCTAATGATAATTCCATTTTTCAGAGACCTGAATTTTTACTCGATGAAAAAACTGACCATGTTGATGAAAATGTCCTTGAAGTTTTAGATTGTTTTGCAGATTCTTTTTTACCACTTGAAGTACAATTTGCAGGCGCAAGATGAAAACCCCAGTTTGAAACTCTACCATCATCAGACATACTTAAATCTTCAGAGAAAGAAGTTTCCAAGTTGGAATTGAAACCACTTCCTCAAGATATAAAGTATGTTTTTCTTGTTCCTGAAGAAGATATTTTTCCTGTGGTGATTTCCTCAAAGTTAAATTAGAAGGATGAAACCTAGTTGATTGAAGTCTTAAGAAAGCATCGAGGTGCAATTGGTTGGATAATAGCCTACATCAAAGGTATTGATGCAAGGAGTTGTACCCACATAATCCATCTTGAAGACGATGCTAGACCAGTTCGTGATGCTTAACATAAGCTTAATCCTATCATGAAGGAAGTTGTTAAAGAGAAAGTGCTCAAACTACTCGCAGTGGATATCATTTATTTCATCTCAGACAGTAAGTGGGTAAGCCCAACTCAAGTGGTACCAAAAAAAGCAGGTTTAATTATTGTTCAAAATGATAAAAATGAGTTGATTCTAGCTAAAATAGTTACTGGCTGAAGAATGTGCATTGATTATAGAAAACTTAATTGAGCCAGTAGGAAAAATCATTTTCCTTTACCATTCTTGGATCAAATTTTAGAAAGAGTGGCTGGTAATGCATTTTATTGCTTCTTGGATGGATACTTTGATTATTATCAAATTGCTATAGCGCTTGAGGACCAGGAGAAAACCACTTTCACCTGTCCTTTTGGCACCTTTGCTTTTACCAGAATGCATTTTGGTTTAAGTAATGCCCCAGCAACCTTTCAAAGATGTATGATGAGTATTTTTTCTGACATGATTGAAAATATTTGTGAAATATTCATGGATGACTTCTCTGTTTTTAGGAAATCTTTTGATAATTGTTTGCATAATTTGGCATGTATTCTTCAAAGATGTGAGGAAAAAAGCTTTTACTTAATTGGAAGAAATGCCAATTTATAGTTACTCAGGACATTGTCTTGGGACATATTTTTCTTTTGAAGGTATAAAGGTGTACAAGGTAAAAATTGAATTAATATTTAAACTTCCTATCCCTAGGACATTTAAGAATATTCGTACTTTTCTTGGCCATGCTGGCTTTTATAGACGGTTTATTCAAGGGTTTAGTTCTATTACAAAACCTTTGTACACTTTTTTACAAAATGATATTGAATTTTTTTGGACTGATGAGTGCTAAAAAGCTTTTGATACTTTTAAAGAATCGCTTACCACCACCCCCATTATGCAACCCCCGTAGTTGGACATTCCCTTTGAAATTATGAATGATGAAAGTGATTATACGTTGGGTGCTGTTTTGGGACAGCGTGTAGATAATAGACCTTTTGTGATTTATTATACTACTAGAACCTTGAATGATGCTCAGAACAATTACACCACTACTGAAAAGAATTGCTTGCAGTGGTTTTTGCTCTTGATAAATTCCGGGCTTACATTCTTGGTTCCCCTGTTACCATTTTCACTGACCACTTCGCTTTGAAGTATTTCTTGACTAAGAAAGATGCTAAACTACGCTTAATCCGCTGGATTTTATTACTTCAAGAGTTCAATATTAAGGACAAGAAAGGGGTTGAAAACGTGGTACCTAACCACCTCTCTAGATTGCCATCATCCTCCTCTTCAAATGTCAGTCTTCCTCTTAATGATAGTTTTCCAGATGAGCAGCTCTTTATGATTCATAGAGCACCCTGGTATGCTGACATAGTCAACTATTTGGTGACTGAGCGAATGCCTTCTGAATGGTCCACCCAAGATAAACGTCGATTTCTCTTTGAGGTATGACACTTTTACTTTGATGATCCAGACCTTTTCAAATATTGTTCGGACCAATTGATTTGAAGATACATTCCTGATCATGAGTTTTCTTCTATGTTGAGATTTTGTCATATGGGTGCATGTGGTGGTCATTTTTCAGTAAAGAAAACAGTTACTAAAATTTTGCAAAACGGTTTGTATTGGTCTTCCATGTTTAAAGATGCTTACAATTCTTGTAAGGCTTATGAGCTTTGTCAAAAATTGGGATCCATTAGCAAAAGAGACATGATGCCTCTTTCCCCTATTCTTACTTTAGAAATATTTGACTGTTGGGAAATAGACCTCATGGGACATTTTTCGATTTCCTTTGGAAACACATTTATTTTATTGGTTGTAGATTATGTTCCAAAATGGGTGTAGGCCGTCGCGTGCAAAACAAATGACCATCGTGTTTTCCTAAAATCTTTGCAATTTCTGTTTGCTCGCTTTGGCATACCCGAAGTTATCATTAGTGATAGGGGTTCTCATTTTTATAACAAACCATTTTCTATACTCATGAAGAAATATGGTATCACACACCGAGTTTCTACCCCTTATCACCCTCAACTAAATGAGCAAGCAGAATTGGCAAATAGAGAGATCAAGATCATTTTGGAGAAAACTATCAATCCTAATAAAAAAGACTGGTCAATTAAGCTTCTTGATGCTTTGTGGGCTTATAGAACAACTTTTAAAACTAATCTAGGAATGTCCCCTTATCGATTAGTTTATGGTAAAACTTGTCATTTACCTGTTGATATTCAGCATCGAGCCCTTTGGGTTATAAAACATGTTAACATGTCACTTGATGAAGATTCAGGATTGAGAAAATTGCAGATCAATGAATTAGATGAAACTCCTCGGGATGCCTATGACAATGCTCAGCTGGCGAAGGAATATATGAAAATTCTACATGATCAGAAAATTCATCCCAAGCATTTCACACTTGGCCAGAAAATTCTTCTATACAACTCTCGTTTACATATTTTTTCTGGTAAGGCAGTAGACATTGTTAATCCAAAGAATGACAATAGCTTCGAACCCAATGAAGAGATCTTGCTTGTGCAAGATTCTAGGGGAGTATTTTGATCTTTTTCCCCCTTACGGCTTTGTTTAATTGCATTTTGTCTTTTATATTTATTCGTTGTTTTGCTTTGATTTTATATCACATGTTTGGTTGTCTGTGTTGCTTACTTATTCTTGTGCACTTTGTTTTCTTTCGTTCGATTCATTGAGGACCATGTCTCGTTCGATTCATTGAGGACCATGTCTCTCACTAGTTAGGGGTAGCGTATGTGCATAGATTTAAAAAAAATTACATTAATGTGATGTGCATTGATACACATATGTTTGGCAGCCAAGAGTACCTCAAGTACCCTCAAACAATCTCATTACTATTCTTTACTTTATTATTACTTTTCACATACGTTTTCTATTATTCACTATTTTTCACCTACTTTTTACCACTATTCATTATTTTATTATTACTTTTTTACTACTATTTACAAACATTCTCAACACTTCTCAGGTATTCTCACTATCCAAACTTTCAAGTTTGAGCACAGAGCATGATTTTTTATGCATCATATTTTGTTGATGTGTAGTTTGAAACACCGAGATGCTATACTCATTGAGATGAGACTTGGTGAGATTTTTGTAGAACGAATGACAAGTTTTGAAGGAAATTTTGCACATGCTTACATTTGTAGTATTCCTCAATTTACTGTTCATTGATTTAACGCAGGAGAAGTAAACTGCAAGACTAATGAGCCTTTTTCCAAAAAAAAAACTGTAGGACTACTGAGGCTTTTTCCAAAAAAAAAAAAAAAAAAGAAGGGAAAAAAAAGAAAAAAGAGATTAAAGCAATTTATGGAGCTTTTCTAAATTAAGGGCTAGAAACAGTTACCCAAGACTTTGGGGGTTGAGTGTTCAACCTTTAAAAACAAAGCTGACATGAAAACTGCTAGTCCCTTGGGCTTTGAGGCAGTTAGAATCAGCAATGATTAATCTTAACGTTAAAAAATCGTATGACAAATCATGGCTAGTAATGATGTACACACAATCAGTTTAGCTCCACACACACATTTGAGTTATAAGACATTTGTCTCAATTCTATGTGAATGATTGTTGAGATAGTCTTGGTGGGTATAGCCCTTAGGGGTTAAGTAGTAACGTGTCACTTTTGTAAGAATTCATAATTATGTTTGATTGTTTCTGTTTGGATTTTGATCTTTATGCAATATTCATCTCAATTAATTTTCACTATTTTACTCAAGGATTAGCAAAACGCTAGTTGGGGGTGTGATTGAGCTGAGCTATTGCATATTTTACATATCTAGAACTCATATATTTGAATTATTTCATTACATTATTATTGATTTTAGATGAGAAAATGATTAAGATGCATAAATCTGAGTTGTGATTTAAATTGATTTATAGCATAGTTTATGCTTAATTTTATAACTTGTGATTTAATTGTGTAATATCTCTTCACATGTAAAACATATCTTTAATATTTTATTCATCCTTTTAATTTTTCTTTCTGTTATCTAATTTTTGAGATAGGCCGAAGACATAAGTTAAAAAAAGAAAAAGAAAACACAAGCCGCTGGGCAAAAATGAAAAGAACGCACACGGAAAGGGGCAAAAGAGGATTAGGCGGAAAACTCAAGCTTTTGCATGTGGGACCTAGCAAAAGGTTTTTTTGTTTTCTTTTTCAGGGCACGAGTTTTTATTGGGATTTTTTCATACGAAAGAATGGGGATTCTTGGTTTTATCATTCATTGAGACGCAAGACGCAAAGAAGTTTTTTTTCAAGACGCAAAGGAGTTTTTTTTTTCAAACTCTGGAGACACAACACACAGAACAGCGCCGCACATTGAAGAATCTTGAGGGTCCAATGTCTGCCGCTACCAGCCTATTTCCATTGCCTATCACCTCCATCTCTATTTATTTAGCTTGTTCTTTCCACTCCATACTTTTTATTTAATTTTAGTTTAAAGTTTATGATGTATTTTTGAGATTTTTGGTTTAGAAGTTTGGGCATTTTATTTGCTGTTTATTTACTTGATAATTTTTCTTACTTCTTTAAGCTTCCAGTAAATAGACATTACAATTGTTATGGATTGATTTTGAAAATTTATGATTTAAATACAAGGATGAACTCTAGACTTTTGATTTTTGAGCTTTTCAATTTTCTGCTCATATTGCATTAATTAATTTTTAATCTAGCTTAGTTCTTAGTTTAATTTTGTTAATCTTTTAGTTCTACTGTTTATTAGGTTAATTAGGACTTAATTAATTTCGGTTTTATGAATTAATTTTATGATTAATTGAGATTGTTTAACTTAGTTGGTTCCTTGATTGTTAATTTTAATTTGTTAGTCTTTTACATTTCATTTCGACACTAAAAACAAATGTAAAAAGATGAATCTAGTCCATGGTTAGTGCCTTTTTTATTCCCATTGCACTTTTCTATTCATTGCACATACCACCACTTTTATTTTCTCTTTGTGAATATTTTCACCATTTTAAACGAGTTTGATTTTAAGTAACTTTTCCTGAGCAGACGATTTAAGAATTTATTCCTAATTATTACGCGATACCCTCTTGCACTTGGGATAGCCTTTATGCTACTCATTTTTGAGTGAGTCACCCTGCCATAAGGTACATTGCAGACTATCGCCACTGGACGCAGGCAGCTGGGTGTGTCTGATCGTGGGCACGCCAAGCCTGAGACATGTTGCATTCAATGCGTGTCAGGGAACCCATCACGCAACGACGTGCTGCTAGAGGTACTGTAGGACGGCTCAGCCACGACCTGACACCTTGCCACGACAGGAGGGTGGCAGCAGGTTTGACCCAAACATGATCTGACACGCCACGATCTCTCTCGGCAGTTTGAGCCGCGACCTAACACACTACCATGATAGGAGGGTGGTAGCAGGTCTGACCTAAGCATGACCTGACACCCCACAATCTCGCTCGATGGTTGGATCCAAACAAGGTATAAATAACAGTCATCCCTCAATGGGAAGGCTCTCTGAACCCTTACTATTTTCTAGTTTACTTAGTTTTTTTCATCACCCAAGTATTCTCCACTGACTTTGGCATCGAGGTGATCTCGGACGTCACCAGAACCCATTCTTCCTCTTAGCCACAAGGTTTGTGAGCTTGGCTACCGTGGTACTGCTCGGGTTGCGAAACATAACATCAACAAGAATAAATCTTTCTTGTATCCAAATCCGGACAACTCGTCCACTTGAGCATATAGGATTCTAGGAAAGGCTTTTGTAGCTCAAGCATGGATTAAATCCATTTGTATAAGGTTAGGTGTACCATGACAATGTGATAGGAAAGAAGCGAATAAACTAATGTCACTACAAGGAAAATGGACTTTTGTGGCCATTTAATTGCGGCGAAAAGATCATTTGTGACCAAAACAAACTAATTTTAGCTGTAAATAGTCATTTCGCTGGAATTAACTGGCTGCAAATAAGCAGTTTTCTTGTAGTGTGTACAAGTCACAAGTGGTGTTGTGTTTATGATATTTCTTAGATATTTTCCGTGGGCAGTTTTAAAGGCAGGCATTAATTAATTCCCGCAGGTTTTCAGCGTAAAATAAGGTCAGGAGTTAGCTCAACCACCTTCTGTTAACCGTTGGGTGCATGATATGTCAATGCAATCTATGTCGGTACGTGACTTTAGTTATATAGTTTGGTAGCCATAACCACAATATCAACTCATTAACTCATTTCCTACTCCGTCCGCTATCCATATTTATATATGGGTAATGATACCACTACATGCATCTCTTTTACTACTTAATTTTTTTTTATTTGTTTTGCTATTTGAATCTTGATTAAAAATTTCAAAATATGATCTTCTTATATAATCTAGCAGAAAATAAATTCAATCAACTAACGTAATTATGTAATTTAATTCAAAATAAATTCAAAAATTGACTTTCTCTTGCTCTTTGAATCAATTTTTATAATATGTGTATTCAACTTTTTCTCTCTCATTTTTTAAAACTCCATAAAACATATTAATTGAAATAATTTCACTACTATTCACAAATTATCTCATTATTATTTACAAATTTTTCATCTCATCTCATCTGTGTAACCAAACGAGATTATAAGTACTTGTTATATATGTATTGAGTACTTTATACATAACTAGTATTGAGTAATGAATACTACATGCTATAAATAATTAACACAAATATTATATGCATATATGATAACTATAGAAAATAATTGTAATGTATATTTTATATCTTATATCTATTTGTTTGTTTTCCAAAAACATCTCATCTCATCTCACTTTATCATTACAACTTTTTTAAATTCGATCAGATTAACTTTAATCTCAACTCATCTTATATCATCTCTGAAAACAAACGAGCCGAAAACACTTTGTCTCCTACTCTGACTCCGATCAGATTTTTGATAAACACTTCAACTTCGGCTCCATTTGATGGGTGCTTCGACCTCGACAGAGTGGAATCGATATTGATTGTATCAGCAATACCATTACCACTCAAGACCAGCTCTCAAAGGACACCACATCAGGAAAGGCTGAAGACGTACCAAGCCGGAATGTTCAAGAATAATTTTCTGTTATACACGTGTAATGTTTCTATTTGTAGTGATGAAGTCTGTTACAAAGAATATTCCATCTTATGTGTATAAATAGCAGAGTCTGTATCAAACATTTCTCAATGAAGAAAATCAAATACTTTCATAATCATCTTCCTGTCGAGAAGTTGCGTAAATGAGAATAAAGGCCTAGTTAGCCACATCTTGAATAATAAGGAAGAAAATATAAGGTTCTGTTTGGTTGCGGAGAAAGTGTTGATAAAGATAATGAAAATTAACAAAATTATACAAAACGGAGAAAAAAAGGAGAGTAATATTAGAGAAGTGAACCAAAACTTTTTTCTCAATCTAGGGAACCAAATTTCACAAAATACATGCAGAAGAAGGGGGAAAAAAAGGGAATAACAAAGAAGTGAAAAACCTTTATTTATTTATTTTTCTAGGCAAAACAAAACAGAAGACAGGAAAATAAGGAACACATAGAAAAAAAAAAGGGTAGTACTCAAAAAGCATCGATCGAAAAGCATGCATGCAGTTGCTCTGATCAGTTGCTGGTATTATTCTTGGCACGATTCTTTTCGTCTTTGAGGAAATCGAGGAGGACAGTGCTCTTGCATTTGGGGCATTTTGGATCAACCTCGGACAACATGACGTACATGAGGCATCTAGGACACCCTACCAGCATCATCGATGTCGCCTCCGAGTTTCTGGGCCACTTCTTCACTGTCTGATCTTCAGCCTCGGACGAAACGCAGGAGCCTTCAATTGACATTTCGGACGATGATGACGACGCGGGCGAAGTAGTCGAAACATCAGGTGATTCAACTGGAGGGTTTTCTCTCGGTGGTGACAAATTCAGTTTCAGCTCCAACTTTGGACTCTTTGCAACTCTTTGGCTCATGTTTCTGTCTGCATCCGCCATGAAACAAGAGTGCATCAGTTAATGGTTGGAAACTAGTTCAGGTAATGCGAGAAAGATTGCAAAATAAGAACATATATAAGATGAATAGTGTTCGATTATTGCAAAAGTAAATCTTACCTAGATTGATGAAAGAACAGAGCTGGAGAAAATCAGATCGAGTTGGGTTGAAAATTGGACAAAGTTCTGCTACTTAGGACTTTCTAGCTGTTAAGCATTTACCTACGGCCCCATCAACAAAGGTTGTTTGTCCTTTGTTTTTGACGGTGGATCGATCTCAAAAGATCATTATATATATAGTAGATTTGAGAGAGAGAGAGAGAGAGAGAGAGAGAGAGAGCTTTAATCCTCCATAAATAATGGATACAAATGCAGTGTTAGGAGAAATGAATTAAGGCGAAGGGACGAGAGAGATGGATTGGATTGAGTTGTAGAGAACAAAGGATGGATCGATCGGTAGGAAGTCTTAAATTATGATTTCTAATGTATTAATTGAGGTAGGAAAGAATGCCAGGATGCTTAATATTGGTATGAAGAAAGGTATACCTTATAATCTTCAAAATGCTTGGGAGATCAGTTGGCTTATATATATATGTAGGTGGTTGACCTATTTTTGTCATTTTAATAATTAACTTGCTTATCTCCATATCAAAATTGTTCTTTTATTCGGACCCGTCCTTCCGCTTAAATGTAAAATAAAATGTTTTAAAAAATACTATTCATCATCTCATGACATGGTATCTAATGATTCTCAAATGATAAGAAATCGTTTATTTACATGAGAATCATTAATTATCACAAATTATAAAATGATGATAAAAAAAAAATATTATTCTTTAAAAAAAAAAAAAAGGATTTTTTCTGTTTGCCCAATGCTGTTCTTAATGTGACCGACTTTTATGTGGGCTTTTGAAGTCTAAGCTATCATTTATTATATAGTATTGAATATTGACTTTAATGCATATGACTAATTAGCCATGCATTGGAGTAGCAAATTCAACGAAGTTTATTGAATTGAAGATTTTTTTTTATTGTTTGTGGCTGCTAAGACCCAAAGATGCATTTGACAATCCTCAAGCTGGAAACTTGGAAGATTAAGCAACAATTCGTGACCACATTTTGGTTCAAAACATCATTTTCTGTCATTATGAATTAGTTCCCATGGAGTATGCAGGTGTATGTGTAGGTGTTCTAATTAACTTCTTGTGGATGCATGTGTACACATGAACTTTTTTTTTTTTTTTTTTTGAACACTTTATGTGTCAAATGGAACTATCTAGTACTGTTGAATTTTATTATTTCTCAAATAAAATTAAATATTATGACTTTATCTTATCCTCACAGTGCAGCACTCCTGAGAGTGATTTTTTTAACTGCCAGCTTTAAGTTTCTGACAATACTCTATCAACTCTCCTAATACTCAATCTAACTACCAAAGTGCAAGTATATTAAATATTCTACTTGAAAACACAGTTAGCTCGTCAAATCCGATAATTATTAAATGAGTTTTGTTATACATCAACCACTATTCATCTCCACACTCCATACCTGATAGTTTTTTTTTTTTTTTAAAATAGAGTGTGGGGTGTTTTTCATATGGTGTGGAGTGTGGAGTAGTGAATAGTGACTAATGAGAAGAATTATTATTATTAAATATTCTCTGAGTATGGATGATGAGGCATGACAAATCACTAAATTAGTTACATAAATATTAATTTTTAGAGTACTGCTACATTCACAAACGAACTACACAAAAGTAATATCACAAACTTATGTAGCTTCATTTGATCCGTTAGATCTACCTTACAATAAAAGTAACTTTATAATCTGATGAACCACATCAAACCACATCAGTTTGTGAGATTGTTTTTGTGTAGTCCCTTTATGGCTAAAGTATTTCTCTAATTTTTAAGGACACGTCATCTTATGAAAAGATGCAAACACCACGCATCCGTGGCTAAAAGAATATTGAATAGAAACTCGAAGTTTTAGGTGCTGTTTAATGGAATTTAACATGACCATCTACATTTTCTTCCCACTTGTGGGTTTTCATTTATAAAATTATAAATGAATTAGATGTGCTATAACGAGGACCTAAAGGGTAAAAAGGGAATAAATTAGCAGGTAAATGTGGGGAGTTAAGATTCTTACTAAAATGTAAGATAAGATGGTTTGGTAGGTGTCTAGGTGGCAGGTATTATCGTTGTTGATGAAATATTATGAGGTGAAGGCAACCACGCAAGTATTCTGAGGTGCACTGAGTATATAATGCGTATAACAACTGACTTTAATTTCTCATATTAAGGAGATACTGGAACTACAGCCTCTCTAATTAATACAAAGACTACGATTTCACCAACTCTTAACTAATCTTTAGAGATTAGAGGATGATCGTTGCTGAAGTCCTTTAAAAAAGGACTAAAATTCAATCCTGATTGGGGGCGTTTGGATTCATGGATTTGGGTAGGAAGATTTGGATTTGCATCATCCAAACATTGAAAGTGTTTTGTATTTGAGTAATGTTTGAAAATGAAATTACGAGAAATTTTGAGAAGTTCTTATCTCATTTACCAAATATACCCTTGAAGGTCTCTTATATTTTCGGAATTTCGCTTCCTACATCATCGCAATTGTCGCATTTATTCTTTCATCCTTCATGTCCTTTTACAACAAACACTTTGTTCCATTTTGAAATCAAGCTCATTAAAAACAATCTATACTGTTTATTGATCTTGTAACGAAGAGTGGAACTGAATTTAATTCATTAGATTTGTGTTGAACAAGACTCACTGCTGCCTAATATATAGTAGGTATGAAAAAAAAGCTGTAGTTTCTGTTGATTGCCATCGAACTGCTGAAGAAATTTTGATACATAGCCAATGTTACAGTAAAAAAATAAAAAAAACAAAGACTATTCATCTTGTAATGTGAACTATAAAACCATCTACCAAAACTTCTTGCCTTGCTAGATGTTCAGTTTGGATGGAATGCCACAATAGCATAATGGTCTCTTCGAATTGGCTCCATCTTCCTCCGTTGCAGTCCAGTAACTCGACCCGGGATAAAACTAGAACTTTTCATTATGCTGGAAAAATACAATGAAAGAAAACTTAGCTACTTTGCCTGTTCAAATGAAATGGCAAACCACACATTAGTTGATTCCAAACTGAAGTACTAACCAATCATATTTCACATTTCATCAACACTGAGTATACATTCACTAACACCTCTGGATAAAACATTTTATGGCACTTCATCAATACATATACAAGCGGATTAACTAACTAATAACATTTTGTATTTTGATGGGTGCTTCTTAACTCTCACAAGCTGAATAAATGACTAACCAATACATGAAAATCATTAAAATTGAAGTTGAATCAGTAAGCAATATAAAAATGATAATGAAATACGTTGAATCACTACTCACAAAGATTTTGGACACTGCTCTTAAACTACTAACAAGCTGAATCAATAACAAAATCCAAAAATCCCAAGTTGAATCACTGAACAAAATAACTTGTTTTAGGCACTGCCGAAAATGGGCATAATGGACCAAAACCTAGGCAATGAAAACCAACAGGTCTTATGGCAGTGAAATGGCATTTTCGAACACAATATTTCAATTCGCAACGAAGAACAATTGAATGAAATTGAGATAAGGAGAAAGAAAATCATGGAGCAGACATGAATTGAAAGTCACAAGTGTGGCATCAGCAATTATTGGGAGGCGGCAAGAGGTTGTTGGGTGGGGGGGGGGGAGGGGGGGGCATAGGAGCCCAGGGACTTGGTTGACACTCAAACGTTCCAAAGTGTGTGGCGCCAACAATTATGGTGGTGGTGAGAAGGCCAATATATGTATATGTGTGTGTGTGTATCATATATCTACATAAATATATATATATATATATATATATATATATGTAAGTTGTCCTTTAAGGATTCAAGACCATCACCTAAAATCAGGTGATATTGCAAAATTTGTATATCATTTTATTAGTAATTATGAAAATTCGTCTAGGATATTTATTATGAAAAATTGCATTATCCTCCACCAAACAATAGGAAGTGATTTAAAATAAGTATTTACAACAAGAGCCAAAACAAGAAAACTATTTATGTTCCCATAAGATAAACTGCTGAAATAGTTTTTTTTTTTTTTCGAAACAAAAGGGACTCGAAGTGTGAAGAGAAAAAATTATGAGAAAGGAAAAAGAACATTGCCTCCAGAACAAAACTGTTGTTGCAGTTTTTTTTCTTTCCGTAATGTTGTTAGTTGCATAGCACTTTGAAATTGTCTCAAAGTGCCATTGAAAGTAAAATTTTCAGCCCCACCCAACTAATAGTAAAATCTTTTGGAGAATATATTCTTTTCTTTTTTATATGTAATCATAGGAATTTTATTAATAGAAATAGGCAAAACCCAAGTACATAGGTAGCATACATGAGAAACACCTAATTAAGGTTTACGATCGAAAGAAGCAAGTCATTAATATTTAGACCATTACAAACAATGGTTCCTGCCCATAAAAGCAAAGACTTAAAGAAGAAAAGTTTAAGTTCCTCCGTCGTTCTCTCACAGTCTTCAAAGCTTCTTGCATTTCTTTCCCTCCAAATACACCAACACATACAAACAAGAACCATATGCCAAATGACCGCCACCTTGGAGTTACCCTAAATGCCTTTCCAACTTGCAAAGAAATCTACCAATCTAAGAGGCATGACCCAAGACAAATCGGCTCTCGTGAAAAAATCATCCCACATAACCCTGGCCACTTGAATATAATCTCCACCCTTTTGGAGATTATATTCAAGTGTTCAATAACTAATTACAAATAAGTAATTTAAAAAAATTCTAGAAAACATATATTTTGACATTAGGTTAGGCTTGGATAGTGAGTTGAGTTGAGATGAATTAAAAAAGTTGAATTGTTTATTGTATTTTGTGTGAGAATTTGTAAAAGTTGTAATGATGAGATAAAATGAGATGGATGGGTTGAGATTAACTCTCAATCCAAACCGAGCCTAAAACAAATCTCCCACAAACACACTATGCTTACTGGGTTGATTGAATGTGGCAGTTTTGTGGGAATTTTTTTTAAGCAATCCGAAGGGATTCTCAGATGAATTTTGATGAGAGCAATATCCATTAACCCAAAAAAGCACAGGCTTTTGCTAGTTTTTTTTTTTTTTTTGGAGGGGGGGGGGGGTTCTTTCTGGTACAACATAATTGAAACCTTTTTGGCTTAGGTAGGCGGAAAAAAAAAATCCCTCCAATATTATTGTTGGAAAATAACCATGAAATGGACTCCCAATTAAGAATAATGCTAGATACTGGCGTAGAGTGCGCAAGCGCCACACAATCCTTTTGAAAAAAAAGTAGGATTCACTATTAAAAAATTAGTTTTTCTTTTCATGTGGATCTCGTATTTATTCACTTTTTTCAAAAAGGTTGTGCGGCGTTTGCGCACTCCACAACTGCAAATATCATTTCTCTTAAAGAATTTGTAACACAAAAAGATTTAACGAAATGGCATCCAATGATATGACATCGTCGTTTGCAATCGGAAACTACCTAATAAAGCCCCACTTCTCATGCCCTAGACTTGCTTCATAGGTATCATATCACAGCAACAGAAAATTTTGTCATGTGGCTTAAATGTAATGAGAATTGATATTTGTAGTCGTGGAGTGCGCAAGCATTGCGTAATCTCTTTAAAAAATAAGTAAATACGGGACCCACATGAAAAAAAATTAATTTTTTAATAGTGGACTCCACTATTTTTCAAAAGGATTCCAAGCGCTTGTGAACTCCAATACTTATCTAGCATACTCAAATTTAATTGAGTTCCCATTTATATTAAGTACAACGAGATTAATTAGTGTAACACCGATGAAAAGTTAAATATAAATGGCCTCGTCCTATCAGTTTCAATGGATAGGGTATAGTGGGTGGGGCTTTTGACATTGCGCATCAATGATCATTTAAACAAGAAGATAGCAAGCTAATGACCAAAGGAAAAATAACTGGAAAGCTGGGTGAAGAAACAGAGGTCATATGACATGGGAAAACAGTAAATGTTGATAAGAACTTGCCTGGTCCCATACCCGTTTCAGTTTTCCAGGATCTGCTGTCGTTCTAGCCGGATAACATGCTCAGTTAAAGGGCTTAAATTACGATCTGAAGTCTCATTATTGTTTCTGCACTGCTGCAATTGTTTTCTGAGACTCCGTACAAGTTCATTGAGTCTCTGAATGTTCTGTTCTTGTGTTAAAATTATCTGCACCACCAAGTGAAAAATACATCGGAAACGAATTCAACAAAGCTGACAAATACTACATGATTGACAAGCCACAGTAGCACACTGCAATTGCAGGCTTGAAAAGGATTAAGAAAATTGTAAAGAACACATTCAAGATACATTTTTTTGACAACTAACTAACTGAGATACATTAAACCACCAACATCAATATTAGACCATATCTGGATTAAAAAAAAAAAAGCAGAATTTTTTTTTCAAATACAACCAAAACATCTTTTACACACCCAAAAAAAGTCATCACTGAAAAAATTCCTACTAATAATTTTCCTCGATCTCTCTGACAAAAAACACAACTCAAAATAGCTTTCACAAGATATTTAAATAATACATCTCACAAAATTTTCTTTGCAGACATTTTTTCAGTTCGTTTCACTACTTTTACAAACTCTAATAGAAACATATTTTAAAAATTTTCTCAATTCAAACATATTTTTTACGCACTCCATATCTTTGACAAAACCTGAAAAAAATTGTTATGATTTCAAAAATCTTAAGGAAAATCTTAATACAAACAAAGTAATATCTGAATTGGACAACCCCACCAATAACACCTTCCCAATCTCCCCCCACCCCAAGAACCACCTAACCAAGCATATTGCTGGAAAATATATCAAATTTCACAACTCATATGCTGTTTTAGCACAAAGTCAGTACCTTCCCAACCAACAGTAGGTTTCTACTCTTCATAATAACATAACTTTTATTGTAACATAACATTGAGCAGCAAAAGGTTGCCATATTCATATATGCGAATTAGAAAAAACTTATATATATATAAGTTAGCACCACCATTACAGCAGTTGTTCATTTTAAAACGACTGTGTGATCATTACTTGTTTGGTTACACAGTTCAGATGAGATGTTTTGTTGAAAGTTGAACAAAATATTATTTTTTAATGTTATTTTTGTTTTGAGATTTGAAAAAGTTGAATTATTTATTATATTTTGTGTGGGAGTTTGAGAAAGTTGTAATGATTATATGAAATGAGATGAGATGAGATAGTTTGGTTTTGTGTAACCAAACTAGGCCTAAAGTACCCACTTCATACAGCTAGTCTTTGTTAGACTTTATCAATTTCCAACCAAAGCCTTTGTCAGCATAGGATCAATAAGACCTAGCTGTTGCTCTTAAAATAGAAAAAAGTGGCAGAAATAAACTTCAACATTGATGATCATAAGAAATATCCCACTAAATCAAAAGAAAATAAATCATAATTTGGTAACTATTTCAATGAAATACATGTGACATTGACAAAAGTATTCTGTTTTTTGTTTAATGAGATAGGTCATAGAAGCATGTCTATCGGAAACATTAATCTAGGTTTAGGCAGTAAAAGGATTTTCAGTTTTCTAGAAATAGTTTCAACTTTCAATCTAAGTATGTTTTAAACCCAAAAATAATGTTTCATCTCCCAAAATAAAATAAAAAATCATCTAATCACCAGGATTGGTTTATATTAAAAAAAATATAAAATGAAGAACACTTACAAAAAAACCCAAAAAAGTAGAATGTCTGATGAATGTTCTCCCAAACAGATTCTCAGTGGACCCAACCACTTTGACAAGCTCAAACAAAAAAAGCATCTTAAAAAATTTTCTCAGCAACAGAAATTTTTTCTTATCCAAACATGCCCCAAGGAGCCAAACCAATGCCATTATAAAACAGAACCAAATTATTATGGCTTACCTAAATTACCAACCATTGGTCATAAATCCATAACACAGAATATCAAATGCCTAAATGAGGTGATTGGAGAAAACTGGCTCATCACTAGTCAAAGGTGAGACATCAAATTTAAGGCCTTGTTTGGATAGAAAGATGAGATGAGATGATTTGTGAATAGTAGTGAAATTGTTTGAGTTGAGATGTTTTTTTTGTTTTGGGATTTGAAAAAGTTGAATTGTTTTGTGTGTTTTGTTTGGAAGTTTGGAAAAGTTGTAATGATTAGGTAATAATTAGTTGAAAAAGTTGAAGATTTGAAATTGAAAAATGTTTGTATTTGTGGTGTTTGGAGATTGAGATAAAATGGGATGATATGAGATGAGATGGGAGGCATTTGCTATCCAAACTAGGCCTAAATCTGCATACTAAAGACCCCATGATCCACACAACTATGTATCATAATAAACACACTACACATGGTAATGTGCATCTTCTGTCTAAGTGAATTATAGTATCTAAGTGAATTATAAAGCCCAAATAATAACTATTTGGGCTTTATAGTCACCACAATATTGTTTTTGATTGGTAAATAAGGATTTTATTGATGAGAACTAGGCATAGCCCAGGTACATGGGACATCTACAAGAGCAACATCACAATATTATTTTCAAACAAAAACATAATTTGTATAAACCTACCTCCAAATCCTTTTAAGTGCATACCCCAACCACCAGTGGAAGTATTATTTCCTATAAAATGACCGTAAATGACCCTCTGGTTAATATCGACCAACCATTCCACAATATAGGAGCCTTAGAAGAGAGTGAATTGCTTAGAACAGTGAATTGCTCATAATTTTTCAAGGAAAATTAGGGTATGCTAGGTTATGAAAGTTTTTTTGAATAATTGAGCATTATAATTTAAAAAAAAAAAATTGGTTTCGGGAAAGGAGAGAGAAAAACTTGAATAAAATCTTTTTTGGAAATAAGTTTTGTACTGTGGAGTTTATGAAAGTGGATAGGTATAGTTGAGAAGTTGTTTAAATACAATCTTTGAGAGTATTTTTGTTTTGAATTTTGTAAAAGGTTTATTATTTTTGTGTTTGGGTAAATGATTGGATGAAAAGTTAAAATATAATTTTTTTTGAGATTTAAAGATGTTTGGCTCGACTTTAAAAAGCTTTCGAAAAATTTTGTTAAACCAAATATACCCTTAAAAGTTTAGAACTTTGGAGTGTGGAGTCTTAAAAGTTATCTTTTACCATTCCAAAAGGGCAGTAGCTCATTCAGACCAAATAACAAAAGGCTATGAGGGTCAAAATTCTGGCAATATGGTGAAATAACCTCAGTCATATCTTCTTCTTTTTTATAAGTGAAGTAACCTCACTCATATCCATGACTGCTTTCAAGAATACACTTTTGCATACTCAAGCAATACTATAGATGGAGTATAAGAAATTCTGTCAAACTTCGCTACCAAAATATAGAAGTCTTCTGAATTTTATACAACTTTTAGCCCCTTAAACAGGCAGCTGATTCAGCACTGAAATGTTTTCCTAAGCTAAGCTGGTAGGTTTAGCATGATCTGCAGGAGAAGGCAAAAGATAAGGCAATTTTAAATCAAATCTGCCTTAAGTGTGTGTTACAGTTAGGGGTGCAAATCGGTCAGTCCAGTCCAGTCTGGCGATGGACCCAACATTTTCGGTCCATCATTTTTCCGGACCGGACCGGTAGCTAACGGTCCGGTCCAGTCCATTCGGTCCAGCCTCTTTTTTTTTTTTTTTTTTTAAATCAATGAATAAAAAGATTTTATTAAAATACTAAATTAAACTAAGTGACTTATTGATGTGGATTATGTAGCAAACTCAATAAAAAATATTTTATATGGTCAATGATAATAAATTAGATGAAAATTACATTATTAATTTATATAATTGCTATATAATTAACTAATTGATATTATATATTAGTTAATTCATAGAATATTAATAAGTGTTAATAACATATTTAAAATTTTATATTGTTAATTGTACAATTATTATATAAATAATATATATAGAATATTTTTTTTTTATTATTTTTTCATTCGGTCCGGTCCAGTCCGGAAAAACCCTGGACCGTGGACCGGACCGAAACTTTTCGGTCCTCTAAAACGTGGACCTAGACAGACTGGTCTCACTCTCTGTCCGATCCAGTCCGGACCGGACGGGTCAGTCCTTTCGGTCTAGACGGACCGTTTATCACCCCTAGTAACTTACAATATTCCCTGGATAACCTTTTTTCTCTCCGAACACTTTTTCCCTTTTGTCTTCTCTGTTCTCATGCACGCACGTAAACCCATCTCCGGCGCTTCTCGCCGGGGAGCTGATTCCCTCCTTTCCTTTTCTTCCTTTTTTTTCTGTTTCTGTTTACAAGTTACCAAGATGGAAGGTGATGGGAGTTTTATGGGAGTGAACAAAATGGGTCTCTCTGAGGAGTTGGTCATAGACTCTAAATGTTTTACTCTTGTGAAAGGGGGGCAGTTTGGTTATTACAGAGAGGAGTTGGAGGGTGGTGGCTAAGGTGGTTTTGCGACCTTCATCGGTGCAGAAGCTGGCCAAGGCCATGGAAGCGTGTTCAAAGGAAGAGAAAAAGGATTTTTACACCACAGTCTGGGAAGGCAGCCGTAGCTTTATAGCACAACGTTGTGCGAATGATCGAGAACGTTATATGGCGGTGGTGGAATATGGTGAGGCAATTATACAAGACAGCACTTGATTATATCAATAGAAAGGCCGTGTCCCCGCAAAAGTCCATTATTTCTTTCCCACAATATAGTCCTTATGAGAGCCTAGCACCACACTCCAAGCCCTATTCCTGAATGAAGTGGGTTTCATACACCAACAACCCGTATCATAGCATAAACCACAAAGACAAAAGCCTGTAGCTCCATAGTAATTGAGCAATGATCAAACGATTGAAAGTCTCTCCATTTGCTTACAAGTTACACATACAATACCAGTTTACAAGTTAATGTAGGGAACACAAATACAAGCACAACACATATGGATATATATATATATATACATATATATTTGAGAGGGGGTGTACATCATTTTTTAATTGTATTAAATTGACAAATCAAAGAGCTAAGGTAAGGAAGAGACAACTGCAGGGCAATATTGTTAATTTTATATCCCTTTAGTGCACCTATAAAAGATAACATTCAAGTCCATGTACAAAAAGGCCACTTCCTTCCAGTTACACACACACATTCTAGCCATAGGATATTTTGTATAATGTTTCCCACAACGATATAAAAAACCCCAAAGAAATTTTTTCACACCTTAAGGCCTGACTGCATCATTGTCTTGACTGAAAAGAAGACTTGCAAGGTCAACATAATAACTAATTCTATTCCGAATACTGGCAATAAATCCTAAGCACTCTTAAGGCTTGGTTTCTCAAAATAATGAATTCATGCAAAAAAGTAAGTTTAACCCTGTAAAAAGAAACAGTAATCAGAGATTACATCTTAAAAGACAATTTATAACCATAACTAAGTTAGGAGATTCAGGCTTTGCAACTTTAACTAAGGGACCAAATTCACAAAAAAAGTTTGCAGGTCCAAGAGCAATCAGCACACTAATGATCATATGCAGATTTTTGTATATTAAAAGCATCATAACTGACTAGTGACATATCTTTGAGACAAAAAAAGGTTTTCACACAACCAAGATCTTCGCTCAATAACCAAAAAATAGGAGAGGCTTCTTACCTTCTCCTTTACAACTTCTTCCCTCTTCGAAATTTGGTGGTGCTTCTGTGAGATGCTCGGAGTTGAGTCGAGGTCAAAGACGAGTTGTTGCTTCCACTCAAACTGAGAAGTGATGATAAGTATAAGCAATAGAAAAACAAGCAACATGGGTCTTGACATCATTGCAAGCAGCTCTCACAAAACCTGTTCAGTATGTAAGAAGTTTTATAAGCATCACTGTATTACCCTTGCCATACCACAACATCTCCAGCAAGAAAACCATCCTTTTGACCTAAAAGAAAACTGGGGAAAAAAAGAAATGGAGTTCTACAGGCAATATCCTATATTATTTGATTTTCATACTTGTCAGTCCAACCACATGGTCATAGAAGCTCCCTTTAGAGAACGTGATTTCCAGCAATGAATCCCCCAAGATTCTAAACTCTAAACTCAATTATATTCCTTCGTTTCCAAGCAAGCAAATGAAGTTAAAATCAACAGAAGTACAGATAATCATAAAAATAACAGATCTTTCGATAACATAAAAGAAGCACAATTCATAACAACTTTTAAAATCACAAAATCTACGACCATAATCTAAAACCCTTACAAAAACGGAATTACAGATAATCATAAAAATAACAGATCTTTCGATAAGATAAAAGAAGCACAATTCCTAACAACTTTTAAAATCACAAAATCTACGACAATAATCTAAAACCCTTACAAAAAATTATATGAGAACTGAACCGAAACCAAGAAAGAAAAACACAAATAAGCGATTACACTGAAAGAAAAGAAATTCAGCCATATTACTCTAGCAGTTTGATAGTTTTTTTTTTTTTCGGTGTTTGATAGCTAAGCGAAACTGTTGGAAAAGGAGGAAACAAAAAGCAATTTTTATTTTTTTAAACTTTCGACGTGCTATTTAGGTTTCCCGAACTTGAAAAACTCCACTCGACAGAAATAGTTCAATTAACTTCAACGCATTTAATTTTCTGTTATTCTCTCCCTTTTAGAAGAATAGGCAAAACCATGGAAATATAATAGGTCCCAAAAAATTTAAACTGGTTATATTAAGCCTAGTGAAGAATTCAAACACTGATTTCATTTCTTTTCCAGCGATTTGGTAGCCACCAAACAAACCACAAACTCGTGATCAACGAGCAATACCAATTAAAATCAAACGTAGAGAAAGACTCACAGACTGGTGCCGGCAAGAAAACCCTAACTTCATGATCGACCTCCTTGGGACGAGTGCTTGCACTTTCTTCAAACTTGGAAAGCGTTTTTGTGTCTGCCTGATCGGTTGTGAGTGGTACGCACAACAGTGGGAGAGTTGAAAAAGGCACCACCAACCGTAGATTGCTGGAAGGTTGACGTTCGCTTCTTTTATTCGTATGCCTTTTTAAAGAGTGATCTCTGACCGGACACCGGAATTGCATCTTCGTACTGAGTTTTGCTATTCTTATTCTTATTTATTATATTACATTTATTTTTTAATTTTTCTTAAATTAATTAAATTATTCAATTCATCGTTCCTACATCACATATTTAATAAGATAAAAAAATATAATATTGATGTATGATGTATAGAGATGATGAGTGAAATTTTCCATGCCCATTAGCATGGGAATAAGTAAAGTCAAATTTAAAATTTGGCTAATTTCATATATTTTGTATTTTGTCTATTACATTTAAAATCTATTCACACATTGAATTATCTATTTATTAGTTAAAATAATAATAAAATATAATTAATTTAATAGTTTTTATTTAATTAATTTTTGTTATATCTTGCAAATCTACTGATCATATGTTAATTAATAATCAAATTATAATTAAATTATTGTTTAAATAACCATATTCTCAATGGTCATTTAAGGATGGTTTAGATAATGAAACACTCTCAACTTATCTAATTTCATCTCATCTCATCTAATCATTACAATTTTTCTAAATTTCTAGACAAAATATAATAAACAATTCAATTTTTTCAAATCTAAAAATAATAATAATATTAAAAAAATAATATTCTAATAATATTTTATTCAGCTTTCATCTCAACTCACTGTTTAAAACTCTCCTAAAGCATCTTTATACTCATGAATGGTTATCAAGCGCATTGCTTTGTATAAAAATCCTCAGCTGACAACAAGCCTTGGCCTGATTTCAGTGGTGTTTGCTATGATCTGTTGCGGAACAGTCATGTTTAAAATATCATCTGGTGCATTGATGATTAAACCATCCACCAGGCACAAATCCATCAACATTGCAACCCAAAGGCTTAGAATCATTCTTCTCAAGAACAGGCTCATTCCTGCCAAGTTTCCTCGCAACAGGACATTGCTGTCTACCATCCTTGATAGTCATTGTTAGTGAGAAAATATGGGTGTTGTTTGGGAGGATTGTCCCACAATATGAAGTAAGGTCTTGGTTTACAGTAGTATTCAGGAACTCCAGTGCATTGCAGATAACAGTATGGAAATACCCTTCAGGTGAAGAAAGAAAGTTGGCATAATACACGAGGACTACCCTCCGAGGTTGTCCCATCCCATAAACAAAACTCTACAAATGGCTAGGAGAGCATCATCCTAGCGGAACCTGAAGAAATCAATGACCACAGGCACACACCATGATTGACTACAAGGTAAAAACTAGGATCTGGTATACAAAACAAAAAGGAGGATAACCGTTTCAAAATCCGAGGGACAAACATTTGTATCAAATTCTAATATCATGTTTGCATTCTCATAAGAACGAAGTTCATATTTGGAACCTAATGTAGCATGGAAGTAACTGTTAGGAGCCCTTAAACACATAAAAGTAGGTTTTGAACTAAAGGCAGCATGCTCAAAATTGTTAATGATTCGGGTCCCTAAATGTACATTATGCCTCCTTGAAATGCAGAAATAACTAAAATTCATATAATAGCACATACTAATTTTGATTTATGCAGGCTATACAAACCTGGATCGATTACAATAGGCTTGGCCCTCTGATATCTGTGGATTTCAAAGGATTTGCACTTCTTAAACAAAGTTTTATTCAATTCTGTAGACAATTCTTGTACTGCTTTTGAACTAATTCAACCAAAATTAAAAATAATTTACAAAAGAAAAATGATTAGCCAAATATTCCTTCCAGCCAATGTACTTGTATGCTCAATAAAATTAAGGTTTCTTGGAAGATCTGTGATATAGAAAAGAAGTCACAAATTGAATACATCAGAAAGTGGCGATGGAGAGTAATTCCTAGACTAGTATCATTTTTTTAAAACAATTTTCCAAATACATTAGTCAAATTAATAAAAACAATGCTATAATTAGACACGATCAGCTCACCTTTTGGGAAAATAACTTGAAATCAACAAAAAAAAATTTATTTTTTATTTTTGATAGGAAAATAACTTCATTTCATCAATAAAACAGAATTACAAAAACTGTTTATCAAGCCAAATAACATTTTCAACAAAAGGGGGAACACTATGCCACCAAACTTGCATATCAGTTGCACTCCATGCAAGTCTTGCAAGCCTATGTCTGCCACATTAGCTATCTGTTTGCATATTGCAGTTTGCAGTCCTTGAATCCTTGCATCAGCCTTCGAACCTCAAACACCAGTGTTCTGTCAGCTGCAAAAGACTCAGTACCACTTTGGACCTCTTCTATCATCAATAAACAATCACTTTCAAGGATAAGATGATCAAAACCCATGTTCATACATAGTTGTAAGCCTCTTAACATTGCCAATACCTCAATGCTTTCGGGACCAAGTACCTCACCTTCCATCTTGCTAACAGCCATAAGCACTTCACCACTAGAATCCCTTAAAATAGCCCCTACACCTGCTTTCTTCTGATAAGAAAATAAAGCCCCATCTATATTAAGTTTGAAGAAACCAGTAGGGGGGGGGGGGGGGGGGGGGGGGTGATGGGGACCATTTGAAATCCACTCTCTGGATGCTACCCTTCAAATGCACCTTAGGGACAGATTTAATCTTCTGAGAAAGGGCAAAACCCATCACCTGATGTGGAGTGATGTGGAGGTAAACAAATCTGTTTATGCAGCATCTTGTTTCGCCTGAACCAGAAGCCCCATGCCATTAACACAAAGTCTGCTAAGTCTTCAGGGGAGCCTCTTGATTGAATATCCATTGCAACAAGCATAAAAGGCCTATGGAGATCAATCTGATGAAAGGCTGGAAACTTTTTTACCCAATAATCATAGATGAAAGGACATGAAAACAAAGCATGGGCTAGGTCTTCCAACTGAGTTTTACAAAAACAGCACTGTCCATCCACATTAATCTTTCTACTGATCAGATTGGCCATAGCAGGCAGTCCCACATGCTCTCCAAGCAAAGATTTTTACCTTATGAGGAACTTTCAATTTCCAAATAGCAGTCCAAAAGGTTTTCTGAGAGGCCACAGTGGAGGTTTCACCCATAGCAGGACTCACACAAGTCTTGAAAAACCTGTAGGCAGTATCATTTGAGGGACAAGGATGCAACTTCAAAATTTCCTCTGCTAGTTTTGGATTGAAGAGAGATCTCACTTTAGCTATGTCCCACCATTTGGTACTGCTGTCAATAAGCATAGCAACCTGTCCATCCAGTGATTCTCACTCCCTATTCTGCTGCAAACTGCACCTATCCAACACCTCTCCCAGATTTCGAATACCGGAAATCCATGCATTCCTCAGAATATGAATGGAGCAACCATTCCCAACCACCCATCTACCTCCCTTAATGAGAAAATTCTTTGCTTCCCAAATTCCTCTCCAAGCATAAGAGGGATTCACACCAAGAGTAGCATATAGCAGATTGCCTCTTGGGAAATATTTAGCACAATAGACTTTGTAGAAAAGACTATCCTTCTCTTGCAACAGCCTCCATCCTTGCTTTGCCAAAAGAGCCATATTGAAAGTCCCCAACTCCTTGAACCCCAAACCTCCAAAGTATTTAGACTCACATTTTAGACCAACTGACCTAGTGCACTTTCCTCTCCTCTTGCTTTTGACCCCACCAAAATCTTGCCATCATTCTCTCAAGAATCCAAGATCATTGCAAAGCTTGCTAGGGAGCTTAAAGCAGCTCATACCATATGATGGTATAGTCAAAGCAACTGCCTTTATCAGAATCTCCCTACCTCCTTGAGAGAACATGTTCTCCTTCCAGCTTTGTAATTTCAACCAAACTTTGTGCTTAATGTCTGCAAAAGCATGGTTTTTTGACTTTCCAACCTGTAACACACCCTTCCTGTAGGTTAGGAGTGTCACGTGTTTTTCATAAAATAAACCCGACAAGAGATCTCATATTTAATAAAATGAACTTCGGATTTATTTTGTAGAAAAACTGTCTAATAAAAATGTTTTCCAAAAACATTAAATGAATAAACTGAATAAATTCATGTCATAAAAGCATGTTTTATTCTAGAAGGTCTGAAACTAATTTAACTGCTCCTTCTAATCCTGGTCTGCCTGCTCATATTCATCATCCTCACCAGGGTGGTTAAAAACATGAAAACAAACTAAAATGAATCGAAAACTTAGCAAGAAATTCATCACAAAGTAAACTTAATAAACATAAGGTTTTCATAAAAAAAATCTATTATAAGATTCATTTCATACAATATATTATAAGTATTTAAAATAAAAGATTAAACACTTACCATTTACTATTGAAATCTAATTAATAATAAATAAAACAGTTTAAAATTCCTTAATTGTTTTTCTGGAAAATAGAGTTTATGGCTAATAAAACAACTTAATAAAATTACCGTAATAGTTAAATTGAGCATGTTGAAATAACATAAGCTAAACTTAAGAATAGCACTTAAAACAAAAGCCCACGTGAAGATTACACTAATCCAGACCACTAAAATCTACCATGTTAACAAAATCAGGGTAATAAGGTAAATAAACTCTATGCTTTGTAAACACTAGCAAAAGTACATGAGGCATTTAAGCTTGAGAGCATTAGACGTGAAAGAGAGAGTGCTGGCTGCAGAGGCTTACCGAGCAGAACAGAGGCAACGTGTGCAAGAAGGTAAGGTGCGACGCTGCAGGAAAGTGGCTGAACGGAAGTTTCTGTGACGCCTAAGCTGTCCCCGGCGTAGGGTGGTGGTGGACCAACCTGGACTGGCTGGGAGATGGTGCTCGTCTGTGGGTACTGCAAGAGGCCGCAGCGTGGTGCACGTGTGATAGTGCTTGGAGGTCTTCGCGGTCATGCATGGATGGGCAGTGGAGTTTCCATGGGAGTTCCGTCGTCGAGTGGCGGCCCTTTATGGCTGTTGCTGACCGTGCTCTGCTCGATCGGTGCAAAACAGGGCTGCGTTCGTGCATGTTGGTGGCGCACGGAGGGTTTTAGGCTCCCGAAGGTTGGCTTCCAATACGTACGTGGTGCAGGTTGCGGTTGACGGTTTCCGCAAGGTGGTTGCAGTTCCTTCGTGGGGCTGGGCAGTAATCTACTCTTCTGTGATGGTGGCGTCGGTGTGGAGTTGTTGTCTTTGAGGCTTCTAATTCTGTCGCACGACAGGAGGCTGAGGGGAGTGGCTGGCGGTTTACTTCATGCACTAATCGTGCATGGATGCTGCTTGCCATGAGAGAGGAAGGGGTCGTGGGTCTTGTTACCATGGTGTTGCTTGGGCTGGGGAGGAGACGTGGAGGAGTTTCCTGATGGTTGCTGCGTGCAAGGTTCTTGTTTTTATACAAAGGGTTTCGTAGGATTTTATAGAGGGTAAAGAGAAGGAGTGATGATAGGATTTTAGAGTTGGTTTCCATTAGAATTTGGATTTGAGTTTACTAAACTAGGGATGAGGATGAATATGATGCTTACGGGTGGGGATAGGTTCAAAAAAAAATTTTAATTCAAACAAAACTCTAAAATCTGATAAAATCTAGTAATAATTATTAGAAATAATAATAAAACAAAAACTCTAGTAAATTCAACAAAAACTATAATAGTAATTACTAAAATAAATCAATATAATAATGATGATGATGATAATAATAATAATAAAATTACCTCTAATGATATAGGATCGGGATGTTACAAGAAGGCAAGCCCAAATATTTCTCATATTTTTGCACTTGATTAGTACCCCACAGATCCATGATTTCTTTCTGTTTTTCCCCAGTCACATTTCTACTGAACACCACAGCAGTTTTCACCTTATTAATCTGTTGACCTGAGGCATCTTCATATTGTTTCAACAGCTTTTGTAATCTCTTATTAGTCCCCACATCAGCTGCATAGAAAATTAGGCTGTCATCTGCAAAGAGCAGATGATTTAATCTAGGAGCCCCTCGACATATTTGAAATCGACAAATTAAATACACCTGTAATGGCTAATAAGCCAAAAACTGGAAATAAGAAATTATAAACATAGTAAATTCAAGGATAAACAGCACTAGCAACTACTTGACTCCCACAAAAATGCACAAACACCAAATCAAGAAAAATCCATCACCCACATATAACTGTATTTTTTCTACTCTCGAAGATGTGCACTCAGTTGTTTTAGAAAAAATACTCAAAGTCATACCCATTTAACAAGTTAAAAAGCCAATACAAAGCAACTTAATTTATACCCAAATAAAGCTTATCGGTAGCGGAAAGCCAAAATTCAACTAGCATCGAGTTTTTAAGTTCCCTTTTACCGTCTTGGGTCACCAAGGGATAATCCGAAGCACTCAAGTTAATGAACCAATCCCAGTCTCCCCCATCCCTCAACAAGATTGCTGCCGCGTGAAGCATATTACTCACCATCGGGGGTCCCCGATACGTAACCAGATTCGCTCTAGCAACCATCCTCACATTTCCAAACTTCTTAAACAGCTGAGCTTTCCTCAAAATGCTAGCCAGCACCAGGCCGTGCGAAGGAAACCCAAACCGAGAGAGTGCTGTCGAATGTTTTTGAGCCAAGCTGAGAGAGAGAGGTAGGAAATCGCATAAGCCTGGGATGACGGGAATCGGCTAGGAAAGGGACTCAAGAATTCTTGTACTCAGGAACAGAGAGACAATCGTTGGAATAGGCTGCAAATGGTCCGGTCCGGTCTTGCTATTTTCAGTCCATTCAGGCCGGACCGAACCAAACATCCAAAAGGACCGAACTATCGGTCCAACCTTTTGTTTTTTAAATAATTAATAAAAAAAATTATTTAAAATATTAAATTAAATTAAGTAACTTATTAATATGGATTATGTAACAAAATCAATAAAAAATATATTTAATATGGTCAATGATAATAAATTAGATGAAAACTGTATTATTAATTTATATAATTACTATATAATTAACTAATTGATATTATATATTAGTTAATTCATAGAATATTAACAAGTGTTAATAACATATTTAAAATTTTATGTTGTTAATAGTGATAGGTTAGATGAAGATATATATAAAATATTGTTAATTTATAGAATATTAACAAATATTAATAACATATTTAAAATTTTATATTGTTAATTATACAATTATTATATATAAAATATTTTTTTATTTTTATTTTTCATTCGGTCCGGTCCGGTCCAGAAAAACCCTGGACCGTGGATCGAACTGAAACTGTTCGGTCCTCTAAAATGTGGACTAGACCGGACCGGTCTCAATCTCAGTCCGGTCCGGTCAGGACCGAAACAGTCCGTTTGGTCGGTCCGTTCGGTCCGACCGGACCGTTTATCACCCCTACGTTGGAGGAAGAAAGAAAACAGAGAAAAGAGGGAGAGAAAAGCGAGGGTCGGGCCTGAAATGGAAAAGAGAAATACGGGAGAAAGAGAGAGGGGTAGTTGGACGGGACTTTAATTGAATAAAATACTGATTTAGTCCTTCTGCACTGTATCGCCAAATATGATCAGTGAAAGCATTGGCAATGGCCTAGTCTAAAATTTGATTAGAACTTTAACTTTTAGCTATAATATTAACTTTTAACTAGTTGAGTCTACATTGAACTGGCTATCTTAAGGTGAAAATTATAATATAATATAATATTTTTTTATATTTTACAAATACACTTCATATATTAATTAATAATATATATTTTACTTAAAATTATTGTTTCCTCAACCTATTTCTTATGCAATGTGCCTAAAATTGCAAGTGTAATCAAAAGGAAATCAAAAGACAAAAGGAATTGAGACAAAACTTTATTCTCATTCATGAAAATGAATCAAAAATAAAAATGCAGACATACTAAAATTTAGACCTTTTGATCTGTCCACTACACTAAATTCAGACCTATTAAAAATACTAAGAATGATACTATAACACAGTCCACAGTCCAACATTAGTATCTTCAACACAGTCCACAATCCAACATATATAAAATGAACATTAGTATTGAGCAAGACAGTCCACAAATAAATACAAACACAGTCCATAGTCCTAAAACTAACTCAAACTTATAAACCCTAGAAATTTCCTCCACTATCTTTTCTTTGAGAGCACCTATTTCCATATTAGTCCTAGTCATCTTTCCTTGTGAAGCATTTGTTGGCAGATTGGGTGCAGTTATATATACACTGCAAGCCTAAAAGCTTACCTCGAGAAGACTAAAATGGTTTTGACTGGGTCTGGAACAGTGAGTCAGAGTCAAAGACATAATAGTGATTGAATTTGCAAATATCAAAACTATAGAACTCCACAAATGCAACATATATATATATATCTAAATATATATCTAAAGGTGAAATTCTAACTTCATATCTCGGTTTTTTAGTTTAAACAAAACTTCATGAAATTAAAAGAAGTGTGACAAGAGGATTGTAAAACTAGATGATGAGCATTATAAAACTATATTGTGATCAAAATAGCATAACCAAATCTTGTATCAACCATATGAAGAAACAAACATGGCTCATATTAGATTTACTTCATCTCAAAATTTGCACAATGCATCATGTTCATATCAGAACTCTTGTTGATTATATTTACTTACTGGAAATCTACAATTAATGAAACATAAAAGTGGTAGTTTTGTCTAGTTCAGAGTATACAGAAATTCCAAGCAGCCCTAGGTATACGATAATTTTCAACACAAAACAAAGCTAGTAGTTCAAATTATTAGACTTGAATTTGAACCTCTCAAACTGTCTAACAAAATTAAGATCTTCTTACAACTGAAGTAAAGAATTCTTTAAAATGAAGAAAAATATTTAATTGCTTCCGTGAGATTGGGCTGCTCAGAACTCTTATCTTCTGGTCTTCATCTGGTTGCATCAGACTTCAATAATTAACATTATAATTGACAACTATATTCTAAGGGGACAACTTTTTGAGGGATATTATAGTGTTTGCTCTTGATACATTATGTTTGAAGAAGTTAGTTTCTGAATATATCTCATCAGGCAACAAAACCAAGCATCCGTATCAAAATTACTCCAGAAATAGTACCAAACAATAGACTTGAAAAAAGAAACAAACACAAGGGCATCATTTGTATTTTCAAACAAACCAACCACAACTTACAGAAGATTTTCGTTACAAGAGTCAATTAGGAGATGAACAACTAACCAAATTCTGCTTTACTAACTCAGTGAACTCTTCAACTAAACCAAATATGCATAATCCAGATCTTTAACATGAAACTTACGTGCATCAACAAGTAGATATTTGGGAAAATGTAGACAACGGAAAACATTTTCAATTGCTTTTCGATCAGTTGTTCAACCTTTTCAAGACAACGAAAAACAAAACAATAAAAGAAAAAACAAGGCTCAATAAAAGAATAAATTCAACATCGTATGAGAGTGTAAATCGAAACCCACGTAAGAAATTCATGTAAATCGAATCCCAAATCGGAAATCAGTTTGTAAGAAATACCCAAATGGTGATTTTGTTGTGAAAGATTTGGGAAGGATATGCGCAGGTCTCTTGTGGGCTGGAAGACGACGGCGTGGTCGATTTGTGGGTTGGAAGACGACGGCGTGGACGATTTGTGGGCCGGAAGACGATGGCGTAGGCAATCGACGGAGAGAAGAGGGCGTGGACGATCGAAGAAGACCCAAATGTCTCTGTGTTTCGCACGTTTCGGGATGAAGAAAAAGAAAAACGAGGGAAATGTGATGAAGAAAGAGAAAGAACGAGGGAAAGAGAGAACACATGAAATAATAAAAAACTCTTTCAATGATGAACAATATCTCGCCAAATATGGAGAGGAGCTAAGATATACTGTAGCAGATATGTTAAACTTTAGGAATTTAGCTAGGCCAATGCAGATGTTTTATCTCCTATTTACTTTCAATTTGGACTTGCATTGGCAAATGGCTAGTCCATTGCCAATGCTCTGAGAGTAATTTACCGTAGCTCAAAATCAAAAAATTATTCCTTGAATTCTTAGAGCATTAGCTATTGCCAAGTCTAAAGTTTGGCTATAATCTCAACTTTTAGCTATAGCATCAATTTTGGCTAAGTGAATCTATATTAGACTAGTTATCTTAAAGTCAAAATAATAATATAATATGATATATTTTAATAATATTTGACAATTTTTTTTATATTTTATAAATAAACTTCATATATTAATTAATAATTTCATTTTAATTAGAAAATTATTCCTCATCCTGAAACCAATTACGAACTACATGTACAAATTCATTTGTGTGGAAGATTGGTAAAAACTTGAAGCTGACCAACCATACAAAAGAGATTCAAATAACTAAATTACCAATTTATTAGTAAGTATAAAGACAACCAGAGAGTAGACAATTCAACATTTACGAAGACTAAAACACTGAAAACACACAAAGTTTCAACAGTATCGAACCAATCCAAACATAAACAGAGTTTTTTTCCTCCAAGACAAAGAGAGAGACAATTATTCACATGAACTTGATACAAGCCTTCTTCCTCCCACCTTCCTCTTATCTCCCAATCTTCAATATCCTTTCTAAGGCTTCCTGAGAATTGTGGTTTCAGCAATCATGGAAGTGACAATATATGGATCCATGTTAGATGCTGGCCTCCGGTCCTCAAAGTAACTACCAGTTACGATAAAAATTATTATGAACATAAGTCAATGGTAGTACGAAATGATTTTCTTTTAATTTAATTCTATGAACCCATCTTTGGAAAGGCCTCAAACTTCATTCAATCACACATTAGAAAGATATGCCAAAATGATAATACCAATAGAATTCTATCAAGAAAAATAATTCTTTTTTGTTTATTGAGGTTGCCACAAATTGATAGCAGAGTCATATTCCTGATACAACAAGGAAAAGACTCACAAAATAAATATGCATGAAGTGCACAAAGGCATCCAGCCTGAACTCCAGACCTAACTGAACAACCCAAGTAGGCAAGTTCATTCCAAGTTTTCCAGGTCCTTCACTTCCCTCGTTTCTTCATAAAAAATAAAAAAAAGAAATTGAAAAACACATACACAGAATTTCATACTACCAGCCATGCCTCCCAACACCAAACTCCCACATCAACTGAACCACATCCATCACAGACAACAACAAATAGTCCTGAGCATACCTCAACTACACAATTTGGAGAGGGGAAAGGGATTATAAATCAAAACCACAATTAGTTCCAAAAACTAACCAACACCAAATCAAGAACTCCTAGATGTTTCTACTAATTAAAAGTTTCAAACTTTCCATTCCATCCCTCTTTTCCTCCACTTTTTATGCATCCAAGCAGACTACTTTCCTCCACTTTCTTAGGAAAATTTGTTGCTAAAGAAAAAAAACAAAAAGAATACGAGGCCACAGATCAATCTCTCAGTGCCCCTCTATTTTTATTTTGTAACCCAGCAAATGATAATAACAATAAGAAAATTCAAGAGAGAGAGAGGAAATCGCACAATAACCAGAAACTACGACTTCCACAAAAATGCATAAACACCAATGAAGAAAAATCCATCGCACAATAGATTGATACCCATTTCACAAAATCATACCCTTTTCATACTCAAAACCCAAACCCAAGGAAATCCAAAAATGAAGTATACAAAATTTGCTATTGAAACCCAAACAAACCGAGCAAAATAAATGAAAAAAATCAAGGCTAGGGTTTCGGATCTTATCGTGTTTTTGGTATATGACCTAGAGAGAAGCTCTGAGTAGCTGTTGGAAAGAGAGCTGTGGGCAATTTTACAGGAAGAAAAAAGAAAAGAGATGTGCGGGATATAGGGAGAAGTAGATGTGAAGGGAGAGGAAAAGGAAAAGGAAAGGAAAATAAAAGGAAAATAATGAGATGGTCGTGCGAAATGAATGTGCAGGAGAGAAGAGAATGAGTCAAGATTGACCCAGGAACAGAGAGAAGAGGGAGAGGAGTTTCCGAAGAAAGGAAAACTGAAAGAGGGAGAGTTTCTGAATGAAGGAAATTACGAGGGAAAGAGAGACGAGCGGTTGGGACGGAAACAATAAAATATATCTTTGATCTTTCAATAGTGGCTCGCCAACTATGGCCAAGGAGGTGATTTCACCGTAGCTCAAAGTTGAGAAATTATGCCTTTGGCTAGTTCAATATAGGGCTTTTAACTCAATAAAAGCCAAAATTTGGACTTGAATTTGCCATTGCCAATGCTCTTAGCTAGCCAAATGCTGGAGTTTTAGCCCAAAAGGAGGTAAATATTAGATTTCATTGGTATTTGACTAAAGTCACGTTTAGTTGACAGATTCAATTGAGATCAATTCAATTTAGTTTAATTTTAAATTGAATCTAACATCCAAACACTCAAGTCTCTCATTATTAAACTCATCTCAACTCAAAACTTATTTATACGTGGGATCCATAACTTTTTTCAATTCAACACTTTTTTATATGCGGGATCCATAATCTTTTTCAACTTCTCATAAATAATTATCTTAACATTCAAATACATTTAAACTTATGTTAGGTGGACCCCACAAAACTCACTTCATTATCTCAATTCACTACTATTTATAAATAATTCAACTCAGTTAAACTCAACTCAACGTCCAAATACAGCTTAAGGATGAAAAAGAGAAAATCTATTTAGTACATATTTTTTTAACAAACTCAGCATGCTGCTAACGTGAAAACTTTCTACGTTAATTAAGCTAAAAATTATTGGTATTTTTATTTTTTTAAATTATAATATATCTCACTATAAATATTGTATTGCACACCAGACTTTTTTTTGCCGTAAAACTCCATGAAAAATAGCTAAGAGTAACAACCATTTCCAATAAACTTTTAGAAACTTTAATTATGCAAGAAATAACAAAGAAACATGAATTCTAAGAATATCACCAGATAACGAAATTAATTTTCTTTTCGAAACTCAAAAATATCTAACTTCAAACCTCTCTCCATCCTACGTTAATCTATATATATAATATAATATAATTTCATGTTTTAAAATACTTATAAATAATCAAGTCATAGGGGTTAACTAGTTGACTTGCCGTCAACTTGAATCTGACATAACTACGTACTACTGTCATATTCAGGTTGAATATCCAATTGATCCAAACCCGATTATACATAACCCTTACTCTATTATTTTGCGTCGTATTTATATGTATATGAGTGTAATTTATTTATTAGCATTGGGGTAATTATCAGAGATCATCAAGTTCTTGTGATAGGTGCCCTTCGTGCTAACAGACCCTTGAGGGGCTGTGTTTTTTATGCTGAAACATATGGTCTACTTTTGGCTTGTGTTTTTTGTAAGGAAATTGGAATAAAACACTTCTTTTTGGAGGGAGACTCAAAGCAGGTAGTGGACCAAATGAACCAAGACAGTCCTAACTGGAGCTTAGGTGGTTGTCTCATATCAGATGCCAAAGAGGTTCTAACATCAGTTGCTGATTGGTTAATCTCACATGTATACCGGGAGGCTAACTTGGCAGCTCACAGGCTTGCTCAAGCGGCTTTCGAGTGTACTGAAGACATGTATGATATCGAGATATGCCCCTCTTGTATTCTTCATGTGGTTTCTAAGGAAATGAGTCAATGATCCTATCTTTTTCCTTTGTAATACTGGTATGCTTGTAAGCGTTTGAAGTTGATTAATGAGATCAGTTTCTTTATCAAAAAAAAAAAAAAACAAAAGAGTGTAATTTATTTATAATACATGACTGATGTGGCAGTTTTTGGTTAAGGGGATAAAAGCACAATTTAAAGCACTAGTATTGGACTCATCAAATTCATCTTCAAATTTTGATGAAAAATACATGTTTTTCCATATATCTATCTTTATCCATAACTCCACATTGAATTAGCTATTGAATTCATCAAAATAATAATATAATATTTTTTTTAATAATAATATTTTATTTATTTTTCATATTTTATAATTACACTAATCATATGTTAATTAATAATTTAATTTGATTCTTACATTATTATTACAAGACAGTTGGAGATTAAATGTGAATAAAAAATACCATTGGAGATTAAAAGTGAATAAAAATAAATTTTATGAGTGAACAGTAGCCCTTCAAATTTGAAGAAACTTATACATTTACTGTAGCTCAAAGTTTTACATTTATCTCTTTGGCTAATCCAATGCAACTCTTTTTTGATGAAATTCATCATATTTTACATTTGGTTAGACTTTTGATAAAGCCAATGCCAATGCTCTTGCACTGCATCTTATTTTAAGATAAACAA
Source organism: Juglans mandshurica (assembly GCA_022457165.1). Lineage (NCBI taxonomy): Eukaryota > Viridiplantae > Streptophyta > Magnoliopsida > Fagales > Juglandaceae > Juglans > Juglans mandshurica. The sequence continues at coordinate 6,028,716 of CM039633.1, read as the reverse complement.
CGGTAATGGATATTTTACTAAGGGTTGTTATTCATGTTCGTATCAAGTCATGGATATTTAATTAAATGAGTCAATCTAAATATGACCCGTTTAATTAAATGAGATAAATTCTAAGACCGCAACAACTCATGTTGGGTTGATCCAAACATGATCCGTTTGTGCAACGCCCCGGTTCTGGAGTCCTGGAGAGTTAGTTTTTATTACTTAATATCAACTCCAATATCACAACTATAAAATCTAGAAAATTTCATAAAATATTAATTCATTTGCTTAACCCAAATATCCATGTTCTTTCATAGGGACAACGAAGAAATTCTCAATAACCTAAATTAAAAACTCCCCAAAGACTCTAAAATATCATTAACTCATTATATCAAATAATCGAAAATAATCAATTTACCAACTATGACTCTGAAATAAGTACTTGTATCATTGGACACTTATTCCTTTATGAATATCAAACCTCTCTGACACTACCTACTCTTGCTCTCCTGCAGAACCATCAAGATTATCTAAAAAATGTTTGGAGATAAGGAATGAGTTATCAACAACTCAGTAAGCAGAGAACATATACGAATGTGTAAACATGAGCATTTACAAAGTTCAAAGTGCAAAACAAAATATAATTATTTTCATTATACATAATCAGAACATGATATAAAAAATAACAGAGCAAAAGTTCAAACATATTCTTATTTAAATTTCCTTTGACATAGTATAACTGAACATTTTCATCTTATTTTATCATATAAGAATGAAAACCATGTTTAACCCCTGAGGTAGGGTTGTGTAAACCCCGGCGGCATACCAAGCAAAAACAGAATGCAAATCTTCAAAAGTACTTTGGCATAACATATATGATTCATTATCATCATATCAGAGCATCATATCAGAATAGAGTTCATGTTCAACCCCCGTGGTAGGGTTGTATATCTGCGGATAACCAAGCATATGCATATCAGAACTGAAACAGAATACCACTATTCTTTCTCGTGGCAGGGACATATCATATCAGAATAGAGGCCATGTAAAACCCCTCGTGGTAGGGTCTCTAACTGAACAAAGCAGAAACAGAATCAGATACAGAACCATATAATCATGCTAAAGGTTTTTCAGATTTAGGGGTGTAACCGGTCCGGTCCGGTTCGATTTTGGATAAAATTTAGGACCGAACTGATATGTACCAGTTTTGTATTTTCTAAAACCGATTACGTACCAGTTACCCTCTTAAACCGGTATCTCCGGTTTTACCAGTTTCTGGTCCGGTTTTTCAGTTTTTTTAAATGTAAGTTTGTCATTAAAAAATAAAAATCTATTAATAAAAAAAACTACTTCAAAACATCTGTTTTAAAAATTTGTTCCTATTACAAAATCTGCACTACTAAATTTGTTTTAGTAAAAAATTTAGTATTAGTTATAAACTTATATATTAGTATAGCTATATAATAGTATTAATATTATACTATTAGTATAGTTATATATTAGTATTAATCATAAACTTATATATTAGTATAGCTATATAATATATTAGACTATATATAATATAATTTAATATATATATTTTATACTTAAAACATATGATCAATTAAATTTTTATTTTCAAGATTAAACTTTTATTTTATAAATTATAATAACATTATCTTATATATAATTATATTAATAACATATGATCACAAAAATTACAAATGTTCATATTTAAGATTAACATTTTATGTTATAATTTATAAATTATAATATGAAATTATTTCATATATAATTATATATATTATAACATATATATATATATAAAACTTTATATATTATATATAAAACTTATATATAAAATATTAATTTTTATATATTTTCCCCCAATCGGTCCGGTCCGGTCCGGTTCGATCCAGAAAATTGTAGAACCGGAACCGGACCGGTTCTGGCCGGTTTGCCTAATTCAAGAACCGGTTCTAGACCGGACCAGTTCAAAACCAGTCCAATCGGTCTGGTCAGGACCGGTTTTCCAATTTTTCGGTTTAAGTTTTTACCCCTATTCAGATGTCACATTTTCTCAAACTAGAGTACTGAACAGAATCAAAACATAAAAAAATCAGATCACAAAAATGTAAGTTATGCACAAATTTTCATATTCGCTCTTTTTGCATAGTTTAGAAACAGAATGTAAAAAATAAGCTTATGTCTACACCAGTCATGACAGAAAACACTTTCTTCTTATACAAAATTTCATGAGTAATGCAGAACAAATAACTGAGGTCGTTTCAAAATTTCTTTTCATAACAAAACATGCATATTTTCAAAATTAATCTCAATCCATTTTATTTTATGCAAAGTCTAGCATAGAAACTCTGCTTACCTGAACTTCTTAGCTTATCAGAATTTCTCCATAGCAGTACTGAACAAAAATGAATCGCCACTTATAAAATTGTCATGCAACTCCCATAAATTTCAATTGAACACGTATTTCGATTCTTAAACCTAAAATACTAAAATAACCTATGTTCTGCTGAAAATATCTGTAAGTGCACAGAATCGTAACAAGTAGTAAAGTGTTTTAGAGAAATTGGATGTCGAACCCACATGGAATAATTATGCTATTGAGTACTAAAATTTACTAAATTAATTACTATTTGGAAAACTAAAATTTGAAAAATAGATTATTTAAATTAAACTGAAGAAAATAGCGTTAAAATTAAGATTTTAAATATAATAAGAATAGATCTAGAGCGTTTGATTTTAGCTAACAAATCCCACACAATTTATTCTTCATTTTTATAGAATTCCAATTATCCCAAGTTGATGATAAAAATACCTTAACTATTCAATATTTTCTCTCGAATAATCCAAAAAATATCTCCAACTAATAACTCGATATCTTTATGTGAATTTAACTAATTGGAGACTCATTAATTTTTTTTTTATTTTTCTTGAAAATATACTAATCGCGGTAAAATATATCTACTTTTGCTCAACTAATGGAGTTTAATTCTAGACATTTAATCACAAATCACCTCTCAGTCTCATTGCGATTCAATAGATTGAACAATAAGTAGCTAGAAAATTGTAATCATTAAGAATAAGGAATAAACACTCAATCATGAAAATATTGAAAATAAAATAACTTAGAATATAAATTGTGTGTTCAATGTTAGACTACATCAAAGTTCTAGAAAATAAAATTAGTTCACAATGAAATTGAAAACAAAAAGAATAAAATTAGTGTTTTTCGTTGGAGTCGGTTGATGAAGCATGCGGCTCTCGCCTCTACCCTCCAGATCCGCCTCCTCAAAAGAAACTAAAGATAAATTCTAGAATATTTTTACTCTAAAGCTCAAACTCTCCTTCTCTATTCATCCCACAAGACGGGATTAAATAGATGTCAAAACTCAAATCCGAAAACAAGACAAATGCGACTACAATCTAGTCTCAAGATTTGGAAAATAGTTTATAAAGATAAATGTTAACATAAAATAACTTATCCCAAGAATAACGGAATTATTTAAAATGGAAGATTCAGTAATAAGCAGCTTGATTTACAAAGGTCGGGAGGATTTGATGGTTGGCAGATTGATTGCGGAACTAGGAAGGGTCCCATCGGGTAGATGTCGTGTGCGCCGAATATAACTGGTCTCCTCTCCTACCGAGAGGAAAGACTCCCGACCAGGATGATAGAACCCTTTCATCAACCTACCAAGCGGTAAAGCTGCTCGCCTTTTATAGTTATTGTCCACGATGTCGTTTAGGTTAGTCGTATGGACTAATCACCCAATCTAGTCACCCGAAGCCTTGCGCCAAGTCTTCTCACCTAAAAGGTAAAATATCTCTCTTATCGCCTAACTCTTGTCGCCAATTCTGGTTGCGAATTATGGTCATGTCTTTTGGTCACGAGTTCTAGTCGTGAGTCTCCTCGCCTAAACCTCCTCAGCTCTTTTCAGATCTCGCTGCCTCTCATCGGTCTGGATCCATAGTCTCTTCTTTTGTACCAAAATGCTCTTCTTTTGTACCAAAATGCTCTTCTTTCGCACTAAATCTTCTCATTCCTTCAAATCCAAGAAAATAAAAAATATATATAGAAATAAAATAAAATCAATAGTATTGAAGGAAAAATGACATTTTTCATAAATAAAAGAGTAATAAAAATCACACTCATCAACCTATTTTTCCTAAATGTCTAAAATTCTCTTAATCCTAAAATATCAATACTCTCCAAGTTCATCGATATCCATTTAATTCCTCCACCTAATACATTAATTCTAAAATATTTTTGTAAGATAAAAATTGTACTAATATAAAATGAGATTAGGTCCACTTAAACTATTAAACTAATTTTATGCAAACCGACTATGCCCATAGTAAAAAAATACGCCCAACCTTAATAAAACGAGTTCAAACTTTGGCTTGGAACTCAAGGGCATAAGTGTAATTTCATAAAAAAAGTTTTCTCTACTTTATGCTAAGCTCTACTGGAGGCTTACCGAGAGGGAAGGAGACGCGCAGCAGAGTACTCGAGTGGAGTTGGGCAGTTGTGCACTCTGTGAGAGAGAGAGAGAGAGAGAGAGAGAGAGAGTGAGAGTGAGAGAGGTAGAGAAGTCGTGCGAGATACTCACTAAGAGGTAGCGTCAAGGTGGTTGGTGTGGCAGAAGACCACGGAGTGGCACATTGGTGAAGGAAAGGTGGCTGGTCACGGCGCTGGGTTCACTGTGTCGTGGCTAGTGGCACCTAAGGTAACAGGCTTGCTCTATTTTGAATTGCAAAAATAAGGGTGTTTAGGTGATGTGTGCGGTAACACTTCTACGTTGGGCGGCTAAGTGTGGGGTACGATGGTGCAGGGTAGAGCAGTGGAGGTTTAAAGTGGGAGACCTTGGCATGCTGGTCAGTGTTGCTAGATGTTGTGCATGGAGTTGGGTTGTTTCACACGGTGGCTAAACAAGGGTATTGCTAGCACACTTGAAGGGCTAGGCTTAGGTGGTGGCTGCTTATGGTGACTGTGATGAAGGGGTAGCAGCGATAGTTTGAAGGCAGGAGAAACACAGTGCAAACGTTGAACGTGCATGGTTGAGCCATGTGCTATGAAGCCCACGAGACTGGGCCAAGAGGAAGTGTTGGGTTGAAGATAAGAGAGAAAGCGCGGGCCACGTGATATGGAGAAATGAAGAAGAAGGAATGCAACGTTTTACTTAAATTTTGTTGTTATGCATTTTACCATTTTACTAGTTTACCCTTTTACTTACAATTGTTAGATGAACGCGTGTAAGGCATCTATTAGTGAAGTTATTTACTGGCAGGGAATATGGGGGAAGGTGAGGAACGTGGGGGGATTATGTGAATTGTCTAAACATTTCCATGTGGGTTTTCACTGGAGGATGGTGTCTCGAACAACACCTTAATTATATTTTCATCTACTATCCTGTAATATCATCTTCTACAACATTCATCTATTACAATATCCATTAATATATAGTCCAGTTACAATTTATCTTTTCAGTATTCAAGCTTCATTATAGTGGTATCAAGTCTCTGATCCTGTACCTAGAAATTTGCCACAAATTTTCCATTCCACCTCAACCAAAACACCAACCCATACAGACCCACCATACAAAATTTACCACATACAACCACCAACCCTCATGGCACAATACTCGATCCAAACACCAAGAAGTGATGTAGCGACGTGAAGCTCAAGAAACTCGGATGCAAGCCCAAGAAGAGAGGATGCATGCAATGCATGCAGACATAGCTCGGCTGACTGAAATGGTTAGAACATTGGTGAAAAACCAAACTGCCCAGGTGGTCCACCGTGACCCCAATGGCCAGCATGACAGGGAATTCCATGAGTTCAGTTGTGAAGGACATAAGGGTGAAACTCGATTTCCCTTGCTGTGATGGCACCAATCCAGCAGGTTGGATTTTCAAAGCTTCACACTATTTTGAATACCATCAAACACCTCCTGCACAAAGATTGTTAATGACATCATATTACATGGAAGGGGATGCACTAATATGGTATCAAGATGCAGCAGAAATAGGGCAGATTAATAATCGGGAAACTTTTTCTAGAGCCTTATTGCTTAGGTTTGGACCTACAGCCTATGACGACCTCAGGGAAGCCCTCACCCGCCTTAAACAAGTGTCTAGTGTGGTCAACTATAAGGCTCAATTCGAAGCCCTCTCAAATAGACTTAAAGGACTTCCTGAAGTACACAAACTGAGTTGTTTTCTTAGTGGGTTCAACGATGAAATTCGTCTTCCCGTATGGATGTTCAACCCCTTGACCCTAAATGCAACCTTTGGGCTTGCCAAAATACAAGAGGAGTACCTTACCAGTTCAAAAAAGTTAGTGAAAAGTTGGATGGACAAAAACACTGCCCTAGCAAGATTGGGGTTAGGTGTGGGACACTCTCCTAATCAATTTCAGGGGCCTAGACAAAATTCTTCAAACCAAGGAAAGAAATCTCCTCATCTCAAATGGATGAGAAAAGGAAGAAGGGCCTATGCTACCATTGTGAAGATAAATGGAGCCTTAATCACTTGGGCAAATCCCCAAATGTGTATGTGTTGCAAGGGTGTGACGAGGAGGGGGAAGATAAGGGTGAGGAAATTTATGTTGATTCACAAGAGATAGAGGAAAACTCCCTTAATGCAATTATAGGAACTCCTAATCCTAATACCATGTGAATTCGTGGCTCTATTGGTGGGGAGATGGTGCTAGTGTTGGCGGATACATGAAGCACACACAACTTCTTGGATCCTTCTATTGCAAGGAAGGCAAAGCTACAAGTAGATACTACTTCTTTTTACTTGTTAACCTTGGGTGGTCGTGATGTTGTGTTGGGCATATGATGGCTAGAAAATTTGGGAAAAATAACTTGAAACTTTTTCAAGTTATTTATGTAGTTTCAATGGCAAGACAGATTGGTAGAGTTGAGGGGTCTCCAATTGGGCAGGCCATATTTTGAGGATGGGAAGGGAGTGATGTTAAGTAGTATGAATGGGGCCAAAGGAGTCTTTATTCAATGTTCTGTTGTACACCCCACACCCATCACCAACCTGGACTCAAACACAACCCCAAACAACCAGCTAACCATGTTATTATAGCAGTTTGAATATGTTTTTGTTGAACCTGTGGGCTTACCACCCAAGAGAACCCATGACCACAAATCACACTAAAAGATGGAACCCCACCTATCTCCACAAGACCATACCGATACTCATTTTACCAAAAAATCGAGATTGAAAGAATTTTCACCGACTTACTCAATTCAGGGATGATTAGACCCAGTTTTAGCCCCTTCTCTTCACCTGTTTTACTAGTCCGAAAGGTTGATGGGAGTTGGCGCCTATGTGTAGACTATAGGGCCCTCAATCAAGAAACGGTGAAGGATACGTTTCCTATTCCCGTCATTGATGAGCTGTTGGATGAGCTCTATGGCTCCGTGGTTTTTTCTAAAATGGATTTGAGGTCTAGTACCATCAAATCAGGGTGGTTCCCGAGAATGTTCACAAAACTGCCTTTTGCACCCACGAAAGGCACTATGAGTTTTTGGTGATGCCTTTTGGGCTCACCAACGCCTCTTCCACATTCCAAGGTTTAATGAATGAACTTTTTAAACCTTTCTTAAGAAGATTTGTGCTGATTTTTTTTACGATATCTTGGTGTATAGCTAAAGTACGGAGGATCATGTGGGGCATTTGAAGCAAGTGTTGGAGGTTCTAGCTAAAAATCAGCTTTATGCTAAACTGTCCAAGTGCAGTTTTGGGATTCATGAAGTGGAATACTTGGGACATATAGTGTCAAGTGAAGGTGTTAAGGCTGACCCAAGCAAGGTAGCCTCAATGGTAGAGTGGCCCATTCCTACCAACCTAAAGGTCTTGAGGGGCTTTCTGGGCCTAACAGGGTATTATCGTAAGTTTATAAGGCATTATGGGCTTATAGCTGCCCATTTGACAACCCTTTCAAAAGAGAATGCATTCACTTGGAAAGTGACGACCAAGACTTTCTAGGCTTTTGTATAAAAAAATTATTTAAAAAAAAAAGCCCAAGAGAGTTTCTGCCCTTGTAGGAAATTTGGGTTTTAAAGCCCAATGCAACTAGGGCTCACGCCCAACTTGAGGTTTGTGCATGGTACTTGACACCCAATGAGGTCATGTATAGGACTTGATGAATCTAGATGGAAATAAGGGTCTTGAGGGGTAAGCTCCTCGTCTGTGGCTTGCCATTACAATGTAAGGGCCTTCCCATCGAGGGCCCAATTTCCCTTCTTCTCCCGAGGTCACACCGATTTCCTTTTGCACTAAGTCGCCTACTTTGAAAGATCTGGGTCTCACTTGCTTGTTGAAGTATTGCTCTGCTTTTCTCTTAGATGCTGCAACTCTGACTTCTGGATCTGCCCTTATCTCCCCTAATAGGTCTAGGCTTTCTTCTAAGCCTGCTACGTTTACTTTTGGATCAAAATTTTTCCTTTTGTAGCTCGGTAACCCGACCTTTATTGGTGCCATCGCCTCACTCCCATATGCTGGGGTGAAATGTGTTCGGCCTACTGAGGTTTTTGCTGTTGTTCTGTAAGCCCACAAAACTTTTGGGAGCTCGTCGGCCCATAACCCCTTTCTGTCACCTATCTTCTTTTTCAGTATCCCCATGATGGTTTTATTAGTTGCTTCCACTTGTCTGTTTGTCTGGGGATGGCCTGGGGAAGAGTACTTGACCTTGATTCCTAGTTCCGCACACCATTGACTATAATGCTCAGAGTCGAATTATCTTCCATTATCATAAATGATACACTAAGGTATCCCAAACCTGCACACTGCTACCTTCCATATGAACTTTGTCACACTTTGAGCAGTTATTGTAGCCATCGCCTCAGCTTCTGCCAACTTTGTAAAGTAGTCGACAGCTACGATAATGAACTTGGTTCCACATTTGCTAGGGGGCATAGGGCCTACCAAGTCTACTCCCCATTGGGCGAATGACCATGGAGACGTTATGGACCACAACTCTTTAGAGGATGCACCTGGGATTGATGCATGAATCTGGCATAAGACACTTTTTTGCGAACTCCTTCGCGTCTTTGAGTGTATTTGGCCAATAGTACCCTGCCCTTACAATCTTTGCGGCGAGTAATCGTCCTCCTGAGTGACTCTCGCAAATCCCCTCTTGTACTTCCTTTATCACGTACTCAGCTTCCTCATCTGTTATGCATCACAACAATGGGTTTGAGAAACCTCACATGTAAAGCACTCTGTCAATTATAGTGAACCTGGTCGCCCTGCATTTTAACTTTCTCGCCTCTTCCCAAGATGGGGGAAAATCACTTGTCGCCAAATACTTTTTTATATCATTAGCCCATCCTGGCGTATTCTCCTCGATGTGAAAACTTTCCTCTCCTACCGTTGTTCTAGCCATCGTTAGTAAATCAACCTTCTATGGTAGTATTTCTTCTTACTTTGATGAGGTCGCACGTGCCAATCGGTCAGCCTTGGAATTGTCTCCTCGAGGTATCTTCTCGATTCGAAAGTATTTGAGACTTTTGCTCTGCTCCTGAACTTGGTGAAGGTATTTTATTAGCTTGGATCCCCTCCCCAAATACTCCCCTGTGATTTGCCCAATCGACTTTCATATCGACTTCTTTGCCTCCTAATACCCTTGTGATCGCCACACCGGCAAGTACTACTTCATATTCAGCTTCATTATTTGTCACTTTGAACTCCAATCGTATTGCATGGTATGACTCTTTCCCATCACTTGCTATTATGTACACACTGACTTCTTCACTTGCTCGGGCAGGCTGATCCATCTACATACACTTGCCATGGATTCTTCTTTGAAATTTGAAAATTCTACTACAAAATCTACTAGTATCTATCCTTTCACAGCGCTTTCTGGTATGTAACTGATGTCATACTTAGTTCATTGACTGTTTGACCAATCATCCTGAGGTGTTTGGTTTTCGCAACACCTTTTATAGAGGTGACAAAGTGATTACCTTTATTGGATGTGTTTGGAAATAATGTCGTAATCGCCTTGCTGCTACTACTATAGCGAAGGCGACCAACTCAACCTTTGGATACCTGGCCTCTGCTCCTTTCAACGCCCTGCTTACGTAATACATCAGCTTTTGCTCCTTCCCCACCTTTGGATACCAACGCAGCAGACATTGTGGCTGGAGTTACTGCTAAGTACAATGATAATGGCTCTCCTAGCTTGGTGTGATTGAGCAATGATGGCTTAACTAAATATTCTTTTACTTGAGTAAATGCTTCCTCCCACTTGGCATTCACTCTCGTGCTTTCTTAAGCACCTGAAAGAAAAGATGACATTTATCCGTTGATCGGGATACAAACTTGTTCAGAGCTGTAATCTTGCCTGCCAGTTTCTGTACTTCGTTCAATTTCGTGGGCGACTTCATCTCTATTATTGCTCTGAGTTTCTCGGGATTTGCTTCAATTCCTCTCTCTAACACCATAAAACTGAGTAATTTTCCTGACTGCACTCAAATGCGCATTTCGCTCGGTTGAGCTTCATTTGGTACCGACGTAAAACTTGAAAAGCCTCCCTAATGTCTTTTATGTGTTGGTCAAACTCTCTGCTTTTTACTAGTAGATCATCGACGTACACTTCCTTGCTTCTTCCGATTTGGTCTTTAAACATTTTGTTTACGACCCTTTGGTAAGTTACGCCAGCGTTCATCAAGTAGAAAGACATCACTTTATAGCAGTATAATCCTCGTCAGTTGTAAAAGCGGTTTTCTCCTGATCAGCCTTCTTCATCCTAATTTGATTCTATCCTGAGTAGGCATCCATAAAGCTTAAAATTTTATGCCCCGCTATTACGTCCATTATCAGATCTATCCTTAGTAATGGAAAACTATCTTTCGGTCAAGACTTGTTGAGATAGGTAAAAGCCACACTCATTCGCCACTTTCCGTTAGACTTTTTCGCCAATACCACGTTAGACAACCACTCTAGATATTGTGCTTCTTTGATGAATCCAGCTGCTAATAACCGATCCACCTCCTCTGTGATTGCTTCGTACATCTTAGTACTGAAGTTTCTCTTCTATTGTTTTACCGGGCGTACCTTTGGGTCTACGTTCAGCTCGTGTTTGATGATTTCTTCACCTATCTCTAGCATATCTTTATGACTCCATGTGAATACGTCTTTATAGTCTAGAAGGAAATCTATTAGTTGTTATCTCTCTTCTTGTGCCAATTTTGTCTCGATCTTCATGACTTTCGGAATGATTCTGCTCAAGGGTGACCAGCTCTAAAGGTTCATCTGCCTCATCGTGCTTTAGGACATCTTCATCTCTAGTCTCTAACTTCGTCGCCATTACCTGTGGTCCAAGCAGGAGAACCGTCTGTTCTTCAGTATCCACAATACTGACCTCCCCTTGCCCTTGTCTGAGTTCCTGCACATAACATTCCCTGGTTAAGAACTGCTCGCAGCGCACTTCGCCTATTCCTCTTGGACCGCGCACCTCGCCTATTGGGAACTTCATTTTAGATGATAGGTCGAGGTAATGGCCTTTAACGCATTCAATGTGGGTCGTCCAATGATCGCATTATATGCTGACCGAGTTCTCACTACTAAAAACTCAGTCATTGCTGTCGTGACATAAGGGTCTCTGTGCCTATAGATATTGGTAACGTAATGGACCCCATTGGTTGTACTGCATCTCCCGTGAATGCTTTCAATGTAACAAAATCGTTACGCATTCAACGTAAGGTGATCAAGGTGTCTTCAGCACTAACAAAATCATCAGCCCTGTCCATGAACTCTAGTAAGGTGGAAGGGGTTTTTCGGGTCAGCTTAGCCATGAAAGGGGCTCCTTGGCCAAACACCTCCCAATAGTGCTGCTAGCAAGATTTTCCATCTTGATCACTGATCGTCATTTTTTCTTTATTTTAGCATGTCAATTACGCTTTCAAACTTTCCTTCTCCCGCTGCTTGACAGTCAACAAGTATACGGTGGGTCTTTTGCACTTTCTACTCGCCATGAAGTGTTGGCCCAGTTCTTCAAAACTTTCTATGAAGTTTGGTTGTAGTGCACCAAACCACCCTCTCACCGATCCCCAAAGGGAAAGCTCTACAAGCAATTTCTCCCTGGAACCGTGAAGCATCATATGGGCTTTGAAAGTCTCAAAGTGCTCCACGGGATCTTTCGAGCCATCATATAAGTCTATCATTGGGACTTTAAATTTCGTGGGCAAAGGCATCGTCATGATTTTCATAGAAAATGGTAGATTTGTGCTGGACAACAACTGATCGACCGAAAAGGACGTTCCTATCTTCTTGGCCATCTCCTCATATTTATCCATCAAGCTACGTACGTCATGGTGCAACTTCTTCGCTTCCTCGTTCTCTTGATGGCCTTTTACCGCACTATTTGCCTCCATCTCTACCCTGTCGACCTGGCTGGGTGTAGCATCCTCTCTTGACGGCCCATTTCGTGACTTGAAAGTCTCATTTTCCTTACGTAGTGCATCCACCTATGTGGAAAGTATCTTTATCATTTCCTCCATTTCCGCAAGTTTCTCCTCCATGTTTTGTGAAGTTTCTACTTGATCTCTAGTTGCCTGAGACTAAGTAGTGATGGGCATGTGAAAAACACATAAAGTGTGAGACTTAACAAATTCCACAGATGGCGCCAACTGTTATGGACGTATTTCACCGCCACCACCTTACGGTCACCTGCAACCAAATAGTAGAGAGCACGGGGGTTCGAGGGAACGTCTCTGATGCCTTAGTCAGTGATTTGAAGATGATAATAATAGTAACAATAATTCGGTCCCTTTACTTACCTGGATTTTTCCTTTATATAGAACTCCATGAGTTGTCTTTGTTATCTTATCGGATAGTGATTATCCTTTATTTGAATTCAAATTTAGAGATGATGATTAATCTTTTAGCAAATTTGAGTGATAACCTCTTTTATCTTTCGCCACCGACTAGATAGTTATCCAATCAGTATTGGCCACGGGCTGGGTTCCCTTGGAACTGGGCTGGGCCTCTCGATAATGATATAGGTTTTGGTCACAAGTAAAGACCTAGGTCCACCTTAGTTGCTAACCGATCGGGATGCCCTCTCCATGGATGTTTGAGTGTGTCTCCAATTTATCTACATAGCACATTCAATTATAGGATAAAGACGAACTCAAATTGATTAGAAACTTATACACACTAGATTCACTCTTAGAACAATTACAAAAACTAAGCTTAAGTTACATTAATTTTTTCTGTTGTGTACTATTTTCGTGAGAATTACTACATTTTGCTTTTTGAGCCAGTCGAAATTAGATATTTGATTATGCTATCACATGTTAAACACATCTAAATTTTTTTATTTAAATACTTATTTTTCTTCATCTTTAAGCATTTTACACTCATTTGCATGTGCACAATGCAACAATTCATAACAAATGACAAACATTTTGTTCGTAAAAAACAAAGATCGAAAAATTAGATAAAATTCCCCCCATTGTGAATTGACCCAACAATCACAATTTCTAATAAGATTTCACTGCTAATACAGGGATAAGATTTCACTATTTTATAAGCAAACTTTCTATACAACACAATTAATATGAGATAAAAAAATTTCAAATACAGTAGATTTGCTTGATCACAATTTCATTCATATATCAGGATGGTACAAACTAAAGTTTTGAAAATCGTTCCGTTCTGGCCGGAATGACCAGAATTTTCCGTTCCAGAACAGTGACCGGAATGATGGAGTGTTGTATTTCATACCGGATAGAATTCCGGGTGTTTAGGCTCATTCCGGTCCATTTGGGCATGATTCTAGCATTCCGGCTGGAATGATGATTTCGGTCCGAAATTGTTTGGGATGGTCTTTTTGCAAATCTCTCAGATGCCCATTTCTTTTTTGTAATTATACCAGCAAAGTGATGCCTTTTCTCCTTTTGGGTTCTTCGATTCTATTTCTTCCCCTTGATAGTTAATGGCCCGCAGCTCTCCAAGTCCAATCTCAATGAAAAAACGTGCAGATCCAATCTCCATTGATACAGCCGCAGCTCCTCCACAAAGACGCCAACATCGCTCCACAGCCTTCGATCTACACAGCCAAAGGCGTAGTTCCAACTAGTCGATGACCCCAGAATCCTAATTCCTATATCACCTTCTTTAACGTCACTATGGGCACTGGGTATCCCCTTCTTTAAAATAAATTTTGTATCTTCATATCTATTTTCTGATAGCACCCACCCGCTACTTAATATTAATCAATGTTTTTCTGTTTATTTCGGTTAGGAAGTGATGACTAATTCTCTCCCCATGCTCAAGTTTGATTTTACGAATCTTGGGTTATCAATTTATCATACTGCTATGGATTTATATTTCGGAAAATACTACTCTTATCGTTGTGGTTTTTTAATTTTTTTTATCTTAGTGATTAAGGAAGTATTTTTTAATAATATTGTATTTTTTTAAATATTTAAAAGTGTTAAAAAAATACATGAATGAAAAAGAAAAAAAATAAAAAAAAAAATCCTATAGTTAACGGTAGCTAGGAGCGGTGGCTGTAGTGCCACTCTTATATTTTACACATTAGTGTATCAAAATTGGGCCCTTCTCTTTATGCACATTGGAATAGAACTTCTGCACATTGATACTTGTCTTCATTTCTCTTTGAGATGGTTATTGATTGATTTAAATAGGATGTTACTTTGGGTAAGTTTTAAGGAAAAATAAAAGAATAAAGATAAATGAGTTTCTTTTCATTTTTTCTCTCTTAAGAAATACAAAGCATTTTTTTCCATTTATTTTAGAATATAGTTATTATTATATATAATTTATTCATTTAATGTCTATCCCGAAACGGTATGTCAAGAAGTATCGATATCAAAATATTCCGTTTCCATACCTCAACCGAAACGGAATTCAAAACTTTGGTACAAACATGGAAAAGCCTGTATTGCAAATGGAAAAGCCTCCATCTACCAAAAGATTGTGTCCACTGACATACTTTGACTCATCACTTCCCAAATAAAGAGCAGCTTCAGCCACATCTTCTGGTTTGAGGAGATTGCCTTTAAGGTTGGAATAAACACTATAAATTCCATTGTCATCAAGTTTTAAGAAATCCTTTGCCAATGGTGTAGCAACTAGATAAGGTGATACACAGTTCACACGAATGCCAAACTGTCCAAGTTCCACTGCTGTGTTTCTCATTAATCCCACCACGCCATGCTTGGAGCTCGTGTAGGCATGCGATGAAGACCCACCTATAGTAGAGCAAACACTAGCAGTTGTAATAATGCTGCCACGGCGAGCCGGGACCATGACACGAGCTGCATGTTTGGTTCCAAGGAAGGCACCAACTAGGTTAACACCAATTACTTGCTCAAAGTCAGCCTTGGTGTTGTCAAGGATGTTTGGTTTGGCAACGCCACCAACACCAGCATTGTTGAACATAATGTCAAGCTTTCCAAACTTGGAAACAGCAAAGTTAATTGCGTTTTCCACATCTGTTTCCTTGTTGACATCACAATGGACGAAGGATGTGGATTTAGAGTTTAGATCATTGCAGACAGAATGACCCAAGTCATCTTGGATGTCTGCAATAACAACTTTAGCTCCATGTTTGGAGAAGAGTCTTGCTGTAGACTCCCCAATGCCACTTGCTCCACCAGTGATTACTGCCACTTTCCCTTCTAGCCTGTGACAATAGGAAAATTATCCTGGTCGAGTTATTATCCGAACTTTAGGATTTTAATTTTGGGGTTGTTTGGGAATTAGTTTATATGAGATTAAAAAGTAATTTAATATGTAACACAAATAAATTAATTTTATAATTAAAAAAAATTAAAGATAGTTTAAACATTTTTTAAGATTCTTAACGCAACCCCAATCGGATTTATACCCATTTTTACTGTTTTAATATAACATTAAATATAAATTGCAAGAATATAAATTATAAAAGATGGTTGAGATTAAAAAAAAAAAAATCTAGTCCACGAACAAAGAGGTCTAGACTCTATTAGCAAAAAACATCTTAGGCTACGATTGAATATTAGGATGTTCAAGATGATATGTGAATAATAATAAATAACAAGAAAAATCATCAACAACAGTAACCAATACAAATTAACAAGAAACAGTAACAATACGAAGTGAGTTTGACTTTTTGATACTTCCACACAACAGTATCAAATCCACAAAAGCTCTATAGTTAAAAACATCAAAAAGAAAAAAAAATACTTGGAAGAAACTGATGAAGGAGAAGAAATGGAGAATGAAGCTCAGCCGCCTCCGATTTCACTAAAAGCAGATAGATTGAAGTGGAAGTGGAGAGATGCTATCTTATCCACTCATAGAACTTCAGATTGAGAATGTAAAAGTAATCCCAAGATTAAGCGAGATAGGGGTGACCATCACGAGTGTTCGGATGTAGGCAAATGCATGGTAATGGTGATAAAATGCTTACATGGCGGGTTTCTATTGGAGGACTGGTTTTCTCCTAAAAACAGATAGGCTAATCTCTAAGTTTCTCTTCATAGAATTCATTTTATCTCATTATCCAAATATGTCCTTAGATTCACAAGATCATCTTATTACAAACGTTAATGTAACACATAGTTCATGACTGTCGGAATAGCATAAAAGCAAAACTACTCAAAAGGAGAAAAACAGATGATCTAAGAGAAAGTTTCCTTAACATAATGTCTAATTTTGTCAAATTGTTAATACGATACAATTCTCGAAGAACCTGAAAATTTTCTATAGTACCTGCGGGCAGCCACTGAGACTAAAGAAACACTTGTCATGGCAGCCTGATTTCTAAAACCTCTGCAGCTAGGGAAACGAAAATAGACCCCCAAAATTAGAACTTTAACCAAGTTGCATTGGCATCACTTCTCAAAGTAACTACCCTTATATAGAGGCATTTCAATTAACGTGGTCCATATGCTAGCTAATTGATAGCTGACATGTCCTTTTAATTCTTGGACGGCAATTCTTGGTTTTCACTATATAGTAACATTTAATAAAGTGTTTATATTACATAATTTGATTTGGAAAATAAATTTTAAATTTTAAATTTTACAAATCAAATCTTACAATTTAAGTTATGTGAATATTATGTTCTACACACTGGCTTGAGAATATATGAAATAACTTGTAGTAACAAGGCCGGCCACTCAAAATTTTCCCAAATATATTTTTTTTTTCACAAATATCCCGTTGCTTTGCATGTATTGGTGTATTTTTCATTAGAAAAGTTTTCTTATCAGTCATTATTTACCACCCTACATCATACTCTCATATTCTATAAAAAAAACACCATACATCCTATAAAAAAGCTATAGGTACCATGTGGGGGTATGAAAGTAAATAGTCAGTAAATCTCATTATTTTCTTTATTACCATTTTTTTGGCTATTTCTATTTGCATCTTTGTTCCAAATGCATGGTCAGCTAGACAACATCAATCAGTATCATTCATCTAATTACTTATTCCTTGTATAGCTAAGAACTTTTTCCGGTTATCAGCATCCAAATAAGATGCCTTTGGTACACAGAATATGCTGTAGCATTCATTGGATCATATGATATAACCTGATCTAGAACCCACCCACCCCAATAGAAAAAGCCATCGGTGTGCTTGGTCTGGCTTCCTTTTTCCAACGTCTCACCATTATCTTATCTTTTTTTTCTATAAGTTTTATTTAGCAGTTGGTTTTTTTATTTTTCTTTATCAGTTAGTATATGTTCTGTTCGAAGGATTTGTTAGCATACTATGTACAAAGAACCAGCATGTTTGAACTTTCACCTTTAAAAAAAGCTGTAATTAATTACTTCGAACTTTGGTTTTGCATGTTTGGGTTTCAGTGTGACCATTAAGGGAGATCAGCAGATGACCACAGGTAGGTAGCTCCTAACTCTGGCTTTATTTCACAATAATTTTATTTGCAGTTTATTTTACAGTCACATCTTTCTTAGCATCCACATGGAACTTTACGAGAATTTTAACATTCCTAAATTTTAGAAGTTCACCACTAACCCAACGAATCTTCTAAAACCAAGCATAAATTATTGTTTCATCATCGCAAAATACTGATGAAGCTTTTACAGTGAGATAATTGTTCTATTTTGCTCACAGGCGCGAGTTAGGGCAGATGGAACACGAGCGGAGAGCTTATTATAGGAAACTGAAGATTCAAACTTTTCAATCACTTTTATATACATCTTGAGCACTCCACAAATTTGATTGGCTGCGTCTCTTTTTTTTTAATATAAAATAAATGTTGAGTTCCACCACATCTATGGAGTGCGCAAAGAATATGCAAAAATGACTATATGTTGCAGAGTTGCTAAAAAATTAATTTCGAGCTCCATTTGATTCAGTTGAAAATTTAAATATATTAAAAATAATAAGTTGCAACCTTAAAATACCGTTGGCCAAAGGCCTCTAGCAACATGGCATTACTTTCAAACCTTTATCATCTGTGATAGATTAGATAGGATTGATGAGATGAATAGCTAAGTTTTATTTTACAATATTTATAATTATTCGAATAATTTTGTAAATAATATTAAATGTTAAATAAATATTATACAGTCTACTTCGCATGTCTATTTCTATCACATTCTAAACTTATAGTTGGGACTTCTTATTGTAGAATCTGGTTTTGTTTGTAGGCGGCCTGATTGATGGCCTGTTCTGACAAAGATTTGTTTCGAGTTTTTAATGAATTTTCACGGATGATTGAGCCATGGAGTGAAGGCTTCGGCCAATAGGTGGCCTTTTGACCCATTTTCACCTTAGATCCGATCCTATGGATTAGGGTTTACTTGCATTGTATTCTTATAAGTAATTCTACATACAATCGTGAAATGTGTAAACACCGCGTAATCGCTTTGAAAAAGAGTAGGATCTACTATTAAAAAATTAATTTTTTTCATGTGGGTCTCATGTTTTATTCACTTTTTTCAAAGCGATTATGCGACGGTTGCACAATTCACGGTTATAAATATCTTTTCTCTATTCTTATATACTTCGTGCTTCTTTTGCCATCATCAAAACTAAAATTTTTTACAACTATGTAAAGGTGAATATATTGTCGAACTACATAAATCTTAGCTTGTATCGTGCGTAAATGAATCTATTTTTCATTTTTTTTCACTCATTGTTCTTAACACTTTAGATCTTCAGTAGAAACTCTAGAAGACTCAACTCCGATTAAATACTATACAATTGAGTGTTACAGTAAAGAAAATGATGTTGCAACTACCGCACGTAAGGACCCGAAGTCTTCAATTCCATTAATAAAGAAGAATATTGAAGCACCGGGCCCTGTTCATAGCGTGATTCATGGTTCCAAATTACGCCGTGCATCACGCAAATTTGAAGGTTCTTCCTCCACCAGGACATTATTTAGTTAAACTTTATTTTCAATTAACAGTACAATAATACTAACATCATAAACTGTGTAAAAACGTTTCACCATCGAATAAATGTTTTTTCTCGTCTTTTAATTAGCTTCAACATAGAAAATTTGTCCCCACGAGGATTAATAAGAAAAATGTGAGTTAATTAATTACTTGATAGTCTCGAAATATAGTTGAAATAATAATATTCCCACCATTTCATAAGATATCGTATGATTTAAATTGTTTATATAATCACTAATTTTACGTATTTGTGGTAGAATATATAAGAGATTTGATTGAGCTGAATTATTGCATATTTTATACGTCTAGAATCCATATATTTATTATTTAATTATATTATTATTAGTTTTAGATGAAAAAATGGTTAAGATGCATAAATCCGAGTTGTAATTTAAATTGATTTATAGCATAGTTTATGCTTAATTTTATAACTTATGATTTAATTGGGCAATATTTTCTTTACATGCAGAACACATTTTTTTATATTCTATTCTTCTTTTTATTTTAATTTTTTCTGATTTCTATTTTTCTTTTCAGGCCATGAAATGCAAAGCATGAAAAAATAGAAAAGTAAAAATAAGGCCTCGTTTGTTTTCTAAGATAAGATGAGATGAGTTGAAATTAAAGTTAAAAAGTTGAATAAAATATTATTATAATATATTTATTATTATTATTTTTATTTTGAAATTTGAAAAAGTTGATTTGTTTATTTTATTTTGTGTGAAAATTTAGAAAAGTTATAATGATGAGATGAGAGTAGTAGGTTTTTCTTTTGGTTTCTCTAAAGCCACACACGCACACGGGACCCAACATTTTTTCTCTTGGTGTTTGGACGGAAGTAAGGCAAAACTCTTTTGGTTCTCTCTCAAAACGCATGTCGGGCAACACACACGGGAAAGGAAAAAGAAAAAAACAGACGTACGCCGCACGAAAAACCTTGAAGGGTCCAACTGCCGCTGCTCAGCCTCCTCTATCTCCATTAATTTGGCTTGCTCTTTCCACTCTCTAATATTTATTTAATTTTAGTTTAAAGTTTATGATGTATTTTTGAGATATTTGGCTTAGACCATTGGGCATTTTATTTGCTGTTTATTTACTTGATGTTAGTTATTTTTCTTGCTTCTTTAATCTTCCATTAAATAGGCATTACAATTGTTATGCATTGATTTTGAGAATTTATGATTTAAATACAAGGATGGACCCCAGAATTTTGATTTTGGGGCTTTTTAATTTTCAGCTCATATCGCATTAATTATTTTCTAATCTAGCTTAGTTCTTATTTTAGCTTTGTTAATCTTTTAGTTCCATTGCATATTAAGTTAATTAGGATTTAATTAATTTCGGTTTTATTAATTAATTTTATGATTAATTGAGATTGTTTAATTAGCTTATTTGGTTCCTTGATTTTTAATTTCAATTTGTTAGTCTCTTATATTTCATTTCGACAATAAAAAAATATAAAAATATAAATCTAGTCCATGACTAGTACCCTTTTTATTCCAGTTGCGCTTTTCCATTCATTGCACATACCACAACTTTTAATTTCTCTTTGTGAATATTTTCACCATTTTAAACGAGTTTGATTTTAAGCAACTTTTCCTGATGAGACAATTTAAGAATTTATTCCTAATTATTACACGACATCCTCCTACACTTGAGATAGCTTTCGCGCTGCTCATTTTTTAGTGAGTCAAGTTTTTGGCACCATTGCCGGAGATTAGTTTCTTGACTTAAATTTAAACTTGTTATTTTTATTTTTATTTTTATCTCAAATGTTTCTTTCACTATCTTATCTCTGATTACACATTTCACTTGTCACCTACTACTCAGTTGCTTGAACATTACTTATGCTATTTGGATTGATGTTTCATGTCATGGGTGAGAGATAATTCAAATAGGTTGCTTAGAGTTACATCGAGCACTAAGAGTAGTATACACAGTTCAGAGATAGATAGTTCTTCTATTTTTTCTACAAACGAGGACATTAAAATTGAACAAATCATGGCTGCATCTGCACCACACACTCTTAGGGATTATTTGCAACTCACTCGCACCACTATACCATCATGCATTATTTTACCTGATGACGCACCTGATTTTTCTATTAAGCATGGCATGATGTCAGTGATACCTCAGTTCCACATGATGGATTCTGAGAGTCCTTATCAGCACCTGACAGATTGTGAGTTGGCCTGCACTACTTTTATCAATAGAGCCACTACTGATGAATTTATTAGACTTCTTTTATTTCCTTTCTCTTTAAAGGATAAAACAAAGATTTGGTTTAATTCCTTTGAGGCCTAATAGACTAGTTGGTCTGATATGCAGCGTAAGTTCTTATAAAAAAAATTTCATTTTCAGAGAACTCAGTATTTACAAGAGCAGATCAGCCAGTTCAATCATAAATCTGGCGAGACTTTCCAGGCCAGCTGGGAAAGTTTTAAGGATTTGGTGAACATCTGTCCACATCACGGTTTTGAATCCTGGAGGCTAGTGAATTATTTTTACACTGGTCTCACTCTAGAATGCAAGCAGTTTGTTCAGACTATATGCAATGGATAATTCTTTAGCAAGGAACCTGATGAAGCATTGTCATTTTTTAACTATCTTGCTGAGAGCGCATAACAATGGAACACTCGGACCCAGTATTTCAAGAGAATGGGTCTGAGCAGATGCAATCAGCGAACTGGGTTAACAAAGTACAAAATCAGCCTTTCTCCAATACATATAATCTGGGGTAGAGGAATCACCCAAATATCTCATGGAGGAATGATCAACCTAGCTGGTCTCCACACCTTCTCAGCAGCCATTTCATCAGGCTACTTCTCAACACCAGTATCAGCCATATCAGAGTTCTCAGAGTTATCCTTTTGTAGCATTTTCAGGATTTCAGCCTCATGTAGCTGCACAGAGTTCTCAGCCTCAATCATCTACGAATAAGTCTCTAGATGACAGTATGGTACAAATGACCAATAAACTTCAGCAATTCATGCAGATTCAGGCCACCACAAATAATCAAAACACTCAGGCCATAAATGACTTGCTGGGCACCATCAATAAGATGAGCACGACATTGAGCTCTCTAGAAAGAGGGAAATTTCCAGCGCAAGCTTAGCCTAATCCTCAAGTATACCAGCAATAACCACAACAGGTACATAATGTCTCAGGGGAGGTTATTGAGACAGCGAAGGCCATTCCTATTTTATGAAGTGGAAAGGAAGTTCCACAACTTGAGATGACCATGGACAGACATGTAGTTGCTCATATACCTGAAGATGTAACAAAGACTGATGAAGCTGAAAAAGAACCAAAGGAGACCAAAGTCGAAGAAGCCTGTGAGTGCAGAGGCTGAAACTAGTAAGGTTACCAACTTCTGGTTCCCTATCCTCAGAGATTGGCAGCTGGCCAAAAGAACAAATACCACACTAAGATTCAGAGATCTTCAAGCAAGTAAAGATTAATATTCCACTCTTGTATGCCATACAACAAGTTTTTTCATATGCAAGATTTTTGAAGGACTTGTGCACAGTGAAGAGGAAGTTGAATGTAAAGAATAAGCTCTCCCAACATTTCAAAAGTTCATTGATATTGAGTGAGACTCTTCAAAAGTTCGGAGATCCCAGCTCTCCCAATATTTCTATTATGATCGGTGAGCCACACATTGGGAGAGCTTTACTTGATTTGGGGAGTAGTGTGAACTCACTACCGTTCTCAGTGTATGAGCAGTTGGGATTGGGTGAGCTGAAAAATGCCTCCATCATGCTACAATTGGCTGACAGATCATTTAAGGTGCCGAGGCGTATTGTTAAGGATGTGCTGGTCCAGTGGACAAATTTTATTACACAGTAGATTTTGAAGTTTTTGATATGCAGCAGCCAGCCTCCACTATTTACCAATCTCCTGTCATCCTTGGAAGACTATTTCTAACTACATCAAATGCTTTGATTAATTGCAGAAGTGGAGTTCTGAAACTTACTTTTGGAAACATGGCACTTGAGTTGAACATTTTTAATGCTTGCAAGATGCCAGCACATTTTGATGACACAAGTGATTTGAATGTTGTAGAGAGTTTGACATCAACAAAATTTATTTGCTTGACTTTTCGTTTCTCTTATGATAATTCCATTTTTCAGACACCTAAATTTTTAGTTGATGAAAAAACTGACCATGTTAATGAAAATGTCTTTGAAGTTTTGGACTATTTTGCAGATTATTCTTTACCACTTAAAGTATAATTTGCAAACGCAAGATGGCAACCACAGTTTGAAATTCTACCACCACCAGACATACTTAAATCTTCAAAAGAAGAAGTTCCCCATTTGGAATTGAAATCATTTCCTCAAGATTTAAAGTATGTTTTTCTTGGTCCTGAAGAAGACACTTTTCTTTTGATGATTTCCTCGAAGTTAAATCAGAAGCATGAAGCCCAGTTGATTGAAATCTTAAGAAAGCATCGAGGCGCAATTAGTTGGACAATACCCAACATTAAAGATATTGATGTTGTTGTTTGTACCCACTGAATCCATCTTGAAGACGATGCTAGACCGGTTCGTGATACTCAACGTAAGCTCTATCCTACCATGAAGGAAGTTGTCAAAGAGGAAGTGCTCAAACTGTTTGCAGTGGGTATCATTTACTCCATCTCAGACAGTAAGTGGGTAAGTCCAACTCAAGTGGTACCATAAAAATCTTGTTTAACTGTTGTAAAAAATGAGAAAAATAAATTGATTTCAACTAGAATGGTCACTGGCTGGAGGATGTGTATTGATTATAGAAAACTTAATTCAGCCAATAGGAAAGAACATTTTTCTTTACCATTTTTGGATCAAGTTTTAGAACGTGTGGCTAGTAATGCATTTTACTGTTTCTTGGATGGATTCTCAGATTATTACCAAATTATTGTTGCA
This sequence comes from Juglans mandshurica, assembly GCA_022457165.1. Lineage (NCBI taxonomy): Eukaryota > Viridiplantae > Streptophyta > Magnoliopsida > Fagales > Juglandaceae > Juglans > Juglans mandshurica. The sequence continues at coordinate 6,004,415 of CM039633.1, read as the reverse complement.
CCTGAGGACCAGGAGAAGACCACCTTCACCTGTTCTTTTGGCACTTTTGCTTTTACCAGAATGTCTTTTGGTTTGTGTAATGCTCCAGCTACTTTTCAAAGATGGATGATAAGTATTTTTCTGACATAATTGAGGATATTTGTGAAGTATTCATGGATGATTTCTTTGTTTTTGGAAAAACTTTTGAGAGTTGTTTACATAATCTTGCTGTGTTCTTCAAAGATGTGAATAAAGAAATCTTTTGCTTAATTAGGTGAAATGCCAATTTATGGTTACTCATGGCATTGTTTTAGGTCATATTGTTTCTTCTGAATGTATAAAGGTCGATAAGGCAAAAATTGAATTAATATATAAACTTCATATCCCTAGGATGGTTAAAGATATTCATTCATTTCTTGGTTATGTTGGCTTTTATAGACGATTTATTCAGGGGTTTAGTTCTATTGCAAAACCTTTGTGTACTCTTTTACAAAATGATGTTGAATTTGTTTGGTCTGATGAGTGCCAAAAAGCTTCTGATACCCTTAAGGAATCACTTACCACACCCCCCATTATGCAACCCCCACAATGGGACCTTCCCTTTGAAGTCATGATTGATGCTAGTGACTATGTCTTAGGAGCTATTTTGGGTCAACGTGTGAATAACATGCCTTCTGTGATTTACTATGACAGTAGGACTTTAAATGAAGTCCAAAAAAATTATACCACTGTTGAAAAAGAATTGCTTGCAGTGGTTTTTGCACTTGATAAGTTTTGGGCTTACATTCTTGGTTCCTATGTTACTATTTTCAATGACCACTATGCTCTTAAGTATTTGTTGGCTAAGAAAGATGCAAAACCACACTTGATCCGTTGGATTTTACTACTTCAAGAGTTAAACATCACCATTAAAAACAAGAAAGGAGTCGAAAATGTGGTGGCTGACCATCTCTCCAGATTGCCACCATCCTCCCCTTCAAAATTCATTTTTCCTCTTGATGATAGTTTCTCGGATGAGCATCTATTTGGGGTTCACAAAGCTCACTGGTTTGTTGACATAGTCAACTATTTGGTGACTAAACATTTGCCCTCTAAATGGTCTATCCAAGATTAGTGCCGATTTCTCTCTGAGGTACAACACTTTTACTTTGATGATCCTTACCTTTTCAAATATTGTTCGGACCAATTGATTCGAAGATGCAATCCTGATGATGAGTTTTCTACTGTATTGAGATTTTGTCATATGGGTGCATGTGGTAGTCATTTTTCAGCAAAGAAAATAGTCGCTAAAATTTTACAAAACGGTTTTTACTAGTCTTCCATGTTTAAAAATGCTTACAATTTTTGTTAAGCATTGTGAGCCTTGTGAAAAATTGGGATTCATTTGGAAAAGAGACATGATGCCTCTTTCCCCTATTCTCACTTTAGAAATTTTTTATTGTTGGGGAATAGACTTCATGGGAACTTTTCCGATTTCCTTTGGAAACACATATATTTTATTGGCTATGGATTATGTTTCAAAATGGGTGGAGGTCTTCGCTTGCAAAACAAATGATCATCGTGTTGTCCTAAAATTTTTGCAATCTCTATTTGCTCGCTCTGGCATGCCCAAAGTTATCATTAGTGATGGGAGTTCTCATTTTTGTAACAAACCATTTTCTACACTCACGAAGAAATATGATATCACACACCGACTTTATACCTCTTATCACACTCAAACAAATGGGCAAGTAGAATTGGCAAACAGAGAGATTAAAATCATTTTAAAGAGAAAACTATCAATCCTAATATGGAAGACTGGTCAGTTAAGCTTCTTGATGTTTCGTGGGCTTATAGGACAGATTTTAAAACTAATCTAGGGATGTCTCCTTATCGATTAGTTTATGGTAAAACTTGTTATTTACCTATTGATATTCAGCATCGAGCTATTTGGGCTATAAAACATGTTAACATATCACTTGATGAAGTTTCAGAGTTGAGAAAATTGCAGATCAATGAATTGGATGAAACTCGTCGAGACGCATATGACAACGCCGAGCAGGTGAAGGAGCGCATGAAAATTCTACATGATCAAAAAACTCATCCCAAGCATTTCACACTTGCCCAGGAAATTCTTCTTTACAACTCTCGCTTACACATTTTTCTTGTTAGTAAATTGAAATCCCGATGGAGTGGGCCTTACATTGTAAAGAAGATTCACCCTCATGGAGCAGTAGACATTGTCAATCCGAAAAATGGCAATAGCTTCATTATCAATTGACAACATCTAAAGCCGTTTATGATTGCTTTTGAGCCAAACGAAGAGATCTTGCTTGTGCAAGACCCTAGGGGAGTATTTAGATTTTTTTTCTTCCATTTACGGCTTTCTTTAATTGCATTTTGTCTTTTATCTACATTTATTATTTTGCTTTGGTTTTATATCACATGCTAGGTTGTCTGTTTTGCTTACTTATTCCTGTGCGCTTTGGTTTCTTTCGTTCGATTCATTGAGGACTATGTCTCTCATTAGTTGGGGGTAGCGTGTTTCCATCGGACAACACAATTTAACATTGATACACATATGATTGACACACACTCTATTTATAACATTTTGTGAAATTTGAGTACCTTGGTGGAGTGATAGAGCGGAATTCTTTTTGTGAATATTTATTTTCAAGCTTGAGCATAGCATGATTTTCAATGCATCACATTTTGTTGATGTGTGGTTTGAAACACCGGGATGCTATACTTATTGAGATGAGACTTGGTAAGATTTATATAGAACGAATAGCAAATTTTGAAGGATATTTTGCACATGCTTATACTTGTAGTGTTCCTCATTTACTGTTCATTGATTTAACAAATGAAAAGTAAACTGTAGGATTACCGAGCCATGCTAAAAAGAAAGAAAGAAAGAAAGAAAGCAAAAAAAAAAAAAAATGAGAAAAAAAAGAGATTTGAAAAGAATAGAAAAAAAAGGGATAAAGGCGGCTTAACTGATCTGTCACCCAATCCCAACTGCTTATACACTGAGAACGGTAGCAAGTTCACACTACTCTCCAACTCAAGTAAAGCTCTCTCAATGCGTGACTCACCGATCATAATAGAAATGTTGGGAGAGCTGGGATCTCCGAACTTCTGAGGAGTCTCGCTCAATATTAATGCACTAACTTTCTCCGTCAGGAAAACTTTCTTATTTACATTCAGCTTCATCTTCACTGTGTACTGAGAATGGTAGCAAGTTCACACTACTCTCCAAATCAAGTAAAGCTCTCTCAATGCGTGACTCACCGATCATAATAGAAATGTTGGGAGAGCCAGGATCTCTGAACTTCTGAGGAGTCTCACTCAATATTAATGCACTAACTTTCTCCGTTATGAAGGCTTTCTTCTTTACATTCAGCTTCATCTTCACTATGCACAAATCCTTCAGAAATTTTGCATATGAAGGAACTTGTTGTATGGCATCCAAGAGTGGAATATTAATCTTTACTTACTTGAAGATCTCCTGAATCTTAGTGTGGTATTTCTTCTTATGGCCAGCTACCAATCTCTGAGGATAGGGAACCACATGTTGATACCCCTTACTAGTTTCGACTTCTGCACTCACAGGCTGGTACCCCCATTTTTTCTATTCTTTTCAAATCTCTTTTTTTTTCTCCTTTTCTTTTTCCTTCTTTTTTTTTTTTTTAGCAGGACTCGATAGTCCTGCAATTTTCTTTTCCTGTGTTAAATCAATGAACACTAATGAGGAACAATACAAGTATAAGTATGTGCAAAATGTCCTTCAAAATTTGCCCTTCGTTCTATATAAGTCTTACCGATTCTCATCTCAATAAGTATAGCATCCCGGTGTTTCAAACCACAAATCAACAAAATGTAATGCATCAGAAAACATGTTCTATGCTCAACCTTGAAAATAAATCTTCACAAAAAGAATTACGCTCAACCAAGCCTCATGCATTGTATAATATATATTAAGATTATTTAATAAGAGTAATTTTATATGTAGTCGTGGAATGTGTAATCGCCGTGTAATCATTTTGAAAAAGAGTGAGATGTACTATTAAAATTTAATTTTTTTCATGTGGATCCCGTTTTTACTCTTAATTGCAAAGATCATTTTCATTTAATAACTATTTCAAAGTAGGTGGATTTGAATTTAGGTTTAATGGGAAAAAGATTTCCTCAAGTTTTACTTAGGGTTGAGTATGCACCGACTTACTAGGAGTTGGATTCTCCTAAATCTGACTCTGACTTTGACTTTGTTGGAATTCGAATATGAACTTTGACTCCGACTTGTCGGAGTAGAGTTGGATTTGGGCTTTTAACTTTGGGTTTTTTTTTTTTTAGTTTCATATTTAGCCTATTTAAAAAAGAATATTTTGTGGGCTTTCAAATTTCAATTTTTCAAAAAATAAAAATAAAAACTAAAACTAAATCATTTACTGCTAATTTACTTATATACTAATATCTAATTTACTTTTATACTAGACTTATAGTATAGCGTCTAATTATATTTTATCATACAATAATATTACAAATTATTATACTATAGTATTACATGTTATTATATTATACTAGTGTCTAACTTATTTATAACTTATTTCTAGACTATACTTATTTCTAGTGTCTAATTACTTGTTATTATACTTTTATAAATTAGTATTATGTATTATTAACTTATTATACTAGACTTATATATTAGTTATTTCTATACTAGTGTCTAATTTATTTTTATACAAGACTTATATTATAGTGTTAGTTCTTTCATGTTCACGACTACGTTTGGGTAGCCAACATGCCTCAACACTTTTCAAGTATTCTCGTACTATTGGAAATACTCCACATGCCAAATGCAATGAACCATCTTCGTATCAAAGTCTTTCCAAAAATCACTATAATATTTATCTCTATTATATATAAATAAAAATTAAAATCAATAATATTTATCACTATTACATATAAATAAAAATAAAATCACTATAATATTTATCACTATTAAATATAAATAAAAAATAAAATCATTATAATATTTATCACTATTATATTTAAGTAAAAAATAAAATCACAATAATATTTATCACTATTAAATATAAATAAAAAATAAAATCACTATAATATTTATTACTATTATATATAAATAAAAAATAAAATCACTATAATATTTATCACTATTAAATATAAATAAAAAATAAAATCACTATAATATTTATCACTATTATATATAAATACAAAATAACATTACTATAGTATTTATCACTATTATATATATAAAAATAAAATCATTATAATATTTATCACTATTATATATAAATTAAAAATAAAATCACTATAATATTTATCATTATTATATACAAAAATAAAATAAAATCACTACAATATTTATTAATATTAAAATATCACTATAATAAAATCATTATAATATTTATTACTAAAAATAAAATCACTATAATATTTATGGGACCTACACATTTTTCAACTACCTATCTAAATACATAGATATTAATTACATGATTACATCCCCTGCCAGAAGTGCCCGAACAAGGTGGCAAATGTTATCCTTCTAGCTTGCAGAGGGACCTCCCAACAAAGACAGAAACAAACCTAGCAAAGTCAAAATAACAAAAAGCAATGATGCTCGCCAATGATTGCTTGTTCTAAGAGAAAATCTACCCAACAGGCATTTTGGTGGCTGCTCTTGGTTTGGATTTTCATCTTCCCCAGTTTCCAACAGTTTCGATGCATCTGCAGGAAAGACTCTTGCTTAGCCTAGATTGTAAGAACAGGATGGATAACATGTCTTTTAGTTAGCATGTGGAGTTGCAATGAAAAATAATCACCAAACCGAGCAAGAATTAAAGCCTTGCTGCTGATATATTTCAGGGGGGATGAATTAGAAAAGGATATCTACGAACCCAAATTCTTATTCCCAGAAATTACAAAGCAAATTAAGAACATATTATTATATACACCATGCAAGGAAGGAAAGAGATGTAAGGGACCTTTATTTTTGGTTGTTTGGTTGGCCAGGAAGGAAAAGAAGGGAAAACCTTTCATTGCGGCAGGGGGGATACGGGGTTGCATTGAGTTCTCCAAACTTCAAAGAAAGCAAAAGGTTGATCCCTCAATTTCCCTTGCCCTCCCCCAAATTTAGAGAGAAAGATAGAGAGAAAACTGATTCCCCTCCAATTTCCCTTCCTCCCTTATGAGTTCCAAGAATCCGTAACTAAGAAGAATATCAAACTATAAGAAAGATTTTGTATTTCACTTAGGTTTATATCTTCAAATTCAATTGATATTATAATTCTGTTATATTAATTCCATATTTGCTATAATGCATGCATGTTACATTCAGGAACATCAAACATGGATGACAAATGTTTCTGAGTTGGATAATTTCAACCTATTTCATAGCTATAGGGCAGCCACAAACTTCCCTTTCGCATGATTGATATCGACTGAAGTGTCAAAGTCACTAGTTCCATAATTAAATCGCGCAGACATTGTGCACCGATTCAGGCAATGTAAGACCACAAAACCTGCAGATCCAAACATATCCAGGGGAACCTTCCCAGTGGCATTGACGCTAGAGATCAGAAATGCATAGTATCTTGGGGGTAAAAGAGCATGTGTACTGCCTAGGTTATTTTGACCTCCTCTCCCTTTTTGGTGATTCTCGACGCCTAGGACTCTTACTTCCTCGTTTTTTGTGCTTATTCTTTCGTTTGCTTGTTTGCCGTTGGGGGGGGGGGGGGGGTGATGTTCTGGGCGATCAATCGTTCCAACTCGCCATTGTTCCTCATTTCTTCCTCTTTTCGTTTTAAGTTTGTAGTAGTCCTTGGTTCTATGTCCCCTTTGTTTTGTGATTAGTGCAGTACTTCTCGGTTTGGCGTTCGTTATCGTTGATTGGTTCTTCTTCCTTTGTTTTTTTTTCTAAATAGTGTACATAATAGCCACTATACCTTCTTAAATTACCATCCCGCCTTGACTCCTGTTGGTCTCTCTTCACCTTTTGACCTCCATCTCGGTCTTTCCTGTGTCCTCCTTTCTATTCTCGTTCACTCCTTTTCAATTGGGTGGTTAAGGCGATCAAGGTATTTTCAGCATTAACAAAATCATCAGCCTTGTACATGAACTCTCATAAGGTGGAAGCGGTTTTTCGGGCCAACTTGGCCATGAAAGGGCTCCTTGGCCAAACACCTCCCAACAGTGTTGCTAGCATGATTTTCTCTTCTTAGTCATCAGTCGTCATTTCTTCTTTATTGAAGCGTGTCAATTCCGCTTTCAAACTTTCCTCCTCCCACTGCTTCACAGTCAACAAGTATGCGGCGGGTCTTTTGCGCTTTCTACTCGCCATGAACTGGGTCAAGAACTGTCGGCCCAGTTCTTCAAAACTTTCTATGGAGTTTGATTGTAGTGCACCAAACCACCCTCTCACCGATCCCTTTAGACTCAAAGGGAAAGCTCTACACGCAATTTCTCTAGGGAACCCGTGAAGGGTCATATGGACTTTGAAAGTCTCAAAGTGCTCCACAGGATCTTTAGAGCCATCGTAGAGGTCCATCGACGGGAATTTAAATCTGGCGGGCAAAGGCATCGTCATGACTTCCATAGAAAATGGTAAATTTGTGCTGGACCGCAACTGATCGACCGAAAAGGATGTTCCTATCTTCTTGGCCATCCCCTCATATTTATCCATCAAGCTACGTACGTCACAGTGCAACTTCTTTGCTTCCTCGTTCTCTTGATGGCCTTTTCCCGCACTATTTACTTCCATCTCTATCCTGTCAGCCTGACTGGGTGTAGCATCCTCTCCTAACGGCCCATTTTGTGACTTGAGAGTCTTATTTTCCTTACACAGTGCATCCACCTTTGTGGAAAGTTTCTTTATCATCTCCTCCATTTCCGCAACTTTCATCTCCATTTCCGCAAGTTTCTCCTCCACGTTTTGTGAAGTTTCACCCTGATCTCTAGTTGCCTAAAACCAAGTAGTGATAGGCATGTGAAAAACACGTAAAGTGTGAGACTTAACAAATCCCACAAACGACGCCAACTGTTATGGATGAGTTTCACCGCCACCACCTTACAATTACCAGCAACCAAAGAGTAGACAGCATGGGGGTTCGAGGCAACGCCTCTGATGCCTAAGTCAGTGATTTGAAGATGATAATAATAATAACAATAATTCGGTCCCTTTACTTACCTGGATTTTTCCTTTATATAGAGCTCCATGAGTAATCTTTGTTCTCTTATCGGATAGTGATTATCCATTATTTGAATTCATATTTAGAGATAAGGATTCATCTTTTAGCAAATTTGAATAATAACCTCTTTTATCTTTTGCCACCGACTAGATAGTTATCCAGTCGGTATTGACCACGGGCTGGGTTCCCTTGGTACTGGGTTGGGCCTCTCGGTAATGATATAGGTTTTGGTCACAAGTAAGGGCCTAGGTCCACCTTAGGGGCTAACCGGTTGGGATCCCTTCTCCATGGATGTTTGAGTGTGTCTCCAATTTATCTACGTAGCACATTCAATTATAGCACATTCACTCGTAGAACAATTAGAAAAACTAAGCTTGAGTTACATTAATTTCTTCTGTTGTGTACAATTTTAGTGAGAATTCCTACATTTTGCTTTTTGAGCCAATCGAAATTAGATATTTGATTAATGTTAAACACATCTAAACTTTTTTATTTACATACTTATTTTTCTTCATCTTTAAGCATTTTACACTCGTTTGCATGTGCACAATGCAACCGGTCATAACAAATGACAAACATTTTGTTCATGAAAAATCAAGACCAAAAAATTATATGAAATTCCGACCATTGTGAATAGACCCAACAACCACAATTTCTAATAAGATTTCACTGCTAATACAGGGATAAGATTTCAATATTTTATAAGCAGACTTTCTATATAGCACAATTAATATGAGATAAAAAAAATTCAAATACGGTAGATTTGCTTGATCACAATTTCATTCATATATCAGGATGGTACAAACTAAAGTTTTGAAAATCGTTCCGTTCCGGCCGAAATGACCAAAATTTTCCATTCCAGAACAGTGACTGGAATGATGGAGTGTTGTGTTTCGTACCGGATAGAATTCCGGGTGTTTAGGCTATTTCCGATCCATTTGGGCTGGATTCTGGCATTCCAGCCAGAATGGTAATTTCGGTCCGAAATTGTTTGGGATGGTCTTTTAGTAAATATCTCGGATGCCCATTTCTTTTTTGTAATTATACCAGCAAACTGATGCCTTTTCTCCTTCTGGGTTCTTCGATTCTATTTCTTCCCCTTGATAGTTGATGGTGTAGCTGTCCAAGTCCAATCTCAGTGAAAAAAAACCTGCAGATCCAATCTCCATTGATACAGCCGTAGCTACTCGACAAAGACGCCAACATTGCTCTACAGCCTTCGATCTACACAGCCAAAGGCGCAGCTCCGACGAGTCGACGACCCCATAATCCCGATTCCTAGATCCTCTTCTTTAACATCACTGTGGGCACTGGGTATCCCCTTCTTTAAAATAAATTTTGTATCTTCATATTTATTTTCTGAAAGCAGCCACTCACTACCTTGTATTAATCAATGTTTCTTTGTTTATTTATGTTTGGAAGTGATGAATAGTTTCTCTCCCCATGCTCCAGTTTAATTTTACGAATCTTGGGTTGTCAATTTGTCATTCTGCTATGGATTTATATTTTACACATCATTGTATCAAAATTGGGCCCTTCTCTTTATGCACATTGGAATCGAACTTCTACACATTGATACTTGTCTTCATTTCTCTTTGAGATGGTTGTTGATTGGTTTAAATAGGAAGGCGATATCTGAAATGCTTTTACTTTGAGTAGGATTTTTGGAAAAATAAAAAAATAAAGATAAATGAGTTTCTTTTCATTTTTTTCTCTCTCTTTAGAAATACAAAGCATTTTTTTCATTTATTTTAGAATATAGTTATTATTATATATAATTTATTTATATAATGTCTATCCCGAAACGATATGTCAAAACGTATCGATATCGAAATATTCCGTTCTAGTACCTAATCAAAACAGAATTCAAAACTTTTGAACAAACATGGAAAAGCCCGGATTGCTAATGGAAAAGCCTCCATCTACCAAAAGATTGTGTCCACTCACATACTTTGACTCATCACTTCCCAAATAAAGAGCAGCTTCAGCCACATCTTCTGGTTTGAGGAGAGTGCCTTTAAGGTTGGAATAAACACTGTAAACTCCATTGTCATCAAGTTTGAAGAAATCCTTTGCCAATGGTGTAGCAACTAGATGAGGTGATACACAGTTCACACGAATGCCAAACTGTCCAAGTTCCACTGCTGTGTTTCTCATTAATCCCACCACGCCATGCTTGGAGCTCGTGTAGGCATGCGATGAAGACCCACCTATAGTAGAGCAAACACTAGCAGTTGTAATAATGCTGCCACGGCGAGCCGGGACCATGACACGAGCTGCATGTTTGGTTCCAAGGAAGGCACCAACTAGGTTAACACCAATTACTTGCTCAAACTCAGCCTTGGTGTTGTCAAGGATGTTTGGTTTGGCAACTCCACCAACACCAGCATTATTGAACATAATGTCAAGCTTTCCAAACTTGGAAACGGCAAAGTTAATTGCGTTTTCCACATCTGTTTCCTTGTTGACATCACAATGGACGAAGGATGTGGATTTAGAGTTTAGATCATTGCAGACAGAATGACCCAAGTCATCTTGGATGTCTGCAATAACAACTTTAGCTCCATGTTTGGAGAAGAGTCTTGCTGTAGACTCCCCAATGCCACTTGCTCCACCAGTGATTACTGCCACTTTCCCTTCTAGCCTGTGACAATAGGAAAAATATCCGGTCGAGTTAGCATCCGAATTTGAGGATTTTAATTTTGGGATTGTTTGGGAGTTAGTTTATTTGAGATAAAAAAAAAAAAAAAAAAAAAAAAAAAAAAAAAAAAAAAAAAACTAATTTAATATGTAACACAAATAAATTTAAGCATTTTTTAAAATTATTAACGCAACTGGAATTGGATTTATACCTATTTTTACTGTATTTAATATAACGTTAAAAAATCTAGTCCACGAACAAAGGGGTCTAGACTGTATTAGCAGAAAACATCTTAGGCTACGTTTGAATAATAATATAATAATAAATAATTTATAAATAATAATAAAATAAAGACAGCCTACTTAGCATTGGCAATAATGGCCTAGCTAATAATGGTCAAATTAAAATTTTGACTCAAACTTAAGGTTTTGGCCAAAATTTTTGAAGAAATTAATTTATATTGGACTAATTATTTTAAAATTAAAATAATAACATAATATTATATATTTTAATAATTATTTTTTTTATATTTTAAAAATGCCCTCTATATATTAATTAATAATTTAATTTTTACTATCTAAACAAATTATTTAACACAAAGAAGAAATAAAAAAGAAAAGAAGAGAAAATGAATTTTTTTAATAAAATATTATTTTGGTTGATAAATAGTAACTCACCAAATATGACTTTATTTCCTTTAGTTAATAATTTGATTTGAAGTGATTTTAAAAAAATTTAATCAAAATTTAGACTTAGATTAATATTTAGCTAATCTAAAATCAATGTTCTTACCAAACACAGCCTTAATCAGTGGTTGAGTGATAGTTACATTTACCGGATACAGCTATTCCCACGTAAGGGTTACTGATTTGAAAGTACGATTCTCCGTGAAAGCAAATCTTCCTTTTTCTAAGCTTGAGGATTTTAATAAGGAAAAGATGGCATTTTCCTATTATATTTTATCCTAGCTTTGTTTATTTTTACACATTAGATAAAATGATATGATTTGAAATAAAAATAAAAAATTAAATAAAATAATATTAAAATATATGTTTTTAATATTGTTTTTATTTTAAAATATAAAAAATTAAATTATTTATTTTATTTTGTATAAAAATTTAAAAAAATTATAATAATTATATAAGATGAGATGAAAATAATTGTCAAAATAAACGAGGTCTAAGACTTTGGGATTGTTTGGCAATTTAGATAAGAATAGAAATTCTCACTTTATTTCAAAAATTTTTAAAATTGTCTTTCTAAATATTATTCAAACACAAAATAATTTTTAATTTCAAATATTTAATTTTTTCATCTAATCATTATAAATTTTTTAAACTTCTAAACGAAACACAAAAAATAGTATAACTTTTTTAAATTACAAAATAAAAATAATATTAAAAAAATTATACTCAAACAACTTTTTAACTTTATAATAATTTATTCAACTTTTTTTTGTTTTCTTTTTCAAAACTCTACAAAAAAAATCTTAATTCAAATTATTTCATTATTATTCAAAAATTATTTTACAAGAAATACTTCAGACCAGCTCATCTGAAGATGTGAAAAAAACAGCCCTCCACTTATGTAAAGACACGTAAGAAATTTGAGGAAACAACATCATTTGTTCATTTTACACTAATTAAAACACATCTAAACAAAAACCTTCTTCCCTGCGAACAAACCCCTTCTACCCTTGCAACTAAAGAGCCTTCCCCTGCGAAATAATCCAGACACAATCCAGTTCATGGAAATAACAAACACAATCCAACAACATATATAGCATCAAAAGCAGATGCCCCACCTTTAGACCAAACCCAACTACGAAATGAGTTTGACTTCTTGATACTTCCAGAGAGAGAAAGAGAGAGAATAGCATAAAAGCAATACTACTAAAGGAAAAAATCATATTTAAGAGAAAGTGTCCTTAACAAATGTCTAATTTAGTCGAAAATGATTTACAATAACATTTTTTACATATTTTATATAACTATATTTTAAATGATGGGTATTTTTATAAAATATCTTATAAAAATAAGATAATTTTATAAAAATATCTTATTTTATAACATTATTATATAATATATTGTATAATATATTATGTATATATCATTATTCAATTGTTAATACGATACAATTATCAAAGAATCTGAAAATTTTCTATAGTACCTGCGGGCAACCGCTGAGACTAAAGAAACACTTGTCATGGCAGCCTGATTTCTGAAACCTCTGCAGCTAGGGAAACGAAAATAGACACCCAAAATTAGAACTTTAACCAAGTTGCATTGGCATCACTTCTCAAAGTAACTTCCCTTATATAGAGGCATTTCAATTATATATATATTTATATATATATATATATATATATATATATATGTTCACGTTTAAAATACACCAAGGACAATGTACGAAGACAATTAACGTGGTTCATACGTCCTCGCTGAAAGCTGTCATCATTTTAATTGTTGGTCGGCGATTATTGGTTACAAGGAGGCTGGTGGGTAAGGACACTGAACAGAGTAAATGTGATTTTTTTTTTCTTTTTCTTTATACATTTTTTATATATATATATTTTAAAAAAATTTACAATATTATTTAAAAATATTTTTGATTAAGTAAAAATAATAATAATAATAAAATACAAAAGGGAATCGGTGGCTGCTTTCAGTGGACTTCATCTATGGAGCAAGCATTTTCTTTTCACTGTATTGTAACATTTAGTAAATTATTTATATTACATAATTTGATTTGAAAGATAAATTTTAAAATTTAAATTTTACAAATCAAATTTTACAATTTAAGTAATGTGAATACTATACTCTACATACCGACTTAAAAATATATAAAATAACTTATAGTAACAAGGCTGGCCGCTCAATATTTTCCCAAATATATTTTTTTTCCACAAATATATATCATCCGGTTGCTTTGCATGCATTGGTGTATTTTTTATTAGAATAATTTTTTTCATTAATCACTATTCATCATTCCGCACTCCACATCCTATGAAAAATACTTTCATATTATATGAAAACACACACATCCTATGAAAAAGCTATAAGTACAGTGTGTGGTGTGAAAAAAATAAATAGTGACTGATGCATAATAAACCTCATTATTTTATTTATTACCTTTTTCTTGGCTGTTTCTATTTCCATCTTTGTTCCAAATGCATGGTCAGCTAAACAACAATAATCAATATTGTGAGAGGAGGCCCATCCCAGAAGGGTCCGAGCCTAAGAAAGCCCAACCAATAGAGCCCGGGCCCAAAGGGGGGAGCTAAAGACTCTGGGCCATGGAGTCAAAGACCAAGCGCACAACACCTTATAGAAGGGCCCAAGATACAAAATTATCTGTCCATGGGATGAAGTTGGGAGTCCAGGGTGAGAGGATCGGGAAAAGAGTACAGACCAAACCAGGATTGGCCTGTCAACTCAAGGCTCGGGAGCATAAGAAGGAACGTTTCGGGAGTCTATGAATTGACAAACCTAATCACTGGGCCAGACGCGCATTACAGCAGCACACACTCGGTCCCAGAGCCACGGCCCCAAGGCACAAGGCAACCCGGGTCAGTGTCAGAAAATCCGGCGAGCGACAGCGCATCCCACGAGTAAAGGACGGCTCGCCCGCGATCTAACACCCACTGGCATGGCAAGGAAGTGGCAGCCAGACAAACCTAGGATGACTGGCACGGCACGATCTCCCACTAGGCCACAGACTGACACCCACTGAAGTGACATAGAATGAGTGGTGGCAGGCCTGACGTCTGACACGCCACGAACTCCCTCAACAGAAGAGCCCAAATCAGGTATGAATAAGGGAGAACCCTCCTACGGTAGACTCTAAACTCAAACTGCTTAACAATCCAACCTTGTTCTGCATAATTTCCTTTTCTTCACCAGAGAATTACCCATTGACTTAGGCATCGGAGTGACCCAGGAGGCCACCAGAGCCTCTCTTTCTTCTTAGTTGCAGGTGATGAGGAGCTTGGGCCTTGCTGAACTGTTCGGGCTGCAAAACACGACACTAATAGTGGCGCCATCTGTGGGATCTATTTTTCCATAAAAGTGTGTAATTCGCATGCCGGCAGTGACGCGGTCCCAGGCTACGAGAATGGAAGCGCGACTCGTAAGCATGGAGGAGACCATCAAGAAACTGACAGAGGAAGCCGGGACGCTCCACTAGGAGAACGCAGCCCTCAAGTTCGCAAACGAGGAGCTGGTGGGAGGGACGGAGCCAAGTGGCAACGAGCAGGGGGTTCATGGAAGGTTCCAAAGGATACTGTGGCATAAGAAGAAAGGCACGAAATGCACCTCAAAATCCGAGAGCTGGACGACAAATGTGCGGAAATGGAGAAGAAGATAGATACCCCGTCAACTGTAAACCAGTTGCTAGTCAGCTCCGACCTCCCATACAGTAAAGGAATCTTGGCTATGCCACTTCCTCCCAAGTTCAAAGTTCCCTAGATGGAAGCGTACGATGGGTCCAAAAACCCGCTGGAGCACCTAGAAACATTCAAGGCCCACATGACCTTACATGGCTTCCCGGGAGAGGTTGCCTGTCGAGCCTTCCCACTAACTCTGAAAGGAGCGGCCTGGAGCTAATTTGGGGCGTTGTCATCAGGAACGATAGGAAGCTTCGAGGAGCTCGCTCGTCTCTTCATGACGCAGTTCCTGGCCAACCGTAAGAGGAGACGCCCCGCTGCTTACCTCTTAACGGTCAAGCAGCAGGACAGCGAAAACCTAAAGTTGTACCTCTTGCGGTTCAATCGTGAACGCATGACCACGGAGCGCTCCTCTAGGGTATCTGGCCGCATAACCCGTTCATGTCTGAAATAGCATGGAAGACTCCCACCATGTTGAGAGAATTCATGGATCAAGCAGATGAGATCATTAATGCAGAAGACACCTTGGAGGCCCTGACGGCCCCTCGACGATCAGAGGTGGGTCGGCATAAAGGCGTCAGGACAACGTCCCAACTGCGACAACCGTGGAAGAGAGAGGGGGTGAGCATCGGATGTGAAGAGAAAGAGAGAGGCACCAGCTTGGACCCAGGGAGTGAGCCGTGCCCACGCCAACTTGGCAATGGAAGGGAATCATGAAGTGGGCCCCAAAGGAGAACACCCCAGAGAGGTGGAGAGCCGCCCGCTTTGTAAGTATTACATGAATAACCGACACAACAAGCGCAACTGCTACGCCCTGAATAATCAACCGGTCCTGAGGTAGGCATCCGAACTTCCGGCAGGAAGAACTCCCAAGAAGGCGAGAGGTCAACGGCGGAAGGCAACAAAGCCCCACCGTGGAGGGTGGGCCGCTCAGAGAAATCAGCACAATCACAGGAGGGTATGCTGGAGGTGGAGCCACATCGTCGGCCTGAAGGGCACACGCCCGGAAGGCACGTTACAAGGAAGTCTTCAGTGCAAAAAGGGGTGTAGGCAGACTGCAACGGCGTGTGGGAGGCGTTGCGATGACCTTTGACGAAAGAGATGAAGAAGGCATCCTCCACTCGCGTGATGATGCATTGGTGGTAACGATGCAAGTGGTGAGCTTTAAGACCAGGAGGATCCTGATCAACAACGGCAGTTCGGCCGATATCCTATTTTGGGACGCTTTTATCAAAATGGGATTTAACCCGGATCGGTTGCGCCCGGCCCCAATGCCCTTCAAGGGCTTCATTGGGGACATCGTTCATCTAGTGGGGTTCATTACTCTTTCAATCTTGGCGAGAAGGGCACCTAGAACCACAACCACTATGACTGATTTCTTGGTTGTCAAGGCCCCGTCCTCGTACAATGCCATACTAGGATGCCTCACCCTAAACAGCTTGAAGGCAATGACTTCTACCTTTCACCTTAAGATGAAGCTTCCCACCGACTCGGGAGTCGGCGAAATCCGCGACGAACAGGTCCTGGCTCAGGAAAGCTATGACAAGGAAATGAGACATGAGGCAAAAGTCGTGGCGACCATTGAAGTACCAGAAGAAACACTCGAGCCCAAATCACCCCCAGTCCTGACCGAATGGGATGGGGAAGTACGTGACGAACAGGCAAGTCCGGATCTACACTAGGTTGGGCCCTGATGTGAGAGCAGCGCTAATATCTCTCCTCATCGAACATCAAGATGTGTTCACCTGGAGCCACGAAGACATGCCTGGGATTGACAACTCTATTATTGAGCACTGGCTCTGCATTGACCCGATTGCACGGAAAGTCAAGCAGAAATGACGCAGCTTCAGCGTTGAGAAGTATGGGGTGATAGCCGAAGAAATAGATTGACTCCTTGTTGTGAGGTTCATCCGAGAATTCCAGTACCCGGAATGGCTCTCAAATGTAGTCTTGGTGAAAATGTCTAGTGGCAAGTGGTGAATGTGTGTAGACTTCACCGACCTGAACAAGGCCTGCCTAAAAGATAGCTTCTCCCTACCACGCATCTACCTGATAGTGGATTCAACGGATATCCCCTCCTCAGCTTTATGGAAACTTATTCTAGGTACAATCAGATAAGGATGAACTCGGACGACGAAGAAAAAACAGTGTTCATTACCGACCGAGGGCTCTACTGCTACAAAGCAATGCCCTTCGGACTGAAAAATGCGGGGGCCACCTACCAACGGTTAGTCAACTGAATGTTCAGACAACAGATTGGCCGCAATATGGAAGTGTACATGGACGGCCTATTAGTAAAAATCAAAGAAACCCAGAAGCATTTAGCAGATCTACGAGAAGCGATCTCCGTCCTCCGACAGTACCGGATGAAACTTAACCCGTTGAAATATGCGTTTGGAGTGGAGACAGGTAAATTTCTGGGATACATGGTCTCGGAGAGAGGGATCGAAGTGAATCCCGGAAAGATAGAAGCAGTAATAGCAATGTCTTCCCCACATAGTATCCATGAGGTCCAAAAATTAGCCAGGAGGGTGGCAGCCCTAAACCGGTTCATCGCCCGATCCACCGACCGATGCCTACCTTTCTTCAAGGTCCTGAGAAAGGCACAAAGCTGGGATGAGGCATGTGAAAAGGCCTTCACCGATCTAAAGTCGTACCTTAGCCACCCCCCACTACTGAGCTAGACGAGACCAGGAGAGACCTTGACTGTGAACTTAACAATGTCCCCACATGCTGTGTAGGCAGCGCTAGTCCATGAAACGGGAGAAGGATAGGATCCCGTGTACTATATGTGCTGAGCCTTCCAGGGCATAGAAGCAAGGTACCCCCGAACGGAAATGCTGATATTTGCCCTTATTGTTGTGGCCCGAAGACTCAGGCCATACTTTCAAGCACACCCACTCAGAGTGCTTACTGACCACCCCCTCAAGCAGGTACTTCAAAAACCAGACACCTCGGGACGACTCGCCAAATGGGCAATTGAGCTTAGCGAGCTCGACATAGAGTACCAGCCTAGAACCATGACGAAAGGATAAGTATTGGCGAGTTTTGTTGCCGAGTTCACTAACTTCCCAGAACAGGTATCGGTCGCACCACAAGGAAAACCCTGGCAGGTCTACATTAATGGTTCGTCCTACCGGGCTGGCGGGGGAGTAGGGGTACATATTGTCACCGAGCAAGGAGAGGAACACGGCTATGCAATCAGGCTGGCCTTCAAAGTAACGAATAATGAGGCCGAATATGAGGCGCTCCTGATAGGGATGACGATCACGCGGTTACTTGGAGCAAAGGAGATAGAAGTAAGAGCCAATTCCCAAGTCGTGGTCAGCCAGGTTCTAGGACAGTTTTCTATGAAAGGGGAAAGGTTGAAGAAATACCTCCAATTGGTCTGCAATGAGCGGGATCGTTTTTGCTACTTTAACCTTTAGCAGGTTCCGAGGACGGAGAATCAGAAGGCAAACCATCTAGTTAGGGCTGCATCTGGGCAGGAGGAACTTCAACTTTCGGAACACACAGTGACCAGGATGGTTGAAGCCCCATCCATTGGGAGGGAAGTATCTGTTACAACCCTAGTTCCCTCGGAATGGGGGACAGACATCCAGAGGTTCCTGCAGGAGGGACAACTGCCTAGCAACTCGGAGGAAGCGCGAAAGGTCAAGAATAGGGCGGCTCGGTTCACACTGCTTGAAGGGGTACTGTACAAAATGGGTTTCTCCGAGTCACTCCTTAGATGCATCTCACTAGACGAAGCGCAGTATGTATTGCTGAAATCCACGAAGGAATCTGTGGAAGCCATTCGGGAGGGAGGGTGTTAGCTGCCAGAGTAACTCAGGCCGGATACTACTGGCCCCGTACCCTCAGAGATGTAGAGGAATTCTCCAGAAAATTTGTAAAGTGTTAGGAGCACGAACCTGTCCCCCACTGCCCGGCAGAGGAACTAACCTCAATTCTGGCCCCGTGGCCTTTTGCCCAATGGGGGCTGGACCTGACTGGCTCATTTCCAGCAGTAAGAGGGGGGGCAGGTTTGTCATGGTCACGGTCGACTACTTCATCAAATGGGTCGAGGCGGAAGCGCTCGCAAGTATCACCTCCTGGACCATAACGAAGTTCTTGTGGAAGTCGGTAGTCTGTCGATTCGGCATACTGCAAAGCTTTGTTTCGGACAACGGGAAACATTTTGATTGCGCACACTACAGAGAATGGTGTACAGAACTCGGGATCAAGGTAAAGTGTTCCTTGCCGGGCCACCCCCAGGCCAACGGGCAGGCTGAGGTAACCAACAAGTCTCTCCTCTCCACCCTCAAGAAAAGGATTGTAGCGCACAAAGGAGCACGGCCTGAAGAGCTCCCGAGCATGCTTTGGGCGTACCGAATTACCATCCGAACCCCCACCGGCGAAACACCCTTTGCTCTCACTTAGGGGAATAAAGTCGTAATTCCTATGGAAGTCGGAATGCCCACCTTCCATATTTGACACTTTGAACCAGACACGAACAACGAGAGGCTAGCTGAGAATCTGGATGCCCTGGAAGAGAAAAGGGAGGAAGCAGCCATCCGAATGGCGAATAACAAGCAAAAGGCAGAGCAATATTTCAACAAACGAGTCAGGCCACGGTCCATTAGAGTGGGCGGCATGGTGTTACGGGAAGTGGGAGCAACCACCTCGGAAGAAGGGAAGTTGAGGGCACGTTGGGAAAGGCCTTACGTGGTCACTGCAAGCAATCGACCCGTCTCCTACCTCCTCAAGGACAGCCAAGGGAGTGAACTACTTCACCTCTGGAACGCTAAACACTTGAAAAAGTTCTATGTATAGAAATGAATGGGAGGGACTTTACCACACTCTATGTATGGCAGCAAGATGTATGAGCAATTATGAATGAATGAGAATGTCGGGATGTTTCTTTTACAGATCTCCTACTGTACAAACAAAACTAAGTTGAGCCCCTTGACTCATAAGGGGATGGGTCCCTTGACCTGCTGCGGGGTCCGTTCCTAGTCCTAGGACTCGGAACTGACCCCTGCCCCAACTAAAGCCGAGTCCCAGCACTCGCAAGAAGACGGATCCCTTGACTCGCTGCGAGGTCCATTCCTAGTCCCAAGGCTTGGAACCGACCCCTGCCCCAACTAAGTAGAGTCCCTACACTCGCGAGAAAAATGGTCCCTTGACTCGATAGAAGTCGAGTCTAAACACTCGCAAGAAGACGGGTCCCTTGACTCGATAAAAGTCGAGTCCAAACACTCGCAAGAAAACGGGTCCCTCGACTCGATAAAAGTCGAGTCCCTACACTCGCAAAAAGAAGAGTCCCTTGACCTGATGCGGGGTCCGTTATTACTCCCAAGACTCGGAACCGAGCCCTGCCCCAACTAAGTCAAGTCCAAACACTCGCAAGAAGACGAGTCCCTTGACTCGATAAAAGTCGAGTCCAAACACTCGCAAGAAAACGGGTCCCTTAACTCAATAAAAGTCGAGTCTCTTCACTCACAAAAAGACGGGTCCCTTGACTAGCTGTAGGGTCCGTTCCTAATCCCAGGGCTCGGAACCGACCTCTGCCCCAACTAATTTGAATCCAAACACTCGCAAGAAGACGGGTCCCTTGAGTCGATAGAAGTCGAGTCTCTACACTCGCAAGAAGACAGGTCCCATGACTCAATAAAAGTCGAGTCCCTACACTCGCAAGAAGACGAGTCCCTTGACTCGCTGCGGGGTCCGTTCGTAGTCCCAGAGCTTGGAACCGACCCCTGCCCCAACTAACTCGAGTCCCTACACTCGCAAAAAGAATGGTCCCTTGACTCAATAGAAGTCGAGTCTCTACATTTGCAAGAAGACGGGTTCCTTGACTTGATAAAAGTCGAGTCTAAACACTCGCAAGAAGACAGGTCCCTTTACTCGATTAAAGTCGAGTCCCTACACTTGCCAGGGGACGGGTCCCTTGACTCGCTGCGGGGTCCGTTCCTAGTCTCAAGACTCAGAAACGACCCCTACCCCAACTAAGTCAAGTCCAAACACTCGCATGGGGATCCCGTATCTCGAGGCCTGGCCCGAGTCCCTCTAGGAACGCGTAGGAAACAAAAACAAGGTTTCATTCAAATTGTGAAGGCATAGAAAGTACAAGGCAAAGAAATGTGAGAGGGACCGGAAACATGCTATCATTCAGATTGACAAAACATACAAAGTACAAGGGCATGTGCCCGCAGAAAAAGAGGCAAAGAAATTACAAAATGCCCACAAAAAGCCTATCATTGGGACGGAGGATCGCCCGAAAGGAGCGGAGGATATCCAGGCTTCCCGAAGTTTCTAACAAAGGCCTGCTCCTCAGAACCGGGAGGCAGAGACGCCAAGGAAAAGGTCCGTAAGTCCACCTCGGGATGCTGCAGCAGATGTTGCTACATCCTCCTCAGGCTGTCACTATAGCCGTATGACCAAGCGGAGTCCCAGATGGCGTTAGTATTCGCGATCCGGGATCGGATCTCTTTGGCGAACTTGTCAACGTCACCCAGTTGAGACTTCAAGTTGGCAATCTCCCAGTCACGCGACAAGAGATCGAGATTCTTCTGGATCCCCGACTGCGCGTGCTCGTTGATCCGTACAATCACCCGTCGTAACTGTTCTCTTAAGTGCCAAGCTTCGTGAGAATGCTTGAAAGTCTCAAACAACAACTTCGAACGCTGCCCCGCTGCTAAAGCACAACCGCAGTGGAACTCTTCAACCTCCTTCCAGATGGAATCCGTCTCCTCCCGGGACTTCAACAATGCCTCCCGGGCTGACTCCAACTGCACTAGGGTGGCAATCAACTCAGCCTCCCGAGTGACCAAGTTCCGCTCGAAGGAAATGCGGGCCTCCTTGAGCCCCTTCTTCTCCGACTCCAGACGGGATAGGTCCTGCTCGACGTCATGCAGAAGACCTTTGAGCCTCTTCTTTTTCTCTTTTATCCTCATAACGGCAACCTCCAAATCCCAGTTTTGGTCCTTCAAGAGCATTACCTCCTTCATTAATTCTTTCCGCTCGGTCTTCAGTTCCTTTATCTGCCGAGCCACTTGCTTCAATTTAAAGTAGCTGAAGCGCCCCAAGGAACCGAGCCCCTGGTTGGCCTCCTCTAGCTCCACCAATTCGCTCCCTATCGTCCCGGCCAGTTGGTCTGCAGAGTCAAAAAGCAGGAAAAAGGAGGGTTCGGCCAGGAACAATATTAGCTGCCAACAAGAAAGAAACAAGTCTGGGAAAGGTAAACATACCTGAGCGAACAGAGGCCTCAACAGGCTGCCTAGGTGCTCGGAAGCATTGGCCCGGGCTTTATCCAGACTCGAGGTTGGAGGCAGCGAATCCTCTGCTCCTGAGGAGGACGAGGGACCAGCAGTCACTAGCTACCAAGAAAAATTGGGGAGAGACTCCCAAGTCTGGTTACACGTTCCGGGCACCACGGGAGTCGAAGCCTGGGAATCGTCGTCGTTGCTCAGGTCGAAAAATTGGGGCAGGATCGTCCGCCATGCTCCGGACCGTAGTTGGAGAGACGTCGGGAATCGAATCCTCACCCTCGTCGCCTCTTACACTCCATCCTTCTTCATTCCAAAAGGTGAACCCGCCTGGCCCCCCTTTAGGGCTTTCGGCCCCTGAGGGACCAGCTCTGTCTCCAACAACCCCGGTTCGGGAATCGAGTCACCTTTGTCCTCCGTTGTGCCCCTGGGAACATTCGTCTCGGCAGGAACTTGAGAGGGGTTCGGCGCAGGGGTCGACTCACTGCCCCTGAACCGGAGGCTAGCAAAGAGCTCCGCTCCCCCTCATGAGGCCCGGACCACATCTCGGCTCCCTCATCTTCGGTCTCTCCAAGGGCCAGACCTCCATAGGGAGGCAGCTCTACAATTCGTAGCCCGGTCGGCGAATCTGCTCAAAGGGACCCAGCGGCAGTCTCCTCCTGAAGAGTATCCTCAACGGAGGAGAAGGTTGTAAATGGGCTAGGCTCTTGGGGATAGGGGTGCGCCAGAGAGGCGAAGAACACCACCTGGAGATCGCAAGCTTCCAGGTCTTCTTCGAAGCAAGGCAACAGGTCTTCTCCAAACTTCAAAGAAAGCAAAAGGTTGATCCCTCAATTTCCCTTGCCCTCCCACAAATTTAGAGAGAAAGAGAGAGGGAGAGAGAAAGAGAGAGAACTGATTCCCCTCCAATTTCCCTTCCTCCCTTATGGGTTCCAAGAGTCCGTAACTAAGAAGAATATCAAACTATAAGAAAGATTTTGTATTTCACTTAGGTTTATATCGTCAAATTCAATTGATATTATAATTCTGTTATATTAATTCCATATTTGCAATAATGTATGCATGTTACATTCAGGTACATCAAACATGGATGACAAATGTTTTTGAGTTGGATAATTTCAACCTATGTCATAGCTATAGGGCAGCCACAAACTTCTCTTTCGCATGATTGATATTTAATGAAGTGTCAAAGTCACTTGTTCCATATCCATGAATTCTCATAAGGTGGAAGGAGCTTTTCAGGCCAACTCGGCCATGAAAGGGCTCATTGGCCAAACACCTCCCAACAGTGCTACAAGCATGATTTTCTCGTTTTAGTCATCGGTCGTCATATTTTCTTCATTGAAATGTGTCAATTCCACTTTCAAACTTTCCTCCTCCCACTGCTTCACAGTCAACAAGTATGCGCGGGTCTTCTGCGCTTTATACTCGCCATGAACTGGGTCAAGAATTGCCGGTCCAGTTTTTCAAAACTTTCTATGGAGTTTCGTTGTAGTGCACCAAACCACCCTCTTACCGATCCCTTTAGACTCAAAGGGAAAGCTCTACACGCAATTTCTCTAGGGAATCTGTGAAGCGTCATATGGACTTTGAAAGTCTCAAAGTGCTCCATGGGATCTTTAGAGCCATCGTAGAGGTCCATCGACGGGACATTAAATCTGGCGGGCAAAGGCATCGTCATGATTTCCATAGAAAATGGTAAATTTGTGTTGGACAGCAATTGATCGACCGAAGAGGACGTTCCTATCTTCTTGGTCATCTCATCATATTTATCCATCAAACTACGTACGTCGCGGTGCAACTTATTCGCTTCCTCGTTCTCTTGATGGCCTTTTCCCGCACTATTTGCCTCCATCTCTATCCTGTCGGCCGGACTGGGTGTAGCAACCTCTCCTGACGGCCCATTTCGTGACTTGAGAGTCTCATTTTCCTTACATAGTGCATCAACCTTTGTGGAAAGTTTCTTTATCATCTCCTTCATTTCCGCAAGTTTCTCCTCCATGTTTTGTGAAGTTTTTCCCTGATCTCTAGTTGCCTAAGACCAAGTAGTAATAGGCAAGTGAAAAGCACGTAAAGTGTGAGACTTAACAAATCCCACAAACGACGCCAACTGTTATGGATGTGTTTCACCGCCACCACCTTACGATTATCAACAACCAAAGAGTAGAGAGCACGGGGGTTCGAGGAAACGTCTCCGATGCCTAAGTCAGTGATTTGAAGATGATAATAATAATAACAATAATTCGGTCCCTTTACTTACCTGATTTTTTCCTTTATACAGAGCTTCATGAGTTATCTTTGTTCTCTTATCGGATAGGGATTATCCTTTATTTGAATTCAAATTTAGAGATAAGGATTCATCTTTTAGCAAATTTGAATGATAACCTCTTTTTTCTTTTGCCACCGATTAGATAGTTATCCAATCGGTATTGGCCACGGGCTGGGTTCCCTTGGTACTGGGTTGGGCCTCTCGGTAATGATACAGGTTTTGGTCACAAGTAAGGGCCCAGGTCCACCTTAGGGGCTAACCGGTCGGGATGCCTTCTCCATGGATGTTTGAGTGTGTCTCCAATTTATCTATGCAGCACATTCAATTATAGAATAAAGATGAACTCAAATTGATCGGAAACTTATACACACTAGATTCACTCATAGAATAATTAGAAAAACTAAGCTTGAGTTACATTAATTTCTTCTGTTGTGTAAAATTTTGGTGAGAATTCCTACATTTTGCTTTTTGAGCTGGTCGAAATTAGATATTTGATTATGCTATCACATGTTAAACACATCTAAACTTTTTTATTTACATACATATTTTTCTACATCTTTAAGCATTTTACACTCGTTTGCATGTGCACAATGCAACAGGTCATAACAAATGAAAAACATTTTGTTCATGAAAAACAAAGACTTAAAAATTATATGGAATTCCCCCCATTGTGAATTGACCCAACAATCACAATTTCTAATAAGATTTCACTGATAATACAGGGATAAGATTTCAATATTTTATAAGTAGACTTTCTATATAATGCAATTAATATGAGATAAAAAAAATTTCAAATACGGTAGATTTGCTTGATCACAATTTCATTGATATATCAGAATGGTACAAACTAAAGTTTTGAAAATCGTTCCGTTCCGGCCGGAATGACCAGAATTTTCCGTTCCAGAACAATGACTGGAATGATGGAGTGTTGTGTTTCCATCCAGATAGAATTCTGGGTGTTTAGGCTTGTTCCGATCCATTTGGGCCGGATTCTGGTATTCCAGCCGGAATGGTGATTTCGGTCTGAAATTGTTTGGGATGGTCTTTTAGTAAATATCTTAGATGCCCATTTCTTTTATGTAATTATACCGGCAAAGTGATACCTTTTCTCCTCCTAGATTCATCGATTTTATTTCTTCCTCTCGATAATTGGGGGCGCAACTCTCCATGTCCAATCTCAATGAAAAAAAACGTGCAGATCCAATCTCCATTGATACAGCCGCAGCTCGACCACAAAGACGCCAACATCGCTCCACAGCCTTCAATCTACACAGCCAAAGGCGTAGCTCCGACGAGTGCACGACCCCAGAATCCCGATTCCAAGATCCCCTTCTTTAACATCACTGTGGACACTGGGTATCCCCTTCTTTAAAATAAATTTTTTATCTTCATATTTATTTTCTGAAAGCACCCACCCACTACCTAGTATTAATCAGTGTTTTTTTGTTTATTTATATTTTACACATCATTGTATCAAAATTGGGCCCTTCTCTTTATGCACATTGGAATCGAACTTCTGCACATTGATACTTGTCTTTATTTCTCTTTGAGATGGTTATTGAGTAGTTTAAACAGGAAGGCCATATCCGAAATGTTTTTACTTTGGGTAGGTTTTTAGGAAAAATAAAAGAATAAAGATAAATGAGTTTCTTTTCATTTTTTTCTTTCTCTTAAGAAATACAAAGCATTTTTTTTCATTTATTTTAGAATATAGTTATTATTATATATAATTTATTCATATAATGTCTATCCCGAAACGGTATGTCAAAATGTATCGGTATTGAAATATTCTGTTCTAGTACCTTAACCGAAACAGAATTAAAAACTTTTGTACAAACATGGAAAAGCCTGAATTGCTAATGAAAAAGCCTCCATCTACCAAAAAGATTGTGTCCACTCACATACTTTGACTCATCACTTCCCAAATAAAGAGCAGCTTCAGCCACATCTTCTGGTTTGAGGAGACTGCCTTTAAGGTTGGAATAAACACTGTAAACTCCATTGTCATCAAGTTTGAAGAAATCCTTTGCCAATGGTGTAGCAACTAGATGAGGTGATACACAGATCACACGATTGCCAAACAGTCCAAGTTCCACTGCTGTGTTTCTCATTAATCCCACCATGCCATGCTTGCAGCTCGTGTAGGCGTGTGATGAAGACCCTCCTATAGTAGAGCAAACACTAGCAATGCTGCCACGGCGAGCCAGGACCATGACACGAGCTGCATGGTTGGTTCCAAGGAAGGCACCAACTAGGTTAATACCAATTACTTGCTCAAACTCAGCCTTGGTGTTGTCAAGGATGTTTGGTTTGGCAACTCCACCAACACCAGCATTGTTGAACATAATGTCAAGCTTTCCAAACTTGGAAACAACAAAGTTAATTGTGTTTTCCACATCTGTTTCCTTGTTGACATCACAATGGATGAAGGATGTGGATTTAGAGTTTAGATCTTTACAGACAAAATTTAGATTTGACTGATATTTGGCTAGTCCAATATCAATGATCTTACCAAACACAGCCTTAATCAGTGGTTGAGTGATAGGTACATTTACAGGATACAACTATTCCCTCGTAAGGGTTACTGATCTGAAAGTATGATTCTTCGTGAAAGCAAATCTTCCTTTTTCTATGCTTGAGGATTTTAATTAGGAAAAGACGGCATTTTCCTATTATATTTTGTCACATTCAAGGCTTTGTTTATTTTTACACATGAGATAAAATGAGATGAATTGAAATAAAAGTTAAAAATTAAATAAAATAATATTAGAATATATATTTTTAATATTATTTATATTTAAAAATTTTAAAAAGTTGAATTATTTATTTTATTTTGTGTGAAAACTTGAAAAAGTTGTAATGATTAAATAAAATGAGATGAAAATAGTTGTGAGAACAAATGAGGCTGAAGACTTTAGGGGTTGTTTGGCAATTTAGATAAGAATAGAAATTCTCATCTTATTTAAAAAAATTTTAAAATTGTATTTCTAAATATTATTCAAACACAAAATAATTTTCAATTTTAAATATTCAACTTTTTCATCTAATCATTATAACTTTTCCAAACTTCTAAACGAAACATAAAAAATAATACAACTTTTTTAAATTTCAAAATAAAAATAATATTAAAAAAATAATACTCAAATAACTTTTTAACTTTATAATAATTTATTCAACTTTCTTTTAATCTTCTTTTTCAAAACTCAATAAAAAAAAAATCTTAATTCAAATCATTTAATTACCATTCAAAAATCATTTTACTATTATTAATAGAAGAGAAACACTTCAGACCAGCCCATCTAAAGATGTGAAAAAAACAGCCCTCCACTTATGTAAAGACACGTTAGAAATTTGAGGAAATAACAAAAACCCATTATCTGTTTATTTTACACTTGATTAAAACCCATCTAAACAATCAAAAACCTTCTTCCCTGCGAACAAACCCCTTCTTCACCTGCGAAATAATCCAGACACATGTCCAGCAACATATATAGCATCAAAAGCAGATGGCCCAATATTGTTAAGGAAAATGATATATACACAATATTATTTACAACACTTTACATAATTATATTTTAAATGAGAGGTATTTTTGTAAAATATTTTATAAAAATAACATAATTTTATAAAAATATCCTTATTTTATAATATTATTGTGTAATGTGATGTACAATGTGTTGTATTTATATCATTACTCAATTGTTAATAAGATACAATTCTCAAAGAATCTGAAAATTTTCTATACCTTCGGGCAGCCGCTGAGACTAAAGAAACACTTGTCATGGCAGCCTGATTTCTAAAACCTCTGCAGCTAGGGAAACGAAAATAGACCCCCCAAAATGGACCAAGTTGCATTGGCATCACTTCTCAAATTAGTAGCTACACTTATATAGAGGCATTTCAATTATTTATATATATACTAGAAGCATGTTTACCACATCTGCCAAATTGAAGAAAAAAATAAAGTGTGATTTCAAATATTAAAATAGACTAATGCATAGGAATGAAATTACTATTTATTCATGTTCATTATTTATTATGAAAATTATATTATATTAAAAATTCAAATTAATTAGATAGTTTTTTTCTCTTAAAAATGTTCAGTAAAACTTCATCATTTATTTAATGATGAAAAATTAGTATTTTATAAATTAAAGTTGATTTTAAGTGTATGATATAATATTATTCTCTTAAAATTGTTCAGTAAAACTTTATCTTTTATTTAATGATGAAAAATTAGTATTTTATAAATTAAAGTTAATTTTAAGTGTATGATATAATATTTATATTTTAATTATCTATTTTATGTTAGTTTAAATCAATATTTAAGCTTCTACCGTTAGATTAAATCTAAATATTTAAGATGAAGGGTTGGGATTTAAAACCCAAAGTTTATGTATGATATGTTATTTATATTTTAATTATTTAAATTTTAAATTAGTTTAAATCAGTGTTTTAATAAGAGAAATAATTTATATATAAATATTAACAAGAAAAAGTATTTATTATAGTGATAAATATTACAGTCTTATAATTATATCTCTAAATTTTAACAAGAGAAATTATTTATATAATTTTAAAGTGTGTAAAATATGCACAATATCTTTAAAAAAATTTAGTATATTTGAGATCTACTTTAAAGAATCTATTTTTTACATAATAGTGATAGATATTTTAATGATTTTATTTTATTTTTATATATAATAGTGATAAATATTATAGTGATTTTATTTTTTATTTATATATAATAGTGCTAAATATTATAGTGTTTTTTTTCCTCACTTTCTTTCTCTCTCCTCTAGCCCGATTCTATTCATAATTCTATACCACACATCACACTTGATAATTTTTTTTATACTAAATAAATTAGTCTATTCATCATCTATACATCATACATTTAGCAAGAGAAAAAGATAAAGAAAAAGTAAAATAAAAAATTATGTATGATGTGTGATGTAAGGAATAGGAAAATATGAGTAAAATAAAAGGATAAAAAGTTGATTTTACATTGATCCATTACATTTAACGATATATGATTTTAACAACTCAAGTCAAGTCACCTTTAAAATTATATTCTAAAATAACTAATCAATATTATAATTAAAATATCTTAGAAAAAACCTAAAGAGTCATTGTCTTACAGCCTACTTGAAACCAAAATATGTTATAATTTATGTTATACAAACAAGATTAAGCTTTGTTCATAAGTTAATTTTAACAAAATATATCTTTAAAGTCTTATAATTGTATTTCTAAATTTTAACAAAATAAATTATATTTATAATTTTAAGGTGTGTAACTTCCGTACAATATGTTTAAAAAAAATTTGGTATATTTGATATCCATCTTAAAGAATATATTTTTTACATAATAGTGATAAATATTTTAGTGATCCAGCCACCACGAACCTCCATTTCCTTCTCCGTCGTATACTGTCATTCGCACGCACCAACCTATTTCTCCAACTCTCTCTCTCTCTTCAAACCAAAAAGAAACATAAAAACCAAACAAACATGCGAAAAAAAAAATAAAAAAAAAAGTCTCTTTATTATTCATTACTATTCATTAGAAGATAGCCTCTTTTAAGTTATAGAAAGATACATATATACATATATATATATATATATATATATATATATATGCGCACGAGGATTAATATTAATCCATGCAAGTAATTAAGTAGAATAATTCTACATACAGTCGTGGAATGTGTAAATACCGTGCAGTCGCTTTGAAAAAGAGTGAGGTCCACTGTTAAAAAATTAATTTCTTTTGATGTAGATCTCATATTTATTCACTTTTTTCAAAATGACTATATAATGATTGCACACTCATGACTGTAAGTATCATTTCTCAATTAAATAAGCATACACGCATAACAGAAGTTTTTTTTTTTTTTTTTTTTTGAGAATCAACGCAGAAGTATGTAGACGTTGCAAAGGAAAATTATAGTGTAATTATTTTCATATGTTTTGTGCATGCGTGAACCACCAATATTAATGTTATGTATATATTAATATATTTGAAAGTACTTTCGACTGATAACGAGGAAGCCAACCATACACCACCGGCCACTAATATATATAGTACTGCATGCCTAGATAAGTAGAGCTGTTGTTTTTTTAACGAATAAATAATGATAGAAGTTATTATTAGGAACATTCATTTTGCATATATAATGTGGTATCATTTAGATTATATATCTTTTTAAGTGAGTGTTGAGAATAATCAATTAGAAGTAGTCACATAGTGAATGCAAAGTGTGTACTATTATAATAACTTCTCTCTAATATTATTTTTTTTAATTTATTAAGTCAGAAAATGAAAACAACGACTTTTTTACTGTTTATGAACTGTAATACAGTTTATTACTACTAATAGGAAGATGACTTCTTTTAAATTATATATATATGTTTATATGTTCACGTTTAAAATACACCAAGGACAATGTACGAAGACAATTAACGTGGTTCATATGCTAGCTAAGTCTGATGATAGCTGTCATGTCGTTTTAATTGTTGGTCGGCGATTATTGGTTACAAGGAGGCTGCTCCGTTCTCAGATGAAGGACACCGAAGTGGCCACAATGTTTTTATTTTTATTTTTTTATACATCTTTTTTATATTTTTAAATATTTTTTTAAAAAATAAAAATTCACAACATCATTTAAAAATACCTTTTTAATCATTAAGTAAAAATAATAATAATAATATTAAAATTAAATAAAAAAAAGAAATTGGTGGCTGCATTCGATGGCCTTCATCTATGGAGTAAGCATTTTCCTTTCAATGTATAGTAACATTTAATAAAGTGTTTATATTACATAATTTGATTTGTAATATAAATTTTATAAATCAAATCTTATTATTTAAGTAACGTGAATGTTATACTCTACATACCGACTCAAGAATATATAAAATAACTTATAGTGACAAGGTTGGCCTGGCCGCTCAGTATTTTTCCAAATATATTTTGTTTTGTTCACAAATATATATCATCCGGTTGCTTTGCATGTATTGGTGTATTTTTCATTCGAATAATTTTTTTTATCAGTCACTATTCACCATCCCGTACCCTACATCCTATGAAAAATATTATCATATTTTATGAAAAATACTCACACATCTTATGAAAAAATTATAGGTACAGTGTGGAGTGTAAAAATAAATAATAACTGATACATAATAAATCTCATTATTTTATTTATTACCTTTATTTCCCAATAATTTATTTGCATTTTATTTTACAATCTTATCTTTCTTAGCATTCATATGAAACTTTCTCGAGAATTTTAACATTCCTAAATTTTAGAAATTCACCATTAACCCAATGAATCTTCTAAAACCAAGCATAGATTATTGTTTCATCATCGCAAAATACTGGGGAAGTTTTTGCAGTGAGGTAATTGTTCTATCTTGCTCACAGGTGCGAGTTAGGGCAAATGGAACACAAGCGGAGAGCTTATTGTAGGAAACTGAACATTCAAACTTTTCAGTCACTTTTATGTACTTCTTAAGTACTCTACTGATTTGATTGGCTGCATCACTTTTTTTTAATACAAAATAATATTGAGTTCCACCACATCTATGGAGTGTACAAAGAATACGTAAAAATGACTGTACGTAGAAGAATCGCTAAAAGATTAATTTCGAGCTCCATTTGATTAAGTTGAAAAATTAAATGTATTAAAAAAAACAAGTTGCAACCTTAAAATACCGTTGGCCAAAGGCCTCTAGCAACATGGCATTCCTAATTACTTTCACACCTTTATCATCTGTGATAGATTAGATAGGATTCATGAGATGAATAGTTAAGTTTTATTTTACAATATTTATAATTATTCGAATAATTTTCTAAATAATA
The DNA here is from genome assembly GCA_022457165.1 of Juglans mandshurica. Taxonomy (NCBI): domain Eukaryota; kingdom Viridiplantae; phylum Streptophyta; class Magnoliopsida; order Fagales; family Juglandaceae; genus Juglans; species Juglans mandshurica. The sequence goes on along the minus strand of CM039633.1, from coordinate 5,971,846 downwards.
GTAAATGTTCAATAAATATTATAGAGTATACTTTGCGTGCCTATTTCTTTCTCATTCTAAACTTTAGATTGAGACTTCTTATCGTGGAATCTGGTTTTGTTTGTAGGTGGCCCGATTGATGACCTGTTATGACAAGGATTTGTTTTGAATTTTTGCTATTTTCGGTTGCAAGACTCAGCTGAGTCAAGTCTAATTTTAAGCTGAATCTATCATTCAAACACCCAATTCTCAAATTACTAAACGTATCTTAACTCAAAACCTCCTTAGACGTGAGACCCATAACTTTTTTTAACTTAACACATCTTTATATGTGAGACCACAATCTTTTTCGACTTCTCATAAAAAGCCAATTTGGATTTTAAACCCATATCAACTCATCTTATCGAATCATTACAATTTTTCCTAATTCCAACACAAAATATAATAAACAATTCAACTTTTTCAAATCTCAAGATAATAATAATATTAAAAAATAATATTCTAACAATATTTTATTTAATTTTTAACTTTCATCTCAACTCAACTAAACTCAACTCAATTCAACGTTCAATTATATGAATTAGGGATTACTTGCATTGTATTCTTATATACTTCATGCTTCTTTTGCTATCATCAAAACTAAAATTTTTTACAACTGATTTGTAAATGTGGACATATTATCGAATTATGTAAATCTTGTATTATGCGTAAATGATTCTATTTTTCGTTTTTTTCACTTATCGTTCTTAACACTTTAGAGTTCAGTAGAAACTGATCTAGAAGACTCCGATTAAATAGTAAATACTATACAACTGAGTGTTACGGTAAAGAAAATGACGTTGAAACTACCGCACGTAAGGACCCGAAGTCTTCAATTCCATTAATAAAGAAGAATATTGAAGCACCGAGCCCTGTTCATAGCGTGATTCATGGTTCCAAATTACGTACGCCGTGCATCACGCAACTTTGAAGGTTCTTCCTCCACCAGGACATTATTTAGTTATACTTTATTTTCAATTAACAGTACAATAATACTAACATCATAAACTGTGTAAAAACGTTTCACCATCGAATAAATGTTTTTTCTCGTCTTTTAATTAGCTTCAACATAGAATATTTGTCCCCACGAGGATTAATAAGAAAAATGTGAGTTAATTAATTACTTGATAGTCTCGAAATATAGTTGAAATAATAATATTCCCACCATTTCATAAGATATCGTATGATTTAAATTGTTTATATAATCACTAATTTTACGTATTTGTGATAGAATATATAAGAGCCTCATGTATTGTATAATATATATTAAGATTATTTAATAAGAGTAATTTTACATAAAGTCGTAAAATGCGTAATTATTGCGTAATCATTTTAAAAAAAAGTAGGGTCCATTATTAAAAAATTAATTTTTTTATATAGATTCCGTATTTACTCACTTTTTTCAAAAGGATTGTGCGGCATTTGTATAATTCACGGTTGCAAAAATCATTCTCATTTAATAACTATTTCAAAGTAGGTGGATTTGAATTTAGGTTTAATGGGAAAAAGATTTCCTCAAGTTTTACTTTTTATAGGGGTGAGTATGCACCGACTTAGTAGGAAATCCAACTTCGACTCTGATTTTGTTGGAATTCAAATCTAAACTCTGACTCCGACTTGTCGGAACAAAGTTGGATTTGGGCTTTTAACTTTGGGCTTCTTTTTTTTTTAGTTTCATATTTAGCCTATTTAAAAAAGAATTTTTTGTGGGCTTTCAAATTTCAATTTTTCAAAAAAAAAAAAATTAAAAACTAAAACTAAATCATTTACTGCTAATTTACTTGTATACTAATATCTAATTTATTCTTATACTAGACTTATAGTATAGTGTCTAATTATGTTTTATCATACTATAATATTACATATTACTTTTTGCGTCTAATTACAAATTATTATACTATAGTATTACATGTTATTATATAATACTAGTGTCTAATTTATTTATAACTTATTTCTACACTTGACTTATTTCTAGTATCTAATTACTTGTTATTATACTTTAGTAAATTAGTATTATGTATTATTAACTTGTTATACTAGACTTATATATTAGTTATTTCTATACTAGTGTCTAATTTATTTTTGAGTAATGCTACATGCAGTCGTGAAATGCGTAAACGCCATATAGTTGCTTTGAAAAATAGTGGGGTCCACTATTAAAAAATTATTATTTTTTCATGTGGATCCTGTATTTATTCATTTTTTTCAAAGTGATTGCACAACGCTTGCACACTCACGACTGCAATTATCATTTCTCTTTATTTCTATACAAGACTTGTATTATAGTGTTAGTTCTTTCATGTTGTCTTAGAACAAATATCGAAAGAGGGTTCAAACCTAAGTGAGGAATCCAAGTAGAACTGAAAATGAATTAATATATATCATTCTTGAGCATATAAACCAACATATAAGTCGAACTCATGTCTATTAAGCATACAACCACAGCCATTCCTCAAGAAATGTCCCCCAGACAATGTAAAACAGGTTTCATACAAAGAAGTTTATGAAACAACCAACTACTTTGCATAGACCCAAATGTCTAAAAGAACATGCTCTTTTGGTGGTTGGTGAAAACAATGATAACAAGTTGTTTCATGAAATACCTTTTCAACCGTGAGAGCCTTTGAGAGTCTATTTTATTTATATACTTGACATATTGTATCGATACATGAGAGTTTGTACTGATTGGAGACCTAGGATACATACGGTAATGTTGTAGAAATGGAAAGTAATTACAATACAATAAAGGTGTTAGCCGTTGCATGATTTATGGAGATGGGCTGGATGTTCCACAATTCATGGATGTAATCTTGCTTGTAGCCGTTGGTTCTTTGTATGGGAGGTAGCCGTTTGGTTCTTCACAATGTAAGTTTTCTTCTGATTTGTCTTCTGTGTTAATATGCCCCCGCAAACTGTGTCGAGGGATGATGCCAAGTTTGGTCCGAAGATCAATAAGAGCAGGTCAACCAAGGGGCTTGGTAAAAATATCAGCAATTTGATGAGAGGCCGAGACATGCCAAGTGTGAAGAAGTCCAAGAGCGACACGTTCACGAACATAGTGATAATCAATTTCAATATGCTTGCTTCGAGCGTGAAAGACAGAGCTAAGGGTCATGTAGAGAGCACTAATATTGTCATAGAGTAACAACGGAGTGGAGGTGAGGTGAATGCCCATATCACGTAATAAGAATGATATCAAAGTTAGCTCGGCAATTGTATGGGCCATTGCTCAGTACTCAGCTTCAGAGCTTGATCAAGAGACTATGTTGTTTTTTGGAAGACTAGGAGATACAGTTGCTTCCAAGAAAGACACAATAGCCAGTGGTGGAGCGCTTGGTAATAGGACAACCAGCCAATCTGCATCGGAAAAAGCATATAGATCAAGTGTAAAATGGGAACTAAAATGAAGACCAAGGTCTACAGTGCCTTTCAAATACCGAAGAATGTGCTTGACTATTTTATAATTTGCTTCTTTAGGTGAATGCATAAATTGAGAAACAAAATTAAAACTGTAAGAGAGGTCTGGACGAGTAAGGGTAAGGTATTGAAGTGCACCGACAATACTGCGATAGTGAGCAGGGTCAGAGAAGGGTGTCTGATAGGTAAGACCTTTGGTCTTTGGAATCATGGGAGTGCCCATAGGTTTACAGTCATGCATCTTATCTCGTTGTAGAATATCAATAGCATATTTGGTTTGAAAGAGGGTAAGGCCATCAAGGGCTGGACTGATTTGTATACCAAGAAAATAGTGAAGAGAACCAAGGTCTTTCATGGCAAATTGACTATAAAGAGTGGAAATAAATTCAAGAAGATACTCAGTAGAGGAGCTAGTCAATAAAATATCATTAACATATAAGAGTAAAATAAGAGTACCACGCGGTGAATGACAAACAAATAATGAAGAATCAGCAGTGCTACAAAGAAAGCCATAAATTAATAAAAAAAATTGCTAAATTTTTCAAACCAAGTACGAGGAGCCTATTTGAGACCATAAAGTGTTTTATTTAATTTGCAAACATAAGAAGAATGAGTTGGATGAATAAAACCTGGAGGTTGTTCCATGTAAATAGATTCCTGAAGATCACCATGAAGAAACGTATTTTTGACATCCAATTGTCGAATACTCCAGCGGTTGATGAGAGCAAGTGTGATTACAATGCGGATAGTACTTGGTTTGATAACAGGGGAGAATGTCTCATGGTAGTTTATGCCTTCTTCTTGATGAAAACCTTTAGCTACTAAACGAGCTTTTAACCGATCCAAGGAGCCATCAGCTTTGAGTTTGCTTTTGAAAATCCATTTACAACCTATAATAGACATAATAGAATCACGAGGGACAAGAGTCCAAGTGTTATTCACACGTAAGGCTTGTAATTCATCATGCATTGCTTGTAACTAACCAGGATGTTTGAGAGCGGAGCTAATGGATTTGGGCTCAGTCGGAATGGAAACAAGGTCATGCAAGTGAGCATATTTGGGGTTAGGCTTACGAATACCAGACTTGGACCGTGTAACAATGGTGGTAGCAGGGGTCACTGACGAAATGGTGTCAGTGTGTAGCAGGGGCACAGTCATGGCAGTATCAGATGATGAAGATGGAGATATAGGTAGCCTATTGGCACTAATGGAAGGTGGATTAGGTGCAGGGGAAGGGGGTGAAGTGGATAGCTGTGGAAGAGGAATATCCGCCACTATGGTAGATGAGGAAGGTTTGGGTATGGTGGAGTCGGAGAAAGGGGTAGGAGGAGTAATCCACATATCAAACGTGGAAAGGGCCGGCTCGGTAGGTGAAAGTTACCAGGTTGTTTAAATGGAAAAGTGGACTCATCGAACACAACATGGCGTGAGATGAGAGTACGACCAGACGGAGGGTGATAACATTTGTAACCTTGATGCTTATCACTGTAACCCATAAAAACACAAGGTAAGGTTTTAGGATCAAATTTATTCTTTTTCGTATCTTAAGTGTAGGGAAAACATTTTAAGCCAAACACATGTAAGGAACTATAGTCAGTATAGATGCCGTGAAGGATGGAAAAGGGTGATTGTAAGTCAATGGTGGTGGAAGGGAGCCGATTAATAAAAAAAGTGGCAGTGGCAAAGGCTTCAACCCATAAGCGTTTTGGAATGCTATTGTGAAAAAGCATGGTCATCCAAAGTTCACGAATTATACGGTGACGTCATTCAATCATATCATTTTGTTTAGGAGTATGAGGACAAGAATACTGATGAATAATACCTTGTTTTTGTAAATGTGATGTAAATTGGATATTAGCAAATTCACCACCCCCATCAGTTTGAAAATTTTTAATTTTTTGAAAAATTGTCGTTCAATATATTTTTCAAAAAGTAAGAAGGCAGGAAAAATCGGACTTTTTGCGTAAAGGAATATGCCACATAAATTTAGAGAAGGCATCAACTAAGCATGCATAATAATTAAATTTATCAACAGAAACTATAGGACCTGGACCCCATAAATCACATATAAATTTTATCAAATGCATTATGAGTAATATTGCTAGAAGGTAAAACAAGGAGTTTGCAAAGTTTGCCTAATTGACAACTGTCACAAAAAGAAGAATTTTTGTTAGAGCCAGAAACTTGAATAAGTCCTTTTGATTTTAAGACTTGTAAAGAAGATGCCTGAGGATGTCCCAAGCACTGGTGCCAAACGTCTTTAGGGACACGTCGGAATCGAGTGGAAAAGTGAGCTTCGTATGGAGGAGAAAAGACATAGAGGTTATCCTTCTGTCGTCCAGTCAACAGGATGCGGTAGGTCTCCCGTTCCTTAACAACAAAGCCAACACTGTAAAATTCACAATTATAAGGATAATCAGTGGTAAGTTGCCCAATAGATAAAAGATTTTTGGCCAATGCAGGTACTAATAAAACATCACATAATTTAATCTTAGTAGTGCCATTATCAAGATAAGTATCACTAATATGAGTAATAGCATGAGAACTACCATCGCCAATAATAACAACATCATTACCAAAATAGCGACATAAATTTTTTAGTATACCTGGATCGCCGGTCATATGAGCAGATGCACCAGTGTCAGCCGTCCATTTAGCATCATGAGAAAAATTCTCAAGAGTCATTGCAGCAAGGGCCTGAGGAATATCCTCAGGTTGATAAGAGTGATTGAACCGGTTCCAACATTTAAGAGCAACATGGCCTCTTTTTCCACAAATTTGACAGCTTTCATTGCGGATAGAGTCGTGGCCTTTGTTAGTGGGCCGGTCATCAGTATCACGTGGGTTAGGCCCACTGGTGTTTTGTGCAAAACGCATGTTTTGAGTGCCATCTCCAGAGGAAGTCCTCACCGACTAGTTAGAGGGTTGAAATCCTCGACCTTTCGAAGAGAACGACTGGTTCTGAGGTCGATTGTTGTTCTGGTGATCGGATTGAGGTGGGCGACGGTAATCCTTGGTGGAGTTCGAGTTTGTCTGTCCATAGAAAGCAAAATTATTAGTGGAATCATGAAGGGTTGAGCGAATTTCATACCCTTGGAGCAGAGGAATCAGTTTGGCGTAGGAGGGCATAGGAGGTTTCAACATCGCCATCGTGAAGGGCTCGTATTTGGCTTCGAGATTGTTCAGCAACGAGAAAACTTTCATTTTGTCTTGCACGGGGCGTTCAATTGAGGCAAGACTGTCACACAAGCCTTTGAATGTGCGAAGATGATCACCCATAGGCATCGATGGTTCCTTGCGCAGGTATGTTAACTGTTGTGTAAGGTGGAATTCCCATTCTTGGGAATCATGGGCGTACGTCTCTTTGAGAGCCACCCAAACGTGATGAGCAGAATCAAGGCCTATAACGAGGCCAAGGGCTTCCTCAGTGTCTCGATAATCCATCCTCGGAGCAATCGATCTGATTTGTGCCATTGAAGAAAGGTGGGACTAGGTTCGACTTGCTCGAACCAGAGGCTAATTCACTGGTAGTGACGAATTCTGGGGGTGGGGATGCATCGATGAGATGCTCTACAAGGTCTTGGCTCTCAACCAAGGCCAGGATTTGTTCTGAGAGGATAATTGGTGGTGTTTAATCGCAAGGTAACAAAGTTACCAACGTTAAGGGTGATGGTGGTAATGGGAGGAAGACTCTCTTCTCTCACAAGGGCTCTAGTACATGAAAACAATGATAATAAATTGTTTGATGAAATACCTCTTCGACCGTGAGAGCCTTTGAGAGTATTTTATTTATATACTCGACATGTTATATCAATACATGAGAGTTTGTACTGATTGGAGATCTAGGATACATACGGTAATGTTGTAGAAATGAAAAGTACTTACAATACAATAAACGTGTTAGCCGTTGCATGATTTATGGAGATGGACTGGCTGTTCCACAATTCATAGATGTAATCTCGCTTGTAGCCATTGGTTCTTTGTATGGGAGGTAGCCATTTTGTTCTTCACAAGGTAAGTTTTCTTCTGACTTGTCTTCTGTGTTAATAGTTGGAACATTCAACTACAATGATATTAAGTGTGAAAAGTACCCATTCTGATATTTACATCATGGACTCGAGTTATACTTGCATGATTACATCCCCTGCCAAAAGTGCCCGTACAACGTGGCAAATGTTATCCTTCTAGCTTGCAGAGGGAACCCCCAACGAAGACAGAAACAAAGCTAGCAAAGTCAAAATAACAAAAAGCAAAGATGCTCGCCAATGATTGCTTGTTCTAAGAGAAAATCTACCCAACAGGCATTTTGGTGGCTGCTCTTGGTTTGGATTTTCATCTTCCCCAGTTTCCAACAGTTTCGATGCATCTGCAGGAAAGACTCTTGCTTTTTTCATTCTTAGTTTGATTCTGCGATTTGCCCTGCCTTGTAAAGGAAGCCCCCGTGCAGCAATTTCTCGAATTGGTTGTTGAGCTACTCCCTCGGCCCTGGTCATTACTGGAACGGGTCTGGGAGTGACAGATGAAGAAGATTGGTCCAGCTTAATGATGTCATCTTTAAGTATCTCAGCGTAAAGATCTTCTTCAATGCCAGTTTCCTAGATTGTAAGAACAGGATTGATAAGATGTCTTTTAGTTAGCATGCGGAGTTACAATGCAATTTCCCCCAACAAACCTACCTTCTGGTGACTGGAAGTTTCTGCCATTGCGGCAACATTTGTTAGTTTCTGATCATATTCAGATGTGGAATCAGTTTGATTATTGGAATAAGAATCGTGACTTCTACCAACTGCCTCACCCCCCTCGGGTAATCCCAACTCCTCAATACCAACTTTAGAGACTGCATGATTACTCGAATGCAAAGTTAGCAAATTCCTTTGTCTAGAAGAAGCTCGGGTTGAGGAATCATCTAAATGGAAGCCACTGTTCTTCCGGAGCCGACAAACAACCAAAGTATCCTGCATAGACAAGGGAAGAATCCAGCAAATACTACTTCCTCCAGAAAGAACGTAATGAAGTTTAAGCAAGTGCAAACATCTTACAATTAACTAATGCTGGTTCACTGAAACTCCACATTTCATAAGATACCATTTCCCATCAAAATTTATCTGCAGCATGAAAAATAATCACCAAACCGAGCAACAATTAAAGCCTTGCTGCTGATATATTTCAGGGGGGATGAATTAGAAAAGGATATCTACAAACCCAAATTCTTATTCCCAGAAATTACAAAGCAAATTGAACATATTATTATATACACCATGCAAGGAAGGAAAGAGATGTAAGGGACCTTTATTTTTGGTTGTTTGGTTGTCCGGGAAAGAAAGGAAGGGAAGACCTTTCATTGGGGCGGGGGGGATAGGGGGGTTGCATTTATAAAGGAGGATTGCATGAATCAAGCTCATAACAAAACAGAGGACATCTAGGCTGTAATCATGGAGTATATTTGTCTGTAACAGCTGCATTTTATTCTCATAGCTGTCTTTGTAACCGTTGCATGGTTTTAGATTTATTTGTGTATATCTTTCCTAAAATAGAACTCTAGATGCTTGTGTATATATACTCAGTTTTTATATCAATAAAAAGTGTGGGAAATCAATATTTTCAAAACCTTAGCAGTATATTTCATATGGTATCAGAAGAGCCTCTCTCTAACGAGCAACCGATCCCAACCTCGACCATGTCTTCTCCTTCAGAACAAAATCAACCCATTAACCCCAATACTCAGCCTTTCTCCACTACTTCCATGCCTCTTATTGCCCTCAACATCACTCTGCCCAAATCAATGAAAAATTTACTCCCTCCACATTTCCTCAATGGCGTGCTCAATTCGAAGCACTCCTCATCGGATATGATTTACTTGATTATGTAAATGGTACTGTCGTTTGTCCCTCCTCCGATGGCACGTCTTCTGCCGAAGTGATCAAAACCCACTGGGTTAGACAAGACAAACTCATTTTAAGTGCTATCCTAGCCTCCACATCTCCCACAATCACTCCCCTCATAGCCACAGCAAAGACCTCTCATGCCGCCTGGAAAAAACTTCATAATCTTTATGCAAGTCGTTCAAGGACACGAGCTATGCAATTGAAGGAGGAACTGACCTTGGTTCAGCGGGGCAATCGATCCATTCCCGAGTACTTGCATACGGTCAAGGCATTGGCTGATGAAATAGCCATTATTGATCATCCGATTTCGGATGATGATCTAACCCTTTATATTTTGAATGGTTTAGGTCCTGATTTCAGGGAGATTGCTGTGCCAATCCGAGCAAGGGAGAACTAGTTGGCATTTGAGGAGCTCCACGATCTCTTGGTAGGGCACGAGTCCTATTTACGGCGCTTGGAAGCTGCAACCCAGCAGCTCGTTGCTTCCGCCAACTATACGCACCGAACGAAGACTGGAGAATCTGCCAAGAAGTTCTTGAAACGCAGTGGTCAATCACGAAGCATCAACTCTGCTTCTCCTCAATATTATGGTTCACGCGATGGTCGTAGGCCTTATCATGGTTCGGGTCGGCCTAACTCAAACAGGCGCTACCAGCCCAAGTGTCAAATGTGTGACCAATTGGGCCACATAGCTAAATCATGTCCTCAACTCCATTCAAATGGAGTCACTGTGAACTGTGCCCAGACCTCTACGGGCAAAGAAAAAACTTGGCTTCTTGATTCCGCTACCTCCCACAACATCACGTGTGATCTTGCTAATTTGTCCGTTCACTCTGAATATGACGGCACCGATGAAGTAATTCTTGGTGATGGTTCAGGTTTGAAAGTCTCACACATTGGTTCCTTGGTTTTGCATTCTCCAAATCGAACTTTTACACTCAATGATACACTTTGTGTTCCCAATCTTTGCAAAAACTTAATTTCTGTTCATCATCTTACCAAACACAATAACATTTTTGTCGAGTTTCACCCCTTTCATTTTTTTGTGAAGGACAAGATCACGGGGGTGACTCTACTTCGAGGAGCATGTGACAATGGCGTTTACACTTTTCCAGAAAAACTGGTGCCATCCTCCACTCAAATGGTTGCAAATGTGCATGAACGAGTCTCGCTTGATGGTTGGCACAAACGGCTTGAACATCCATCTCTCAAAGTTGTTCACAATCTTGTTAAAAATTTGTCTTCCAGTTACCTCACAAAAATTGGCCTCATTATGTAGTTCATGTTCCATTAATAAAACACATCAACAACCTTTTCGTGTCACTAGTCTCCAAAGTCATGCTCCCCTTGAATTAATTTACACTGATGTTTGGGGCCCTGCAAGTTACACCGGCATTGATGGGTCACGCTATTATCTTCTCTTTGTTGACCACTACACAAAATATACATGGCTCTATCCAATGGTCAACAAATCTGGTGTTTCTAGTATTTCTCCACACTTCAAAAAAATTGTTGAAATTCGTTTTCAAGCAAAAATCAAAACACTCTACTCTGACAATGGTGGTGAGTTTATTGCACTAAAATCTTTTTTATCTCTTAATGGCATCTCTCACTACACCACCGCTCCTCACACTCCTCAATAAAACGGGGTCTCCGAACGTCATCATCGACATCTTGTTGAAACGGGCCTTACACTTCTCCATGATGCTTCTCTTGATTTCTCCTTTTGGCCACATGCCTTCCAAACTGCTTCATATCTCATAAACAGGCAACCCACTCCACTTCTTCAAAACAGATCTCCTTATGAAGCTCTTTTTGGTCAAAAGCCCAACTATCTCAAATTAAAAAAATTCGGATGTCTCTGTTACCCACTCACACGGGCTTACAATTCAAATAAAATGGAGCCCAACTCCAAATCGTGTATTTTTCTCGGTTACTCATTAACTCAGAATGCCTACAAGTGTTTGGAGCCCCATACCCGTAAAATCTACATATCGCGTCACGTGTTGTTTGATGAAAATCAACAACATCCCCAATTCGTGTCCTCTCAGACAACACAGCCCAACCAAACTTCATCTTCTCTCTTCGCCGATGTCCAACCACCCCCTGTTCGCGCGCCACCATCAACGATGCCTGTCTCATCGCCTGCACTAGCGTCTCTGGAAGGTGCTCACACCACTGCTGCATTCTCTTCAGGTAACCCCGAAATCCACAATTTCCTGCACAATATTCATATTTCGGAATCCCTAGGTCAAAACACTCATAATTTCAATTCGGACTCTCCTGCACATGAGCATTCTGACGCGTCCCCACCTGCACTTGCCTCACCTTCTCATGCTCAAATTGATGTACAACCCTTAGGTCACACTGAGAATCCACCCAATCCGCCTGTCTCACAATCCCTAAATTCTTCGGATCCTCCTTCAAGACTGCATCAAATGACTACTCGGTCAATGAATCAAATCTTCAAGCCAAAACAACTTCACTTTGTGTCCAAACACTCTCTCCCGCAAACCATTGAACCATCTAGTGTGAGTCAGGCCATCTCTCAACCTCAGTGGCGTGAGGCTATGTCCTCTGAACTCACTGCACTCATGAAACATGGAACTTGGGACTTAGTTCCTCCTCCTTCAAATTACAGTCCCGTGGGCTGTAAGTGGGTGTTTAGGGTGAAGAGGAAAGCTGATGGGTCAGTGGATAGGTTTAAAGCCCGTCTTGTTGCCAAGGGTTATAATCAAAGACCAGGGCTTGATTACAATGAGACATTTAGCCCCGTTGTTAAACCTGCCACTATTAGAACAATTATGACTATTGCTGTTATGAATGGATGGGATTTGAGGCAAATGGATGTTCATAATGCCTTCCTAAATGGGGAGTTAACTGAAACTGTTTACATGTTGCAAGCCCCGGGGTTTAAAGACTTGTCCAAGCCTTCTCATGTTTGCAGGTTACGGAAAGCCATTTATGGGCTTAAACAAGCTCCACGGGCTTGGTATACAGCCCTGAAAAATGCTATTCTTCAGCTTGGGTTTCACAACTCCAAGGCAGATTCTTCCTTGTTTATCTACAGACAAGATTCCATTATTTCCTACTTCCTGGTTTACGTTGATGACCTTGTCATTACAGGAAATGACCCTAATTTTGTGGCCTCTATTATACAGCAACTGGGTGCTAAGTTCTCTCTCAAAGACATGGGTCTTCTTCATTTTTTTTTAGGGATAGAGGTTGTCCCCACTAAAGCTGGTATATTTTTATCCCAACATAAATATATCCGTGATCTTTTGTCAAATACTAATATGAGTGCTGCAAAGGATGTCTCTACTCCTCTCTCAACAACTCAACCTCTCAAGTTAGTTGATGGCACTACCCCTGTGGACACCTCAATTTTTCGTCGGGTTATTGGCAGTCTTCAATATCTCTCATTGACGCGCCCAGAAATCTCCTTCGCAGTCAACAAGCTCTCACAATTCATGCACAAGCCCACGGAAACTCACTGGACAACAACCAAACGACTTCTCCGTTATTTAAAACAGACCATTTTTCATGGTATTCAAATTTCAAAATCTGGTTTGCCTATTTTAACAACCTTTTCAGATGCAGATTGGGCTGGAAATCTCGATGACCGTACCTCTACATCTGCATACATCAGCTTTCTCGGATCCACTCCAATTTCTTGGAGTTCAAAGAAGCAAAGAGCTGTTGCACGGTCTTCCACAGAAGCTGAATATCGAGCCCTTGCAAATGCTGCCTCCGAAACCATGTGGCTTCAAAATCTCCTTAAAGAACTTGGATTTCCGCTCCAAACAGCACCTCAACTTCTCTGTGATAATCTTGGTGCTACACATTTAAGTTTTAATCCAGTCAATCATTCTCGTATGAAGCACATTCAAATCGATCTCCATTTTGTGAGGGACCTCGTCCAACAAGGCAATCTTCATGTTCGTCATGTTTACACCCAAGATCAACTGGCTGACTTATTGACCAAACCACTGTCCCGACAACGAACTGATTTACTGTGCAACAAGATTGGTCTTGCTGATGGCAGCCCACTCTTGCGGGGGCGTATAAAGGAGGATTGCATGAATCAAGCTCATAACAAAACAGAGGACATCTAGGCTGTAATCATGGAGTATATTTGTCTGTAACAGCTGCATTTTATTCTCATAGCTGTCTTTGTAACCGTTGCATGGTTTTAGATTTACTTGTGTATATCTTTTTCCTAAAATAGAACTCTAGATGCTTGTGTATATATACTCAGTTTTTATATCAATAAAAAGTGTGGGAAATCAATATTTTCAAAACCTTAGCAGTATATTTCATAGCATTGAGTTCTCCAAACTTCAAAGAAATCAAAAGGTTGATCCCTCAATTTCCCTTGCCCTCCCCCAAATTTAGAGAGAAAGAGAGGGAGAGAGAGAGAGAACTGATTCCCCTCCAATTTCCCTTCCTCCCTTATGGGTTCCAAGAATCCGTAACTAAGAAGAATATCAAACTATAAGAAAGATTTTGTATTTCACTTAGGTTTATATCTTCAAATTCAATTGATATTACAATTCTGTAATATTAATTCCATATTTGCTATAATGCATGCATGTTACATTCAGGAACATCAAACATGGATGACAAATGTTTCTGAGTTGGATAATTTCAACCTATGTCATAGCTATAGGACAGCCACAAACTTCCCTTCCGCATGATTGATATCTAATGCAGTGTCAAAGTCACTAGTTCCATAATTAAATCACACAGAAATTGTGCACCGATTCAGGCAATGTAAGACCACAGAAACTGCAGATCCCAAACATATCCAGGGGAACCTTCCCAGTGGTGTTGAGGCTAGAGGTCAGAAATGCATAGCATCTTGGGGGTAAAAGAGCATATGTACTGCCTAGACTTGAGCAAATAAAATAACAGCCATCTTTTTATTTGAAAAAAAAAGGGGGGGGCTAGTTGAAAGATCTGGGTTATATTAAGTCAAGCAGAAACTACTGCCATTGCTTGACTGAGAATGACAGTTTGGAGGAAACCTTAAGAGGCCAGATTTCAAAGGTGGTCCCTTTGTGGGGTATGTTGTGCTTTCAGAGAGAGCAAAATGTTCAGACTTTAAAGTATGAATGTTCCACTTTGAATACTTTTCTCATAGAGAAATACTTTGGCCACAAAGGGATTACACAAAAGCAATTCCACAAACTGATGTAGTTCGTCAGATTGTAAAATTACTTTTATTGTAAAGTAGATCTGATAGATGACATGAAGTTATTTCAGTTTGTAGGATTACTTTTGTGTAATCTCTTTGTGGCTGTAGCAATCCTCTTTCTCATAACATAATTATTAACTCAGAGAGAGAGAGAGAGAGCTACTGACAACACACTACTGGTTTACTGCAGAGTAGAGCCTCAAATCCAATCATGCTTTCCATGCTAATAATATACTTGCAGAAAATAAGAAAAAAGTTTCTGATATGATTACCAAAACAAAAGTGTAAACGACATCAGCAGTTTTTATATCCCATACAAGGAACCTAACCAACACTACTATTTTATAATTAAAATCATTTCTGCCTCATCCGGCATCCAGAGTATTCAGGCAAACTAGGAGCAGAGCTAAACCTGCAATAATTCTTGGAAAGCTGCTGGGTCCAAGCAGCGTAAAATGCTCATCTGATGAAGTGCAATGTAAACAGCTCTAAGATTTTGTTCAACAAGGTGAATTGCTCAACTAAGACATTCAAATGCAGCCAACCGGTTAGCTACAGCTACGTTGTTTCTCAATGATACCAATTTGGGGGCCACACTCCCATTTCCATCCCTGTCAAGGTAATCTTCCCCTATCCCCTACCTGTCCCTGTATCCATGTATGCCTCACCATGCCCCCATTTTATGTATTTCCTCATTTGTTTATCAATTTATTTTTATATTGCACACTGAAAAGTATATATAAGTAAAAATGACACATTAAACCCAGCATGTATGAGAAATGAAATAAATTTCACTGGTCAAAATTTGTCTATATTCTAAAATTGTACAAACCTTAGTAGATGAATAAGGAATATCCACCCAATGCCATGCATGGTAGGAAATGTCCCCGCTAAATTGCGTCTAAATTGCCGTCTCCGCAGGATAACAAATCACAGGTGCATGAATTGTAATAATCACATAACAAATCCTTCCATATAAAATGATATAAAATAAAAATTCACATCTATTACTTAGCAGGGGAATAATATACTTTTTATTAACAGGTCACCTGGGAAATTCCATTCATGCAATATTCATGCATAATCCATTCAGTCCTTTTCCCTTTCGGTGCACGACCTTTGTGGAACACTAGAGTCCTCTTTGTACCTATCATGTTGGGACCAGACTTTATGTTTCTTCCTTTCCCAGTGGCTTTCCAATACCCTAATTCAGTTGTCCTCCTACTTTGCAAGCCATTTGCATACTTTCTTCCACGAGGAGAAAAGAAGAACCACTCATTATCAGATTGAATGACTGATTTAGCTGTTTGCAAATACACCCACAGTAATAAGTAACCAAGCCCGTTTAAAATCAGCGTCGTTGTTAAGAGAAATTGCACCAGAATGTACAAATTTGAAATATATCCCAGCACTGCATATTTACACTACAGAACCAATATGTAACTTCATATTTAAAAAACAAAACAAGAAATATTCAAACATGTTCTGCACTCCAGGCAAGTAAACAATTGTAGGCCTGAAGTTGCTTAGATTATTATTTTTTTTTAATCAATTGGATATCAAGCAAACTTGACCAAATTTTAAGATGAAACATGGAGTAATAACTCATCTGAGTACAGAGTAAGAGGATTGCTATTAATCATCCTTTTAACTGTCATCCTTTCATCATACTCAAATGTGGCATCATATGTTAGAGGGGTAAATAATAATAATAAATAAATTTCTAATCATTTGATACCAAATCAGTGAACTGGCTGTTAAAATGATGATGAATAATATATCACTAACATACGATAGGAAGAACATAAATAAAAATAAATGTTAGAACTGAAAGTATGCTCGACTCTTTGCCAGTATGGAACCTCATGACTCTGATGGAAACAAGGAATTTATGGCAACACTGGGCATCCAACAGACTCCATGTGAGAACAAAGCTTAAAAATCTTCCCAGTATAAAGGTATTATATTTGAGATGATTGAAAATATTTTCCTATACGAACCAACATCAAGCACACAATCAGAGAATAAAGTAAAAAGGTGTCTTAAAAAGGAAAACAGAAATCATGCTAACTTAATCGACCTAAAACTCGTCAGGAATCTGAACCCATTGGGTATCTAGAGCAAAAAGAGAACAGTGATGACTTGACAATTGTACGCCTTTTAAGTTCGTACATCAAAGGAAGTATGTCACAACCTTCAACCACAGCAAAAGTAATGAAAGGCTAGCTAGATTTTAATTTCTTAACCTCTTCAAGTTAGAATTTTTTAAGCGTTTCTCCATTATCAATCAACTGTACAAAATGCTTGTATCTGCTTTCCCAGGTCACGTGATGAATATCAAAGGTTAGAGGCTGAGCAATTCCAAAAAGAAAGAAGTTAGAAACTCAAAAGAATAGGCAAAATACAAAAACAAAAATCTAATTCCCTTTTACTTTCCTTCGTTTTTTCAGTAATCAAACGCAGCCAAGATTCTACCAGTTAGTTGCACTTCAATTGTCACCAAGTAAACACAAAACGTGGTTGTTTAACAAAACACACAAAAAACGAGAGAAAGAGCAAAGTGATGTATGTTCCAAGTGAAGCAACAAACCAACCTGGTAAATCCCAAGGCTCGTATCCATACATGTCAACCTCGGAAATCACTTCCACACGCTTATCCGACCCCTCAACCTTCTTCTGCAGGTAAAAAGAAATCAATTCCACGTCCGTCGGCGAGAACCGAAAGCCCGGAAACATAGTTGACGCCGCTATCAATATCTTTGCCTGCTCTGAAATCCCCTCTATCTCGGTCTCTCCCGAAGGCACCTCCATGTCTCTTTGTTTCTCTCTGAATTATAATCTCTAGAGTTTAAGCATACTAACGAGAAGGAAACTGACTCAATGGAAACTGAAAGCCTGAGAATTCGAAACCCCTCTACCTCTGGTGGATCATCGTTTCTCCTCTAGCTTTTTTCTCGCGGCTTTCTTTCTTTGTTTCTTACTTCCTTTTCTCTTGGTTGCTCTGCTTTAGGAGAGCTGCGAGGTTTCACGGGTTGTCAACTTGTCATGCGAGCGTGGCGGGTTTTTGGGTGGCGGCGGGAAGGACATGCTGCACGCCTGCACCGTTGGCACAAGTCGTGATTGTCACGTGGTGTTGCGTTAAACGAGGGTGGCCCATACGTGGGATGAGTGTTCTGTTTTGATAATTGAGTTATAATATCTTATAGTCTAAATTTTAACTAGAATTTTAAATTTTGGTTATAACATTAATTTTTGGTTAGGTAAATTTATATTGAATTAGTCATCTTAAAGTTAAAATAATAATATAATATTATATATTTTAATAATATTTTATAATTTTTTTTTATATTTTACAAATACACTTTATATATTAATTAAAAATTTATATTTTACTTAAAATTATTGTTTCCCAACTATTTATTTTCTCAACCTATTATTAACATTTCATACTGATATTAACCAAGGTATTTAACCACATCCATTATAATACTATAATGCTAATATACAAACATATGCATGGTTAAACCAACCACATTACTATATAATATGACTTCTAATAAAATTGCAAGTGTAATCAAATCTCACAATGAATCATACAGATATGGACATCAAAATTGTGTGAGAGAGAGATAGAGACCTGAGCATAATCTAGACAGCAGTACGAGTGAGTGTGCACCTTAAAAATCAAAACCGCTAAGACAGCTAATATCCATGAACTTCATAATAAAAATGGAGAAGCTACAACAAAGCATGGCTGAAAGTATTGAAAAACCCAAAAACAAAGGAAATTATTAGAATTGTACATAATATATATAGTAAGAATTTCAGAGGAAATCCAAAGACAAAAGGAATTGAGACAAAACTCTATTCTCATTCATGAAAAGGAATAAAAAATACAAATGTTATCTTCTACCTAGCACTCGACTGTACTGTCCACTACACTAAAAGTCAGACCTACTAAAAATACTAAGAATGACACTATAACAGAAATTTATTTACAAGCAACAAGCCAAAACAGAGTGGTCCTTTGGTAAGGAATGATCTCTGCTGCATCGTGCATTTCCTGGTGGCTGCACCTTCATGTCAGGATTATTGAGAGCCTCAACCTGATGGTGAGCATGATCATCATGCTTCAATATATATGGAGGGTTAACAAGAACAATAGAAAAATGCTTGTTAACAAGGCCTAGTTGCAGGATCAAAAAGATTTACAAAGTAAAAAAGAACTAGATAGAAGAAGAGCGTGATTCTGGGCCTCGAGCCTATGGTCAATTTTTTCCTTATTTGCGAAAATAGAATTAAGAAACTAACCAGTGTACCATGAGGTCTTAAACCTTATAAATGACTTTGAAAGAACTTTATTAATCAAGACAAGAAGCTCAAATGAGGAGTTGGTGGATAAATATCTAATATAATGAGAAGGTAGTTATGGATTAGTACAGTGGCAGTAAAGGATTAGGGAGGGATATAGAGTATATTTCAGAGTGGAAGCAATACCATGTCTTTGATTTTTTTAAATGGGTAATAGATAATTTATTAAAGGTGCGGCCACTGTACACAGGTGGCAAATCTACAAGCAATAAGCTAAGATTATCATATGCCACTGTCCAAACATAGAGAGACTAAAGCATAATGGAATCATTCACCACACAGCTAGGCGACAAATATTACTATTTTCCCTTTCAGCTCCACCCTTCCCAAGGGCATAACCCAAACTATCCCAAGACATTTGAAAATGAGCAATTCTGGGCATCTGCCCCACACCAGCACACACTGCACATCACTTCTTTTTTTTTTTTTTTACACGGAGTGTGCCCCGTGTGGGGCAGATGCCCACATTTTTTCTTTGAAAATTGTGACCAAAGTGGTCTGGCCACGGCACTGTAAAGCCGTGCTCTTCCAACACATCCAGCTCATCTCATCCACAAGTGTAATCTCCTTGACAATGTGAAGAACCTCATTTTTTATTGTTGTCACTTTATCAGATAAGAATCTTTCTTACCCATCACTTCAATATCATGGAGATTGTGCATGAGTATCAATTTCATCCTAACCAGTTTTTGATTTTCTGAAAACATGAAAAAATGAATAGCTCCATTGAGCTACCACTCTAATATAGTATATGAATCTCCTCAGAGATCATAACCAATCATGGCCCTAAAATTTATGACTGGCATAAGAGGATCCAGTAGCCTAGTCCAATTAGATGGGATATTTGTTATAGTCTCATGGAAGGTCAGCTAAATATATGTATAAGATAATTAACTCATTCATCTATCTACCAATGAATTAATTAGAAATATGTAAACGACAACGCCATAACAGTGGCGCAACAATAAGAGAAGTTTTTCTGCAAGATTCATATGTTGGAAGGAGTTAGGAGCAAAATATTCAGTAATGAAGATATTATCTTACATCAATTAGTTTTAATTCGTGCATTTCTAATTCATAAATGATGTAGAAACAACTCGACTTCATCATACAAGATAGTTGTTTGATTTCATATCCATATAAAAAGTTTCAGTATAGCTCAAAATGCTGATGAATTAAACATAAAAAAAACACAGAAAAAGAATGCTGGTACATATTGATAATATCCTTTTCAATTGCAGACCATGCTGATGAACTCTACAAAGGCTTTAGTTGTTATCAATGTTGCATTTTCCTTCTAGTAGTTTCCTCCTTTGCAAAGGCTTTAGTAAATTGGGAATTCAAAATACTATAATCCCTCAGTTCAGACACCAAAATCGTAGTTTTTTTTTTTTTTTTTGAGAAATCCAAAATCGTAGCTTTCATTAATGGAAAGAAGGAAAGAAAATCTCAAAGTGAAACCACTGTAAACATTAAACATTATCAGAAGTTCCTTTTTTTAGACGGAACCTTCCCTATAATTAAAAACTGATAAAATCTCGACCAAAGAGTGCACAAAGAATCTATAAGTCACAAAGGGACTAAGTAATGAACCTATTACATTGAATTCTATAATATAATTTCACCAATAATAACAAGAGGAAAGAAAAATTATTAATGCGATTAAATTTTCAAAAAACAAATAAAGAACCCAATATAAATTGTAAATCGTTGAGCAACCCATTCGCATTTGGCTTCAAATCCAACTTCATACAAACAAACATAGAGAGAGAAAAGGGAGGAGAGAAAGTACTGTCAAGAGAGGTGCAGAGCAAGACATCTTCAGAGCCAACCCCCGACATGGAGATCTCTCTTTTCCATTCACTTCAATAAACACCAAACAAGTCCTCCAAAGTCTCGTCAAAGTGGCATTGGCTTCCAAAACACCATTTCCAAGGAAAAGATCTAGAAAAAATGAAAGTCGCAAGCACAAAACTAACTTTCCAAACTCTACAAAACCACAACCAAACGCAATTTCAGCACAAACCCATATCAGCTTAGAGTCTGTGGCATTCGATAATCTCGATCGAGGAAGAAAACGGAGACTGATAATATTTGGCATACGCGGGTTTGATAATCTCGATCAAGGAAGAAACAGAGAGAAGAGGGAGAGAATCGACGAAAGGAAGAAAAACGAAGGAAGAGGAGGGACAAACGAGAATATACGCGGGTCCCGGAACGAGGGTATAGAAAATCATAAAATAATATTTGGCATGTAAACAGTGACTCACAACATTGGCGACTCTTGTGCTTTTACTATAGCTCAGGTCTTGAGCTTTTGATCATTAGCTAGTCCAATGCGGAAGTTTTTTTTAATATCTAGTTAAAGTTTAGACTTGCATTGGTATTTGGCTAGTCCAATACCAATGCTCTAACTTCGAAAAATAATATGTTTTCAATGAATCTGTTTAGTAATATGTATATTAAAGTTTGGTGTGTGCTAGATTATAATAATAATATATAATCTTTTGGATTGATAATGAGAGCATGTGGCTCTAGTATTATTTTCATAAGTTTATAATAGATTCAATTTACTATGGTTCATAAAGGGTGTGATCATTTCATTATATAATAACTACTTGTTTTAATATTTAATGTTAAAGTATGTAAAATATTAGTATCAAATAATAAAAGGGAATAATTAGGATAATAACTGAAATAAACCGGTCCTTGGAACAGGCTAGATTATATCATACCAAGTAATGAGTCATGAAATTTGTAATGTCTTTTGTCTCTTATACAGAGTAGTACTGAGGCATTTAATCCATTTATAGTGAGTGGTTTTATATCAACTTGTATCAATCCAATCTGTATAAAAGAATATTTACGTTCCTTATAATATTTAATAGCATCTTTGATTAATAATTGTAATGTTTCGTAATCATTGTTTAAATTAATAGTTTTTTCTACAGTTTTAATAGTATAATTAGTAAGAAATGATAATTTTGAAAAAAAGTAGATTGTTTAGATTTGAATTTTTTAGAACACTAGAAATTGTCCAATTTTATAAATTTCTTTCTTTGTTTAATATATTATAATTTTCATTATATGATTATATAATCATATGATTTCATATACATCTCCTTATACTTAAAAAGCCTATCGATGGATGAACATGAATGAACAGTAACAATCTGAAATGAAATTTGAGTGTTGATCTTTTATTTCCAATAAAATGTACAAAAATCAACTCAAGATATTTCCTTTAGGTGGAGTGTAAAATTGAAAGAGTGAGGTGACCCTTTAGCCATTCACTTCAAGAACCTTCTGGAATCTGATCAGCCATGTGTAAGGTGAAATATCTGCCAAAAATCAATGCTAAGGTAGCCAAATTCGTGGGCTTCAATGGGCCTAAACCGAATGGGCCTCAATTTCAAGTTTTAAGATGGTTTGGATTGCTATCAAGTCAAATATAATTTCTCTTGGCACGATTAAATATCTAAGGTTGGTAATATGTAAGGAATTGTTTGAAGAAGATTGATGAGCCATCCCAAAAAAAAAAAAAGGAAAAAAGCTTAGAGAATGAAAATGCAGATGAATTACAGAAGGTAAATAAGATTTGCTGTAAATTAGATGAAACTCAAGACTGATTTTAGGATATAAAAATGAGAACAAGATAAGCTATCATTTTTTTAAATCTTACTTAATCAGGATTACAAGATATGCTGGATGCATATTATCAAAAGTTATTTAGCTAAGCCAACTAGATTAACTGCAGATTGTCCATATTTTTCTCGTAAACGCTGAACCTATGTTATTATCTGCTGATGTTGACTTTGTATTTGATCTCTCTCTCGTTCCAACTCCTCTATTCGTGGTTGTAGATCATAAGCATACCAGTCCGCAAATTTCTTCAAATCCTTGTTTTCTTGCTTTAACCTTTATTCTTTCTACTTTTATTAGTAAACCTTTGACGCAAGTAAGATATTTGACTATTGAGCTGATCAACTTCACTCGCCCTTGCTAGTAATCTCCAAGACATTGTCGTAACATGGGAAGCAACATATTGAGCACTGAGCATTTTTTATTCTGCAACAACCTCATAATCAGTCCTACCAGAAAAACGTATATTTGCTCCTATCATAGTATTGACAACCTCAGGAGAGAAAATTGGTGGTTGAGGCGTAAATGGTTTTTTATTCAAATTTAAAACATTAATGGAAGAAAGTTGTTCAACTATAGTATCGTTCTATGTATAATATGTTCAAGGAGTAATGTGACAAATCTTTTTTCCTAGGTATTCGATGGTTGAAAATGGTTTTTCTAAATAGAAATCCAGAGCGTTCAAATATCTACAAAATCCTGTTTATCAACAACGTTAAGTGGATTTGAATATCTTTCTACACTACATCCATAGAGCTAAGCCTCAAGGCTTTACAATACTTATCGAAACCAGGCGACTCAAGATTTTGCCGCACTTGTCGAGACCCAGCGACTATTTGTGTGGAGTCTCAGCGGCAACAGAGAACGGAGCCCATCGGATGGACAAGAACAAGAGTAGTACCGATCTGCTGATCCCAACGCCAGCCTTACTCAAGGGTCAAAAAAGTGTCTTCAATTATCGAGTGAATTTCGGATTGCTAAAAGATCAAGACAAGACAAGAAAAACCAAATTCATATTCCTTTCTTTGAAATCCAGATTTCTGATAAGCGTGAATGCAAATTATCATGGAGGCATAGAGTAGGAATAGAGAGACATTTGAGGTGATGTTGGATAAAGCGAAAGGTAGATGTGATTGCCCCTTTCACGTTCATAACCTTTTAAATTTCAGTAATATAAGAAAGTGGTAGCTGGATCAGTAGTACTGCTAAGAACTTTGCGTGATCGGTGTAACTTTGCAATCACGGACGAGCAATGACACAGTTACAATCTATTTGCATTTTATTTATAGCTTATCAATAAAATAAAATAAAAAATCGTCCACACACCACACATTTTTTAATTTTTATTAATTTTTTCTTTCATCAAATCTTTAATATATGAATAATTAATAGAAACATAAAATTATTTTAAAAAAATAAACTAAAAAAAAATTAAAAAAATATTAAAAAATATAAAGATTAAAAAAAAAGATGATGTGTGGGAGGTTGAGAAGGTTGTGTAGCATTGCTCAAAAATAAATTTTTTTAAATCAAACACATAAAATCAAAATCAAAATTAAAATAAATATTTTAAAATAATATTATTTTATTTGAAAGTGGTAGAAAAAATCTTAAGAGATGACTAGGAGTAAAAGTCTTAATTATCAGGTGCGTGCTAGCTAGAAGATAGTAAGAGAAAATCCACTATAAGATTTGTATCGTCTTAAGATAGTCCAATTAAACAATGGTAATAATAATATTATAAGCACTAAAAAATAATATTCACAATAAAATAGATGATATCAAATATAAGGATGATGCATGATCATAATAACCAAGTTTTATAAACAGGATATGTTTTCAAAAAGAGTGGAGGTGGTCTTTGTTTTAAGAGTAATTCTACATATAACTGTGAAGTATGTAAATATTACGTAATTATTTTGAAAAAGAGTAAAATTTAATATTAAAAAATTAATTTTTTTAAGTGAATCTCATATTTTTTTTATAAAAATAATTATGTAACGATTACACAATTTATAATTACAAATATCTTTTCTGTTATCCTAAAAGATAATAAAATGGCCCAAACATAAAAGAATTTTTAATTAATATGGAGACAAAAATTCCATAAGGAACATGGACTCGTGAGGTTGAGGGGCCCTCCAAGATACTTTATAAAAATACACTTCATTTAAAACATAATTATATAAAATATTGTGAAATTTTTTGTGTATAAATCATTTTCCTATTTAAAATCCAAATTCGTATTCCTTTCCCCTTAGCGTTCTTAACCTTTGAAATTTCATTAACGAGAAAAGATATTTGTAACATGAATTGTGTAATTGTCGTATAATTATTTTGAAATAAATAAATAAAATATGAGATTCACATAAAAAAAATTATTTTTTTATTAATAAACCTTACTTTTTTCAAAATGATTACGTGATATTTAACCCCTTTACAATTGATTTTCATCCTTTCTTACAGTTTATTGGAAGAGAAATCGCATTGATATTAGTGGGTAGGTGGGATATATTACCCCAAAGTTAAGATTCTAACTGCATGAAGATGTCTCGCAGCTAACATCGTCGAATTATTGATCGTGTACGTGCCAAGCAGCCGTACGCGCGTGCTTCGGAATCTAATACCAGCTTCCCCCACCCAATTCGCTTTTGATAAAAGTAACATGGATGACTTGAAAGTCGAGAGTGGCCCTCATCAAAAAGAGCGAAAGAAAACAAAGTTCTTAAGAAATTTTGTACTTTATTTCCTCTCTCTTACTCTTACCCAAGAATCAAATAAAGAAAAGCTAAAAGAAAAACCTTACAGTTATAAAACCTTTTTATTTTTTTCCTCTCTTCTCGCATTTCACAGCACGCAAACAGATCAGGAAAAAAAAAAAAAAATCAAAGTAGCTCAAATAATGAGCAACTAAAATTCCTCAAAATCCAAGATCATTCATCTCTCTCCGATTTCTCCCTCACGCCACCTCTCCTCAGCCAACCGCAGCAGCACGTCAACGGTACGTACCATGAGCACCCCATGGTTTTAGAATACATTACTTTTTGGTTATCTAAATTTCTATTTTTAAGTTATATTGATAGGTGAGACAGATGATTGATTATTAGGTGATTCCAAGGAAAATATAGTAGGGTGTGTGTATATAAGAGTTTACAGACAAGATATAACATTCTTATAGATTTCAAAATTTGTTGCTTCATTTTCTTCGTTTAAAGAGTTAATTTGATTGTGGATTTTTGGTTTGGACCTTCTTAGTATGAAATTCATACAACAAAGTTCCTCTTAAAGTGTTCATTTTCCCTCTAAAATTTGCATCTTTCCTGCGTGTGCGTGTTTTTTTCCCGTTTCCCTTCTATTTAAAAATTAAATAAAATATTGTTAGAATATATTTTTTAATATTATTTTTGTTTTGAAATTTGAAAAAGTTGAATTGCTTATTTTATTTTGTGTGGGAACTTGAAAAAGTTGTAATGATGAGATGTGAGGTTTTCAAAGTTTTAAATTTTAATCTTGAAAACAAACTAGACCCTATTCTAGATATAGAATATCATATAAAATCGTAGCATGAAAGTAATAATATATTTCAATTCAAAAAATGTTTAATGTTGCTACAGTTAGGTCTCAATTATAATGGCACTAAGAAGGTCATATCATTTTTATGCTTGTTGGTAGTGCATTCCTAATTTTCATTCTCCATTCTTTTCATCTCGGTTGAGTTTGCTAAGTTGATTGGACTTCTTTATTCTACTTCTAATAGCCCCGAGGTAACCAACAATACTCTAAATGTATCTATTTCAATAGTTGATTTTGGCCTGTTAGAACATATATTTAGATTGAAAAGGTTTTTGACTTTGCATCATCATGAGTTTTTCTTCTCAATTGAAGAAAACTGCTTATAAAGAATTACACATTATCTTTTGTTTAACGTAGGGAATTCAATTAATAGATTTATAACTTTTCCTATTTGCTTTTAGAGACAAATTTTGACTTTGCATGCTATTCATTGATAGATCATTACAAATTTATCATGATGTCATCAATTAGTTTTTTTCTATTCTTATAACTTGAGTCCTTGTTTAAAACGATTCCCAATGTGCTGGAAAACATCCTAGAATAAACAATAGGTATAGGGCTCTTCCTTTAGAAGAAAAAGAACATATATGACGAAAAAATAGAGAAAGATATCTTCAACAAAGAAATTCTATGAATGATACTATTTAACGCGAAGAACAGTTTCTCTCCCAACCAAACCTTCACAATGAAACAGATGTGTTAGAAGGTGATGTAGAATTCATGCACAATACTGAGGAGGTCAGGCCACGTTGTACAAAAAGATAGCACATTTGTTGTGCTGATGTTGGGACCAGTGATATATCCTCCGCAGAACAAATTGAATATTGTTCTAATCTTGATATTTTTGGAACTTCCTGTCAACAAATTGTCTTGAAATTGTGTCAACAGAGCCTCTTCATCTGGACAGTGCCACAGTGTCTTCGACACCTGTGGCAACAAATACATGTACAGAAAATGTACATACACCTAGTCAACTTCCGATCAAGCAGGTTTATTGTACATCCATTATTTTCACTGTACTTTCCCATTAGTCCTATTTGTTTCATTTAATTCAACATGCTTAATCTTTTATTCAAAAGGTTGCTTCTTTTTTCGATATCAACCCAACTTTGAGCCAAGGATATCAACAACCTTTAAGAGTTTGCTTCATTTTTTTGGTCGTTCATTCTTTTCTTTTCTTTTTTCCCCGTAGGAAAGTGGCATCAACAATCGACTGGTTTTAGGAAAATACTACAAACAGTGCCATCTTAGGCAACTTTGTTACTGTCAATTCCATTTTATAGATATTGTGAAGCAAAAAGACTTCAACATCAGACGAATGGTTTTTGTTTTGTTGACGAAACAATCCCTTTAACTACAAATGATGTTTCGGAACAGCTTTACCATTTCTCCACCTCTAATACAGTTGAATCTATCAATTTTCTTACCTATGTGTGCACATATAACTATAAATTTACTTTTCCATCGTACGAGATTAAATTTGATAGGGATTTATGCAGAATGAACGAAGAAATTTATATATTCCGAGCTAAAGTCAAATTTATCATTACATTAATGACTTGGTTCCTTTGGATGGACATCCTTCGTATCTACAACTGTATTTTTATGATATTGAACATGAATTGAACAATCGTGTTCATGACACTGGAAGGTTGGATTCATTGATTATTGCTCAGCTCATGGCCACTCTTCATGTTAATCCGTACTCAACTTTCTCTCGGACCATTGGGCATTTGCCCAATTTGGAAAATCATGAAATTCATATTAGGCCAGATGTTGGTGTAGATCAACGTGTTTTTAATGCTTCGTCAGCTTCCCAAGTAGCAGTCATTTGGATTGAGGATGATGATTCAGAGCGCTTGAGAGGACGAAATATTATGATATTCAATTATGCAGGTGGGAGTCATATAGTCCAATACTATTTTGGCACTGCAATATCCATTATTATTTCATTTTGGTGATACTGGTTGGCACCAAGAGATATTAAAAGTAAAGAAAGGGAAAATACCACCACAACAAGTAATAGGAACATCAATTAACCCCCAACAATCAATATCAGCAGAGCAGTTGCTTACAAAGGAACAAGAAGGTTCGAATAATTGTTCTTATTCTGACTTTTAATTGTTCTAAAACAAAAGTTTTACATTTCTAATTTGTTAAATTTATCATCCTACAGTGCTGAAAAAGAATAGAAAATAACCCGTTTTCTCATGACGCGAGTACTATTGTTACAAACTTCAAATAAGGAAAAATAGAAGGTCTATTTTGTCCATTGACATCATCATCATTGTCCAAAACTTCAATGATTAGGAAGAAAAAAAAACAAATGAAAAGATAGTGGGGTCCCGAGAAAACTTGAAAGGATAGTGGGAATGTATTTTGTCTATGCCTTCTTTTTCCTTGTCTCTATCTCCAAATTAAACCCACTTTGCATTGCTTAACCCTATTTTAACCTAACTAGTGTTACTCTTATGTCCACTTATGTCCCTATGTGTCCGGTCTTATTACAATTTTGCCATCTGTTTTGATTACTTAATAGCTGACTACTTAATGAACAACCGAGGGGATGTTTTGGCTTGTTGATAGAAGGGATGGAGGATAGAGTCATGTGTTTTTCTTTTTCAGTGTCTGCACAGAGACTCGGGTGCCAAAAAGGAAGAAAGAAATTCTGTTGTGCGTGGTGTTTGAGGGTTGTTCTTCTTTGTCTTCGCCGCTGGTATGTTTTTCTGAATCTTCTTGAAGTTTTTCTTATGCATCTATTTTTTTTTAAAAAAAAAATTCTACATGTTCGTTTTCTTTCTACATCTTCAACAACAACATATTTCTGCATCTTTGTTTTTGTTTTTTCCCCTTTACGAATGCATAAACAAACCCAACGCTAACCTAGTGAATTTCAAAGTTTGTTGCTTCCTTTCCTTTGTTTAAAGACTTGATTTGGTTGTTTTTGGTTTAGAGAGAGAGAGAGAGAGGGAGTTGCCGTGAGATTTGGTTGTGGGTTTTTGGTTTGGAGAGAGAGAGAGGGAAAGAGAGGGAGGGAGTCGTTGTGAGAGATAGGTTCTTGCGTGTGGGAAGGGGGAGGAGCTAGGGGTGGCTAGAAGAGTATGGGGTAGTCGCCGAAAGAAGGGAAGCTCGATGGTGGCGGTGCGGTGGAGAAGAGAGAGAGAGGGAAAGGGAAATGGGGGCGTGCACATTGCTAAGGGCTGAAAGGGAGATTGAAAGCTCCATGACTATTTTATGATCTATTGTAACTTTTTTCTCTCAAGGATGGCCAACATGTTGGAAGGCCCCACTTTTTTTTAATTTTTTGGGGGTCGGCTTTGCCTCCTGATATTATGAACGAAGAAGATTGTGATATCTCATAAAATGATTTAGTCAATCAAGATCAATGGCATATGCCGAAGATTAAGATTGATTCTTTATATCATCGTTCTTTCTTCTCAAGTTTGAAAAGTGAGTTCAAGGTGAGAATCGTAGAACAAACTTTTCCTGTTTCAAACATGCATGAACAATTTCTTTTATTCCAAAAGAAAATGATAAAGTCTTTTCAAGAAAAATCATATGTGGAGGCTCGGCCTTCCAATGCATGAAATGTTCAAAATCAGAGTATATGAAACTAAACTTTCAAATATATCAAATGAAAGTAAGTGTTGGATAAATTACAGATAAAATAAAACTTACAAGCTTAAGAATTCAAAAGAAAACAAATTTGTAAGGTGAAATAGAGAATATTGGAAGCCGTTCTTGCTGAAGGTATGTTCTTCGGTAAGAAAGGTTCTGCCTTCCAAATGAAATGATGAGCCCTTTTATAGAGTAAGGAAGCTCTTTTACAAATTGTGCAATCCCATAAATTACGGGAAAGTAAAGTAAAAGTATATAGTGAATAGTGACTTTTTGTTACTATTCAGCTGTGTTAGAGTCAATCGCCGAAAGTAGTTTTGTCTTCTTCTGTCGAAAGTGAAATATTCTTTCTGCACCGAAAGCATCTCTGTCTTCAATGTGCTGAAGACAGAGACAGGGCCCAGGCCAATGAATAAATTTATCAGTGCCAACAAGGCACAATATTTCAAAAAATTGTGGTTTGAAAACCTGTTTTATATTGAGAAATCAATTAAGACAGATCCATTCCAAATCGCAGTGAATTACTTCCCCCGAGATTTTCACTGGATTCTTGACAATCCAGCCAAAGATCTCAAATTCTACCTTGGAATCTTGGTAAAGACCGGTTCCATTATCATTATACCAATCTTCTGTAAGATTGATCCTTCCAAGATCATCTTTCACAGTTGTCATTTTGTTTCAGTTTTGACGGAAGAAGAATGGGCAACCCACCCTTCTACTCCCAAAACCTTGATCCAGGAAACCGGAGTTACATATAATTATTATGATTATATTCAAGCCTGGTTAAAATTCCCCCTGTATCAAACCCCAGATTTCCAGCACTCTTGGTTCTTCTCTTTCGACCGAAAGTGCAAATTTAATTTCTCTTTGTGGTTCCAGAAATGGTGGAATTATTATGGCCCCATTTCTAAAATATTTCCGGATGATCTTCAGAAAGCCATCAAACATTTTGCTATTTCAAATAAGGTAAACGGGCGAGATGCCAAACTTCCCTCCCTTATTTTCTTTTGTGCCAGATACAAAACCCCTTGGATTTGTAGATGGCAATATGAAAAAAATAATGATCTATTGGTCCGCCAATATTTCGTTAAATGGTGGGACAAATTTGGTCATACAGACGAAATTGTCTCCAGAGTTTCATCAAATTTTCCACTTGTGGTGCCAAATCTGAAAAGCAAGGAGGAATTCCCTTCTCCTTCTCCTATCCAAGCCTTGGTATCTTACCCTACCATTAAAGGATGCGAACAAGCTTCAAATTCAAAGAGTTCTTCATCCAAGCAGAAGAAAAAAGGTTCAGCAAAGAA
Organism: Juglans mandshurica; assembly: GCA_022457165.1. Classification (NCBI taxonomy): domain Eukaryota; kingdom Viridiplantae; phylum Streptophyta; class Magnoliopsida; order Fagales; family Juglandaceae; genus Juglans; species Juglans mandshurica. The sequence goes on along the minus strand of CM039633.1, from coordinate 5,940,821 downwards.
GAAGAGTTCTAATATTTCACAAGATTCAGCTTCTTCGAAGGCTAAGTGATCAATAGACCAGCTATCGAAGAAAGAGTTACTTATGCTGTTAAAGAAATCCATTGAGGATGACAATAACAGTGAAGGTTCAGTTGCAGAAGGATCAGAGGCTTCATCAGACTCAGATCCCTACAGTAATGTTTTCCGACATGACTCAGAAGACTATCCCCCTCGACTGGGAGATGATTGAGTAATGACCGACAGATTTCAGCGTTGAAGAGACTCCTGACAGAGAATCCAGCGCATTGTTTCAACTATCATCCTGACAGCTTCTGCTTTTTAGGGGCGAAAAGGTGATGAAATAAATTCAGTTTCACTTTCAGCACATTGAAGACAGAGATGCTTTCGGTGCAGAAAGAATATTTCACTTTCGGCAGAAGAAGACAAAACTACTTTCGGCGATTGACTCCAACACAGCTGAATAGTAACAAAAAGTCACTATTCACTATTTACTTTTGCTTTACTTTCCCGTGATTTATGGGTTGCACTATTTGTAAAACAGCTTCTGTACTCTATAAAAGGGCTCTTCATTTCATTTGGAAGGCAGAACCTTGCTTACCGAAGAACATACCTTCAACAAGAACTGCTTCCAATATTCTCTATTTCACCTTACAAACTTGTTTTCTTTTGAATTCTTAAGCTTGTATGTTTTATTTTATCTGTAATTTATCCAACGCTTACTTTCATTTAATATATTTGAAAGTTTAGTTTCATATACTTTGATTTTGAACATTTCATGCATTGGAAGGCCGAGCCTCCACATATATGTTCATATTTATCTTTGAACTTCCATTGATTTCTTTGACTTCTTCATCTTTCTCTAGTATTACCTTATATTTCTGGTTTTTTTGATAAAAATATTCCAACCAAAGCAAGACCTATTCAAATGAATAGAGAAACTTTGGGGTTTTGCAAAACTGAGATTCAGGATCTTCTTGCCAAGAATATCATTAGGCATAGCAAGTCACCCTGGTCGTGTGCTGCTCTTCATGTTTTGAAAAATGTTGAGATTGAGCGAGGGACACCCCGTTTAGTCATTAATTACAAACCATTGAATGAAGTCTTAGAATGGATTAGGTACCCTATCCCCAACAAACAAGATTTGATTCAAATGTTAGAAGGTGCAGTTGTGTATTCAAAGTTTGACCTTAAGTCTGGATTTTGGCAAATCCAAATTAGGGAGTCAGACCGTTACAAAACTGGATTCACCACCCCTCTGGGACACTACGAGTGGAATGTAATGCCATTTGGTCTAAAGAACGCTCCTAGTGAATTCCTAAATATCATGAATGACATCTTTTCGTCATTCACTTTATTCACCATCGTCTACATAGATGATGTTCTTGTATTCTCCAAATCTATTGATGAACATTGGAAACACCTTTACACGTTCCATGATCGGTTAAGATAGGTTATGGGATTGCACTATTTGTTTCCAACGGTTAGAAGATAAAGAAGGACAGAGGCATCAATACCCATCCTAATTAAAGGACAGATAGAAATCTGAACAGAAGAAGTTTTAAACTTCATCCGTATCTCTATCGTTGTTTAATGGTATCAGAGCCATTTTCGGTTCTGGATCCTAATTGATTTCTTTATCTTCTTATCTTGCTTTTCTTGATAATTTCTGGAGACACTCTGTCTCTCCTAATCTAAGTTAAGTGTCGGTTGTCCTCTTGTACACCACCGCAGCCGAATACATCATTCAGTCAGGCCACAAGGGCTCCGTGTATCGCCGTGTTGGCCGAAGGACAGGTGTTGAAGGCGTGTTAGGAGTAAAAAACAGTGGTAGTCTTGCTTTGATGTGGTGGCCCTCCAGTATGTGTGAGTACTGCAACTAGGGTGAGCACAAGACCTAGGTCTAGGAAGGACCCAAGAGTTTTGTTTCAGATGTTACCAAGATGAACAAGATGTTTAGATCTAGTTCATCAGTTAGTTCCAGGTCGGCTTTGCCTCCTGATATTATGAACGAAGAAGATTGTGATATCTTAGAAAATGATTTAGTTAATCAAGATCAATGGCATATGCCAAAGATTAAGATTGATTCTTTATATCATCGTTCTTTCTTCTCAAGTTTGAAAAGTGAGTTCAAGGTGAGAACCGTAGAACAAACTTTTCCTGTTACAAACATGCATGAACAATTTCTTTTATTTCAAAAGAAAATGATAAAGTATTTTCAAGAAAAAGGTTTTAAATTCATGCATATTGCTTCTGTTCAGATTGCTATCCGTCCTTTAATTAGGAAGGGTATTGATGCCTCTGTTCTTCTTTGTCTTGGAGATTCAAAAAGTTTGAAGACAGTGTCTTTGGAGTAGTCAGACTTCTCTTTTGGAAGGACCTGTTCATTTTGATTGCTATCCAAATCTAACCCTGGATTTGTTTGATAAAAATGTTTTGTCTGCTTTGAATTTAAATGTTTAGACCTCTGGCTTTGACATGGTTGAAGGTAGCAGACCTATGGCTTTAGTTTATCGGTTTTATTATCGAGTCATGAGTACTAGCCTTGAACCAAAGGCTAAGATCAAGTCTCGAAAAAATGAGACCCTTCTGATGTATGGTTCTACTTCGAACGCTAACATCAGAACACCTAAGATGCTCTTTTGGAAAGACATAAATCTTCCAAGAGAATGGATTCTTAAGGAAGAACTTCCTCCAAAGGAAATTCCTACTAAAGATCAAGACCTTAGCTATATCCAACAGTAGCTCGACGGTTCTGTAAAGATATCTTTTGGACCTTCTATTTCCAATGATAGAAGAAATTCTTTTGCTGGATCTAGATCATCATTTAGTTCGGACCAAGGTCTTAGAGATGCTAATCTCAACAGATACTTGAAGGATCAAGAAAATCATGCACGTCCGATCCTAATTAGGGAACTTCACAAGAGTGAAACTCCCTCGGTTCCTGATCTGAAGGATCTTAAGTTGATAGGAATTTCAACTGAGTCTCAGGTGACCTCTGCTTTTTATTCAACCAAAGAAGATGTCAAGCCCAAATCCATAAAGGAAGAAGCACAAAGGGATGACACTGATTCGTTGTCTCCAACAGCTTCTGATATGGTTGCTCCAATCCACCACTAATTAATGGTTTTGGATAAAGCACTTGATTTGGTTTCTATTGATATGGCTTCTCTGCTTCATGAGTTCAAATCTGATGAAAATTGTGATAAGAGAAAATCTTATCATACGATTTACTCACTTCCTAAGAAACAAAAGATTCGGAGAAAATGGAAAGAAAAAATGGTCGCTATTAACAAACACATCTTATTCTTTGATTTTCTTGAGAATCATTATGCTTCAAAGAAGGATGATTCAAAAAATAGTTTAAATGTTTTAAAAACAAGCTTTACTAAAGAAGAAGGCAGGACTGTTGTTAAAACCAGCCACCCTCCTTTAGAAACCATCATTGTTTCAGTAAAAGGAAAAGAAGTGAAAGCTTTACCTTTTAAGACAACAAAGGGGTTATTTTTTATGATTCATTTTCTGTGAACACTTTGGATGATGATGAAGATACATTGTCTGATAATTCCTTAGTACAGAAAATAAATTTAGTTCAAAGTGGTTTTCAGGACCTTTCTCTGGAAAGACCTGAGCTTGCCAGAATTTATTCGAAAAGACTTACTCCCATTGGTCTTACGAAGAACTGGTATTCTAGACCCACACCACCTGATTTACAGTTTGAGGAAAGAGGTTTCCAATCTCAATTCTCCGTATCTGCTGACCAAATGTATGAATGGAATATTGATGGGTTCTTTGAGTAGGAAATCCTCAATACTGTCCACCGTATGTCTATGGTTGCTAATGCTTACATCAACAACAATCTTAGCCAGACCGAGATAGTTGATATCCTGACCAACGGATTTTCAGGCATGCTTCGTGCTTGGTGGGACAAACATCTGACTGAAGAAGCTAGAGGTAGTATACGTTCTGCAGTCAAAAAGACTGAAGAATGTTTACCTGTATTTGACCAAAATAGAGGACAAGGTGAATATGATGCGGTCAATACCCTAATCTTTACCTTCATTAAACATTTTGTTGGAACCCCATCCAACATAACTAACCGTATCTCTGATTATCTGAACAATCTGAGATGCAATAAAATGTCTGATTACTGCTGGTATAAAGACGTCTTTATGTCCAGAGTTATGCTTAGGGATGACTCTAACATGCCTTATTGGAATGAGAAATTCATTGATGGATTGCCTCGTTTGTTTGCCATTAAGGTTAAGGATTCACTTACTGGTATCTCGGGTTTACTGAATTATGAAGAATACACTTATGGTGACATCATAAGTACAATTCAGAAACTTGGTATTAGTATGTGTAATGATCAACGAATGCTTGCTCAACAAATGAATAATAGAAAGAAAGCCAAATATGAAATGGGAAACTTTTGTGAACAATTTGGCCTTCCTCCTATTACTCCATCCAGGCAGCATAAGAAAAGTTTAAAACCTCGTGGGAGTCACAGAAGAATACCCGCAATGAAATTTATCAAAAACCTGTTTCAAAATCGGTTTCAAGAAAGAAACCATTTCAGAAAAGGTTTTCAAAAGATCCTGCTAAAGGAACTTGTTACACTTGTGGCAAAACTGGACATTATGCAAATAAATGCCCAAAGAAGCCCAAGATAAAAAAGAAGCTTAATGAGTTGCATATCAATGCCGCTGATCAAGAAGATCTGTTTCGACTCCTCGAAAATGGATCTTCTATATCTTCGGATGCGGATGAATTAAGTTATGATGATTTAGATTATCATTCAGACTTTGATTATCCCAACTCACCAAATATTAAGCTTGGTTGTAATGATTCCTGTTGTAAACCTGGGAAAAAAAACAGTCAATGTTTTGGATCAGGAACCCAACAAGGAAAAAGTTTTAACCAAAGAGGAAGAACATTAAAACATGCTCTTATCTCTTGTTTCACAAATTGAAAACCCTGAGCTGAAAGAGAAATATCTCAAACAGCTTAAGAAGAGTATGACACGCAAAGAGTCATCCTTAGGGAAGATTTCTTTTAAAGAAACTTTGGAACGTTTTCAAAAACAAAAACCCAAAGAAATTTCAACAAAAGATTTGCAACATGAGATTTCTTTAGTTAAAAAAGAAATTTTTGAACTCAGAGGAAAGGTAAAAACCTGTCCTTCGGCTAACACGGCGATACACGGAGCCCCCGTGGCCTGACTGAATGATGTATTTGGCTGTGGTGGTGTACAACAGAACAACTGACACTTAACTTATACAATCTGATCAAAACCCAGCATCATCCAAAACAAATAGAGCCCATTTTCTTGAGAATCCATGGATAAATGCACAATCAGGCAAAAGTTACAAATCTCACTATCCCTATACAATCCGATCAAAACCTTACTCCATATGATCTAGAACATAACAATCATAATGTGAATTTAAAGGAAGAGTAGCAGTGAACCAGATCAATTGGTTTTGGGATCTGGCATGGGAAAGAGGTCGGAGCTGGTGCTGCGTGGTGGTGAAAACCCTAAGACTGAAGAAGATGAAGAAGACAAGGGCGACAACGGCGCCGGACTTGAACTTGAAAAGAGAGAGGTCACGGGTAGACTCCTTGAGACTCTCGATTTTCATCGTCTCTAGCTTCTTGGCTACCTTGTCAATTGAGGACCTCGACTTGTAGGAGTTGATGCGATAGATGAGGAGCCAAGAGATAGCCTCGCAGACTATGGCAGTGCAGATGGGCCGGGTTTTAACGTTTTTTGCACAGCCCTAAAACTTACGACTCTCCCACTCTTAATTTCTTCTCCACGGGTAAATGTGACTCTATCGATGGTGAAGGTAGTTGTTCCGTCGATGGTGGAGGAGATTGGGTTGTGGTGGTCGACGATGGTGGAGAAGATTGAGTTGTGGGGCGTGCAACAGAGAAAACAAAAATCTGCAATTTGTTTTGTCTTGAGGTTGTAAAAGAAAGAAGGGTACTGTAGTTAATTCAAGCCTAAAAATGGGGACAATTTGGTCATTTCATACACTAGGACTACAATACAGTCCTCTTTAAAAGACTGTATGTAGCACTGCTCACACATATATATATATATATATATACGGTTTTACTGCCTGCTATTAACTGTGCATACTCTGTTCCTCCTTACTTGCTTCTGTTCCTCATTTCTCTGTTCTTACATTCTTAGTTGCTTCCACCTACCTCTCATTTGGTTTCTTACATAACCTTTTTGTGACCGCCAAGAATCAGAAACTTCTAAACAAATGATTAGTTTTCAAGACACTTTGGAAAGATTTCAAAAGAAACAAGACACAGATATTTCTACTAGTGATTTACAACATGAAATAAATTTTATTAAAAAAAAATTATTGAACTTAAATCTGAGATTAATAATCTTAAATCTGAAAATGATATTCTAAACATGAACTTTTATGTTTTAAAATAGACAAACAACTTAATCAGGATATTCCTTCTGATACTGAGCAAACAAATGATTATGTTTTTAGCCAAAAAGAAAATGTTGTTGATAATCAGATATGTTTGATCAATTATACTATTCCTATTAAATGGTTTTCAAGAGTTACTATTATTGTTTGTCATGAATTTCAATTTTCTATTGTTACTATGATTGATTCCAGATCATATAGGAATTTTATCCAAGAAGGATTCATACGTAGTAAGTATTTTGAAAAATCTACTGAAAGATTATTCACGGCAAATGGATCTCAGATGAAGATCAACTATGAGCTAAATACTACTCATGTTTGCCAAGATAATGTTTGTTTTAAATACTACTTGTCAGAAATATGTCTGATAAAGTCATCTTAGGGATTCCTTTTATTTCATCTTTATATCCATTTCTTTCTGACAAAGACGGTATTACTACTGATCCTTTTGGACAGAAAGTCAATTTTAAATTTGCTTCAAGATTTGAAATAGATACTAACAAGAGTTTGAAATCTTTGCTTTCTACAAAAAATAAATATATGAATTTCCTTAAATAGGAAATCAAATATAAAAGCTTCCGAACAATTGTCCAGTAATTTACTTCAATCAAAGATTGAAGATTTCAATAAACGTTTGATTTCATAAATTTGTTCTAATCTTTCCAATGCTTTTTGGCATAGGAAGAAACATGTCGTTACTTTACCATATGTCAAAGATTTTTCTGAAAACAATATTCCAACTAAAGTTCGCCCTATTCAAATGAATAGCGAGACTTTAGAATTTTACAAAATAGAAATCACTGACTTACTTAATAAAAAAATTATCAGGCATAGTAAGTCTCTTTGGTCTTGTGCAGCTTTTTATGTCCAGAAAAATACAGAGCTAGAGAGAGGAACCCCTCACTTAGTCATTAATTGGAAACCCTTGAACAAAGTCCTAGAGTGGATTAGGTACCCTATTCCCAACAAAAATGACTTGATTCATAGGTTATTTAATGTTGTTGTCTTCTCCAAATTTGACCTAAAATTTGATTTTTGGCAGATCTAGATTAGTGAGTTAGATAGGTATAAGACTGTTTTTACTATCCCTTTTAGTCACTACGAATGGAATGTAATGCTTTTTGGTCTAAAAAATGCCCCTAGTGAATTTCAAAATATCATGAATGATATTTTCAATTCATTTACCTATTTCACCATAGTTTACATTGACGATATTCTCATATTTTTCAAATCTATTGATGAGCATTGGAAACATTTGAATTTGTTTTTAGATATCATTATATTAAATGGTCTTGTTGTTTTAGCCAGAAAATTAAATTGTTCCAAACCAATATTAGATTCTTTGGTTATGATATTTCTGAAGGCAAAATTAGAACCATCAATCGGGTTATTGAATTTGCCGACGAATTTACTGATGTCATTATTGACAAAAATCAATTACAAAGATTTCTTAGTTCTCTTAATTACGTTGCCGAATTCTACCAAGATATGAGGAAACAATGTCGTCCATGATTTGAAAGGCTACATAAAAACCCTCTTATTTGGTCAGAAATTCACACTAATCTTGTTAAACAAATCAAGGCACATGTCAAAACTATTCCATGCCTTGGTATTCCTACATCTGATTCATTCAAAATAGTTGAAATGGATGCCTCTGACATCGGTTATGGTGGCATTCTGAAACAAATTGTTTCACCAGGCTCTTCTGAACAAATTGTTCGATTCCATTCAGGAGTCTGGAATAATGCACAGAGTAATTATAGTACTATTAAAAAAAAGATTTTGTCTATAGTACTATGTATCTCTAAATTTCAAAGTGATTTACTCAATCAATAGGTTCACCATTAGAAATTACCAATAGGTTCACCACTCTTGGCAAAATAGTCTAACCTACTTCTTTTGCTTCAAATGTTTCAACCTCATATGATCCTTATGCTAAGCCCATTGCTTCAAAAACTACTCAGTATTTCCTTCCCAGTTCAAAAACTGAGTATGTTCGAAAATTGTTTTCATGGAATCTGTTTTATTTTGAACCAAATCAATCAATATACACAGACCCATTTAAAATTGCTTCATCGTATTGTCCTCCAGGGTTTCACTGGATTCCTGAAAATTCAGCTAAAACCCTCCAATTTTATCCCAGTATCTTGGTTCAAACCGATTCTATCATTCTTAAGCCAATATATGATAAAATCGACAAAACCAAACTAATTTACCACAATGCTTATATTCTCCGAGTCACCACCGAAGAAGACTGGGGCGCCAACCCGTTTACTTCAAAAAGACTTGCTGATTCCGAGATTGTTTATAATTATTATGATTATGTTGATGCATGGTTCAGATTTATGTTGTTTCAAGTAGCTGATATAAGTCACTCTTGGTTTCTGAATTTTGACAAGAAGTTCAAAGGAAAACTCCCTCTATGGTTTCTAAAATGGTGGAATCAGTTTGGACCTATTCCTGAGATCTTCCCAGAAATACTTCACAAAGCATTTAAATGCTTTGCTAATGTTGTTGTTTCAAAATTAGACAAACATACTATCAAGTTCCCTTATTCTCTACATTTCTGCAAATGGTACAAGGTCCCTTGGATCATGAAGTGGACTTATGAGAGAAATAGTGATTTGTTAGTCCTATTCTACTTTGTAAAATGGTGGGATATGTATCCCTATACCCAAGACATTGTTAACTATGCGATAAGGGACTTTCCACATACTGCTCCATATCTGAAAAACAAGGAAGAATTCCCTACTATCACCCATGGTTCCATTGCTTCAACTAGATATCCTTTAATCCAGGCCCCTGCTTTCCCAACTACTTCACAAAAAGGAAGAACAATTGTTTCTTCTTCTACCAAGACCAATAAATCCTCAAAGTCTAAAAAGAAAACTAATGTTCACGAAGGACTTAAATAAAAAGGATTTCATTTACTTGCCAAAGAAGTCCCTGAAAAAATATAGTTCTGACGAATCAGATAATAAGTCAGAAGCATCATCTAAGGCTTCAGTTACTGATCGATACAACAATATATTTGGACATGATTCTGAAGGAACCCCAAGGCTATCTAAAGATGAATGATCCCCTGATCCACTGTCGACACTACAAGACAAAGAAGACTACCGTCTCACAGACTGATTAGTCCTCTCTGCCAGACTGCTAGATTCCCATTATTTCAAGGTCAAAAGGAGATGCTTCCCGCAAGTTACGCTGAGAAAAGCTATCCGAAGACATAATGATTCTACTTTCACGTGAATAAATAGTTCCAATCACTATTCACTCACTGACCCAATTGTAAACAGGAGACCCCTTGATCTATAAAAGGGGAACTTGGTGAACGAGAAGGACAAGCTTTGAACTCACGAGCTTCTTCCTCTCTCCCACAAATTCACCTTCCTTCTCTTCCCATACCTGTGACCTATCCGCCTATTTATCTTGTAATATTGTGAGTTACTTACTCTATAATTTTGTTAAATTTATATTTCAATGCAATTTGTTTATTCCAACATTATTTATTCTTTGCATTCTACATACATGCATCTGGTCGATTTTAACGGCTATTATTAATTGTGCATACTCTGCTCATCCTTACTTGCTTTTGTTCCTCATTTCTCTGTTCTTACATTCATACTTGCTTTGGTATCAAAGCCAAGTTCCCATCAATATTCCATTCATAAATTATGTCTATCCCACCATTGCATAGTTAAGAGCATGCGGTAAAATCGACCATATGTATGTATGCGAAATATGGAAAATAAATAGATACAGAAATTACAACTTGCATTGAAATATAAGCTTAATGAAATTACAAGCTTAAAATTACAAGTTGGACTTACAGAAAAATAGGTGGAAGTGATAGAGTATAGGTGGAAGAAGAGAAGGAAGGTGAATCAGAGAGAAGAATGGAGGTCTTCAAAATTAGCCTTCCCCCCTCGTTCAAAAGGTTCTCCTTTTATAGACTAAGGAGTTCCTATTTACAATAATTAAAGTAAAACAATAAAAGTATAAAAGACGTGAGCGAACAATAAATAATACTGTTTATTCACGTGAAAGTAGGATCATCATTATGTCTTCAGCGTGATTTGTGGGAGCGCTTGCAGTTGACATAAAGTGGCAGGAATCTTCACAGAGGGGACTAGTCAGTCTGTGAGATGGCAGTCTTCTTTTTGTCTTGTAGTGTCTGCAGATCATTCATCGTCAGATAACCTAGGGGTTTCTTAAGAATCATGTCCGAAAATATTGTTGTAGGGGTCAGCAACTGAAGCTTTAGATGATGCTTCTGATTTTTCTTCCTCGGATTTATCATTTTCTAAAGACTTCTTGAGTAAGTGAATTAAATCCATCCTAGTAAGGCCATCAAGAACATCACTTTTGTTTTTGGTCTTTGAGGACTTATTAGTTTTTGTAGAAGAAGTAGCTGCCTTTCCTTTTTGTGAGGTAGACGGTGAAGCAGGGGCCTGGATTTGGAGATATCCAGTTGAAGTAAGAGAACCATAAGTAATTGTAGGGAATTCTTCTTTATTTTGCAGATCTGGGGCAGTCTGTAGGAAATTCCTTATCACGTAATCAATGATATTTTGGGTATAAGGGAACTTATCCCACCATTTTGTAAAGCAGCATCGAATTCGTATGTCACCATTCCTTTCATAGTTCCATTTCATGATCCAAAGGATCTTGTACCATTTGAAACAATAGCATTGGTGAAGCATTTGAATGCTCTTTGGAGCATGTCAGGGAAGTTTTCAGGAATAGGACCAAACTGATTCCACCATTTGAGAAACTAGAGAGGAAGTTTTCCTTTGAACTTTTTGTCGAAATTAAGAAATCATGAATGACTCATATCGAATACCTGGAACAACATAAATCTGGACCAAGCATCAATATAGTCGTAACAATTGTAAGCAATTTCAGAATCAACAAGTCTCTTAGAAGTCTCTTCTCTTATAAGTAAAAGGGTTGGTGCCCCATTCTACTTTTGTAATGACTTGGAGGATATAGGCACTGTGGTAAATTAATTTTGATTTATCAGTCTTGTCATAAATAGGCTTTATGACAATGGAATCAGTCTGGACTAAAACACTGGAATACAATTGGAGTGTTTTTGTGGAATTTTCCAGGATCCAATGAAATCCAGGGGAAAATAGGATGATGCAATTTTGAAAGGATCTATATACGTAGAATGATTGGATTCTATGTAAAACAGATTCCAAGAATAGAGTTTTCAGATATACTTAGTTTTGGATTTTGGAAGCAAATACTGAGTATTAGTAGATCTTGAAGCAATTGCTTTAGCATATGGATCATATGGGGTTGAAACAGTTGAAGTAAATGAAGCAGGATGAATTATTTTGCCAAGGGTGGTAGACCTATTGGCAATTTCAATGGAAGAAGCAGGTTCATTTTTATAAGTTTTTTTATCAGGAATGAGAGGTGGAATAAATGTTTGTTTTTCTTTGTCTTTTTTCTTGCTCATGGTTGGTTGTCTGCAAGAATTCACCGGGAAGAAAATTAGGAAATGAATTATTAGATCATTTGATATATTGAATATCAAAATAAATAAATAAAAAATACTTAAAATGGCTTGCCATCGGGCAAAAATATGTTTTGATGCAATGTTTTCAACATTTTTTTCTAAGACATATTTAACACTTTTGCGATAGAGTAATTAAGAATGGAACAGATTGTTCGCTTCCATTCCGGAGTCTGGAACTCTGCACAGAGTAATTATAGTACTATTAAGAAAGAAATTTTATCTATAGTACTATGTATTTCTAAATTTCAAAATGATTTATTTAATAAGAAATTTTTATTACGCATTGATTGCAAAAGTGCTAAATATGTTTTAGAAAAATATGTTGAAAACATTGCATCAAAACATATTTTTGCCCGATGGTAAGCCATTTTAAGTGTTTTCGATTTTGATATTAAATATATCAAAGGATCTAATAATTCAATTCATGGTTTTCTTACACGTAAATTCTTGCAGACACCCAACATGAGTAAGAAAAATAAACATCTATTCCACCTCCCATTCCTGATAAGAAACTTATAAAAAATGAACATGCTTCTCCTATCGAAATTGCCAATAGGTTTACCACCCTTGGCAAAGTAATTCAACCTGCTTCATTTGCTTCAACTGTTTCAACCCCATATGATCCATATGCTAAAGCCATTGCTTCAAGATCTATTAATACTCAGTATTTGCTTCCAAAATCCAAAACTGAGTATATCCAAAAACTCTATTCTTGGAATCTGTTTTACATAGAATCTAACTGTTCTACATATACAGATCCCTTCAAAATTGCTTCATCCTATTTTCTCCCTGGATTTGATTGATTCCGGAGAATTCCACAAAAACACTCCAATTTTATTCCAGTGTTTTAGTCCAAATTGATTCTATTGTCATAAAACCTATTTATGACAAGACTGATAAATCAAAAATAATTTACCATAATGCCTATATCCTCCAAGTCATTACAGAAGAAGAATGGGGCACAAACCTTTTACTTCTAAGTGACTTGCTGATTCTGAATTGCTTACAATTATCATAACTATATTGATGCTTGGTCCAGATTTATGTTGTTCCAGGTACTCGATATGAGTCATTCATGGTTTCTTAATTTCGACAAAAAGTTCAAAGGAAAACTTCATCTCTGGTTTCTCAAATGGTAGAATCAGTTTGATCCTATTCCTGAAAACTTCTCTAGCATGCTCCTAAGAGCATTCAAATGCTTCACCAATGCTGTTATTTCAAAATTGGACAGACATATGGCCAAGTTTCCCTACTCACTCCATTTCTGCAAATGGTACAAGATCCCTTGAATCATGAAATGGAACTATGAAAGGAATGGCGACATACTAGTCTGATGCTGTTTTACAAAATGGTGGGATAAGTTCCCCTATACCCAAAATATCATTGATTACGTGATAAGGGTTTTTCCACAGATTGCCCCAAATATGCAAAATAAAGAAGAATTCCCTACAATCACTTAGGATTCTCTTACTTCAACTGGATATCCTCAAATCCAAGCCCCAGCTTCACCGCCTACCTCACAAAAAGGAAAGGCAACTGCTTCTTCTACAAAAACTAAGTCCTCAAAGACCAAAAAGAAAAATCATGTTCTTGATGGCCTTACTAAGAAGGATTTAATTCACTTACTCAAGAAGTCTTTAGAAAATGATAATTCTGAGGAAGAAAAATCAGAAGCATCAGTTGCTGACCCATACAGAAATATTTTCGGACTTGATTCTGAAGGAACCCATAGGTTATCTGACAATGAATGATCTGCCGACACTACAAGACAAAAGGAAGACTGCCGTCTCACAGACTGACTTGTCCCCTCTGTCAAGATTCCTGCCACTTTATGTCAAAAACAGGCGCTCCCGTAAATCACGCTAAAGACATAATGATAATCCTACTTTCACGTGAATAAACAGTATTATTTACTGTTCACTCACGACTTTTATACTTTTACTATTTGACTTTAATTATTGTAAACAGGAACTCCTTAGTCTATAAAAGGAGAACCTTGTGAACGAGGGAGGAAGACTAATTTTGCAGACCTTCCTTCTTCTCCCTGATTATCTCTGATTCACCTTCCTTCTCTTCTTCCACCTATTCTCTATCACTTCCACCTGTTTTTCTGTAAGTCCAACTTGTAATTTTAAGCTTGTAATTTCATTAAGCTTATATTTCAATGCAAGTTGTAATTTCTGCATCTATTTATTTTCCATATTTCACATACACGCATATGGTCGGTTTTATCGCCTTTTCTTAACTGTGCATATTCTACTGCTTTTCTAATTTTGTTCGTTCTGTACTATCTGTTTGATCTATCTTCCATGCCCGTTGTCTTGTTGGTATTAGAGCCATTTGGATTTAAACAGAGCCAAATGCATATATGTTGCTCTTGTTCATAACTTAAAGCAGTTTCTTCAAAAGAATAATCTTCTTCATTAACTATGTCAGGTGGTACAGACGACCTGGAACTAATAGTTGAATTAGATCTAAACATTCTATTCATTTTGTCACCAGTCAACACAGTCCTTCACACTTTAGTGCCAAAAACTAACATCCTTATCCCGAACTGACAATCTAATTGCCCTCAACGTTCTCTGGAAAATGAGTCTTATTTTGCAGATCGGGTAAAAATACTGACCATATGCATGGTTATCAGTTTTTAACAAAAAGACCAAAACTAATGAGTCTAATGAAAAATTGATATTCCAGGCCAACTCCTCTTGATATTGTTATTATTTTATTTTACAATAATTAAAATAAAACAGTAAAAGTATAAAAACCATGAATCAACAGTAAAGTATTAGGTGTGCGCACATTGGTACTTCTTTCGAGTGGCCTTTGGTGCGGAACACTAGATAGAATAATAATTGAAAACGCTGTGCATGAGACTAGAAGCTAGCTGGACTTGTTGACATATTTTTCATTGTCTTTAATAATAATAAAAAGAAATAGTATATTGGCAATGGGACATGCATGCATGAGGCCTTGAATTATTGCGTTGCCATGACCTTTATTCAATACGTACGTAATGACAATAACAGCTAATCAATTAAAGTATATATGTTTGGGCTGAACACTTTTTGTTTTCTTTTGTAAGAGTCTATTCAGGCCAGCTTAATTTGTAGCTTCGCAAGTAACAAATTCAAAGATTTCCTGATCCTCCCTAGCTCGTCTTTTATTTACCCCTAATCCCAATTAATTATTAATTTATATATATATATATATATATCTAGCTAGACTCCACCGGTTACACATGTGACTTTGAATTATTGACACATATTTGATTTGGATAATTAATAATTTTGAAGAAATTTATGGGTCTAAACCCATTTATTTGCTCATTCATTATAAATATATCCAAAACTTTGTCTACATGTAATGTGAAATTATTGTTCAACTCCCTTCCTCAAGAGCAGACCAATATTTTTCTTGATCTTTATCACGAGATAAATAGTGTGTGTACCCATTCGTCTTGTGACAGACTCTGATATTATGAAGAAATTTATAGACCTAAATCATCTTATAAAATTCTTGTGTACCAGGTTGCGTCTCTTGCTCCAGAGCACTGAAAGCATTCCATTCATTTTACAATTTTGCTACAGGTACCCGCCTTCGGGTACCCGTTGCGGAATCGTCTGTGGCTAATGCCAAGTCAGCTTAATATTATTATTTAAAAAAAAAAACAAAAGGAAGAAGACTCGATTTCAGAACTTGATGCCAAACTCGATTTCAGAACATGAAACCCATTTTTGCGCTCTCAGAAAGAAAAGCGAGAACGAGGACAAGAACAAGAAAAAACAAAAGCAAAAGAAAAGAAAAGAGAAAACAATTATGCAGATAACAGCCAGCCTTATCAAGCACGTACATACATCCTTTGGTTCTGAATATATCTACGAAGAAAGTAGTTCAAAGATGTTCACTTTCATCCACCATCAGATTCACACTTTTTCAAATACAAAAATGCCTAAAGCTCCAAACTTGCAAAGTTTTAGAACCCAAAGGATAAGGATAATGATAATACAGAGCATTTCAACAGACTTCATGAAGAGATCTGAATAATGGTGCCTGAAATGATAGGATGAAAGAGACGTACCTGAAGCCATTTCTATTCTCTGACTTGTCACTGTAAGTAGTAGGTGAGATTATCGGAGGAGCATTTTATAGAGGGATGAAGTGAAACCTTTCTACTACGATTTTAACGAAATACTGGTAAGGTTCCCTGATTCTTGCTCTCAAAGACAAAGTCCTACTCCATCAACATTCAAGGCCACCTTTTTTTTGGGTTTGTGTTTGGGTTCATAAATTTGTTTGGTATATTAGACAAATATTTATACGAACTTCAAACCCTAGAAGTCATTGAATGTCCAGTTGAGGATGTGTACAACCTGACTCCCATCGTGTTTCGTCTGGCAGCAGGCGATGGGGTAGGTTCTTTGAGGAGAAGCTTGTGGCCACCCATCGTACCTCTGTGGGGGAATTGTTTTTGTAGCAAGCTTGGGAAGCTTGGAGGTGTGAATGGTGTGAGGTGAAGATTGGGGTTCGTAGCAGTTTCCATGAGTGTTTCGGTGCGAGTCAATCTTAATCGTCTGAAGATATTATCTCGTCTTCAAGGGGGTTAGCTTGGATTTCACAAGTGTTGATTTTAGAAACAATACTAAGTAGAGAAACGGTGTGCAAAACATACCGTTTAAATAATACTGATTTAGAACTCGGGTACGCGGAGTGTCTCCCTCTCAGGTGCAAGTAGCAATTTTCTTCATTTTATTTATAGCCGTGCGGCGTCCCAGGCTCATTTTCGTCCGTGAGTTTTGCTGAGTTGAGAGAACCGTTGCTTCCTTCTTTTTTTTTTCATTCTTTTTCCTTATTTCTTCGAATCTTTGCATGTGTAAAAAGAAGCTGGGTCCCTACTCTTCTATTTTTTTTCTTCCAAACGAAAGATGTATTGGTGTCTTCCGTTGCGTGCCTATTTCTTCCATATTTTTATTTTCTTCGCTTGGCGTTACTGTTCCTGGTCGAAAAGCAACACTTGGTTATCATTCTGTCTGCGGCTCTGCGCAAAACCAAACGAAAATTTGCTATCCTGCTGCAACTCTTCATGCCTCGTTTTAAGCCAATTGATTTTTTTTATTCTCTGTCTAACGTTTGATAGAAGGTCTAAACTACATAATCTATATTTCAAAAGGACTAATCAATAATATAATTGGAATTCTATTAGAACCTTATAAAGAGCATGAACTTCTTATTCTCAAGTAATGTGGAATCTCATACACCACCTATTCTTATCCATATCATATGAGGTATTTCAATCTATTCCCTTAAATTCCCGACGTCCTCGTCGGGCCTGTCCATTGTAAGTGGCACGGCTCAAGTCTCACATTTCTGATTGGGATAGACTCTGATACCATTACCACTGAACCAATATATTTCTTTTGTAACACTCCAATGGAAGGTCCAAACCACATGATCTATACTTCAAAAGAACTAATCAATGATACAATTAGAACTTAGTTGGAAGCTTTATAGATAGCAAAAACTTTTCATTCCAATGGGACAACTATCCTTATTCATATCGAATCAGAGCTCCCCTTCTTGATTACTTCTTTTTCTTTTCGTTTCTTGGTTCAGCTTCCTGCGTGTACGCCCCACTTTATTTTTTTATTTTTTATTTTTCGTTTGTTTTCTTTTTGCATTTTTGCTCATGAGTGAGCCCAGCTTTCGCGTGCGTGTGTTCAGCTCCAGCGTGATTGCTGCTCATTTCTCTTTTTTATTTTTCTCGTCTGCTTGCTGTGGAGCTTTAATGATGTTTTACTCCAATAAGGCCTCTGTGTTTGGCCATGGTCCTGATGTTGCGAGTAAGCTTCAAGGATCTACAACCCATGATCAGTTATTGATTCGAACCTCAGATTCCTTCTCTGATTTGCTTCTCTTTTCCATTGGGATCCTTCTATTCATGGTGGCTTTTGTCAAGAAGAGTTCCAGAGTTTCTTTGCCAAGGGGTGTGTGCTTCCTTCAATTCATGGTGGCTTTTGTCAAGAAGAGTTCCAGAGTTTCTTTGCCAAGGGGTGTGTGCTTCTTCACATTTTCATGGCTGTTTAGAGAGCGAGCCCGAGAGGTGAGACGGAGCTGTGGGCATCATGCGGCGTGATGGAGGCTTCGGATGCTCTGTTTTGGGTGTATGAAAACAGAGGGTGCTGAAGTGGTGGTGCTGCCGTGTGTGTAGGTGGCTTAGCTGCATGAAGAGGCTTACGGAGAGGCTGGGCAGTGGCTTCGTGAGGTGCAAGGTGCTGCAGGCCGTGCATGGCTGGTGGTGCTGGCCTCGTGTGGATGCAGTGCAGCTTGGAGGTTCACGGCAATGGCTCACAGTTGCCTCCCAGACGTGGAGTTGCGCAGTGGCTCACGGTGGTGCTTGCAGCAGTGCGTCCATGGAGAAAGGGTGCGCAGCGGTGCATGCATGGAGTGGAGGAGCTTGTGGCGGCTGTAGCTGGGCGTGCAATGGAACTGGGCAGAGGTGGCTGGGCACGGATGCAACGTGGTGGCGTTGGTTTTGACGTGCGCGAGGTGGTTGTTTCCTGGACGTGGAGGCAGTGGTGCATGGGTAGCGCGGTGGATGGCTGGTGCTGCCAGTGGCGGTGGCGTTGTGGAGGTGCTTGGCAGTAGCGGGCGGTGGTGCTGCGAAACAAACAAAAACAAAAATAAATAAATAAGTAAAAACAAATATAAAACTAGACAAAGAAAATAAATAATTAAAGACAAAAATAAAACTAGACAAAAAATAAAGAATAAAATATTAAAATTGTGTTTACATGTGAATAAACATTATCAAATTAAATCACAATTATAAAATTAAGTATAAATTATGTTATTAATCAATTTAAATCATAATTCGGATTTATACATCATTATTTTCTCTTCTAAAATCAATAATTAAATAATTAAAAATATATTAGTTCTAAATATATAAAATATGCGATAATTCAGCTCAATCAAAGTGTTTCATCAATATTTTTGGGTTCAATCTGAGATAGAAAAGCAGTATGATTACAAAATTTTCTAAAAGATGATCGAGTACTTACACATCATAAAGGTTTTCCTAGAATTTGTTCTGCTAGATGATCTTTCACAAGTTTTCACTATTTGGTTGCATCTTGCATTAAGTTCTGATGATCTATCCTGATGTCTCTATGTTGGACTTCTTCTATTGTATTCTCTTTGTTGAGATTGAGACTATCTATTCCCATGATCTTTCCTATCGAGTTATCTCTAAACGTCACGCACCTTTCCGTTTTAGATGTAAGATCAATGAATTCAGGGAGACCATGTGTCTTGAACATCCACTATCTAATAATCATTTGCTTTTGCTTGTAGATAACTTTATGTATACCTACAAAAATAATTAAAATAATTTTTCTTGGTATCCAAGTTCTTTGGGTCATTTATTTATTAATATTAGAATAAACAAGATTTTTAGGTACCCATATGACCCTAATAGTCATTGTATGTTTTCTTCTAATGGGACAAGCTTGATAATTATAACCATTTCTATTACAAAAATTACAGATAGCATGTGACATATACGAAGAACTTTAGTGATTGTAATAGTATATTTCTTTGAAAAATTTACTTTTATGAAAAGAATCTTGAATACTAAACTTTGATCTAGAATGATTATCAAAGAAGTCTTTATAAGGTTTGTATTTTTGTTTTGGCATGTATCTCAAGCCTGCCTTGTCAAAAACACATCTTTGACTAACAAGAAATTTTTCAAAATTTATTTTTCCATTTGTAAAGTTTTCAACAATCTTTTCTAAATGAGTCACTTTCTTTTTCAACTCATGATTTTCATATTTCGAAACGATATTTTCTTTTCTTAAAAGATCAATTTTATTTACTAAAAAAGAATTTTTCTTTTTCAAAGTAATATATTTGATACCCAATTTCTCAAGTTCTTCATATACTTTTTCCAAGCCATTTTGCAATTCCTCATATGAATGAGTTTCAATACTATCAAGATTTGTTACCTCAAGGTTATCTTTAGCCATAAGACAAAGATTTGCAGATTCTCCATTGCTTATTTCGTTGTCTGAACTGTTTGAATCCTCATCCCATGTAGTTTTCATTGCTATCTTCCCCTTATTTCGATCTTTCTTTAGCATATGACAATCCGCCTTGATATGTCCTGGCTTATTACATTGTAACAAGTTAAAGAGTCATTTTTACTTGTTTCTTTCTTGGAAAACTTTTTGAAGGGTTTCCTTGAATGAGCTTTATTTCTCTTTAAGAATCCTTTAATTCTCCTTGTTATCATCTCAACTTCTTCATCTTTGTCATCATTTTCTCCATCTTCATCACTTTCTCTTTCATAAGAAACAGCTTTAAATGTCAAACTCTTTTTTGACTTTCATTCTTCTTCTCCTCTTTTTATTATGTACTTATGGGTAGTAAGTGACCCGATGAGTTTATTTAGTTCGAGTTTCTTGAGGTCTCTAACTTTAAGAATTGCCATCACTTTTGATTCTCAGCGTTTTGGCAGAGAGTTGAGGATTTTTCTTACTATCTCCACGTTGGAATAGATTTTGTCGAGAGTTATCAAGTTGTTTATAATGTTAGTGAAACGAGTGTACATACTAGAAATAGATTCATTACCATTCATTTTAAACATTTCAAATTCATGAGGAAAAATATAAATTTTTTATTCTTTGACTTGCGAAGTTCCTTCATAAGTAACTTCCAAGTTATCCCAAATTTCCTCTGTCGTCTTGCAAGTCATTATTCTATTGAACCCATTCTCATTGAGAGCATTATATAAGAGATTTATAGCCGTTGAATTCAATGTTATTATTCTATTGTCTTCACGATCGAACTCTTCTTCTTCCTTTTTGACCTTTACTCCATCAACAACTTTTGTTGGGATATAAGTTCTTCATTTACAACGCATCTCCAAATTTCTCGACCTTGAGATTGAAGCAAAATTCTCATTCTATCTTTCAAGAATGTGTAATTGTCTCTGCAAAATAGTGGATGCCGATTGCTAGATTGACTTTCACCAAATGTAGCTGCAATGTTAGCCCTAAGATCTTAACTCAAAAGATAGTTAATCTTATAAAAGAGTCATCGCTCTGATACCAATTGTTGCTCAGATGACTAACACAAGAGGGGGTGAATTGGGTTGGATTTAAAAATTAACAATTATAAACCAAGTACAAAATATAAAATATGAACAAAATAGGAAGCAACAATAAATATAAAGAGTAAGAGTAAGAGAGAACCAAACCTACTATTTTAATGAGGTTCAACCCCACTGCCTACGTCATCGCCTCAAGCTACCCCTTGAGGATTCCTAATTTCACTATTCAATCTCATTCAGGTGGAAATAGAAACCTATTACACCTTTGAGTAGTACCGCTACAAAGAATCCGTGTAAAACACCCTCTACACTTGTAATCACCTTACACGTGGTGATTCAACTATTCTCTGTGTAAAACCCCTTCTACACACGAAATGGTCATACATATCATTTTACCGATACAAGAGCTGATAATGAATATGTTATCAGAAAGCACTCCTCAATGAGTGGAATAAGAACAATACAGTGCAAATTATATATCTTTCAAAATGAACAAGGGTTGATACTCAATGCTTAGAAAAGAGAGATTGAAAGCTTTGAATGAATGTTGTAAAACTTGCAATGATGTGCGTATGCTCTTGTTGTTGTGTTCCTGTGTTATAAATTTCAAGATCTCAATTGAGCTATTTATATGCATATGAGACTTCATTTACAAATTTAAAAAGATTCACATGTCAAAAAGGAGGACCACTCACTTTTCAAAAATTTCAAATAAAAGTTTCTCCTTTTTGCAATTGTAAAAAACAACATCATTCACTTTTTAAATTTTTCAAACCTAATCTTTTACTTTTCACATATGACAAAGTGAGTATGATTTACTTTTCAAATTTTTCAAGCAAAATCATCTACCTTTTGCATGTGTAAAAAAAAATATCAATCACTTTTCAAAATTTTCAAATCTAATTTTTTAGTTTTCGCATATAATAAAAGGAGTACTATTTACTTTTCAAATTTTCAAACAAAATCATTTACCTTTTGTATATGTCAAAAAGAGCGTCAACCACTTTTCAAAATTTTCAAAAAAAACATACACATGTGAAAGATGACAATCAATCATTTTTCAAAAATTCAAAATTCAAACTTTTAATTTCAAATATGTCATGCACATGTGGAAAATGAAATTTAATGGTTTATGATAAAATATTAATTTTGAGCCTTAATCCAATTTTGAATTTTATCAAGAGATATACAAAATTACTTTAAGAGCTTTATTTATAAGCTTGTTCCATTTCTTGCTCATACTTGATTCGTTGATATATTTGGCTCTATTGTGTAGACAACTTGAACTTCAGACTCCTTTATGCTTGAATTTATTTATTATCATTAAAATTCATATGTAGATATATAATTATATGAAACTTAAAATTTTGGGTTCAACAAACACTGAAGATGTTTGAAATTTAGGTGTAAATATCCAAGAGATGAATCTTTTGTTAAGGCTTAACATAATATAAAATTAAATAATTAATTAAAATCAGAGAGAGATAACAAAGATATTTGTAACAGAAAAACTAAGGCCTGGTTTGGATTGCAAAAGCCTCTCATTTGCAATCATCTCATTTCATTTCATCTCATATCATCTTATCTTAATATCCAAACACCATAAACGTAAATGTTTTTCAATTTCAAATATTCTATTTTTTTTATCTAATCATTACCCAATTATTACAACTTTACCAAACTTAAAAAAAAAAAAAAATCAACTTTCAAATACCAACATAAAAATAATTATATTTTAATAATATTTTAACTTTATGATATTTTTAATCAATTTTTTTCTCTTATTTTCAAAAATCTCATAAAACATATTAATTAGCATAATAATTTAAAAAGAAAAAAAAACTATTCCACCAATTATTAAGAAATTAATCTCTAACCGGAATGATTGATTCCATGTCTTTCTTTTAAATTTCGACTGCATACCCCAATCATTGACTGAAAAGGTCTCGTACATAGCAACGGCCTTTTGTGACCTTTTTCCCATCTATCTCGTTTGGGGTAGAGGAGTGCTATATTCACAAAAATAATTTTATAAATTAATTAACATGCTTTTATATGATCTGTTACATTTATTATATAATAAATTTAATGTATTATATCAAACTATATCAATTTATAAGATTAATATTTTTGTATAATCACTTTGTGGTTAAATCTACAAATAATTACTCCCAAACCACCATATAAAAAAAGTAATCATAAATCATAGCAAGCAAACTGCACTAATACTGGAAGGTAATTAGTATTAAAGCAACAAATTAACAGCAAAACATAATAATCAGATCTATTACTTATACACAAATTCAAACAAAATAGAACCATATGTTTAATATTTGATAGTGGATCTCTCCTCTTTCTTAGAAAGGTGGAGTTTTTTTTCTCTCTTTTGATCTTCTGAACGTAGAGGTTCTCTCTCTTGGACTTTGTTCGAAGAGAGATTCTGTTGTGTAATCCCCCAAAGCAAGGTACAAAGTTACGTTGTGGCCGAAGAATTATCCAACCTTTACGAAGGCTTGAGCCTTACGGCAGAAGAGAAACAGGAAGTTCTCATTCCAAATGAGGAAGTTCTAATCTCTATAGCAAAAGGCAAGAATTGTTTGGTTGTCCTTATTGTTGCAGAGAAAGAAATGAACAGAGGAACTTTTTGGAATACCATGAGTAAGGCATGGAAAGTAGAGGGCCAGGTTTCTTTTAAAAACTTTGGTATCAACAAGTTATTGATTGAGTTTTAGAACCACATGGAGAAGGAGCGTGTACTTTCGGGTAGACCATGATCTTTTGACAGGGCCTTAGTTTGCTTATTTGATTGTGAAGGCTGCGTGGCTCCCAAAGACATTGAGTTTAAGAAGGAACCATTTTGGATACAGTTACACGACCTGCCTTTTGCAGGAATGAACAAAACCATGGGCGAAAAGGTGGGGGCAGCTGCGAGAACTGTTATCTCAGTTGATGTGGATGCAAGTGGCATGGCTTGGGGCCATTTTCTTAGAGATAGAGTTCTACTAGATATATATAAGCCTCTCACTCGGGGCAGATTTATCAATATGGGAGGAAAACGTTTCTGGATTTCGTTTAAATATGAGAGGCTTCCCTTGTTCTGCTTCTAGTGTGGTGCCATTAAACATAGTGGTTCGTCTTGCCCAATTTCTCCTCCGGGGTGTAAAGTACATGATGGAACAATACCTCAGTATGGCTCCTAGCTAAGAGTTAGCACGCAGCTGAATAGCTCTCCAGTCTTTAGCAAGAAGGATGGTGATTTCAAAAACACAGGAAGTTGGCACCAAAACAAAAGTGAAGATAGTAGGTACGAGGACGATGTGATGGGACAAAATGTCAATTGCAAATCCAATGTAGGCGATGAACATGCTGACCTTGGGAGTTTTGACAACTACCAACTACTGGGACCTTTACACGAAAAGGGCAATAGGTGTAGAACAAAAGATCAATCAGACCCTCCTATTCAAGTAAACTCTGATAGCTTTGAGATTTCCCACTTGGCTGATGTGCACCCTGAGGACACCTTGACTTTTAAAGGAGTCCTTTCAAACCATGACCCCTCTCTGTATCACACTGGTCAAGACACACCAAGCCCTACTAGAGACTTGGCCCAGGACAACTCACCTTCTCAGAACTCACCCATTAAAATTATTGTTGGCATTGCTAATAGAATCACGTGGAAGAGGAAGGCTAGAGAGTTGGGGCCTAGAGGAAACCATAGCCCACCTGACATGGTTATGTGTGAATCTAGTGATCCTAAACCAAGGAAAAGGCCTGGTGCAGGATCTCATGGGATTATCATGACAAAGAAGAGAGCTAAACAAGCTCAGTTGGTAGAGGTTGGCCTCTAGCCCTGCCAATCCCCATGAAACACTTAGCTTGGAACTGCCGAGGACTTGGGAACCCTCAGACAGTTTGTGAGCTTCACCTTACGGTAAAGGAGAAGTGCCCGAATGTTGTATTCCTGAGTGAAACCAAATGTAGAAGGAAAAGAATCGAACTTATTCGAGACAAATTGAGTTTTGACCACTGCTTTTCTGTTGACAGTATTGGTAGAAGTGGGGGGTATTGCCATATTTTGGAAAAAAGAAATAGAAGCTGAATTAGATTCTTACTCCCCTCATCACATCTCTATTTCAGTTTCCTCTAACATCCCAAGTAAGAAATGGACTGTAACAGGCTTTTTTGGACATCCTACTACTGCTAAGAGAAGTGTTAGTTGGGACCTTCTTAGGTTCATTCATTCCAGAACTCATAATCCCTGGCTGCGTATCGGGGCTTTTAATGAGAATATGTTTCAAGATGAATACTTAGGTTCTAACACCAGCCCCTTTAAGCAAATGGAAGAATTTAGATTTGCTTTAGAGGCTCAAAGTTTACTTGGTGTAATAGAATGGAGGGTTCTGAGTTCACTAAATGCCGTTTGGATAGAGCCTTAGTTAATGATGAGTGGCTTAATCTTTTTGAATCTAATCAAGTTTAGTTCTACCTGGACAATGCTCAGATCACAATCCTTTATTTATTAATTGTTTAAACTCTGCCCAAGTAGAAGTTCCTAAGCATTAGGTTTTTAGATATGAAGTCACCTGGGGCAAAAGAGAAGGATGTACTGAACTCATTAAAGCTGCTTGGTTATAGAAACCCCCTTAGGCTTCTAAACTTGATTTTACTCGAGAAGGCTTGGATGTATGCAGGGATAAGCTCAAGATTTGGAGTAAGGAGGCTTTTAGACAGCAGAAAAGGCTTCTCACGCATAAGAGAGAACAACTTAGACTGTTACAAGAGTCCAACTCTAGTCAGCTTAGTAGTCAAATCAATGCACTTCAGAGAGAGATAGATGGTTATCTTGAAGAAGAAGAACTGAGATGGAGACAGAGCTAAACAAAGATGGCTTAAGGATGGGGACAAAAACACTAAATACTTTCATAAGTGTGCCTCTCAAAGGAAACAGGTGAATAGAATTAAACAAATCAGAAGTGAAGATGGGAGTGTGACTTCAAACCAGGAAGAGATTGCAAGGACCTTTCAAGAATAATATCAAAATCTATTCTCTTATTCTAACCCAAGAAATATCAAGGCTGCTCTTAACTCCTTCCCTCCCTTAGTCAGTACAGAAATGAATTGCTCCCTTTCTAGTCCTTTTGCTGAACATGAAGTTGAAAATGCTATTAAGGATATGAACCCCCTCTGATCTCCTGGCCCAAATGGATTCCCAGTTGTATTCTACCATCAACATTAGACCACAATTGGTAAAGAAGTAACAACATCAGTCATTGAAGTGTTAAATATAAGAAAAGGTTTTAAAGATATTCAAACATTTATTTCTCTGATCCCCAAGAAGAAGTGCCAACAATCTGTTTTAGACTATAGATCAATCAGCCTCTGCAATGTTTTCTATAAGATCATCTTTAAAGTAATTGCAAACAGACTGAAGCTCATTTTGCCTAGCCTCATCTCCGTCACTCAAAGTGCATTTGTTTGAGAAAGACTGATCTCAGATAATGTAATTTTTGCATATGAGCTACTGCATTCCATGCAAACAAGGTTAAAAGGGAAGCACAATGGCTTTATGGCCCTTAAGCTCGATATGAGCAAAGCATATGACTGAGTGGAATGTGAATTTTTAAGTAAAGTAATGAGGAAAATGGGCTTTGAGAGTGAATGGGTAGATCTGGTGATGTAGTGTGTTACCACTGTCACTTATTCTATTCTTGTTAATGGTATACCCCAAGAAACTTGAATTCCATCTAGAGGCATTAGGCAGGGAGATCCCCTATCTCCCTACCTATTCATCATTTGTTCTGAATTCCTCAGTCATAGCCTAAATCAAGCTGAGATGCAGGGTGTAATTTATGGAATTCCAGCTACTCGAGGCTCTTTCCATGTGAACCATCTTTTCTTTGCAGATGACAGCATGGTCTTTTGTAGATCAAATCCAAATGAATGGTGTAGACTACAGCAAGTATTAAGCAGCTATGAACAAGTATCGGGCCAAAGGCTTAATCTTGAGAAAACTTCAATTTTTTTTCAGCAGCAACACCAAGCTTGAGGCCCAACAAGCCATTCTACAACAATCAGGTATTAAAGCTTCAGGATCCTTTGATAAATACCTAGGGCTACCATCCTATGTGGGCAGAAACAGCACCAAGGCTTTTCACTCAATACTAGATAGGGTCAAAGCTAAGATGGTCAACTAGAAGAGTAACCTGTTGTCTCAAGCTGGGAAGGAGACTCTACTAAAATTTGTGCTGCAGTCAATCCCTACCTATAGCATGGGTATCTTTAAACTCCCCAAAACCATTCTTAGAAATCTGAACTAGCTTTTGCGATCTTTCTGGTGAGGTCAAAGCAATAACATATCTAAAATCCACTGATTGAGCTGGCAAACATTAGGGAAATCCAAACAGAAGGGGGGCTTGGGATTTAGGGACTTTGAACACTTTAATTTAGCCTTACTGGCTAAACAAGGTTGGAGGATCATTCGAAACCCTTTATCTCTTGCAGTCCAGGTTCTTAAAGCTAAGTATTTCCCTACATCCGATTACTTATCAGCCAAATTAAGACCTCATGATTCATATGTATGGAAGACTTTCCTATTAGCTAGACCAATACTTAATGCAGGATTGTTATGGGAAGTTGGCGATGGAAGAAAATTTAAAATTTGGCAAGATCAGTGGCTTCCTTGCCCATCTACATTTAGAGTGCAATCTCCTATCCACATTCTAGATGCTGAAGCTCACATTTCTGATCTCATAAATCCAGTCACCATGCAATGGGATCTCCCTCTCATCTATGCCATCTTCTCAGCCTCTAAGGCAAAATTAATTAGCCAGATTCCTATTAGTCCATGCAGGAGCCAAGATATGCTGATCTGGAGATGTTCAAGCAATGGAAAGTTTTTTGTAAGGAGTGCTTATCACCTTCAAGGTTCACTTATAGAGGATAGAGTGGGGCAGTCTTCAACCCAGAATTCCAATTCGAGTTTCTGGAACAAAGTTTGGAGTATCCAAGCACCTCAAGCCACAAAATCCTTTCTTTGGAGAGCTGCATGTGAATCTCTCACCACTAATCTGAACCTACATAAAAGGAAAGTTGGAGAATCACCCTCTGTCCTATTTGTTCCCTTAAACCTGAATCAGTATCTCATGCTATCTGGTCCTGTGGTGCTTCAATGGATGTGTGGTCTACGAGTTCAAAAAGAATTCAGAAATTAAGTATCCTAGAAGGCTCATTTAAAGATATTTTGGCCCCTATAATGGATTACTTATCTCCTTTGGAGATCATTGAATTTGTTGTTACTGCAAAAGCCATCTGGCATAGGAGGAATACTTGGCTCTTTGAACAGCAGTTTCACCCTCCCTCTCAAGTGTCAAAGCTAGTCCAAGCAGAGATGGCTTCCATTAAGTTATGGCTAGAGAATGGGATAAAATAGACTAAGGTCCAAGAACCTAAAAACAACAGGTGGATTGCTCCCCCACCAGATGTATTCAAAGCTAATTTGGATGCTGCCATTGATAAAGGCAACTCGAGGTTGGGGATTGGTGTGATTGTTAGGAACTCAGAAGGATCTATTATGGCCTCATTGTGCTCATTGATGGACCTGATTCCTGATCCACTCCTTGGTGAGGCTGTAGCAGCTCAAAGGGCTTCTTCCTTTTGTGCAAAGTTGGGACTACAACATATTATTCTTGAAGGTGACTCTCTATCGGTGGTAAAGGCTATTCAACACAAAGAGGATAATTGGAGTGACATTGGTCTTGTTATTAGAGACATTAAGATCATGCTATCCAAGACCCGTTCTTGGTCTGTTTTACATGTCCATAGAGAAGTTAATGTAATTGCTCATCATTTGGCAAAGTTTGCTCTTATCTACCAGGAAGACTATATACTTATTGAGGACTATCCTCCATGTATCCAACATTTGCTTTAATGAATGAAATAGCTATTTTAAAAAAAAAAAAAAAAATAGAACCATATAATATGCAGAAAGCTAAGCAATTGGATTAGAAGAAGTGCTGCATTCATTTGACAAACTGATCAAGTTTTCAAGTATACTCTAATTTCATTGATATTATTATGGAAAAAAAAGTGAATGATCTGCATACGTTGCCTGGCTAGCTAGGTTTTCAATTGGGAGGATATGAGTGGATGAAATTCAGTGCTAGCTATTAGGGTCTAAGGTGACCTTGGGTCGACATTGATAATGGGAAGGAATAAATCTTAGGGGCAAGGTATAAATTAAACCGTTCACAGCAAGAAGGTGATCAAGTTTCCAAGCTAGCTGTGATCATCTGCAGGAGAGAAAGTTGACAATTACTAAAAATCTAGAATTTTGTCTTAACAATATTATTGCAATAAAATCATAAATAATCAACTGAGTCAAATGACGTAGACCTAATGTGTTATGGTCTACGCCATTAGACTCAATTGATTGTTTAGGATTTTATGGCGCAATAACTCATTTTCATAATTTTGAACGTCACACATGATCGAAACTGCGAAATTATTTTTAGGGGCACTTCGGGGTTGAATTTCTATAAACGATTTTCGTTATAGGTTAATATGAATATTTAGGATTTTTCAATACAAAGTTTATTATGCATTTTTTTAGAGTAAATAGTAACCTTGAGAAGCGCACCAAGCGTAGTGTTATCAAAATCACAGAGTGGAATGTTCAAATTAGGTTAGAGAAGTTTTATTTAGACACTTGGCTGGCAAGATCTTAGCCACACAGTGAATAGTATTAGACACTTGGCACCATGAGGAACCATTAGATGGATTTGTGAAGGAAATTAAGGTGTGAGATCATGCCACCTAAGCAAAACTTTGTTTCATCTGATCAGCCAAATTGTACCAGACCAAAGACGGTTTCAATCCTAGCAAAACTCTAAATCGTTGGAATCCAATTGAAACCCCAAAAGCAAGGTTGAAACCAAAACCCTAAACGGTTTCCCAAACCCTAAAGTTGGCCTCCAAACCCTTTTTAATCCAATTTCTAGCATTATGTTTAATCATTTGATTAAATCACTTCCACAAACTATTAATTATTTAAAAACTTGTTATGACATCATTATCCAACGTTTTAAACCTTGAAAATTAAATTGGGCCAAGAAAAACTGGATTTGGGCTTAATAGCATCCCAAACCCTAACCAAACCACATTTAAATCCCAAATTGAAGCCCACTTGGTTGAGGCGCACCAAGGCACACGAAGTTGGCCACCTTGGCAAAGCTTCTTGAAGAAGTTTCCTCCCCCACATAGCAGACCATCCACTGTCGTTGGCTGCACCCAATAATGCCTTGATGTGAAGGAGAAATCCACCCCATTAACCTCCATATCTCACAGCTGCTGCAGACAGTCCATTAGATAAGAATACGCTATCATGGGGTTACCATGATAGCGTATTCTCATCTCATGGAGTTACCATGATTGAGTATTCTTATCTAATGAGGTTATCATGATTGAGTATACTTATCTCATGGGGTTACTATGATTTAACAATAACCATGAACTAAACAATAATTTAAATGTACGAAGATGTACATGAATGTAAATCGAAAGACATGACGTACTTGACATAAAATAATTTGTAGCATGACATAACAAGTGACAAACAACATTTCATAATATGGCATAACATGTAAAAGTGAATATTACATGACATGGCATACATATAACAATAAATATTATGTGATATGACATACATGTAACAGATGGCATAACGTAACATGACATACTTGCAACTTATAGCAATACGTGACAAAATAGATTGTGTAACAGATAAACATGTAATGACATGGCATGGCATGGCATGGCATATATAATAACATACGAACATAAACTGTAGTTTCCTTACCCATCACACATACATAGTAAACTGATAGTAAGTTAAGGGCTAACTTACCTCAATCTTTGCGTTCTACGAGACTAAGCGCGAAACACGAAGAACAGAAAATAATGATTCTAAAAATTAGAAATTTAATCACTAACAATTAAAAGCATGAAAACAAGCTAACTTGGAGTAAAATTATTATTTTACCTTCTACATGTGAGAAAATGAACATTTTATCCCTAAATTAAGGATTTCACATCCTAACTCCAAAAATTTTCAAAATTTACATTCCTCGGGTAAATTTTGTCCTAAACTCAAATATCAACTCATAAAAAATTAAAACAAATCATCACTATTGAAAACACACTATAGCCGAAACATCCATATGATTTTTCCCCTATTTTTGTCACACTTCTTCTAATTTCAAAACTCATGATCAAACCAAATTTTTGCAACAAAGATCTTCCTATCCTAAGTTTAAAAACATACTTAAAACATCCAACAAGAATTTACTAATCATCAACCCAAAACTTTTTAGTAAAAAGATCCAAATTTTTTAACTAAAAACAAACCATTGAATCACAAGTTTTGATCTTATTCAAAATATCTCCAAGAATTCCAAAATCAAATCTTATTTATAACATATTCATAACATTATTCTAAGATCAACCATGCTTTAAATGATCAAACAAAAGTCACCAAAAACCACAAAATAACACTTGGAGTTTTTGGTTTTACACTTAGTCCAAAAATAAAAACTTTTCTCTCAACTAACTTTGATCAATTTCTTGATCCATGGCTTAAAGACATGCTTCAAACTAAAAAGTCACATGGTTTAAAAAATGTGTCTCAAATAAGATCCAACCATCAAACTTAAAATCACATGGCTAAAACTCAATAAAATATGGATCTAACCCAAAAATTCAAATCTTAGGCTTAACTGAAATCATCTTGCATAGAAAAATCATATATTTAACACTAATACTAAATATCTTCAAAATAATATCCTAACATGTATATAAGAGGTTTAGGATCATCACATAAAAATATCAAAGCCTTTGGAGTAAGATTAAACCACGAAATATTCAAACTTTCTCAAAACAAAAACTGTTTTTCCACTTCCAATTTTCAAGTTTCTAGATCTTAGGAAATCTATCATCAAAAGTTTTAGTCATGCAATAAAACCTAATTGAACATTTATAAACACATGTTAACAACACTCCATTAAATGTTCGAACCAAGATATGTCCATTAGCTTGGTCAAAATTTCCAAAACATAACATACTCTCCAGTTTCATGCCCAGGATGAATTTTCTATGGTTAAAAATACTTTGGACTGACCAAATGGGCATGGAATGAGACTAATAAGATATCCACGGAAACTACACTCAGAGATAAACAACTTTTATTAAGGAGTTATTGTGCGAAAATACATACAAAGGTTCACAAATCTCCACGCAAAAAGACTTAGAAATTTACCCGATAGAGCTCTTTTGAGTTTCTCTCTAAGAACGGGGTAAAGAAGTTATGAAATAGAGTGAAATGTGTCTTTTTAGACTTCTGGTGAGGGAATTTATGAGCTTGAATGACCCTTGATTGGAAATGGCTATGTGATATAAAGTGGAGAATAGTGAGGGGCAAGGACTGCCTGCAGCAGTTGTGAGATATGGAGGTTGATGGGGAGGATTTCTCCTTCACATCAAGGCACTATTGAGTGCAGCCAGAGGCAGTGGATGGTCTGCCATGTGGGGAGGAAACTTCTTCAAGAAGCTTTGCCAAGGTGTCCAAATTCGTGGGTCTTGGTGGGCCTCAACCAAGTGGGCTTCAATTTGGGGTTTAAAGGGGGTTTGGTTAGGGTTTGAGATGCTATCAAGCTTAAATCCAATTTATCTTGGCCCAATCAAATTTTCAAAGTTTAAAAGGTTGGATAATGATGTAATAACAAGGATTTGATTAATTAATAGAATGTGGAAGTGATTTAATATAGTGATTAAACACAATGCTAGAAATCGGATTAAAAAGGGTTTGGAGGCCAACTTTAGGGTTTGGGAAAACTATTTAGGGTTTCGGTTTCAACCAAACTTTTGGGGTTTCAATTGGATTCCAAGCATTTAGGGTTTCGATAGGATTGAAACCCTCTTTGGTCTGGCACAATTTGGTTGATCAGATGAAACAAAGTGTTGCTTATATGGTATGATCTCACACCTTGATTTTCCTTCATAAATCCATCGAATGGTTCCTCATGGTGTCTAAATAAAACTTCTCTAACCTAATTTGGACACTGCACACTTTGATTTTGAAAACATTGCATCGGGTACGCTTATCGAGGTTACTATTCACTCCAAAAAAAATTGCATAATAAACATAGTATTGAAAAATCCTAAATATTCATATTAACGTACGGTAAAAACCGTTTACCGAAATTCAACCCCGAAGTGCCCTTAAAAATAATTCACAATTTCGAACAGGCGTTTCGTTCGAAATTATGAAAATGATTTATTGCGCCATAAAATCCTAGATAATCAACTGAGTCTAATGGCGTAAACCATAACACATTCTAATATTTATAACTATCTCAAATAATTAAAATCATATTTCTGGCACCATAGTGAGTGATAACACTAACTATGTTAACAGATTAAAACCTGTGCGATTGATCAATTAGCGAAAACTTATGGGGTTTTCACGAGATTCTTAAAGTCAATAGAAATTCCACCGGTGAATTCTAGCGGACTATTACTGGGGTCACCTAATTAGTAATTCTACATACAACCGTGAAGTGTATAAACACTACGAAATCACTTTGAAAAATAGTGTGGTCCACTATTAAAAAATTAATTTTTTGCATGTGGGTCTCATGTTTTATTCACTTTTTTTAAAGCGATTACGCAGCAGTTATACAATTCACGGTTGCAAATATATTTTCTCAATATGAATATTGTTCGTGAACAGGTGCGAGAGTCACTCGTTAGCTCATTTATATATATATATATATATATATATATATATATATATATAACTCTCCACACACACACATACAGAGGCTCTATATAATATGTATGTAGATTATGATTGAACAAAGCGCACACACCCATATGCATGTAGAAGTCTATTTTTATTTATTTTCTACAGAAATCATGAATTGGATAGTTTTGTAAAACTAAAATTGATTTTTAATGAAGCGGCACACTTGAATTGGTTGATCATGTGAAATGGATTGTAAAAGGTTTGTAAAAATAAAAATTAATTTGTTTATCATTACCCAATATTAATTATTTTTGTGGTTCATTTACATATCAATCATCCTATTCGAGCTTAAAAATTAAGGAATTCATTTGCAGTTCATATCCAAATTAAAGAGCTTAAAAAACTAAAAGACAATAACATTGAGGTACTTAAAATATTATATATGCTAGAATATTAAAGAAAGAATAATAGACAGTCTTTCTTATGAACAAGGAGAAAGGGAAATTAAAGTGGGTCGAAATCATAAACGGTACATGCATGATGTTCAGTACATAGAGATCATCAGGAGACAATTAAGTTCAAAAGTAGTCCTCGGTCCTTCCCTTGAATCCAATTTGCCCAAAAGTAAGGACTATGAACAGTCCCAGGTGCCAGGTAACCAACCACAACCTGCTCATCACCACACACATATCCAACTCATATGTAAATAAATATATACGAAAAATGTTAAATGAATCTCTCAATGTTACTGCTTATGCATTTTATTTTATTTTATTTTATTATTTAATGATTAAGAAAGTAATTACTATTAATAAAATTATTATTTTTTTTTATTTTTTTAATGAATAAAGATGTTAAAAAAATATTTAAAATAAAGTAAAAACTAGCAGTACACTTGGCGGCCGCTAGCAGCATCCAAATATATAAACATATATTCCAATATTACCTAAAAATAAATTAGTAAGGAAGTTCAGTGCTATATAAATTCAGAACTCTCGAAACGAAAAGGCAAAAAAATTATGTAGGAAACAGAAGGAAGGGTATAACTAACCAGAACTGAGAAGTGAGAGCAGGAGGAGTTGGAAAGTGAGAGAGCTCAGCTCCAATGCTTTCGAAGAAAAGTCCTGTCAAACTCTTCCCATCGATTGCAGGAATGCTGGATGGCGCTAACCAACCTATTAACCCGAATCCTATTACATTGAAATCCGTGCGCAGCCAATTCCTCTCAAAGCTTTTCCCCATTACAAATCAGCACAACCCAACAACAAAATTCCACCCAGTTATATATAATCATTCCTCAGGAAAAGTACCTATGCCGCCTGGCGGCCACTATCAGTAAACAGTAGAAGACTACTACGTACTATATACGTACTTACCATGTAAACTTTCCTCCCGAAGCTCCCGCTTGCCTCAGAGGATTCCTAACAGCCACAGAAGACTTGACAAAACCTGAAAACCAGATGTTTATAATCATGCTTAGAGCAGAAAGTATAATTAATCCCTTCAGGGCCGGAGATCGAAAGTTGAGAGCTTTTGATCAAATGCACCACCTGAAGTGAGGCATGATCTCTTTCCCACGGAGGCCCGAGAAGGGGATGCTAATGAGGAGGTTCCAAGGCCAATGACGGTCGAGGAAGTGGCAAAGGTCGCGGCCATTTTTTGAGAGATCTAGTACTGAGGGTTATTGGGTGTTCCAGATCAGTGTGGAGTTGTTAGGGTTAGGCTTTTGTTCTGGTCAAAATGTGATGGACATTTTTTGTGGCAGATTATAGATAGATTAGATTGCATGGATGGGCTACAGCTCAATGATATTGTGCCACGTAGGATTTGCAAGGATAAAGTGGGGCTGGTTGCTTCTATCCTGATCGGATACCGATCATGGCTGTAACCCCAAGGGAATTACTAATTCCCATGAGATGGAGCGTGACTTCAAATCGAGTTGAATAAGCTTGATGTGAAATTTACGGGTGGAAATTCATATTCTCCGTGTTGTGTTAACTTATAAATATTAGATTATATAGATTAATTCGAACACAATTATTTTTATTAAGCGATTAAAGTCTTAACATGATATATTTAAATAACGGATGATATGACTCACTTAACTCGTTTAATAATTCTGGACATGACTCATTTATCATGTTTCAAGCCATTTCAACCCAATTCAAGACATTCATATAAATTAGTTAAGCGGACATATATATTTATTTTTTAACTTAATTAATATAATTTCATATATAATAGAAGAATGACTATATAAAATCATTCACAATTATAACTATATTCATGATAAAATATTTTATTATCAATATTCAAATCAATAATATATAAGAAAATCAATATTTTCATAAAATAAAATTACATTTTAACATAAAAAACTAAATAGTTTGACCTATTAAGTAGTCAAATATTAATATTAATATTACATCTTAACAACAACAAAAAGCATATAAAACTAAGTATTTCTAAAATTTATAAATATAATTTATTCATGTTATAAGAATTAATATTTGCGTATTTAGTGAGTTGACCCGTAATGAACCTGTTGATTAATTGTGTCCTATTGGATTAATCTATATTGACCCAAACCCGTTAAGTTCGTGTCAAGTTCACATACGGGTCTTGTCATGTATTGTCACTCGTAGTGCATGGAATTTCAAACTGAAGCTTTTTTGACTTTACAAATTATTATATTTACATATTTCAATCCATATGCTTTACAAATCATTCTTATTCTTAAGACTTAAGAACTATATATATCAAAATTAAAAAATATATAAATTTATAAAGTTCCTAAACAATATCATAATTCGTACATATCTATTAATTTCTTTGTAATATGATATATATTCTAATGTTGTGCATCTAATAATTTATTTCTTCATTATAAGAGCATTCGCAATGTCATTGCCAAGCCTAAATTTTGACTAGAATTTAAGGTAAACTCTTGGAGAGATTAATCCATATTGGATTAGCTATTCTAAAGTCAAAATAGTAATATAATATTATATATTTTAATAATATTTTTAAAAAATTAATATTTTGTAAATACACTTGTATTAATATTAAAATTTAATATTTTGTAAATACACTTGTATTTAATATTTAATATTTTGTATTAATACTAAAATTTAATATTAAAAGAGAGAGGTAATTTGGATGGAAAAATCATAAAATATTGATTCGGTCATTCTACAGTGACTCTCCAAATATGACTAGGGGCCCTATATTAGTACTGTGGCTCAAAGTTTTATAAATATTCCTTTGGCTAGTCCAACTTAAGAGTTTTAACTCAAAAAAAGTTAAAATTTGGACTTGAATTTTGGACTTTAACTCATGTTTTAATTTGTAGTGTAAGTTCACAAACTTCTCGTCGAAACGTGTATATGTCAGGTTCCTTGATAATCCTTTCATTAGGACGAGGCATTTTGATGCCTTGAGTGTAGTATCTTGTGAAAAAATATATATATTTTCAATACGTAACTAGATGGAATATTAGTCTCTTGCAATACATTTTCTTATAACTCATACATGCATACAAAACGGCCATATATGAAACTTCAAATTGTTCAAATAGAAGTTGCATGTGTTGTGTAAATACAGTACAAGAAAAACAAACATTTGTGACGGATTAGTATAACGATTATTTGCTACAAAAACACTAAATTTGGTAGAAAATAATCATTTTCACTGGAAATAAATTGTCACAAATAAGCAGTTTTCTTGTAGTGAAAATATTTTTTTCTATAAGGAAAGCCAGAGAATAATCCTCTCCTAATTTTTCTTCGTAGCTTACTACCAATCCTTCTAAGGTTATAAAAGCTAGAATAACTTTTTTTTTTCTCGGCAAGTAAGTAGTTATAGATAAACTAACGGATACAAGACACAAGTTCAGTAGGGTGGGAGTCCCCTACAGTCTTTCCAAACCCAACACACATTACAACACAGAAGTAAGAAAACCAAAGGGGTGATCGGAGCCAAAAAATTGACTCCCACCCAATTCTCACAAAGGGAGACCGCTTAACCTACAGCTAGAAGCCACAGTACAAAGGGGTGTGCTACAACGTGTTGGTCTGGACTGGCTGGAAGGAACCGTCACATCAACTTTCACTTGATCTTTGGTTAGAGAAAGCAGGAAAATAGTGTAGCAACTAAAAACTGAGACGAATCTCCGGCGAGGGGCCACCACTGGCTATGGTGGTGCATGCAACACACGCGCCACACCTAGAAAGGGTTGAAAGGATGGAACAGGAAGATCCGACGCCGCTAATCCCGACGGTGCCGCACATGGAGGCAGAAAGCTTCCACAAGTGTGGCGGCGTGTGAAACTCGTGCACTGTATAGACCGCGCGTGAGGTTTACGCGCTACTTGAATGGGCAGATTTCTTCTGTCATCTTGAAGATTGGCGCCTGGGGAGGCTGATGGCGGGGCGCATGTCGGACTTTGCTCGTCGGAAAGCAGCAGATCGCCTAGTTTCGGTACCACAGGTGAAAAGCTAACATAAAAGCCAGGGAAAGAAAAACCTAAACTGAGACTAAAGCTGGCGAAGGAGGGAGGTGGGTGAAGCCAAAGCTTCAACCCTCCTCCCCCCAGCGAACGGAGCAGACTCCTGGAGGCGGCGATTTGCTTACTGAGGCGAGAGAGAAAACGAGACTCTAAAGGGAAAAAAGTGAGAGGACAACCAGAATAACTTAATGCTACGTACTACTAACATTAAAAGCATTTCAATTAATGCCATGTATAAAAGGTTTCATTATGATAGTCATAAAACCCAATATCATAGTCATAAAACCCAAATATTTTATTAAGGCCCCGTTTGACATTTGGACTAAACTGAGATCAACTCAGTTCAGTCTAATTTTAACCTGAGTCTAACATCCAAACATCCAACACTTAGGCTGCGTTTGGATGTTGAAGTGAGTTGAGTTGAGTTGAGTTTAGATGATAAAATATTGTTAGAATATTATTTTTTAATATTATTATTATTTTGGGATTTGAAAAAGTTGAATTGTTTATTATATTTTGTATTGAAATTTGAAAAAGTTGTAATGATGAATTGAGGTGAGTTGAGATGAATTGACTAACCAAACGAAGCCTAAAATCACTCAACACATCTCAACTCAAAACCTTTTTACACGTGAGACCCACAATCTTTTTCAACTCAACACATCTTTACACGCGGAACCCACAACCTTTTTCAACTTCTCATAAATATATCTAAATTCATCTTAACATTCAAATACATCTAAACTCATCTTAGGTGTGCCTCACAAAACTCACTCCACCATCTCAACTCACTACTATTTATAAAGAACCCAACTTATCTCAACTCAGCTCAACATCCAAACGGGACCTCCAAAGAAAGCATCCTAAAGAAGGTTATCACTAGCGCTTACTAAAAAAAAAAATTAGTTCTAAAAAATAAAGCAAATAATAAAGCCCCAAATCATCAAGCCTAAGACTCGTCCCCTGGTCGTGTCCTATCATGTAGCATCCTCATAAACATCACCACATTGGTTAGAGCACTCTCAATGACTCTTGTAAAATAGAATTTTCTTCAAAATATAAAGAAATGCTGTTAAAAGAGGACTCCATCAGATCTAGTATTTTACAAACATTTTACATTTTGATAGAGTGATCCCGCTACATGTAGAGGATCATGTTCATGGTTGTAAACTTTTTTAATTAATTTCTCTTTCCTCCTCATCCTCGTTTCCTCATTCCTTCATATATCTTTTAGTCTCATTTCAGACCCTCTCTCTCTCGTTTCCATGTTTTCTCCGTTGCTTGGCGCTAAAGACAGAAGCAAAGCCTTCTTCCTCGACTACGCTCGCTGCTTCTATCACCGATCATCCAATTTCAAGCTATGCTCTCATTGTTGAGGTAAACATTGGAATCTCTCTCTCCATCTCTCCATCTCTCCCTCTCTCCAAAATACATGAAAGCTTAAATTTTTTCTTTTCCGAATATTGGTGTAGGAGTTTGTGTGGGTACATGCGTATACTAATTCACAAAATATATGGGTGAAATATGTTTGCTTTCTTAGAATCTCTCTCTCTCTCTCTCTCCAAAACGCAGGAAAGCACAAATTTTTTCTTCTCAGAATATGGGTCTATGAGTTTGCGTGGGTACATGATTGTGGGATTTTATAGCATATCTATATACAAATCTGTTCTCTTAATGATTTGTTGGTTTCATTGAGTTTCTGTATATTGATGATTTTTTTTATGATCTGTTTGTTCTCTCAACGATTTGGTTTCATTGCCTTTTCTCAAGGTATGACTCTTTCAAAAAAGGTTGAAATGTAAAATGAGTACCACAAAAAAAGTTCTTCAGATGCAAAAACATTGTTTCTTTCCCTTGCTATTAATATCATTGATTGTATCCTCAACATTTGATTGATTTTGTGCAATCTCATAGCCCACTACCAGCTCAAGAAAAGAAAAAAAACAACTAGCTCTAACTCCCCTGCAAGAAAAACCATAGAAGTTATGTATAAAAAAAGATTCCATCTTCCTAATGTTCTAAACAGCTACTAACTTACACGATTAGAATAGACAAAATCAAATGATCTAAAAAGATACAAAATATTAAATCAAAACTAAATATGTCAGTTGATGTGGTTCTGAAAAGGTTGTTTTACATAGAGAAAAGCACAATTGTATATAATGCAAACCATTTGCACTATGAGAAATATGAATGCTTTCGAAATTATCAAAAAAAGTAACCAAAAGTGCTTTTTAGGGATCATAGCTCATGTTTCCTGACCCTTCAGAATCCCTCTGTTCAACTTGAAGGCTTATTTGTATTTCTTCCCTACTCTTTCTCTATTCGGTCTTAGTGGTAAAGACTAAGAGTCTATGACGATGGAGTTGGTTTCCATTCAAAATGAACAATTATGACTACAATTACTGACTCATACTATATCAGAAGTGTGATACCCCATATGATATGGATAAGGGTAGGTGGTGTATGAGATCCCACATTGCTTGGGAAAGATAAGTTCTTGCTCTTTATAAGATTCCAATGGAGCTCCAATTACATCATTGACTAGTTCTTTTAGAGTATAGGATATGTGGTTTGGGCCTTCCATTGGGACGTTACAAGAAGAATTGATGAAAATTTATATCATACTACATCATAAGATTAAAAAATACCTCATGATATATTTTACATATTTTCAATTTATTTTATATTGAAAGTGATTTCATAGAATTTTTTTGTTATAGCCATAGGCATGACCAATCATATTGGTCAAACGGCAGGCCTGGATCAGCTGTAGACTCAAGTCTTGAGTTTGATTTCACACTAAGAGTTTTTCTGGATTACCAATACACTATTATGATGGGTGTAGTAGTTTATTCAGGATGAGTCTTGTCTTGGTGAACTTTCACATCATCAAAAAAATAATTAAAATTAAACAAAAGCATGGAAATAATGAATACACATGTGCATGGGTTGTATGCTAGTATCTTGGTATTGCTTTGAGTTAGAGTTGACGCAAGCAAATTAATTCAGTTTAGCTCAAGAGGATTAGATGCAAGCACTATGTTAACACCTCCAATTGCCAAGTGCCAAGTGCCAAGGCAGGCACCCAAAGCTCTATAACAACAGTAATTAAAATATCTTAAAGACCAAGTTACAAAAGGTCTAATCAGTAGAACATCTTGCAAGAAATACAACAACTTCTCCAAATAATATTCAATCCTTTCAAGGGAAAAAAGAGGAATACCTGGAAGATATTTCAGGAATTTCAGAAGCACATATATTTGTGTTGCTTCATTTGATATTTCTTTCTTGTTTGCACTAATTATGCCATTAGATTCATATTTCTAGAAATTTGCCATTTTCATCGTGTTGTTCCTTTTTGTCCAAAGTCATCATATATTGAATTCTTGCATCCTCCTAAAACCTCAAGGAGGTTAAATGTGAAACAAGTTCATGCAGTATGTATGTGTATATATATATATATATATATATATATATATGTATAGATCAATACTTCAACTCTTCCTCTCCTATCTTTTGTGCTATTTTATTGATAGAAAATGTCTTCTGGTCATTGATGGTCAAAGTATACCCCATTGCTATTATTAATTGGTATTGGTCTTCAATTATTCTCTAGTATATCAAAGCATGTGTTGTTGTTTTGTATCTTTCACAAACTTTTTAATTGAGTTTGATTGAGTTCCATGATTTCATTTTTTTTATTTTTTATTTTTTTTGGACTATGAAGGATGGATTCGCAACTCTATGGAGTTCATTCCTTCACTATCCTCTTACAGGAGGGGGAAGAAAGCTACAATGACTACCTCCTCACATCTTTGAATGACTTAGAATCCCAAGTTACTCCACCAACCCAAAACAAGGGATTGCTAGAAAAACTAAATCTAGACAAGAAAACTTTAGTCCAGAAGAGGACAACTTACTAGTGTTAGCTTGGCTTAATACTAGTTTGGACACAATCAATGGTTTTGATCAATCTAAACACTCATTTTGGGCTAGAGTTCATGAATATTATAAGAAAAACAAAAATTCACATCATGTGAACGTAGTTCTAACTCTCCCACAAATAGATAGTCTACCATCCAACATGCTACAAATAAGTTTTGTGGGGCCTTAACTCAAATTGAACGAACGTCTCCAAGGGGGGTTACTGAGCAAGATAAGGTGCACAAACAATATCATTTTATTTCATCATTTATAGGACATTGTATTAGATATATTTCACATCTCATTTACTAATTTTTCAGATTGAGTAAGCAAATGAGCTCTATCGAAGTAACCAGTTCGCAACATTCAACTTCCTTCATTGTTGGACTATTCTAAGGCACCATCCAAAATGGAAATAAACTGTGGCTGAGGGCAGTAGTGTGAAACTAAGAGAAGATCATTAATCCCAGATACTCATGTGCCAGAGTTTACATTTCTAGATGAAGACACCATATCACCATCTATAGATGTAAATCTAGAGAGACCCATTATAAAGAAGGCTGAAAAGAAGTAAAAGAGGCAAGAGAGTACCTCTTCCAATTTTGCTGATTTGGTGACTGAAATGAGAGAGGAGAAAAAGAGAGCAAATGTTGAGAAAGGAAAAAATAGGAAAGAGATTATCCGCCTTACAAAAGAGAGGTCTGATTTGGATCAACGGAGATAAGACAAGGAACTTATGAGGATGGACACCTCAAGTTTACCTCCAATGCAACAAGAGTATTTCTGTAGCCTCCAATTAGAAATACTTGAGAAGCAAATGTCTAGAAAGCCATGACTGGGTGGTGTATGGGCTGCAAATGAACATTTTTTGAAAGGTAACAATGCAGCCACTTTTGGGAATACTCCTTTGTTAGTTTTTTGTATAGAACATTGTACAAACCTGAAGCCACAAATTCAGCCACATTTGGAAGTTCTAATTTGATAGTTTTTTGTATAGAACTATGCACAAACCTAAAGCCACAATGCAGCCAGTGGATAGTGCAGATTTTATTTTATATAGAACACAACACAATCTGTACACTAAACTGTCTTATTAGTCTAATGTGTTATTTGTTGGGGGAATTATAATAGTGGCACACTAAAGTGTTGTTGTGAATGGTTTGAGAGTATTATGTGAATGAATGAGCATGAATGAGTATTATGTGAATGAATATATTTGCAATCTGAACTTACTTTATTATAGAGTTTGCTTTAATCACTATGTTCAGGATATGACAACGTCTCATTTTATTGATGAAAATGTTTATTTTCCTTCTTCCACAATTTGAAAGAGACATAGTGGATGTGTTTTTCTTTTCCTTCTTCCACATGGTGGATTTTGTTGACTTGGTGATCTAGCTTATTGCTATACTTTCTTTACCATATTGTGTGCAAATACTTGTTACCCTTGAAGATTAATTTCTTTTAGGATGATCATTGTTTATTAGATAGCACCATATATTTGAAATAGACGAGGTGCTTTTCTTTGTAGGCTATCTTAAAATATTTTATTTTTCATTCTATTTCTCTTCAGATTTAGGAAGATTAATTTATAAATATTTTAATCATTATGAGAGCCTGGTAATTCAAAAAATGCATGACATATCCAGAGGTCGTATGACGCTACGGCTTCTAAAATTATCGTTGGTTCATGAATATGACCACAATACATTCATTTCTATGCACTTAGACAATTTTTTTATTTCCAATGTATGCAATCAATACTTCCTAACATTCCAAGAAACCCACGACTTTCTCCAACTGCGAGCAATCTAGCAATATCGTTGTCGATTAGTGATCTTAAGTACTTGTTGAAGAATATGTTAATAATAGCCTTAACAAATTTCTTCAAACACTAGGTTGCTGTATTTTCTGCAATCCTTAAGTATTCGTCCACAAAATCACCATATGCTCCATAAGCTAATATTTTCATCGCAGTCGTTATTTTTTGAAGGGAGGAATGCCCAAGCCTTCTAGCAGCATCTCTTCTTTGGACGAAGTATGGTTCATATGCTTTGACTTCAGCTTGAGTACGCAAGAAGAGATGACGTTGAATTTGGAACCTCCTTCGGAATAGATTCGGAGGATATATGGGTGATTCATCAAAATAATCTTAGAAAAGGCGTTGGTGGCCTTCAAGCAAATTTCTTCGAATGAATATACGACGCGGAATAGAATTACGACGCGATGTCGAGCCTCTTTCATTACTCAAACGTTCTACTTCCATAGCAAGAGCTAAATTTAATTCCAACTCCTCGTCAGATGATGAAGAGTCAAATATCTCAAAGACGGGATCCATAAGAACTATATAGAAAGAAGAACAAGAAGAATTGTGTAAAGAAATGGAAATGAAGATGTTGGTGAAACTTTATGAAGAAATGATGTTATTTATAGTTGAAGTTTTGGGAAAATCAAAAGAATATTCTTAGTATATATTAGAAAATATATTAAGAATATGCTTTCACA
Source organism: Juglans mandshurica (assembly GCA_022457165.1). NCBI lineage: Eukaryota > Viridiplantae > Streptophyta > Magnoliopsida > Fagales > Juglandaceae > Juglans > Juglans mandshurica. Next base: position 5,895,989 of record CM039633.1, on the reverse strand, counting down.
ATTATCGAAAATGGATATTTACGGAATATACTAAAGAATATCTTAGGAATATTCGTTCACAATTATTGAAAATAAATATTCACAGAATATACCGAAGAATATCTTAAGAATATTCTTTTACAATTATCGAGAATGGATATTCTCATAATATACTTTGAAAATATTTTCATTATATAATCTCTTATTTTTATTTTTTGAATTAATTTATATTTTTGTTTAGCTTATAAATTTAGATTAATTTCAAATAGAATATAATTATATGACATTATATATGGGGATATATTGCAAATATCAAAAGATATGAGTATATTATTGATAGTTAGATAAAGTATTTGAAATGAATGAAAAAGATTAAAAAATCTAATATTTAAATAATATGAAGAAAAAATAGATAAGTTGATATATGGTATATTGTAAAAATCAGTATGTAAAATAGAAAATTTGAGTTTTGGTGATGTATTTTAAAAGATAGGATGAAGAAGCCATTGAGAGTGCTCTTAGGCACACATAAAAATAAAAATAAGTCAAATATTCAATAAAAACTACATCATACAGTAAATATAATAAAATTCGATCTAGGTTTTTAGTCAAGTATCAAACAAATTCAGTCATCGTTATCATAATTCAATACATAACAATAAACTTCAAAGAGACATAAACTCCTTAACCTCATTCTTAATAGTCGTTATACACTATTGAACCCCTCATGTGTTAGGGTTAGCGACTTTTGCTGTCTTGGATCTACTCGAGGCTAACAGATAAGAACCTAACCTCAAGAATGGGCATCATCAGGTGTACTGCCAGTGACGCATTCCGGTGTTGCAATCCACTCATTAACCTCATAGTACCGTATTTACTATAAGGTCAATTCATTTATTCCCTCAACAGCCACATGCCATCTTTCCTTTCATTTCTTTTCTTACCTTAGCTTTCATTCATTTAAAATATATAGTTGTACAATATATATATTAGTCATCCAAGAACCACACATTTCTCATATGGCATCATTCCATTTATAGTATGGGTTCATGTAATAGGGTTTGCCAAGAACGATCTATACATATAGTTGTAAGCATGTAAATATCCATATAGTTATGTATAAGAAAATTTTCATTTTACATAAAATGACTTGGAGCATGCTTGCCAGCGCACTTTAGACAAGGTGGTGCACTTTGCGAGCTCGATAGATCTTAGCACCTTGGTGGCAGAGTGTTTGGGTCCTTGGACCCTGTCCTCCAAGTTCTGTTGGTCACACTCACTAGTTGGACATGGATGTAGCAGCGTGGCAAACGGATCATTTAACCCTTTTCCGTCAACACTTGAGGGGCATGCTAGCCAATGCACCCTTGCACGTGGGGAGATCTCCTGCCTGACCACATGATTGTGCGAACAATTCACCCACACTATACACATAATCGTGCCCGTAACGTGCATGTCTTATGTGCATGCACGACACAACACTAGCTAAGTCTTTCCAAAGTATGTTTTAAGATACTATTATTTAGTTTTATGGTCATTGTTATTGAGTTTTAGGATCACTAATAAGATGCCACTATTATTTGTTTTTAGGATCACTATATTTGGAGTCAAGTGAGTACACATCGTGATCCACCTTCCATAATACAAAATGATTAGCAAGGTAAATGCGGTGAAGATGTAGATCTTAATATTAGTAAACACTTTAGTCAAATGTGAAGACGTGAATTTTTTTGTTAACAACATGAGACTAATATTAATATTGTTAAGCACCATATTTTGAAGTTGGTTCGCTCATTTTGATAGCCACAATGGTGGGTACACATTTTATCTCATGTGTTTTGTAATATTCATTATTCACACCAACCTTTATAATATCTAATATGTCATGGCATGTGTTTTCAAGTTGGCTTCCCACTTTGGAAAGTCATGATATAAGTTAAATTTTTAATTTATTTTTTTCCTTTGGAAATTGATAAGTTTTATATTAGATATTTCTCCTTTGAAATGTGCCTTGCAGGTTGGCCTCATTATTTTGGAAGTTAAGGTGGTGAATACTCGGATACATAATAATACCCATGTCATGTAGTAAAAAATATTGGATATGTAATTGTCATGCCATGTATTCTGAGTGGAGGTTGCTGCTGTTATTAGTGTGTCATGTACTCGACAACTGAACTTATTTTTAAGTGACTTTGTGTGTTGAGGATTCAGGTTGCTCCTATTATTAATGTGCCATATATTGATTTTAAAGAGCTCGAATTATAATGTTGACTACTTATTTTAGAGTATAAATCCAAATTTGGCTAAGATGTATATTCCTTTTATCAATATTGAGTATAATATATTCTTAAAATTGGCTCAATTCCCTACCTATCATATTTTCTAATAAGGATCTTATCAAATCTAATCATTCTATTTCAGCACAATTTAGAAAATCAGGAAAATCTGAAATTTCACTTTGCAGGAGTTTTTTCTTCATATTCGTTGTGTTTCCAGTTTCATATACTGCCGGATTTTATCTTGGTGGACGACAATTAGGCATCTGAAAAGGCATTGCTGGGTTGGGGCGATGGTCTCGTATGTTTTTCTTTTCTTTTTCATTTGTTTTGCTTTTCCGTTTGTTTTGCTTTTCTATTGCTTTCTTCTCTTTTTCTTATGTTATTTAAATGAGGAGCAATGCTAGGTACAATCTCTATTTGGAAACTGTAATACAAGCTTAAGCTATTTTAATTTTAAAATTTTTTAAAATTATAAAACTATCCCTCCTAATATGATGTTTTTTCTCATTTAATAAAGGAACTGCACATACAATCCCTAAATGGAGACTACAAATAGAATTTCTCTTAAATGAGATTGGTGTCCACGTGGAGTTGTATGTTTTTTGTACGTTTTCCTTAATTACACATAGAATTTCTCAACAACAATTACCCAATCTTTTGAGTGTATTTACCAAAGATGGGCACATTTGAGTGCCCCCTTTTAATGTGTATGTCCCTCTTTTATTGTAAAGCTTGTCCTTATTATACTCATATATTGTAAATACTCAAACTTTACACTCATATATTGTAAATACACTCACTTCCTTAATCATTAAAAAATATAAAATAAAAAAAATAAAATATATTGATGTTCACATTTGATTGGCACATTTGGAAGTCATACTAGAATTTTCCTTACAATAATAATGACGGATTTCACGTGCAGGACATCAAGTAAACCTACATAAAAATATTATTATTATAAGATTTATGTATCATACTGTTTATATAATATAATTTGTATGAACTTTAAAATTTAAATTTTATAAATTAAATATTTCTATTTAAATGATATTAATGATCTACATGCTAATTAATGATAATAGAATAACCACTCAAAAAAGATAAAATTACACTGAGCATTTTCTAATGTAAACGCCTGACCAATTCAAAGTCAAGATGCTGAGTGAGCTAGCAGCCTGCAACTGAAAGTGGCTGCTATTCTTTTCAATCAGGACATTTTTTACTCGTCATCAAGAGCACGTACCAACCAAAGCCGATCCGCTTGCCTTTTCCAAAGCATTATCCAGCTCGAAAAATGATACTTACAGTCGTAAATGTGTAGTTATTGTACAGTTATCTTAAAAAAAATAAATAAATATAAGACCTACATAAAAAGAAATTAATTTTTTAATACTGAACTCCACTCTTTTACAAAACGACTGTACGGTATTTGCACATTATACAACTGTATGTAGCATTATTCATAGAAGAAATTATGTAGGATCTATTCAAATTGAGTTTAAAATATATTTAGATATTAAAATGAGTTTAGTATTTTTATAGAAATTTGAAAAAAAGTTATGAATCTCACGTATAAAATTGTGTTAAGTTAAAAAAAATTGTGAGTCTCACGTGTAAGGAGATTTTGAGTTGAGATGAGTTTAATAATTTGATAATTAAATATTTAAATATTAAATTCAATTTAAAATTAGATTAAAATTAACTAACGCATCATAATGCAACGACCAAACGAAGCCTCTTGCCACTCGGTACCTATAAAGACCTGTTCTTGTAGGACACTTGCCGCCTGGATGTACTTGGTCCCCAACTCAGCGACCACAGTTTACGTCCTTTTCTGTTGAAAGTTGACAACTCGGCAATTTGGTGGTGGCACCAAGAATATCTTATGGAGAAATATTTGGGATTTCCGCTAATGGGAGCCCGAGTATTTCTTCCGATAAATTTTTATTTATTTATTTAGTGATTAAATAAATTTTTTTTATTAATATTGTGAATTTCTTTTTTAAATGTTGAAGCATATGAAAAAAATAAATAAAATAAAATAAAAAATACAGTTTAATCTTGGCAGTAGCAATAGCACTGTTCATCAGGGCCGGGTAAAAAACTCAGCCCGGTCCGGAACCCTAAAAATCAGATTCCGACTCCGAATTCCGACCTGGATCTAAACGGATCTGGAACCCAGATTGCTAAACCCGAACCAACACGGTCTGGGTACGGGTTAGGGACCCGGGCACCGAGTTTAAACCCAGTACCCAAGTCTTTTTTTTTTAAATCTCGAGTGATTGGCCCCCCCACTCACTTCGCTCTCTCTCTCTCTAGTCTTTCGCTCTCTCTCTCTCTCGTTGTGCTGCGGCAGAAGTAGAAACCCTAGGTCCCTAGCCGCTGCCATCGTGACCCCGTCGCCGCATCTCCTTCGCCGTCGCAGCATCTCTGTCGTCGTCGCCGCATCTCTGTCATCATAGACCTTTGCCTCTAGGTCGTTGTTCCGGTATTCTCTCTCTCTCTCTCTCTCTCTCTCTCTCTCTCTCACAATCCGAAGAAACCCTAGCCTCCCCTCTCTCTGTGTCAACGAAGAAACGCTAGCCTGCCTCCCTTAATGCCAACCAAGAAACCCTAGCCTACCTCCCTCAATGTCGACGAAGAAACCCTAGCCTTCCCCCTCAGTGCCGATCGAAAAAACCCCGTCACCCTCGTGACCCCATCATTGTCGTTGCCGACTTGCCTCATCCTCGTGACCCAAGGTTTGTTCTCTGCAATTTGAGTCCGTTTTATTCCGATTTGGGTCTATTTTATTACCTTGGAATGACGACGATGAAATGCTATGGCTTGTGTAGCTTTTGTTCAGGTAAGATTTGGGTTTTTTTTTTTTTTGTTATAAATGGGTTTAAAGTATATGATGTTAGTTTGATAGATTTGGGTTTTTTTTTTTTTTTGTTATCTTGCTAGTAAAATGGCTTAGATAACGCGCCCTTTTCTACAAAAGATTATAGTTTCTCATTTGGCCTTAGGTCTTTTTAATGGCCACTGCTAAGAGAGTTAACAAATTAATTAGTTGTTTATAGACTTAGCTATTCTTAACATAAATGTAGTTTTTCATTTTGATATTTTGCTAGATCTGCTATTTTTTCGAGTCTTGGCTTTCTTTCTGCGACTGGGTTTTTGTTCTCTCTGTTAATTTTGGTTTTATTTTAATGTGAATGTTTGAATGAAGTAATCTTTGTGTAGTGTTCTTCTGAGTTAGATATGGATTTGTGAGACCTAGAAGGGAGACGAGTAAAAATATCCATAACCACAAAGTCTCTTAAATTCCTTATAAGATCTAGACTAAGTTTGTGAGATCTGGATCGTGGGCACCTAACTTATGCTTTATGCTTGATACTCATTGTTTTTTTTTTTTTTTTTTTTACTCATTGCTTTATGCTCTAATAAGCTCACAAATTTCCTTGGTACTCCATTGATTTATGCCATCTTTTATGATAATGTCATTTATGTGATGCATTGAGCCTCCTTGCTCAATAATATGCATTACTCAAGAGCCATTATTATGCTGCCACATTTAGTAACTAATTAATTTTCTTTTTTAGTTCAATTTTGCATTGCCTCATCATAGTTCAGATTGTTGGGTGGGAATGATGTGGTTTGTATCCCACAAGTCTTGTAAAAATAGTTGGGTGGGGTTGTCGTATCATGGGTCTGAATTGTGACATTTTCCTTTCCATGAATTGTCACTATTTTGCTGCTAACATTAACTTCTTCGTTTTTGCCTACAGAATGTGCAAGATCTTTCTGTCAGATCTCTTGAAGTTCTACTTGCTGGAATTATTTTGTAATTCATATATTGTAGTTTTGTATTTTGCAATGTAATGTGATGTGTAAATAACAAAATAGTGTAATATGTAGTGGATTGCATGCATTTTAGTTTTTCATTTTTATATATTTTTATTATTATGGAAAATGTTAGTATTATGTTTTTTAATGATAACTCAGAAATTGTTTTCATAAAATATTATGCTTTTATAAAAAATTATGATTTTCAACACTTTTTTTAAATTTTTTTAATAAGTATAGAAGAATTATGCTTTTCAACATTTTAATTATAGGCTTTTATAAATATATATATATATATATTATGCTTCTAAACGCTTTACATGGAACTTTAAAAAAAACTAAAAAAAAACCTAGAACCCGGATTTTCGGATTTTAAAAATCGGGATTCACTTAGGTTCCGGCCCAGGTTTAAGATCCGAGTTCCAATCCGGGTATACCCAGGATCCCGGGTCGGAACCCGGTTGAACGCCCCTAGGTAGCAATCCTTGTGATGCACCTCGATGTGTGTAGCATGGCTCTATCTTTTGGAGGTTACACCATTAAATAACTTTTTTTTTTTTTTTACCAAATTGAGTTTTTGTAGAATTTATCTTATAAAAAATCATTAAAAACTGACTTTTTATATTTTCCCAAAATTTCCTATACCAAGGCCGTGTTTGTTTTGGGTAGTACAAATCTTACGCATTCATTTTATAAAATAATAGAGTTTATTATTAAAAGATAATTTTTTAGAGCCCTCTTCTCAACGGGTAAGCCGTTCTCAGGCCCACAACGGCAACAAATGAAATTTCTACACGTAAGCAATCCTCATGTAAATTCCATGAGCCACATTACAGAATAGTAAAATCAAATACACTGCAAATTTATTTTCCCCCTCTGCACTCCCTCCCGAGTCCTTACTACCCACATCGCCGCAACCCCCTCTGCACTCCACACCGTCGCACCTCCACAGCCCGTCGCAGCCAGCTGGAGATCTCCATCCTGTTGCAGCCCGACGAACCCACGAAAATCGATTCCAGCGTGAGTTTTTGGGTTTTCTTTGAAATTTTACCTGCAGAGAAAGAGGGAGGGAAGGAGAGGGGCTGGGTTTGTGGCTCGACGCAAGGGAAGGAGAGGGGTTGGGTTTGTGGCTCGACGCGAGGGAAGGAGGGGGTGGGGCACGGGCTCGAGGGAGAGGAGAGAGAGTGGGAGGAAGGGAAAATGGGACGGGAGAAATGGAAGATTGTTTACTCAATCCGCTGCAGTGCAACCACATCGTTGGTAAATGGAGTGCTTACGTGTCACAATTTTATTGGATGCCCTTTTTTAGGGGAGAGCGGTAGCGCCTGCGAGAAGATATTCTCAATTTTTTTCATGTGAATCTTAGATTTATCTATTTTTTTTTAAAAAAATACACAATATTTACATATTCTAAAACTGAAAATATAATTTCTTATTTAAAAAAAATTATCTGTTTAAGTTGAAAAATGATTTACCCTTCTCGAAGGTGTAATAACTATTACATCATGCATTATTATTCTTCGAGCAATGCTACGTACAGTCCCCAAATGGGGACTGCATTGCAAGCCTAGTTAATTTTGTCTTTAAATGTTTTCAAAGTTACAATAATATTTTTATCAAAATGGTACTTTTTTCTATTTAATGAAGAGTTTACACATTCAATCCCCAAATAGGGAGTATAGATAGAATTTCTCTTATTCTTCACCCATGTTGAAGATAGCCGTCATTCTTTGCTCAAATAAAACATGTAGCCCAACTTTAGAATACTACCGGCCTGTCGATCTTTTTTTTTTTAATGTATTTAATTAAATGTTTTTATTATAAAATAAATTTTTAAAAATATAAAATTTGTTTTTCACTTTAAAATATATTTCTTAATTCTTAAGAAACATTTAATTAAATTATTTTTAAAAAAATAAATTGACATGAGGCGGTTTACGATTGGGTACGTATTTTATTTTTAAAAAACTAGTACTACAGGGTGTTATTAATTATAGCGAATTGTTTTGTTGTGTGAATAATCTTAAAAATTATATATTAAACTTTATATATATCTAGAGTATATTATCACAATGAATCAAAATTATAATATATGAAAATCATATAATTACAGTCATGATTTTCATTGGAACCAAAGGCTGAAAAATCTTTTCCATATTTAATGGATCAAATCTTGGATCACTTTCTTCCTAAGGACAAAAAATACAAAGATCTTAGAAATATATGTGTTAGCGTCGTATTTCATATGCCTCTGGACCGAGTTTAAACAATTCAGGTCTTTAGAATTGGGCCTGCGAAAATAGAGAAGAATACAACTGTGAGAGGACGGCCTTCGGGTTGGAGAGTCTCCGATGCCAAAGTTAGTATCGTCTTTTGGAAGTTTGTAAATAATGAAAAAGTCTAAGGATCAGAGAGAGAGTTTCTCGTACCTAGAAGTTGTTATTTATACCGGGAGTCTGGGGGACAGATCGTGTCTGCCCCCGTGGAGTCCATGTCATTTGTACTGTTCCTTTTATAAGAGTCATTTAATACAGCGTGCCTCTGCGACGGCATCATTAATGTGACGTGTAGTTCGGGTAATGGTGTCATTAATACGGCGTGGTTCTCCGATTTGTTTTACCCTCGATGGTCCATCGATATCCCCATTTTAGAATATCAAAGGTTCTTCGTCTTTCCCGTTCTACCAAGTACAAGTCCCCATGAGCGGAGTGTTTTCCGAGCGACGTCAGGCTTGTCTGTCTCATCCTCCATCATTATTTACTTTCTCTTATAGGTGACTTATTTTATGACAAGTTTGAGACCTGAGACCGGATAATGGGTCGAAGCCCAGTAGGCTTGCAAAGTTGGGGGAAAATCCCCTTACAATATGATTGATACACTATCATTCAAAGCAATAGAAAATGCTCCTTGTCTAACTTAATCAGCCAAAATTTTTTAAGTTGTTTGTAGTTTTATTTTTTGATAAACTAGGTTTACATTATTGGGCATATCATTCATTAATACAGCAAAGAAGCAAACCAAAAAATTAAAACTAAAAGAAAAAGTGTTATCGATATGAGAAATAATATTTGCAGCCATGGAATACATAAGCACCATGCAATCTCTTTGAAAAAATAAGTAAATACGGGATTAGTGATCTCCACTCTTTTTCAAAACGATTGTACTTCACTTACACACTTTATATTATATGTAACGTTACTCTATCGATATTACCGTAAATTAAATAAAATCTTATAGAACCCAAATTGCTGATGACATTGTTCAAAATATTATACCATAGAACACTTCATCAAAGTCTTACAACTTTATTTTAAAAAATAAAATAAAATAATCTTACAACTTTATACATATAGCAATCATATTCTCCTGAACAAAAGAATTGTGAATGAAATTAATTGAAACAATTGAAATAACTCATCTGCTTTCACTTTGTGCATGTGCGTTCTGTATCAAGATCAACTGTAATAACTGTAAAAACGATGGTTCCCTATCTGAAACAAAGGTAGGAGCAAAAGGCGACGAAAATAGTAATCCCAGTAAGAATGAAAGCCATGTCCACTGCCCTCTCTCTCCTCTGCTTTCTCTCGCTTCTCATTTTCTTCATCTCCAAATACGCTTCGAATCTCTCTTTCCCTTCCCCTCTCCTCTCCTTCTTTCTCTTCCCACTTTCCATGGCCGCCTTCAGAATTACCAAGCTCTCCCTCCCTTTCACATGCTTCCCTTCCATATCCTCCAACAGCATGCTCACCTCCCTCAAGTGTATCTCCCCTCCCACCTTCCCCCCGCACGTCACCACCACCGCGCACTGCACAAAATCCGACTTCTCGCTGGCCATGATCGTCGCGTATCGGAGCTGTATGTCCCCGGTGAACCAGTGCCGCTGAACCGAAACAGGTCTCCCACTGGACACGTTGACCGCCCTCTTCCGGGTCGGGTCAATCACGATCCAGCTTAACTTCAAGTTCTCCTCCAGTTGCTTTAGCCACGCTTTTTCCTCTCCGACCTGCCGTATCTGCGTCCGAACCGACTCTTTCCGGTCAATCAGTTCGACCCGGAAAGGCGTGCAGAGGAACCATCCGGCCGTCTCCGTCTCGGTCCGGGTTTCTTGGACTTTAGAGAAAATAAGCTCGTTCTCGTAGTGAACATCAACGGCGGAGATCAGTTCCGAGGGGAGAAATGGACGATCGGTATCCTTCGGCGGTGAGCTGTGATGGATAGCCGGAAATGAGTCCGAGAAAAACGAACGGTGACCTGCCGGGAAAGAGGAGATGACGTGGCGGACACGAGGGTGGTCGATCGAAGGCCACGTAGAGGCGCAAATGTCCCGCCAGAGTTTCTCTTCGGTGGAGAGCTCGTGCAAATGGGACGACGCACAGGCGGCGGAGGCGAGACTCGGGCCGTCGAGTAGGGTCAGGATGTGGGTCTGGATGATGTCGGGATGGACGGCTGAGATTCCAATCCCACCTCCATGATCGACGGTCGTAAGAGGTGTGGTGGTGGAAGAAGAAGATGAAGAAAACGCCATAGGCTCAATTTTTCTTTTCAAATGGCTCTACCGTTTGTGTTGAGAGCTATTTTGAGTCGGGACAAAGAGGACGTGCCGATGGAGGCTTTTATAGAGAGAGAGCGAGTCAGACTGAACGTAAGAGTCAATAACGGCTTCTAATGTCTTAGGCTCTAAAGTAATATTTGTACAAAGTCTCGAACGTATTTTTTATTAAAAAAAAAAAAAAGATCTCATTATTAAGAAATGTGAAATTTTTTTCATAGAATCTACTTTTTTAAAAAAAAAATGCTTAGACACCTAAAATTTATAAAAAAGAATACAAAAATAAAAAATTATTTTCATCAACTACTACTATTCACCACCCCACTCCATATTCTATGTAAAACACTTTCACACTTTATAAAAAACAGAAATGTTAAACCCATTGAAAAAGTGTCCCAAAAGTGTGTCTCGAAACAATTTTTTTTTTTACTTAGTAATTAAAGAAATATTTTTTAATGATGTTGTGAATTTTTTATTTTTTATTTATGATGATTAAAAAATATATAAAAATAAAAAAATGAAATGTAGTTTTCGGGACACACTTTCGAGATAAATTTTCGGTGGATGTAGTGTTACTATATGAAAATAGTAGTTGATATATAATATTCTTTTATAAAAATAACTAACAAACTAACGTAATTTGATGCTGATGCGATATGTTAAATTATAAAATTATTTTTATTATAAAATAAATTTAATATATTACAAAAAACTTCTTAAATTTATAAATTTAATTTTATAAAATCTCTTTATATCTTCATTCCTTCCTTCTTATTTATAAATAGGACTACTTTTTTCTCATTCACTTTAATTATTTCATTACGAAGTATTGAGCAATAGAATTAGCAAGAATTTTGAAGACTTCTAATATTGCGGCTGCTGTCGTGAGTTGGTGTAAGGTTCTCGATACCTATATGGATAAGAGTGACGCCACGTGGTGAGATTTCCCAACTTTTCTTAACCAGGTGTTTTATCCAGGTCTTTCTTATGCAAAGCAACTATTATTATAATTGACATTCAAACTATGGTACTTCACTCTTTTGCATTAATTGACAACTATTATTGCACCTTATTTTAAATATATGCTACGTAAATGGATAAATATTTAAAATATTCTACATTAGTAATAGAGATAACAAAAAATAATATATATATATATATTATCCGGTTATTTTATTTTTTTCTCAAATAAAAGAAGAAAACAAACTTTTTTTTTTTTTTTAAAAAAAAAGTGATTTCTGGCTCTGCTTCGTTTATTTTTGCAACTCATCTCATCTCATTTAATCATTATAATTTTTTAAATTTTAATATAAAATAAAATAAAATAAAAAATTTAAAATTTTCTAATTTCAAAATAAAAATAATATTAAAAAATATATTATAATAATATTTTATTCAACTTTTAACTTTAATCTCAATTCATCTACTAAAACAAACGACTTGGACGGCATGTTGGAGCCGGAGGAGGGAATTTTCTCATGATCTGACGCATGCCATTTACGCAAAGGGTCATGCTACAGCCCCATTGGGCTTAGTATGTACTTTTTTATGTTTATTTTTTTAATTTATTTTTTATATAGATTTTTTTTTATATTTTTAAATATTTTTAAAAAATAAAATAAATTTAAAATATTATTAAAAAATACTTCCTAAAAAAAATCATTAAAAAATACTTTCTTAATTACGAAATAGAATAAAAAATAATATTTATTCTATTTCGTGATCAAGGAAATATTTTTTAATAATATTATAATTTTTATTTTATTTTTTAAAATATTTAAAATTATTAAAAATATTTATATAAAAAAAAAAACACTAGAACCCAACGGGGGAAGTCCAACGGGGCATCTAGCATTTTCCTAACGCAAATCCAGCTTCAATACGACAGACACTCTGGCTTAGGCCGGTGATCGGTAGAGTCCAATTAATTACTTCAAAGATGAATTAACCATGCATGCATTTGTCTAAGTCGGTGACATAAAAATAAAAATTAAAAATTAAAAAATTCCTAATTATTGGTGGTATTTATATGATTATATTATGATTCCAAGCACTTTAATTTGGTCGTTGAGCTCTGAAAGTGCTGGGAAAAAAAAAAAAAAAACAGTTTTAAATCTCTTGATATATAATTAGAATAACTCTATTCGAAATATTTAAACCGTACGTCATTCACGTGACATAATTTAATTTAAAAGATAAATTTTAAAATGTCACTACTTATAAAATTAATGACAGATTTTGTTTCTATGCATTGAAATGTAATGAGTTTCCTGTGTCACAAACAAAAGAAGGTGATCTATCTTGTAATTTCTTGATGCTATGACAGAAAAGAGAATCTCCAGAGAGAGGAAGCAGCTCCCATGTGACTGAATTTTTTTTTATTGATAGATACATCATGCATTTCTCTGATTTTTTTTTTTTTTTTTTATGGGATTCTAATTGTAATAATAATTAATTTCTGATCTGCATATTTCTATTCTCTCATTATTGACACGCCAACCATATTATATGTCTCTATTATTAGTTGATGTCATGGGATTGACAACCTGACTAAACATCATAGTTTAACATTGTAGTAATTTGTTCATCGAACCGTAGTGTTTTTAGATGGACCAATGCGCAAAAAGACTGATAATGTCCATATGAAAATTATTATGATATACGGTCGAAAGGAGATCAGAAAAACTATTTTTTTGAGATTGCTTGTATTGATGCAATTTTTGCGGTCGAATGACCCATGATGATGGCTTGAGCGTTGAAATGGTGCTTAAATGTTCTTACAAGAAATAAATAACCGATAAAGCATATAACATATAAATAAAAAGATATATAGAGATTTACGTAGTTCGGCATAAAGTCTACGTTCACATGTTGTTTGGAGAAAAATACACTATGTTTTATGATTGTACATGAGCTCCTCATGGACTCACATAGTTCTCAATATAGCATAGAAAATAGGCTTGAAAAGAGGTTGAAGAATATGCTTTCCCAATAAAAATCTGGAGAGAAAGAGAGAGACCCAAGAAAGTGTAGAGAAGTTTGTCCTCGTAGAATTATTAGATTCTCTCATGTTTGTAGAGGTCCCCTTTTTTTATAGAGGTCTCCTTCATTTTTTGGAATAGCTAAGTTCTACTTGTTTTATGTCACTTTCATCTTTTTGTATGTCCATCAACCTCTTTCGATTTTATCTAGTCCTTGTCTTATCTCTTCCTTTTATTCTTGGCAATGGGCTAGACCCTAGCTCATTTTGTATCCAAGATATACCTGTTATTATTAAGGTCGACTTATCCAATAAGAGTCAACATTGATAGAGAAAGTTTATGAGAACTGTAGAAAAATAAATTATGAGAACTTGTCATTGATTTTTCGTTATCATGTGATGCAATGAAAATCTCCGAAGACGGACCTCAATGAGACTTTTAAATACTTGTAAGGGCCTTTGAGGATGAGCCTCTAGGATGTTTATTTGTGCAAGTGTAAATTTGATAACCAAGCATATAATTGTTCATTAAGAGCACATATTTTGTATTCAATGATTGTTTTGTTTTCATTGGTGCTAGTGGATTTCTTGCCGTCTGAGGTAGTTTCCAAGTTGTGTTGTTGTTTTGGCATTAAAGTCAAAGTTTGTTTATTGTAACATATGTTTAAGTAGTCAGGGAGCTCATAGCCTCATCGACTCAATCACGAATGCAATCCACATGAGGTAGTTAGAGAGCTCATAGGCTCATTCCCGGAGGTAACCCTCTAGCGGCGGTAATGGCAAGAGCATTAAACTCGGTCACATGCGTGTATGCTAACATTTCACGATGAGGTAGCAAGAGACCTATTCGACCGCTATCGTGGTAGGAGGCTTGTTCGACTGCTACTGTCGTGCAAGTGTTAACCTTGGTTGCCTGTTTTGCAAGGGGCCCGAGTGGTTGACTCTAGGGTGGCCAAACTATTATGATAAGTTTTCACCAAAAGTCAAACTAGGAAGTGTAAATAAAACAAACCATGATTTTGAGACTTACAAGCCTAAGCCAAGTGGCCTGATGTTTGGTAAGAATTTGTTCTGTAGTGCTCAAGTATATCTCAATCCCGTTGTTCGGATTTTTCCTCCTTTTCTTTCTTTTTACTAGAGTGTGGAGCTTGGGGGTGGCCCTGCCCTGGTGATAATGAAGATCTGGCACATCCAAGCAAGTGCTTTCTGGCGGTATGTTCTGGTGAAGATGGGGGAGCCGAGTTGCTTGAACGATGCTCAAGGGCAACCCTGCAACTTGTGCTCTAGGTTAGGTGGCCAAGTTTCCGTGCTTTTTGTTTGGCTAGGGTTGATCATCATTGTGTGTCCTCTTTGTTCCGTTTACTTGACTTGGGGATCTTGTTTAGAATCTGGATTGCCTAAACTTGATTTTGGCTAAGATTAGCAAGCAAAGTATGCCATTTGTCCATTTTTTACATTCTTACTTATTCATTCATTGGGAATCTCGTGGAGATCCGAGAAGTTTTATGGAAAAAAATTTCAAAAACCAAATTTATTAATCAAAATAAAACTCAAATTGCAAGTTTGAAGGTGGCAAACTCAAGCCCTTTAGTTGTTGCTTTCAATTTTTACTTGACATGGATTGTTCTCCTCTGAATGATTTTTTCTTGATTGTGGTTTGTTAGCTTTGAGTGATCTTTGTTGTGATTTTTCCCGCTTACGTGTCCTCTTTGAGCTTAGGATGCCCGAGTTTTTCTTGATTAAGATCGACTAGCAAAGTGTGTTTTATCAACTTTTTTGTCTATTCTCTTTTGGAGCCTTGTAAAATTCCAAGTAGCAATTTTTTTTCTTCTCTATTTTTTTTTCACTCTTGGGTGAGCATTCTTACTCATCCAGGTCTCCTTGTGTCTCGAGGGGCAAATTGTTACTCTACGCAATCCTTCCTTGTTGCTTGGGAACGAGCATTTTTGTTTGGTGCGGTTATTTATTGCTTAGGGGGTGAGTATTATTACTCAACTTAGTCCTTCCTTGTTGTTATAGGGTGAGCATTGTTACTTAGCATGGTCCTTTATTTCTCGGGGGGTGAATATTGTTGTTCAGCACAATCTTTCCATGTTGCTCAGCCCAGACCTTTGTTACTCGGGGTGAGCATGACTGCTAGCACGAAGTCTCCTCACTGCTCAAGGGTAGGCTGCGTTGCTCGCTACTTGATGCACCATGAGCGAGTGAGCTAATAGCTCGCCACATATGGCGCTCGGGACGAGGTCCATTGCTCGTTGTGCTTTGTGCTCAGTGTTATTGCTCACCCTGCTTTGTGTTCAGTATTATTGTTCACAACTAGAGTTTTTGCTCGCCAAACTTTGTGTTCGGTGGTGAGCTCCATCACTCACCGTGGTGTTCCAAGCTCACCCTGCTTGACTGGTGAGCTTTGTCGCCCTGCTTGGGTGTTCTAGGTCCAAGCGGGCAAAGTGCCTAGACCATATTGCTTAGGGTTAGCACAATTGCTCTTCCGAAGCCTCCTTGTTGCTAGAGGTGAGCTATTGCTCTCTCGTGAGCAGGCTTTCTCGCTTACACTGAATTCTCCATGCACATGCATTGCTTGCCATGATGTGCACGGGTTGAGTGCCCGATCACACTTGTTGCTCAGGTCGAGCTTCATTACTCGCTAGGGGTGTAAATGGTTCGATTTAGTTTGGTTTTGGACATTTTGTTGAACCAAACCGGTATCTACCAATTTTGGAAATTTTAAAACCAATACTGGACCGATTAACAACCAAAATCGAAATATTTGATATTTTCGGTTTCGAGATCCGATCTAGTTTTTTTCGTTTTACGGATAAACAAAATTATACTCGAACAAAACTTTAGCAAGTGATTGACCCGTATCCCTCATTTCATAATTTTTGGCTAAAAAGTTATAAAATTAAAATTTATATGTTAATATCAAAATTCAAATGTTATATTAAAAATATAAGATTTATGTTATATCATAAATCAAATGTTATCTTAAAACTTTTAAAATTAGTTTTATGCTAGTCATATTAATTTTATGTTATAAGATTAATAGACATGCATAATAAGATTAAAACTCCATGTCATATTAATTAGCAATTTAGCATGTAATATTTTATATATGATATAAAAAACTAAAATTAAAAATATATATCGATCCAGTTCGGTTCAAACCGGTTTTCAAAGTATGAAAATTTGTACCAGACTGGTTTCGATTCTTAATAAACCGATTATGGTCCAGTGCAACCAATTTGTCGGTTATTTTTATGCCCCTATTGCTTGCCCCACGTGTTGCTTGGGGGCGAGCTACATGCTCGCCCCTAGAGTTGTGTGCATGGACGTACTATGCATGCCACAATGCTCGCCACTTGAATAATCATAAAATAAATAGAGTGATAAGGGACTTATCTTCATAGATGTCTTGGTGTGGTTTCCTTTTTAATCTGGAACTCTATTCCTTCTCTCTCTTTGTAATCCTCCATTGAGTGCAATGCCTCCTTCGTGTTGCTTGGGGGCGAGCTTCATGCTCGCCCCTGGAGTTGTGTTCATGGACGTACTATCCATGCCACAGTGTTCGCCACTTGAATAATCATAAAATAAATAGAGTGATAAGAGACTTATCTTTGTATATGTATTGGCGTGGTTTCTTTTTTAATCTAGAACTATATTCCTTCTCTCTCTTTGTAATCCTCCATTGAGTGCAATGCCTCCTTCATGTTGCTCGTGATGCTCGCCCCCAGAATTGTGTGCATGGACGTACTATGCATGCCACAGTGCTTGCCAATTGAATAATCATAAAATAAATAGAGTGATAAGGGACTTATTTTCGTAGATGTCTTGGCGTGGTTTCCTTTTTAATCTGGAACTATATTCCTTCTCTCTCTTTGCAATCCTCCATTGAGTGCAATGTCTTCTTTGTGTTGAATTGGCTTTTGTTGGGTCTTGCGACTTTTTGTCTTGGGAGTGATTTGTCGATCCCATAGCCAAACCGTTTTACAATTTTTTGACATGGTCGAAGCCTAACAATACTGTGAGATAGCCCACAATGATGGCTTTGGCGTTGATATAGTGCTCCGATGTTCATACATAAAATAAATAATCAATAAAGCATATAAAATATAAAGAAAGAGAGAAATACAAAAATTTGTATGGTTCGGCATTAAGCTTACGTTCATAAGTCGTTTGGGGGTGAAAAGAGAGAGAATCTCCAGAGTGTAGAGAAGTCTTTCTTGATAGATTTGTTAGATTCTCCCATAGTTATAGTGACCCCCTCTTTTATATTATAGTGACCCCCTCTTTTATATAGGTCTCCTTATTTTTTAAAAAAGTAACCGAGTTCTATTTATATTATGTCACTTTTACATTTTTGTATGTCAGACAACCTATTCTAATATTATCTCTTCCTTTTAATTCTTGGCAATAAACTTCCAATAGACTTGACCGTAGTTCGTTTTGTATCCAATGGATTGCATACATGGATTAGTTTTCCTTACCCTCGATACATATAGTTCCCTATGTGAGTGAATATTTTTATTGAAACTATGTGGTGCCATGATTTTTTCGGGTTGTAACAAAAATAATCACATATATCCTTTATATAAATTTTGCGAATTAATTTTGTTCACCTCTCGTGTGAATGATATATAAATATATATATATATATATATATATATATATATCTATATAGAATAGTGATACAATGATAACTATATATAACTATTCTACTACTGCATAATAAAATAATTTTTTTAAATATGAAACACATTTAAATAAAAGAGAAAATTAGAAAAAAAAATTACTATTTTATTAATAAATTGTGGAACAGTTGTTAATCAGTTGTCGCATTATCATTTCGGATCTAATAATCTATATATATATATATATATATATGTTATTTATAAAAGTCACGAGGTGGATATGCAAGACAATTTAAAAAGGGATATTATTATTATTATATGTCCATCTGATAATGACTGCAAATTGCAGTGACAATGACTTTTGTTACTCGAAATGTGAACATAAACAGATAGGATCAAGATTTTAATTTTATTTTCAGCATTAGAATTAATTTCTCTACATACATATATAAAATCACTTTTTTTTTTTTTGTTATATATCAAGAAAAACTTTCATATTAAATTATGCAGCTAAATAATAAAGAAATATTATTATTTTATTATTATTTATTTATTTTCTAAAATTATTTTTTTCCTTTGGATTTATTTCTATTAGTGTCAAGTGAGAGCAAAGAGAAATAAATGTTTCGAAAGAGGGTTTGTTTCCTTTCGTGTCGAGAGAAAGAAGGGGAGGAGAGAGAATAAAGTAGTAAAATAAGATTTAGAAAGTGAGTAATACATATTCAAATTTATAGAAATATTGTTTATAATTATACAAATTTTTGGATATACATAATCTAATCCAATCTAATTTAAAATTATATTATACAAATATATAAATTCATATACAGATGCATAATCTAATGCTTGTGATCACATCACATATTATCAAATGCTTGAGATTAGATCGATATTGTTTTTAGCATTACTAAGATCAAGGTGCCTATAGCTAAATAATAATATATTTCTCATTCTAATTTATTCAAAGGGTCAAAAAATGTAAGAGTAGTCACTGTGCTTTATTTCAAAACCAAATTACTTTTAAGTTTTTGTATTGGACGTTTTACTTTTAAGTAGTTTTAATATACAGAAAATGTTATGTTGTCCTCTTAAATATATCGTTCAAAGTTATCGTTAATGTATTTATTTTTTTTTAATATTTAAAAAAAATACATAAATACATTAACGATAACTTTGAGCGATATATTTGAAAGGAAAGTGTAGTCGCGTCTTCAATTAAATTAAAATATAAAGGAAGCTGCTACAGCGCCCGCTCCCTCTCCCGCTCTCGGTCCCGCTTAGTGTAAAATGTAGTATTTTTTATTTTACTTTTTTATACATACATTTTTTTAACACTATAAAATATTTAAAAAAAAAAATAAAAAAATTATAATATCATTAAAAAACACTTACTTAATCATTAAGTAAAAAATATATATATATTAAAAAAAAAATTTACACTGAGCGAGACCAAGAGCAGGACCGGGAGTGGTGAGAGTAGCATTATTCAAATATAAATGAAGGAATTGAATTTTAAAGTAAATCATTGTGAAGAATTTTATATGTACAACTTACAGTCAAATATAAGGTCAATTTTGAACCAATTTTAGAATAGTAAAAGGGGACTGATCCAGTCTCGATCATACATGCATATTTAGACAAGTTGCTAGGGAATGTGGTAGCTGAAAAGAAGTGGTTATGACAATTTTGGTGCATTGCATTACTCCAACTGACCTGGAATTCCATTAATCCACCACTTGGAACCAAATCGACAAGGACAGCCACCAAGAAGCTGCTTCTGATATATATTGAAATCGATAAGGATGGGCGCGAAGCTCTTCTTTGACTCCGTATTTTTTCCAGAATATAGAAAAGTTGTAATGATTAGATAAAATGAGTTTAATGGCTTTTTGTATCCAAATCTTTCCTAGTATTTGAGTAATTCTACATACAACCGTGAAATGTGCAACCGTCGCATAATCACTTTGAAAAAAAGTAGGATCCACTATTAAAAAAATAATTTTTTCATGTGGGTCTCATGTTTTATTCACTTTTTTCAAAACGATTATGCGACGGTTGCACAATTCACAGTTGTAAATATCTTTTCTCTTGTTAATTGATGTAGAAATTTTTCACATCAGTTTGTTAAATATACATTTTTGCAAATAGATTTTTTTCAAAATGAAGATTTATGTTCTTTTTTAAGAAATTAAATTAAAAATATGTCCTCCACGTTGAAGTGATTTTTAATATGATGGGAACTCATCATTATTTATAAACAATATAGTCTTATTTTCTTTTTCTTTTTGTAGGTGCAATGAAAGAAAGGAAATTAGGAAAGAGAATAAGAAAATAAACTAAACATAAAAACCTCTTTCTTTAGTTTTTATTTTTAAATATCATATCAATAGCTAATGATCAGTTATCTTATATATTTGATAACTCATTCTCTTATCTTTTGAGTATTATAATATGGACAATGTTACTCAGTCGTCCAAAATGTACTGTTGGGTGTGTCCATAATGTATTTGTACTTTTTTTTTGTCTTTTAAACATTTTTGAAACATTTTAAAAAATACATTAATTCACTAATAATCAATTTATTAATTATTATGTAAAAAGATTATAAAAAAATAAAATACACGAGCAGTCAAAATGAAGAGACAAAATCATAGGGCAGAACAGCATTTCCCTTATAATATTTTGAAAATTAGTAGTCAAAATAAATATAAAAAAAAGTTAAAATTTGAAAAAATTTTATTAGTACAAAAGTGAGGTTTTATTCCTAATCAATTATTGATCCAAGAAGTGATTTTTTTTTTCCCCTTTTCTTTTTCTAATTCTTGTGAGTGGTCCAGGCCATAACTAAATTGCATTTAATACTGCACAACTAATTAAGAATATATATATATATAGGAAAATATTAATGTGACACCTTATTTTTTACATTTCATATATTTTATTTTATTTTTTCTTTATTTAATAGTTAAGGAAGGTGTATTGATATTTTTTTTATATTTTTTAAAATATTTCAAAATGATAAAAAAATATAAATAAAAATATTTTAAAAAAATAAATTTATTCTAAACAGCACGCCCAGCTGTCAATATGGACGGCAGCCTAGCACTGCTCGTGTAGATATATATATAGTCACGCTTTACATGATCTTAAATTAGAAAGATAAGATTAAACACGTTTTGCTACAAAAGTTGACTCGACCACTCCAACTAGTGACTACTATTCCGCGTCAGCTTTCACATCTATCCGTGTACTATATATGAAAAATCTACTCTCACCGACAGAGGAGTCACAACTTTTGTTTTTATTTTATTTTATAATTAAAGAAATATTTTTTAACGATGTTATAATTTTTTATTAAAATATTTAAGAGTATAAAGAAAATGAATAAAAATAATTATTTTAATATATAACTAAATATATAAAAGAAATGATATTTACAGTTTTAAAGTGTGCAGTCGAGCACATTTTTTTTAAAAAATAAATAAATTTGAACATACATAAAAAAAAAAATCATTTAATAGACTATTTTTTTTCAAATAAACTATTACATTCCAGGATTGTATATAGAATTACTCATATATATAATTTTTGAAAAAAAAAAAATTAGTATTGTCTCTATCAAAATAAGAGGTCTATATTTATGTGGTTGGTGAGTTGCTAAAAAAATCCAACATATTTTGCTAAAAAAACGAATCGAACTGGCGTATAATACAGAACATTTTCCCTCATTTGTATCTCTTAAAATTTTCAAATAAATCTTAATCCAATTAAATTGTTTTGAATTGATTTCATATATTTTTTTCACGATTTCATATTTAATTGGCTTATTACGTCTATATATTTCTATATTGCTTATGTTGTCTTCAATGAAATGTTAATTTTATTTACGTTTTAGAAAATTATAAAGAGAAACTACATAATAATTTTAACTTAAAATAATAATAATAATTTACAAAAAATACAAAGTCGACAACTGAAAAACAATGACATTAACTCCTTTTTTTAATTTTTTATTTTTTTATCAAAAAACCTGTAGCCTGATTGGCATAACCCCAACCTCCAAAATGAAAGCCTGGAGTTCAAGACCTCCCTCCCCAAATGTATCAAAAAGGAAAAAAAAAAAAAAAAAAAAATTTCTAGTTAAGTATGCGAGGATTGCATGCATGTGGTAACAATCCATTTATTTACTGCTCCTATCAAAGGATCCGAAACTTCAAACAAGATTTCAAAGCTTCTTCATCAATTCATTCATATATGTCCATAATAAAAGTGTTACGATCTCACATCAACTAAGTATGGAATTGGTTGATGGTTTATAAACCCCTAGGCACCCTTCCCTTGTAAGCTAGTTTTCAAGGATGAGTCCTACCTAGTGGGTTCATAACAAATAGTATCAGAGCCACCCCACATCTAAGGCCATGTTGCGACGGTTGCAATCGTGTGGCACGGGAGGTGATGCCAGCATGACAGTGTTCGCCCAGAGCTAGAAAAAAGACCTAGCGCACAGCCAGTCCATGTGAGCGCCGAGACTACCATGGACGTCGGCTGCGGAGCGTGGTGGTTGTTACTATCTCATATCGACTAAGCATAGGATTGGTTGATGGTTTATAAGTCCCTAGGCACCCTTCCCTAGTAAACTACTTTTCAAGGCTAAGTTCTACCTAGTGGGTTTATAACAAAAAGCATATCCAACACAAACATACGGGAACATCTTCTCAATCTTTCGCTTGGTTTATGGCAAGTACGCATCCATTATCACCTCAGTTCATAATATCTAACGTATTCCATCAACAGCACACGATATCGCTAAAACCTGTGACAATAATTCCACTAATTAAAGCCTTGAGACTAAACTATCTATGCTGGTGGTGGGTGCTCACACCTCTTGTCCACAGTTCTAAATTTGAAAACTTATGACCTGCACCCTCCCTCTTTTGTGGTGTTTAATCAATTAACCAATTCCCACATAGAGAGAGGGCGGAGGAGAGTCATAGTCGCAAAAAACTAGTGTTGTTACATCCTCTAATGTCACCAATTCAACCACATGCTTGGCTAAATAAAGCCCTTCTGACAAGTCTTGTGAAAAGTTTCGAAAGAAAAGGTTAATTGAAAATGAAAATGCATTCCTCCCACGAATGCAACTCATTTGACGACGGACCTAGTATCTACCACCGGCCATACATCACCCAGGCTATCCAGAAAGCAGAACCAGGCTGTTTCAACTATTCAATCTGCAAGCAGAGTGAAATCCATGAATGGTGTGATGTTAGAGTGGCAAGTGCCTGCAGGCAAGGTGGTCAAAACAGAAAGGAAGCCTCAGAAAGTGGTCCAAAGACTTGTGTCTCGACCCCATTTCCACAACGAAGGTAGAATAGGCATGAAATCAAAGCGCACCATTAAATATGAAACCAAATCTTGCAAGAGGTGTAATTTGAACACTACCTTAACTGAATCATGGGAGCCCAGAAGCCTAAAAGCACTTGCATGGCTCCAGCGCAGAATTATCATTCATCGCCCCATGTTGATGCTCCCCCCATTCCAATTTCAACTGTAGGGTATAAATCTAGTGAAGGGCCCGAGCCATGGCGTTTAGCTTTCTTTTTCTTATTAGAGAAGGTAACTAAGCCACCCACCGTGTCCTGAGTAGTGTTGTCAATTATTTTCTTTTCATAGTCATATTTGGAATTTCCTGCACTGTCAGCAGCGAAAAGCTCCACAAAAGAAACTTCTGGATCATCAATAACATTAAATTCAACTTTCTCCACCTTTCTTTTCTTCTTTAGTTTCTTTTCGACCTCCCCAACAACCTCCTGATGTACTTCAACTTCTTTCTGCGACAGCATTCCAATCTTCTGCTTTTTCTTCCTTGATTTCTTTTCTACATCAAGATCTCTAGCATTATCAGAACTGTCTTCACTTCGATCCTTGACATAGTTTCTTCTGATTTCATCTCTTTTCTCATCCTTACAAATTAAAACTTCTTTTTCTGAGACATTGTCATTTGTTTCCTGCATATTCTGCCTCAATTTCTTCTTCACATCAACACCTTTAGCATCATCAAGACGATCATCTTTGCCATCCATCAGATGATGTTTGGAATTAATTTTCCCGATGCCATCTCTTCTCTCTTCCCTTGGAACTTCAAGCTTGTTACTAGCATTTACTGAATAATCAACTTTATCATCCATCTCACTGTTCTCATTCTTGGTGTATTTATCTGTTGGTTTAGCATTGAATATCTTCAAGTTCGGCAGTGCATTTTTTATCTGCAATTAAAGACAGAAAAGTAGTACTTGTTTTACATGATATCAAAAAATTTAATGAAAAATGCAGAAGGCATAAGGCATAACCCAAATGTACAGGACATATACAACATATTTAGAAAAAGAAATAAAAGTTGTACTTAGATTGAGATTGTTACCTTTTTTGGTAGTTTCTCTTGTTCAGAAACAGGGTTTCCTTGTAGATTGAGATTTCTCAGATTAGCTAGTGAAGTCAACACCTACAATTTAGCATCTTCTGAGATACTTCGGTGTTTTTGAAAAATGAAAAATTAAAAAACCAAAATAGAAGAGAACAACAGTTTCAGCTTGATGTCTAACCTTCAGATCGGACCACCTTAAAAGGACATTATTTCCCAAGTCCAGATTCTGGAGTTTCTTATTTCGAGCTAACTCATCGGGGAGAGTCTGACCAGTTCCGCCAAGAAGAGAATTGGTTAATCTCGATGAGCATGTAAAACCTAAGCAAGAAATTACAGATATAGACCTAAGCAAGATTTGGTTAATCTCGATGTGAGTGATAAGATGGTCTGGATTCATAAGAAGTTTTCAGTTCGTTCTTTGTACATGATGCTGTCTAGGCCCAATGTGGTATAATCTTTTCCTTGTAAAAGAGTATTTGGAAGTGCAAGGTGCCTTCAAAGGTTGCGTTCTTTGGTTGGTCTGCTTCTTTAGGGAAAATTCTGACTTTGGACAATCTCAGGAAGCGTGGTTTAATTGTTATGGATGGTGTTTCTTATGTAAAAAATCTGGAGAATCAGTGGATCATTTGTTACTACACTGTGAGGTGGCTAGGGTGTTATGCTATGAAGTGTTTAGTAGGAGCATAATGGCTTGGGTGATGCCTAGGAGTGCGGTGGATCTTTTTGCTTGTTGGAGAGGTTTAAGGGGTAATTTGCAAATTGCCGCTATTTGGAACTTGATCCCTTTATGCCTTGTCTGGTGTATATGGGTCAAGAGGAATAGTCGATGCTTTGCAAATAAGGAACGTTCGGTGGATGAACTTAGATGTTTTTTCTTTAACACCTTATTTCGGTGGGCTTTGGCTATTGTCTTTAATGGAAATAATGTCCATGATTTTCTTGTTTCTTTTTCTAGGTCCTGACTTGTAACTAGGTTTAGCATTTGTATATTTCTTATGTACTTGGCTTTGCATTGTTACTTGTCTCAAAAAAGTTTTCTTATTCATCAAGAAAAAAAAAACATGAGAAGAACTTGAAGGATGGTTTTCAGCTGAAAAAGGCAGTCTATGCAAAGAGAGAAGCCAGCAAGTGGATCACTTACCGAGATTTGATTGTGAGCAAGTCGAAGCTCTTTCAATTCAACACAGGACTTGAGAGTAGAGCCAATAGTCTGAAGTTGACAATTAGAGAGAGAAAGCTGGAACACAAAAAGAAAGAAAAAAACAAACAAACAAACAAACAAATTAAGAGCCTAAGCCATAATTGGGTGAATTTACTGCTGAGGATAGAGAACGTGCCTTTGTGATAGATTTCAGCTTCACTAGAGACTCACCAATTTCACAGATTGGGTTCCTAGAAAGAACTGCATAATAATCAGAAAGGCCAAAGAATATTTTTCAGCTCACCAAAATCAATAATTCCCAACAATTTTCATAAGCAATTAAGGTGACCTGTGAACTCTTTAATCATGAAAATGTTCCAAAGAATATGAGACCCTTTTTAAAGCATTAAATCAAAAAGGCTTATGAAATTATTGTACACTACATAAATTCTTTTTGGTAGACACAGAAAAAAGGTTTATTTTACTTTTAAAAAGAATAACCCCAATTAGCTGATGAGGATTCATAATGGACTTTGAGTTAATTACAATTTGTTTGATCTTTTGTTATGTGTTTTATCTTGTATACAAGATAAAATTCTGAGGATTTTATCTCAAGTCAGAAGTAGGTGATCCACAGATTCACCATTCCTTTTGCACATAAAGCACCAATCCATAATAAATAGACCATGCTTTCTCAGGTATCTATAGCCAGAATTTTATCTTGTGTGTTTTATCTTGAGTTAACCTTTATGAGGATTCATAAAGGTTAAACCCCAGTACAATGTAAGCATACAAGAGATAAATCTCTCTTTTATGAGTGAGAATAAGTAGAAAACAATATAGCAGGTTTGTCATTGGTGCCTTGTGCGGAGGAATATCTAGGGTCGGAAGTGCAGTTGGGAACTGTGTCTGGGGATAATGCTGTTCCCCCGGTTTCTCTTCCTCCAATAAACAATATAGCAGGTTCACCATCAGATTGGGTTATGTATAAGGTTAATGGGATTCAGCATATTGTGGGGCTTTCATATGGAGGATGTGAAGACCAATTTAAAGCACTACTCACAGCGATTGAGGCGGGCCACTCGCTTGAAACCAAATCAAGTTTTAAGAAAAACAGGAAGTTAAAATTGGCGTGGTCGATGAATTCAGAGGGAAGTTCCAGTAGGAATAGGGTAAAAGGGAAGGGGCTGGCTGTTCCCAAATGAAGCCTAAGATTGTGTCTTGGAATGTGCGTGGGCTTAACAAGGTAGATAAGCGCCACAGGGTTCGACACTTGCTTCGTGAGTGGAAAGCAGACATCGTGTGTTTACAGGAAACGAAGCTAAAAATGATTGATAGAAAGATGGTGCGAAGTTTATGGAGTGGGGCTCATGTGGATTGGGTTTACTTGGCCTCTATAGGGGCATCGGGAGGAATTGTAGTTATGTGAGATAGGAGGGTGGTGGAAAAAGTGGAGGAATATATAGGGATATATACGGTAGCGTGCTCCTTCAAAAGCGTGTTCGATAATTTCTTATGGGCTTTTGCAGGTGTCTATGGTCCAAATATAGATGCTGACAGAGGTTTTTTGTGGGATGAACTAGTAGGGGTACATAGTTGGTGGGATCTTCCGTGGTGTATTGGGGGTGATTTCAATGTTGTGAGATTTCCAAGTGAAAGCTTCAGAAGAAGAAGAGTGAGGCCTGCAAGCGTGGAGTTCTCAGAGTGTATTTTTGACTTGAATTTGATAGACCTTCCTCTCGCAGGGGGCCATGCCACATGGTCAAACAACAGGACTTGGTCTCGCTTGGATCGCTTTCTTATTTCCCCTGAGTGGGAAAGTCATTTTCCTGAGGTGTGTCAAAAGCGGTTGGTACGTTTAAATTCTGATCATTGGCCTATTTTACTAGACTGTGGTGGTATTCATAGTGGGAGACGATACTTCAAGTTCGAGAACATGTGGCTGAAATCAGAGGGTTTTGTGGAGAGGGTCAAACAATGGTGGATTTCTTATCAGTTCAATGGAACGCCTAGTTTCATTTTTGCGAACAAGCTGAAAGCATTAAAGAGAGATTTGAAGGTGTGGAATAAACAGTCGTTTGGAGACATAAGGGAGAACAAGAATAGCAAGTGGTTGGAGATTCAGGAGTTAGATAGACTGCAGGAGGTGAGGACACTTTCTGAGGAGGAACAATTACAAAAAACTGTGTTGGTCGCAGATCTTGAGAGAATTATTTTGCAAGAAGAAATGTCCTGGCGTCAAAAGTCAAGAGCATTATGGCTAAGGGAAGGGGATCGGAGTACGAAGTTTTTCCATAGCATTGCAAACTCGCATAGAAGAAACAATAATATAGAGGTGCTGAAAATTGAGGGGATGGAGTGTAGGGACGAGGAAGTTATCAAAGAACATGTTACTGATGTATTTGAGAAGCTCCTTACCGAGCCAGTGGGATGGAGGCCTACTCTTGATGGGTTGGTTTTTGGCACCATTGAGAGGGGGGATGTAGCTAGGATGGAGAGGGTTTTTGAAGAGGTCGAGGTGTATGAGGTGGTAAGGAAGATGGTGAAAGACAAGGCCCCCGGACCAGATGGATTCTCTATGGGGTTTTTCCAAGATTGTTGGGAGGTGATAAAAGATGATCTTATGAAGGTGTTTCAGGAGTTGCACTCGGTTGGAAAATTTGAGAAAAGCCTTAACACCACTCTCCTTGCATTAATACCTAAAAAGGTGGGGGCAAGTGAGATTGCAGATTATCGGCCTATTAGTCTAGTGAATGGAGTTTATAAGATTATTTCTAAAGTACTAGCTAATCGGTTGAGTGTGGTGTTGGGGAAGATTGTTACCAAGCCTCAAAATGCTTTTGTCAAGGGTAGACAGATTCTGGATGCAGTTCTTATTGCTAATGAATGTCTAGACAGTAAATTGAAGGATAGGAGTTCAGGGATTCTGTGTAAGTTAGATATGGAGAAGGCGTATGATCATGTTAATTGGGATTTTCTTCTATATCTACTGGATAGGTGTGGTTTTGGGGAGAGGTGGAGGTCATGGATTAGATGGTGCATTTCCACAGCAAGATTCTCTGTATTGATCAATGGAAGCCCAGAAGGTTTTTTTGCAAGCTCTCGGGGCTTGAGACAAGGGGATCCGCTTTCTCCCCTACTTTTTGTCCTTGTTATGGAGGCACTAAGCAGGATGATCTCGGCTTTGGTAAATAACGGTTTTATAAGTGGTTTTCAGGTTGGCTCCTTGAGTAGGGGTATTACTACTATCTCTCATTTGTTGTTTGCAGACGATACACTTATTATGTGTGAGGCCAATTCTGACCAATTGCGGGCTGTGAAGGCGTTGCTTCTTTGTTTCGAAGCTGTATCAGGCTTAAAAGTGAACTTTGATAAATCCGAGGTGGTGCCGATTGGGGAAGTCCAGAATGTCCAAGAGTTAGCAGGGATATTGGGTTGTAAGATAGCGTCTCTTCCTATTTTGTACCTGGGACTACCGTTGGGTATAAACTCGAGGTCTTGCTCGATTTGGGATACAGTGATTGAAAAAATAGAAAGGAGATTGGCAGGTTGGAAGAAAATGTACTTGTCAAAAGGGGGCCGGATCACGTTGATTAAGAGTACACTTTCTAACCTTCCCACATACTTCTTATCCTTATTCCCTATACCGGCTAATGTGGCTAGTAGAATTGAGAAGCTACAAAGAGATTTTTTGTGGGGTGGTTTAGGAGAGGAATTTAAATTTCATTTAGTCAAGTGGGAAAAAGTCTGCCGTCCTATTTCTAGTGGCGGTTTGGGTATCAGAAACTTGAGATTGTTCAATAGGGCGCTGCTTGGGAAATGGTTGTGGCGTTATACTAAAGAACCGGATGCCTTATGGAAAGTAGTGATTGAGATGAAGTATGGTGGATTAGGGGAGGGTTGGTGTACTAGAGAAGTTAGAGGCACCTATGGAGTGGGGTTATGGAAACATATAAGAAGAGGATGGGAGGCATTTCATCATCATACTCGGCTTCAGTTGGGTACAGGGACCAGGATCAGATTTTGGAAGGATGTTTGGTGTGGTAACGACGCCCTTCAAGATTTGTTTCCTCTACTTTTCCTACTTGCAAGTGATAAAGATGCTACAGTGGCAGAGCTTATGGGAAGGGTGGATGGGAGTACACACTGGAATATAAACTTCATCCGGGCGGCACAAGATTGGGAGGTGGAGAGTTTTGTAGACTTGTATAGTCTGTTGTATTCTTGTCGTCCGAATATCCAGCAAGAAGATGGGTTGTGGTGGACTCCAGTGGGGAGAGGGGTTTTCACAGTTAGATCCTTTTATAAGGTTCTCTCACAAGAACCTGAGTCACAATTTCCTTGGAGAAGGCTGTGGAAGAACAAGACTCCACCCAAAGCTGCATTTTTTGTATGGACAGCATCCTTAGGTAAGATTCTCACTACAGATAATCTGAGAAAGAGGAGGATAATCATTATAGATTGGTGCTGCATGTGTAAAAGTGAGGGTGAGTCAGTGAATCATTTACTTTTACATTGTGAGGTTGCTAGGTCTCTCTGGGATGAGGTGCTGAATAGAATGGATCTAGCGTGGGTGATGCCAAAATCTGTGGCGGAAATGTTGGCAAGCTGGACCTCTATTAGAGGTGTGCAACAGATCAAAGCGGTTTGGAAAATGATTCCGAACTGTATCATGTGGTGCGTGTGGAAGGAACGCAATGAGCGGACATTTGAAGACAAAGAGAGATCTTTGGCGGAGCTGAAAGTTTTCTTTTTTAGGACTCTTTGTACCTGGGCTATTGCTGTAGACTTCAATGGCTTGAACTTTCATGATTTCTTAGTTTCTAACGAGCCTACGGGCATATAGGCATTTGTAACTGGCACTTTGTGGCTTTTATTGAAATAATAATTCTTGTTTACCTATCAAAAAAAAAAAGCATCTTTCTTGGGCAATCAACTACGATGCTAAGGGAGATAGCTCAAGTCGAAGGAAGACTAAAAGGAGGGCATTATGAAGACGTCCTCATAAAGGGAGTTTAGGGTGGAGTATTAGTCTTACGGGAAACAAGGGGTTGGGGTTGGGGAGGTGTGTTCCTTTCCAATTCGGGCTTAGTGTATTTCATTGTATTCGGGCTTGGGGTCATTAAGGGCTCTCTAGTATGGGCTAGGTATTTTCTTGTATACGTCCAGTGTACTTGGTTGCTCCCTATTGATATATATAATATTTTTACTTATTAAAAAAAAGAATAAGTGGTAAACTCTTCAATGGTTAAAAGAAAAAAAAATGAGAGATTATAGGCCCTCATCCATGTATATAAGTGGTTTTACCAACATATTCTTTAGCACTTCAACTGACATCTCACAATCTTTCTTTTCTTCTATTTAAGTAAAAGATTTTATTCATACTAACAGAAAAACAAGCATAGCCCACGTACACAAGAAGTATACCAGGGAAAAACATATTAAAGTATATCTCACAATCTTGAAAGCCTCTTGCATTTTATTCACTCCATATGCTCCACATTAAACACAAAGGGACCATCCTCCAAGTAGAAAAAACTGAGCAGCCTCCGATTGACCTCTTCAACAATCTAACAACTCTATCGCCCGTCTAGGCATGACCCATTCTACTCCAAAAAAGCTTAAAATAATTGACCATAATGCTCTTGCCACTTCACAATAGAGAAGGTAATCTATGGATTCTCCACTCCTTTTGCACATGCAACACAATCAACCACTATGACATTTCTCTTCCTCAGGTTATCATAAGTCAAAATCTTTCCAAGAGCCACCATCAACACCAAGAAACTTAAGGATTTTATTGATGAAATCAATAGGAATAGACCATTTACAAAGGACAAAGACAAATTGACTTTCCACATACTCTTCCATGGAAAATGGAAATCATTCAAAATAGACAATGTTCGATAGTACAAGTTAACTTTAAACTTCCCTCGTCTTGGGAGGGACCAACTAAATACTATCTTCACCACCTTGTCTCAATTTAAGGGAGTACAAAAATTCAGAAGACTTCATTACCATTTAGACCTCCCAATCCTGAACAGATCTAATAAAAGATCAATTTCAATGAAAAGTTCCATTAGAATACCACATGGTATCCACTACCCATGCCTCCAACTGTAAGTAATACAAAGCAAATCTGGAAACGATTCCATACATGGTCGATCCCCACACCATAGGTCATGCCAAAACCATATTTTTCTTCCATCACCCACTTCATATTTAACAGACGATGACTATTTCTAATCTTATCTTTGTGGTATTCCCACCCATCCATCTTAACTTCCTCATTTCCACTATCCTCATTTTTTGAATGAGGATAGCCTAAACTCCTAACACTAGAGCATCACACTAGAGCACCCAACAGCATATCTGGTTTTATAGCACTCCTATAACATTTTTAATAGGTATTTTAAAGTTATGCAAGCCTCCCGACAAACTTTTCCAATTCATCTCCCCCATTTTGACTCCAAGTCAAAAGCTCAATCTCCCCAATCTCATTAATTATTGATCCAAGATGTTGAATGTGATTAAATTTGAGTATCTCTTGACCATAAAGTTTTACTATTCCTCCATTCTTTTTTTTTCTTATACAAGTTTTACTGTTTTACCGTTCTTCCATCTGTATTCTATTTTCACTAAATATACACTACCTATTCTTGGTTTTAGCCCTTATTAACATTAAATCAAGTTTATGAAGTACCGTACCAAACTTCCAATTTGGAGTCAACTCCCAAGATAGTTTAATCAACTAACTCGCCTCATTCACTTTCACAAAACTTCTCATCTCATCTAATCATTACAACTTTTTCAAATTCCCACACAAAATAAAATAAACAATTCAACTTTTTTCAAATCCAAAAAAAAATATTAAAAAAATATATTCTAACAATATTCTATTCAACTTTCATTTCAACTCATCTCATCTCATCTGCGAAAATAAACGAGGCCGATATCATCTGAAGAAGCATAAACCACAGCTTATCCATATTAGATGCTAGCCAGAGAAACCATTTGACCATTAAATGGAGGGTGAAGGTACCTACTAAGGTGGCGTTCTTCAATTGGTTGGTTGCTCTAGGGAAAGTATTGACCACAGATAACCTTAGAAAAAGTGGTTTGTGTATAGCTGATTGGTGTGTCATGTACAAGAAGGATGGTGAATCTGTAATTTACATTGTGAGGTGGCAAAGTCTTTGTGGAATGAGGTTATTGGTCGGACATGTTTATATTGGGTGATACCTAAGGAAATTGTGGATCTCCTTGCATGTTGGCGTGGTTTTGAGGCAAGAAAATGTGTTGCTGCTAGATGGAGAATGATTCCTTTGTGTTTAATGTGGTGTTTATGGCTGGAAAGGAATGGGAGATGTTTTGAAGACTGAGTATTCTTTTGAAGATCTTCATTATTTTTTCTTTTCTACATTGAGATTGTGGGCTAGGATCTTTGTAAGGAATGATGATAATGTACTGAATCTGTTTCTGTCGTAGTTTCCTGCTTTCTAGTGTGTAGTAGGTATTTCCTTTGTATAGTTCCTGTGTACTTGGGTGTGCCCATTCTTGGTAATAAAATTATTATTAATTAAAAAAAAAAACCACTTTGAAAAAGGACCTCGAAAATGAATATAGTACCTTATCCATAATAAATGCAAAGAGAAAAGGATTTATTTAATGAAAAGCCATATTGATACGTATGTCACTTGTTCCCACCATAAGGTAACGGCACATATGAGATTGCCATACATTTGCTAGTTTATGTATTTAATCTTTTTCCTTATTTTGTTGCAGGATATTACATTGTACACATCTTCTCTGTGTTTCTTAAGTCTGAGTTACATAAAAAATTAAAAATTGTCAGATCTTTAATGATTCCTTCATACATCTTTTTTGATCGGTTATAATTCCTTCATACATGATTGCGTTATGAAAAATTCTGAGATCTAAATTGAAGGCTTTTTGGTTAAAGCACTTTTTTTTAATTTCTCGTGAATTAGGATATTCTATACCATAACCGCAAGTATCATTTCACAAATCATAGAACATAGAAATCAAATATATACATGTAGGTAATAAGTCGTACCTAGAGTATTCAAGTCTTTCATTTGATCAAGTCTGCAAATGGAGATGATTTCATTATCTGCATAACCCAGAATAAGAAGGATTAGTTTTTTGATAAGGAAAAAGGGAAAACACAACTACACACACAACAGGTGTAGGCCGTCATGCACAAACATAAAATCTCAAAACTATTTAGGTAATGCAGATTATATTGCAAAGCTCACCATTCAAGATTAGCGCACGTAAGCTCAAAAGGGACCCGACCTCATCCATTGATCTCAGCTTATTTTTTCCAGCATTTAGCACCTGATTACAAAAGATTAAGCAAATTGACTTTCAGAACCCAACATAATTCAACAATTTAGATTTAAACCAGCAAAGAAGATGCTTCAGGTAGACAACGTGCTGCCACTTGTCTGTGACAGAGGAAAGAGAAAGAAGTACTCGACGAATGAAAAACAGCCCAAAGGTGCTTCCTTAAGCACTAAAGGTATGATCCTTGCCTTGACGCTCAAAAGGCATCACAGGGACCTCTGCAACAATTTAAACTGTTCTTTTCTCCATTTTTTCTGATACCTAACTAGGATTTACAACCGAAAAAGACATCCATGGACATTAAGCCCAACTCTATTGGCCCTGCCCAAAGAAACGAAGTTTCAAAAAAAAAAAAGCTTTCAATTCGTCCACTGTCCTCTCGCAGTCTTCAAAACTTCTATTGTTTCTCTACCTCCAAATACACCAGCACATACATGATACGTATAGGAACCATCTTCCACATTGCAGTCACTTGTGGATTGCCTTGGAGACCACTCCACTCCAACTTGCTAGGAAATCCCCCAGACTTCTAGGCATGACCCATGTTAAACCCATTCCCACAAAAAATTGTTCCACATGGTTCTGGCCACCTCGCAGTGCAGAAGCAAGTGATCTACTGTTTCCCCATTCTTCTTACACATGCAACACCAATCCAACACCATGATCCAACGTTTCCTTAGGTTGTCTATAGTAAGGATCTTCCCTAAAGAAGCTGTCCAGACAAAGAAAACTTCCTTGGCTAGTCAAATTCTGATAGAATGATCTAACAGTGAATCTACCTTTCTTGGAGAAGAAGGGGAAGTTTACTGTCCAATCTTTCTATTTGGTCCTTATACCTCATGATAGCAACTCATTCCCTTGGAAGAATATTTGGTAGACTAAGGCACCTCTGAGAGCAGCCTTTTTTGCTTAGACTGCCTTCTTAATGAAAATTCTCATCATGGACAAGCTAAGGAAACAGCATATCATAGTGATAAGTTGGTGCTGCCTGTGCAAAGAGAGCAGGGAATCGCAAGAACACCTTTTATCCCATTTGTGAAATTTTCAGTATATTGTAGGATGACATTTTCAGTCTAGCTGAATTGGGTTGGGTTATGCCCAAAAGGATAGTAGATCTCTTCGCCAATTCGAGGGGGTTATATGGCAGCCCAAAATTACATCACTGTGAAAGAAGGTCCCTATATGTCTATTGTAGCATATTTGGAGCGGAAGAAATGATAGACATTTTTTTAAGAATCGCGATCAGACATTGAAGGAGCTTTAAAACTCTCTTTTTCTAATACTATGTTCCTTTGGGTAGCTTTTATAGTTTGTAATAGGCTGAGTTTACATGACTTTCATCCTTTAGTATTATTAATTAAATGTTCTTCTTCTATACTAGTTGTGTACTTGGGCTTCGCTTTTTGCATTTTTTTTAATAAAATATCCAATTATTTCTAAACGATTATATAAATTGGAAACAGCAGTTATCACACTCAAATTAAATGATAATACAACAAAAGTGGAAGACCAAGGAATAGCGATTGAAAAGAACTAGCATAATGTAGTCTTGTTGCTACTTACAGTGAGCTTAGAAAGTCCTTCAATTCCTCTCAAGCTTTCCAGTTTATTTTGTACAACTGCCAACCACTTCAAATTGACGCATGCCTTCAACCCCTGGTTTATCATTATTCAAAAACTATATTAAACATCACTCATATACACATGCATATTACAAGAAAATATGTAAATTAGGGTTATAAAGTAAACCTCGAGAGAACTGAGATTGTTGAAGCTGAGGTCGAGCTTCTCCAATATCTTGAACTCGCTCAAGCATGACACCTGCAAATATAAGGTTTCAGTAAAAAATAGTGCCATGGTTGAGAGAGAGAGAGAGAGAAATTGAGGTGAGGAAAAGGACGAGGCTGTACATCGGATAGAGCCCTGTAAGTGAGCTTAAGAGATGGAACAGAGTTGGGGTCGCTGGTGGCGTTGTCCTTCAAGACCTGCTCGGAGCTCAAGCGAGTCATAGATGGTTTGGTGAAGTCCGGTCTCCACTCTCGTGGAAAACCCTAGATTGTCTGCAACAACGCTTGCAATTGGTGGCTGTCGCTGAAGGAGGTACCTGTATTCCGTCTCTCCCAAGTTTCAGGTCAGGTTCTGAACAAGCACAATTTACCAATTCATTTACAACTTTAGCATAAAATAATACGTCAAATATATTTGCGTTAAAATAATAAGTCAAATATATTTGCGTGAGCAAGTTTCATACAATCATTTTAAAAAAAATGAATAAATATGAGATTAATATGAAAAGAAATTAATTTTTTAATAATAAACTTCACTTTTTTTCAAAACGATTATACGGCATTTACGTATTCCACAACTGTATGTAATATTACTGAAATAATATTATTTCTAAACTTAAACTCAACAAATTAAAACAAAAGTGAAAAAGAAAAATTTGAAAATCCACTATTTTATTACATTGTTGTCAATTAATTGTGAAATAGTGGATAATTTATCATTTCCTTTTAAAAAGTGTTCGGCTTCTTAATTAATTTTATGGAAAATAATTTGTATAATCTGTATGTTTTGCCAATTACTTTTAATAAAAATAGTTAAATTTGAGACTTTCATAAAATAAGAATAAAATAAAAAACTCATATTTTAATAATGATCCCTATTTTTTTATAAAAGAAGTACGCGAAATTTACACACTTTAAGTTATATCTAGCATTACTATAATTTTATGACATTTTATGTATCTTAATCAGACTTTGATGTTTAAATTTGTTTATTTATTTTTTACTTGAATGTTTATTCATTTTTCAATTGTTTATATAAATGGGATTTTAATTTTCTCTTCATCTATAGAACAACGCTGAAACATTTAAATTTTTTTGTCCATATAATTAAGTAAAATAGATTAGTTATTTTTACATATAAGAAAAAATTGATCCAAACTAAAATTAAATTTCTTGGACAATATTTACCAAGGCATAATTACAGCCATTGGTAGAACTATAAACTTTGCTAATAAACTTTAAGACGAAATTAAACATAACAAAAATTACAAAAATGTTTAGGAAGCCTTAATTATGTGGCAGGTTCTTGTCAATCTCTCCGACCATTATGTAAATCATTGTTTAAATGATTAAAGAAAACATTCCTCCATGGACCAACAAGTATACAAATATTATTAAACAATTAAATCTCATGTTAAGCAATTATCTTTGTATGACTCTTTCCTCATCGTACCTTTAAAATTGTTGAAATCAATGCCCCTAATCTTGGTTATTATGACGCCCTCAGGTCATCGCTTGAGATGTAATGAAGATTTGAAGCGTCAGGACATGCAACACATGGTTATATAACTCTGTTTATGACAGTTAATATGTAATACATCCTAGTATGCAACTAGCAATATGAAAAAATTGTAGCGGAATAAGGGTGACTAAAATAAAGCTCATGTCAGAATGAATTAAACATCCCAAATTGCATTAATAACTATCATAAGTTCAAACTTAAAGATAACACATCCTTAATAAAAGTACTTAAAACCAAGTCTCAAAAGTTAGATCAACACTTCCATATGCTCGAAGGTATGAAGAGTTAGTGTTATGAACATCATAATCAAATCTAATCTATGCTCCAGGTCCGGCTCCTACTTAACCAATCGTATCCATGGGTCCATCCCTGGTTGGTCTCTTCTGATTCTAATATGACTTCTACTATTCCGGGGGATAGTAATGGGACTACCACAGTGAGATTACTTGAAATCTCAGTAAGTTAACAACAACATGCACAAAAATAAATTACACATGACAAATGATAAATATGACATGAATGCATGCAGGGAAATCTATATTATTTTCCCATCTAGCTTTTCAAGAATTCTTTCAACTCATACGAAAAACATTGTGATGCACATTTTCTTATAGATAATATTTTCCAATTCATCTTTAAAAAATATAACATTTCATCATTATTAAAGCCATCATTTACATTAACATCATAACGTAGGTATCATCACACATTCTCATATGCACTGTGAGTACCTACTGGTGACCGTAGTATAACTCATCTTAAAACTAAGTTGTCTGCAAACTCGTTCTTAATGCATTGGTAACATGACATAACATCATAACATCATAACATATGCACCCACTAGCCTTAGGTGCCATAAAATTGACTTCGCTCTTGTATTCTTTAAAAAGAATCCATTCGAAATTCATTGATGGTTCTTTGTCAACCCAAGGGTTACCACTCCATTTTTACTCACTCCAAAGTAGATAGAGGAGTTCCATTAGGATAATTCCCCTCCTAGCCTTTGGGGTCGTGACAAAAATTTATATTTTCATGCTATGCTTGAAAAGATTTTTCAATGACATGTACTCGTAAGGTATGCTTCATGTGAAAATGATGATTTCATATGATATGCTATAATGGTGAAAATTACAAATGTCATGTAAGCAAGTAATCAAATATTCAATGTATCATATGACATGATATTCATGCTCAAAATGACATTTACATCATAAACATGGCATTTATCTATAAATGCCAAATAAATTATCAAAGAATAAGTTAGAGGCTAATTTACAAACTTTCTGAAGTTAGAGAAACGAGTCGGCTGAAAATAAAGTTATTCTAAGTTAGGATTTGAACCACTAAGGAAGATGTCCATAATCAAAAGGGTTCAAAAATTGATATTTACAAAACTGCCCTTATAAACTTTCCAAAATTGCCACTAAGGCCCTGAATTCTCACTATTTCCAATTGAGCCTCAAAATTTACCAAATTTCACAAATCTCATATTTTTTATGTTCTAAAATCATCTATGTCCTTAGAATTGCAAGATTCAAGTTACAAATACGCCAAACATACCCAACTTGTGGCATGCATCTCTTAAGGCCTATATGTGATTGCAAGTTTAAAATCTCTATGGATGCATGTGTGTTCAGATTTCATCATGTAGAAACTATAACTATAACCTTAGGGAAAATTTAAAAAACTTATCTTCAATTCATACAAATTTATACCAACACTTAAGCATGGATTAAGGCCAAATTACTGCTAAACCGTCCATTAAGCATATGCATGATGTTTCTAACTTTTGTTTTACCAAGAAATGTTTTAAAACCTAACTAAATCATGCATTTCCATTCTTATCTCAATCACAAAGATTTTCTAAATGCTCATTATTCAAGCCTAGACAATTTAAGCAAAACTTCACAACTTAAACTTAAATCAAGTAAAACCGATGCATGCTAGATGATTAACACAATATATGAATTTATAACCTATCAAGAACAGTCAAGGTTGGATCATGCTGAAGGGCAGAAGATTAATAATGTGAAAAGTAAGTGGAAGGAGGTGGGGCGCCGGGAGCGTAAGAACGAAATTTTATTTACAACAAAGGAGGTGGGGGAGGCCTCGATGTCTCGCCGGGATATTATTTTGGAGGCTATTCGGGAGCGACAGGCAGAACTTAACGGGGTCTCTCATGGTATCTGGTTTGTCTCGCAAGATGGGGTGGTGTTTGAGAAGTGTATGGAAGAGGGCAGAATAGAAGCATCACAGGGATTGTGTGCAGGAGCAGACGTGGTCCAGGAGGGTGTAGGGCCTTCGGATGTGTTATCTGCGGGGGTGGATGCCCAGGTAAAGGTAACGCCTTCAAAAAATCAAGAAAATTGGTTTGAGATCACAGAAACGGATTCGGATGAGGATGGCCTGGAATTGATTGGAAATTCAGAACCACGGAGTTCGTTGCGTTTAGTGGATGAAGCGTTGGAATTTGAGTTAGGTGGGCTGGCTGACAGGGATTTTTTTGAAGGGGAGGAGATGAACAATGTGGGCGTGGGGTGCAAACTGGGTCAGAGGGTGAGTTTGAGGAGGATTTGAATGAGTTAGCGGCAAAGTCCTTTGAATCTGATCCTGATATGCATGTTCCCTAAAAAAAGTGAAAGGCGTAAGACAAGAAAAATCTATAGTTATGTTGGAGCGCCGTACTCACTCCAAAATATTTATTTAATTTTTTATGTATATCCTTACCTGGAATTTTAAGGGCATTCTTTCGTCGAGGAGTAGGCTTCGGTGTATCTTGAATAAAAGTCATCCTTCGGTGGTGGCCATTCTAGAACCATTTTTAAATTCGAATAAATGTAGCCAATGGGCAAGATGGATGAAGTTGTCATGTTATTTTAATAATGCTGAGGTGGGTGGAAAAATTTGGCTTTTTTGGGCAGAGGAATTAGAGTTTGAATTGATTTCAATGTCGGATCAACCTTTGAGTGGATGGTTTGTTCATGGGAATTGTCGGGTGCTTGCAACTTTTGTTTATGCCAACTGTTTTCGAGTATTAGAGCTTTGGGGTTTTTTGAAGGGGCAAGACTCTGGTGGACTCCCTTGATTCATTGAGGAGATTTCAATATAATTAGAAATGATAGTGAAAAGGTGGATGGGCTGTTGCAGGCCTCTCGTGCGAAGAGAGAATTCAATGATTGTATTCATGAGTGTGCTTTGCTGGATCTGCCTTGTGAAGGTAACCGGTTGTCATGGTATAATGGGAGCTTAGGTGGTAGACGAATTTGGGCTCAGTTGGATAGAGTACTAGTGAATCTGCATTTTTTGAGTTGCTTTAGGAGTGGTTCGGTTTCATATTTGCCAAGAACATCCTCGGATCATGCTCCGATGTTGGTAAGGATGGTTAGAGAGGAGATATTGGTTGCTCGGCCTTTCTGGTTTCTTCGTATGTGGGGCTCCCATGAGAAGTTTATTCCTCTAGTGCAGTCTATTTGGAACTCTAATATTGAAGGGTGTGCTATGTTTCGTATTAGTAGGAAGTTGAAGGCACTCAAAGGTGCTTTGAGATCATAGAACCAGGAGGTGTTTGGTCGCGTTGATGTGGAATTAAAAAAATTGGAGGAGCGCATTGTTGCTTTGGAGATTGATCTTTCTCGGAATTTTAC
The DNA here is from genome assembly GCA_022457165.1 of Juglans mandshurica. Classification (NCBI taxonomy): domain Eukaryota; kingdom Viridiplantae; phylum Streptophyta; class Magnoliopsida; order Fagales; family Juglandaceae; genus Juglans; species Juglans mandshurica. The sequence goes on along the minus strand of CM039633.1, from coordinate 5,854,855 downwards.
ATCTCAGACGGAGGTTGAGTTACTGACGTACAAGCAAGAGCATATTAAATGGCTTCATCAAGAGGAGATATTAGCATGTCAAAAATCAAGAGTGAAATGGCTTGCTGAAGGAGATTCTAATACAAGTTTCTTTCATACTTCATTACGGGTTAAGAGATAGAGCAAAATAATTCAGAGGATGCAGCTTGAAAACGGTGGAATGTTGGATTCACGAGATGCAGTGCATGAGGGAGTAGTTTTATTTTTCCAACAGCTTCTTGCGATGACGCCGATTGAAAGCAATCTGGGGGAGTTGGAATTGATACAACCGGTGGCTTCTATGGAGGAGAATGATGCTTTTATGTGCTGCCCCTTCTATTGAGGAGGTTACGCAGGCTTTATGGTCTATTCCTGCAAATAGTAGTCCAGGTCCAGATGGATTCTCGGCTAGTTTTTTCATGCTAGCTTGGGATATTGTTAAAGGTGATCTTTTGGAGATGGCTAAGGATTTTTTTGAAGGGAAATCTCTTTCTACTTTCTTTGGGGCGACCAACTTGGTTTTAATTCCAAAGGTGGAGGAACCTGTGGGATTTAGCCAATTTCGCCCAATCAGTCTTTGCTCAATTGTTTATAAAATAATGTCGAAGATTATGGTTTGTCGTTTGGCGCCGATCCTAAATAAAATTATATCTCCGGAACAGGCAGCGTATATTCCAGGTAGAAGTATTTTTGAGAATATTTCATTGGCTCAGGAATTGGTTCAAGGCATAAATAGGAAAGTGAGATATGGCCAAAACTTATGACCGTGTTAACTGGAACTTTCTCTTAGAAATTCTGCGTCGGTTGGGTTTTCGGAAAAGTGGAGAAGTATTGTGTTTAACGCTATTTTATCTCCTTTTTATTCAGTAATGCTTAATGGATGTGTTAAAGGATTTTTTAAGGCGTAGCGTGGACTTCGTCAAGGTGACCCCCTTTCTCCTTATTTATTTATTTTATCTGAGGAGATTCTCTCTCATATGCTTCACAAAGAGTACCATATGGGTCGTATTAAGCATTTTCATCCAGGAGGAGGAACCTCGATTTCCCACTTATTTTATGCGGATGATATACTGATTTTTGCAAATGGAGGAAAAGCATCTATTCGGAATCTTATGGGAGTCTTGCATCGGTATGAACTGATGTTCAGACAATTGATGAATCCGAGTAAGTCTTCGATGTTCTTTTCATCATCTATATCGACTGATCGTAAAAGCGATTTGAAGTTAATGTTAGGTTTTGCGGAAGGTAGTTGGCCTTGTACGTATTTGGGTGTTCCTCTATTTGTAGGCCGGATGAAAATTCGCATGTTTGACTTATGTTTGGCAAAAATACAGAAGAGCTAGCTGGGTGGAAGAGTAAGCTTCTTTCTTTTGGTGGTAAAATTGTGCTTATCAAGCATGTTTTGAACAGTATGCCTATTCATATGCTTTCATTACTGAATTTGCCAAAATGAGTGTTATCGACAATCAAGAAAAAAATGTTAGATTTCCTATGGGGATTTTCAATGGAGATTAAAAAAAGGAAGTGGGTATCTTGGTGGAAGATTTGTTTGCCGGTTGAAGAGGGTGGGTTGGGTATTCGGGACTTTCAGGAAGTCCAAGAATCCTTACTTATGAAATTTGCGTGGAAATTAATTAAAGAAAAGTCGATGTGGTCGAATTTCTTTTCTACCAAATATGTGGGAAATTCTCATATTTTTTCTATTATGCAGCTTCGAAAAGGGTCAAGATTCTGGAAGGGTCTCATGGAGAGAATGTCGAAAGTTATAAAGCACTCAAGATGGATTATTCAGAATGGGCATGCTAAGTTTTGGCTGGATAATTGGCTAGGGGAGGGGCCATTGATCGCAGCAGTCCCTTTGGTTGGCAATCGTGATCTGCAGGTATCGGAGGTTGTTACGGAAGCTGGACCGAATATGCATAGATTGAGGGATTTAGTCCTAGAAGAGATATGCAGTAAAATTCAGGAGTCTGGCATGCGTTTACGGCAGGGAGAGGATATTTGTATTTGGGAGCCAGCGATTGATGGTGAGTTTAGTACAAAATCAGCTTGGGAGTTAATTCGAAGACATGTGGAAGTATGTCCTTGGAAGAAATGGCTTTGGAAGAATTGGGTTCCAAAAAAATTATCTTTCTTTGTTTGGTGTGCTATGAAGAGGGCAATCCCGGTTGATGATATTATCCAGCTTTTAGGCATTCCACTTGTTTCGAAGTGTGAGTGTTGTGTTCAATCGAGATTCAACATTTATTATGTGAGGGCGAAGGTGCTAAGAAAGTGTGGCAATATTTTGCAGAAGCATGTTGTATGAGAATGTCACAGATCCGAAATTGGGAGGGAATGATGAGTTTTTTGTGGCAAAAAACATCCTTGTCAACGCAAGTGGGGTGGCTTCGGGGGGTTCTCCCTATTGTGATTTCTTGGGCACTTTGGCGAGCTCGGTGCGCGGCAAGAATGGAAGGTATTACTTTTAATCCGGAGAATATTATTCGTGTTGTTAAAAGCTTAATTAGAGATCTCTCTAATAAGATTACAAGTTTTCGTAAAATGGGAGTTAATGACTAGGTCATTTTAGAAGTGTTAGCTTGTCGGATTGTCCCTCTTGATGAAAGGCGAGTAAGATTATTTGCATGGCAACCTCCAAAGAGAGGGCGAGTAAAACTAAAGAGTGGTTTGGATTCATAAATAAGTTGAGATGAGTTGAGATGGTTTATAAATAGTAGAATAGAAGTTGAATTATTTATTACTTTTTGTGTGAGAATTTGGGAAAGTTATTTTGAGATTTGAAAAAGTTAAATTGTTTATTATATTTTGTATAGAAATTTGGGAAAGTTGTAATGATGAGATGAAATGAGTTGAGGTGGGTTGAGGTGGGTTTTGAATGCAAACGACCCCTAAATGTAGATGGAGGTTCTTGCGGGAATCCAGGAGATGCTAGTGGGGAGGTATTATTCGGAATTACCAAGGGGGAGTAGTGGCGGGGTTCATGCATTTTTATGGTCATGGCATAAACATTGCTAAATGTAGAGCTCTTCTTGATGGGCTTCGGTTGTGTAGAGATATGGGATTGCGAGATGTATTAGTAGAGACGTACTCTTGATTTTAGTAGGTTGGTTGGCTTCGGATGTGAGCAAATATTAGTTTCTTTGGGATTTCTGTGAGGAAATTAAGGCTATTGCTTGTGAATTAAATGTTCGCTCTAGGCATATTTTTAGAGAAGCAAATATGGTGGCTGATTGTTTGGCAAAGCAAGGAACTCAAGGTATGAATTCTGATTTTTGTGACGTTGATCTCTACCCAAGACTGATTCGGGGTTTGATTCGAATGGATAAACTAAGTATCCCTTATCTTAGACGTTGAGAGATTGCTGGTATGGGTGGGATGTTATTTTTTGTGGATTTTTGGGGCATCAGTGTAGTGTTAAGTTTGTGGAATTTTTTGTAAGTCCTCTTGGAATGTTTTTCTGTTTTACAGTATTCCTCCACCATAAGTGAAGGTTTTTTTAATAAAAGTGGGTAGGAGTCACTCTTGGACATGTGACCTCGACTCTTAAAAATAAATAAATAAAAAATAAATATAACCTATCATGGCATGCTTTCAACCTCAAATTTAACACTTAAAGTTTATCCAAGACATTAGTGAATCATATAAAATCATATTAAGACATGTCATAGCTAAAAAGTCAACCCAAAGTAATTTATTCATTCAATATTCCCACATTGACTCAGTTTGCATTTATCATGGTAATCCTCAATAAAACTCAATTAAAATTTCATTCTCATGCTATAAATTAAAGCGTAACATGCTATGCTAACACTAAACAAAAGATAGGGCAAGGTTACTTATAAAAATCGTGGCCCTTGAACTCCCAACACAACCTCTCTTCAAGAACTCTCTCAAACACACTCGATTTCACACTTTCTTCACACTAAGAGGGGATGACTCTCAAGAATTCAAAAGAAAGCTTTGAGTTGTGGTGTGAGGAAGTGAGGGGTAAAGGGGGCTATTTATAGGGTTCATTGGAGGGGTAAGAGGCATGGAAATGGTGAGGCTTGGGATTGGTGGAGATGGGCAATGGAGTGATGAGTGCCAAATATCAGATTGTGTCATCCTTGTATAGATGAATAGTGTTCAAACTCCCATCATTTATACATTTTTAGGTGTTGCATTGTGTGTAAGGGTGCAGGTGCTACCATGGTTCAGAAAATCAAAACAAAAATGAAATAGATGGCAAGTGAGGTCATGCTAGATGTCGTCGGGTAGGGGTCTTCAAAGGCTAGCCAGATTTCATCACCCATCTATCCTATCTTCATGGCTTTGTCTTGCAAGTATGATGACTCCTTTTGATGGCTTTTTCAGGTGGTTGATGAAGGGTAGAGGGATTGGCTACCAAATGATCATTTAGGAGCAAGTCAGGGAAGGGGGTGAAATGAGGGTGGTTGCCAAGTGACCTCTGGTGTTAATGCCAATCGGTTTTGGCATTTCTTTAGGGAAAATTGGTCAATAATCTTATGAGTACTTGAGGGACCTCTTAGGGATTGGAGGGAAGAGGTGGTGGCGTGTGAAGGTTGCTCAATAAGGAGCAAAAAATCTTTGAAGAACTAATGTCATTCGATTTGCATCCAACTACGCTTCCTAGGGAAATAGTTGGGTTTCGGTTTGGTTTCTTGGAAGTATTTCGCCCCTTGCTAGGTCTTGTCCATGAGTGATGTGGTTAGGCATGAATGGTGCAATTGCTCTTGAAACATTGGTGGAAGTGGCGTGGGTTAGGGGCTAGTTTGATGAAGTGCATATTGTTGTTGCACCAATATGTCAATTGGTAGTTATTTGGGCATTGACATGACTTTGTTCCAATGGACAAATGTTGGGTCAATCGTAACCTTCTATGTTAGTCTAAGAACAATGCATATTAATAATAAAAACAAAAACTTGCAGATCATAAATGTGAAGAAAATATTTTAAAGAAAACCATGCAAAAATTAAGATTTGAGATTACCACTTATAGATGAGATGAATAGTATTTCTTAACTCAAGTTAGGGCCGTGTGGTTCATCTTGGGCTTAAGTTAATCGTGATTTGAATAGTTAGATGAAATGAAATGAATTTATGAATAGTAATGATATAATTTATAAATAGTAATAAAATTTTTAAATTAAAATGTATGAAATTTTAAAAAATAAGAGAAAAAGTTAAATAGAAATATTGTAATGATTAGATAATAAATCGATAAAAATATTTGAATATTTAAAATTAAAAAGTATTTGTCGTTTGGATATTAAAATGAGATGGAATGAGAGCTATCCAAACCAGTCATTAGTACTCCATGTGATTCTGCACTCTTCGAACTAGATGTATCAAGAAACTTGTGATGGAGAGAGCATGTAAGGGTCAAGGACGAAATTTTAAAGCAATGGCAAATCCTGCTCTAAAGGAATAGCGCAACATCTCAAGTTCTCACCAGTCTCTCAAATCGGTGCTGACATTCACAATTCAAAGGAACAGCATAACTTACAATGCAAGTGAAAATTACATATTTCCCCAATCTCCAAAGGCTTCAGAAACAATATGCCTTGACACACAAGCCAACAGCCATGTAAAGCCCATATATATTTTTTTTTAACCAAACCTCCCACTCATAGTCATAGTAAATCCGTGACCGAAGCTGATCGAGAATAAATGCTACTCCTTCAAAATTCAGGGCTACCTTCGACATTCAGGGAAGTTAAATTGAACTATCATGAAATGTATTTTTCCTGCTGCTCCTGAAGAATCCTTGCTGAAGACTTTGCATCCAGATATAGTGCACTCACTTCCTCAATATCCCCCTATATATCAAACAGATACAAGCAACTTACTCAGGTGGTTTTTTTTTATTATTATTATTATAAATATTGTGGAACAATTTTCTGTAAGCTTTTAAATCAACTGTCCAAGCACATACACTACGGATGAAAATCGTAATTACCTTGAAAATTTTGTCTCGACCGTTCATTTTTGACACAATACTGGCAGGCGACATCAACTGAACTGCATGCCTGATTTAATAACACAAGTGTAACTAAATACCCTTCAAGGGATGGGTCTCAAAAAACTCTTAACAGCAGGTCTAAAGATTAAGCCAAACCTTAATGATGCTCGTTGTCCAATGTCGCCAAGGTAAGCCAAACTTTCATCATCTACAACCAGGTCCTCCACGTTTGCACGAAGAGCTAAAATCTGCCAGGGAATACGACCAGAAATATCAGCATGTGGTCAATGATAATATGCTCAAGAGTCAAGAGTTGCAAAGAATTTTTTTTTTAAAGGTAAGAGTTGCAAAAAAATTTTAGGTAATAACCTTTATCATGTCAGCAATATCGTAGTTCTGTGTTCGAATAATCACCAACCGGTCCAACAAGTCAACAGGTATGCCATGAGGACTACTCATATCAGTCCCTCTGCATGGTAGCATATCCATGTTCAGAAATTAAAACACCACAGTCAACTAAGTCCAAGTGAATAGGGAATTGTGAAGCAGTGGCCAACAGGGCCCACGTACAATACATTATTGATTGTTCATTATTGATTTTGAACAAAAAGACCAAAATAGTTACATGACAAAGAATATTTAGCACTGTATAGTTCTCAAAACCGCTGAATTACTTTATTTCAAGTACCTTACTGCAGTATTACCAACTCAAACGATTAAAATACATGTAACCATGCAATCCCGTAATTGTGATATAGTAGATTTCCATGGCAAATATCATCTAGCAGTTGGCCTCATCATTTTAAACGTTTTACAAACCCATGTATGCAGACTGCACACAATACCTAGTTGCTAAATTCTTTGTTCCTTAGCACCTGACAACACAGAAAGCCAAAGAAAATATCCCTAATTTGCTCCAAGCCATTACAAGATATTAAAGGCGGTATAGTGCTAAGAGTTTGCGATGCTTTCTTTAGTTGATTGGGTTGTAGTACCAAGTTTGACGTTTTAACAACAGATCTAGCTTCGTAGCAAGGAAGGCCAATAGTTAATTTTATGACGCAGATGCAAAAATTATTTGTTAAGGCCAGAATGAAGGTGAAGTGTTGACATATCCAAGAACTATATCAAGCATTTTTATTAGGGTGGCTCTACAGCCACCGCTCCCAGTCCCGCTGGGAGCCACACATAGTGTAAAATGTAGTGTTTTTTTATTTTACTTTTTTATACATGTATTTTTTTAACACTATAAAATATTTTTTAAAAAAATAAAAAAAATTATAATATCATTAAAAAACACTTACTTAATGACTAAGTAAAAAAAAATATATTAAAAAAATTAAAAAAAAATAAAGCGGGACCGGGACCAGGACCCGGAGCGGTGAGAGTAGCATTATTCTTTTTATTATACAGTTGAGTGCATTCAATTTCTGAAAAACTTTTCTGACTTGTGAACGGTGACTCCCATATTCTTACTAAGGTCCACAATATGATCTAGGCAGTGATCTCAAAAAAAAGAGTTTCATACCTTACGTTGCATATTCCTCTATTCGTAGCAAATATTACTATAGGGGATAGTGAGCTCTCTAATGCACGATTCAAGTATGAAAAGCATTCCATATCCAGCATGTGTACCTGAAAATCATGGCTTATAAATAAACAAAAATAAATTAAAAATCATGTATATAAAAGATGGAAAGAACATGATGGACAAAAGAACCTCATCAATAAATAGAACTCCAGGGACAAGTTCTGCTACACCCTCATCAATATACCGGTTAACAACCTGTTGTTACAAAAGAAAAATCATTAAAATCTATCTTCAATCATGCATAGGTGCTGATCTTGTATATGTCCTGTGTACTTGAGCTATGCCTACTTTTCTGATCAATAAAATTCTTCTGTACAGATCAAGAAAAAGAATACGTCTTCAAAGCTAGATATGGATATAATTTAGAACTACCATAATTCTTTTGAAGATAAAACATAGATCATGTTAACACCCTGGAATTTTCATATCAATCTGTGAAGTATCGAGAAACCAATTTTGACTTGAGAAAGGCCTTTCCCAATGCAATCAAAGAAATTCTTCAGGAACTTTATATGACCAGCTAACCAAAATATAGGAATCTATCCAAAGAAATACTATCTGGAAATTCATATTTCACATAAATCGATGAAGAAGTACCTTATTAATTTCTTGTCGTAACTTGTCAGTGATTTCAGTTTTCCTAGGTTTCATCATCTGACCCATTAGAGATAGTATATCTTGCCCCCCTTGAGGACGTGCATTTGCAGCATCTAGATCATGTAGTGTTACATCCTGTTAGAAAATAGATAAGCAAAAAACAAAACATCAACATAGAAAGCCGGCTTTGCCTTATTCTTTGATAAATAAAGTTTGTTTACCTATAAAAAAAAAACACAGAAAGCTGGCTACATCTAGAAAAATACTTTATAAACCTTCTGACAATGAGGAAGTTCGATAACAATAGATGACATCAGGATAACATCAGTAAACAAAAGAAAATTTTATCAGAATCAAAGAGTATATGGAACTGAAAGCAACTTTTTTACGTTATCCTTTCCCCTTGTTCTTTCCCTTTTGCTAAGTAAAACTAGAATGTGACCTATCCAACTTCAGCCTACCCCCTTCAGCACTCAGAATAGCCCAGAGGTCACCAATCCATTTGGAAGCTCAACAACTTACTTAAGCCAGCAAGAGTCACAAGGTGATAAGCTTGTGATATGAATAAAATTCCAGCATCCTTGGATGGGCTGCAGTTTTCAAGCCTGACTACCCACAAAGTCTCTGGGGTCAGCGTGTTTTATCAATAAAAATTTCAGAGACGATTTTTCCAAATTGTTTAAACACATATGCAACTCAGATTTTAATTACATTGAGGCAAATGCTTCACGCATATACTAGGCATTTGCTCATCAACTTTAAGGAATACCAAATCTGACTGGCAGTCAAAAATGGAAGTGTGAAGTGTGCGACTATCTTGATCTGGTATGGAACACAGTCAGGAAATGTCCAAGACTATGATAAATTAGCACATCATCTATGATTCTGAAAAACATATGACATACACAAAATAACCAGCAGCTGAAGGAAAACAGACCTGAACTATCTCCTTCTTTTTGTGAACCTCTCCTTTAGGGAGTGGAACATACTCTTCTGCCTCAAGGTCAAATTCTGTAGCAAAAGCATCACTTCTTCCCACCCTCTTTACTGCCCCACTATTTGCTTCAATATATATAACATCACCAACAGCAACCTGCAACATGCACCGGGTAAACCAAAAGTGATCAAACTATACTCAAATATTTAATTAGATTCTAACTTTGAACCCACAAGAAGGAGAGGGGAGAATGGGAATCAAAGTGGCAATAAATCAGAGTGCAAGGCATGAATGATCCTCGGTAAGAAATAAATATATATTTTTTATTGGCACCGGGTATCCAAGAACAGCGTCCCAACTAATCCCAGGGGTACAAACCCTTGGCAAAGAGTTTCCCGCAAGTGCACATCGGGTAATTCAAGGGAAAAATCTCCCAGTCTAATAGCCCCTAGAGATTGTTTGCACCTAAGGGGATTTGAACCTTAGACCTAAGGGGAGCATGCCCCCAAGCCCAAGGCCTTTACCACTTGAGCTAACCCCTAAGAGTTCAGTAAGAAAGTGCTATTATTATTTATTTCTCAGTAATAAATAAATAATAATAGCCAACAAGGAAAAAAAACAACCGCAAGCACATTTTGCAATCTGTCGAAAATATATGAACATAATCATCAACAAACTTGCATTCAACAGCTTCACAAAGGGACTATACAAAGAAGAAAATAAGAAAATCAAAGGAATAGAGAAGTATATTTTTATGCCGTACAAGGAAAGCTAAGAGATAAAAGGACCTTACCTTTTCTTTAATCAAGGCATCGTAGATGGTTGGGTCCAACTTCAGTTGCTTGGTTCCTTTCACAGTTTTTAATCCAATGATCACATGGCTAATGCTCTTACCATAGCCACCTGTCATGCTCTCAGTTTCTTCTGGGGAGAGTTCAGTCACCTATGAAAAGACTAGAAATACATCAATAACTGAAAAAAAACGGGGGGAGATGGAGATTTTAAAACTACTCAGATTATGGTGACATCAGAAAAACATCAAAGCAGCGTTACTATAGTAGCTTCTTGCCTCTCCTTCATAGACTTCTTTATTTTCCTTGATACGTAGACCAATGGCCCGTCGAAAATTTTCCATCAAAACCTCAGTTTTCTTTACTTCTGATGAGTATACTTCAGATCCAACCATTGGGCAGAAAGGGACCTGAAAATATCAATGAAAAGTCTCCTTAATAAGCTTGCAGGACAGCAACCGTGTAATATCAAATGAAAACAAAGACATCATCCAAAAACATGGATAAAGAGCCCCCACTGAGAAACATTGAAATTTTGTGAACTTCAATATAAAAGTTCAAGCAATTACCCAGAGAAAATATGAGACGTACCTTGCTCCCAAGCTCCTGGGCTATTCCAAGGGCCAGGGCTGTTTTTCCAGTACCAGGAGGTCCAGCGAATAAAAGTGCCCGGCCAGCCATCTTCTTCTGCCGTATCATATCAACAACAAGACCAGATGCTTCCCTTGCCTCTGCCTGACCCACAAATCCGGCAGCCAAAGGTAATGCTCTTCCATTGGCCTGGAAAAGGAAGGACCAAAAAGAAAGGACTACTTGTGAGGATTACTTGTGGAAATTTAGGGACTGAGAAACGATAAGCTGAGTTTAAACATTATAAAACAGAGCTTATAGGTAGACATAGCATGAATTCCCGCCTTCCCACCAAAGAATTAGCAATGCCGATAAATATGTGACAAAAAAATCAAGGCGGCCCAATAGTTCAAATAGTTCTGAAGTGACCATGAAATTAAAAGGTTGATAAGAATCAAATGCACACTAAAACCCTAAACCCTTCGGAATTTTTTTCCCCTTAAGACCTTTTTGACAAAAACATGTCATTTTTCTACGAAAATTATGGAGGAATGCAAACTAGAGAGAAAGAGAGTGAGTACCTCGAGGCCAAGACCTTTGATATGAGTATGTGTAGCAATGCGCTGCTTCTTTGTCGTGGACTGAACCTCTTCTATTCTCACTTTATCCATCTCTCTCTCTCCCTCTCTCCCTGTGACTGCGCGAGATTTTTTAGGGTTAGGGTTTTGTCCGTGAAGAAAGAAAGAACAGATACAGATAGACACCGAGCCACCGAGGTGCTGCGACGGACCGAGAAACCGACCCACCGAGGTGCTGCAACGGAGCGGACTTGAAGCCACGAACTGGAAGCCAAGAACTGTGGCGGGAGCTTGAACCTGAAGCCACGAACTGGAAGTCTGTGAATGGAGATGGCAGGGCCGCTGGGCAGAGGAATTAGGCTAGGAAAAGTGAAAACTGGAGAAATATCGAAGGGAAGAAGAAAAGGGTTTCCGATTTTACAAGTTCACCCATTCATTTTTCAAGTAATTTCCAAGCTGCCATTTAGCCTAGTTTCGGATCTAAATTCGTGTTCCGACCGAAATCCTGGAATTCGAATTCGAGCCGAAACAACCTGTTACACCATGCTGATTATTCTCCCTCCACCAAAAATTGGTCATTTCGATCGGGTAAACTCATCTCATCTCATTATTATAATTTTTTTAAATTTTTACACAAAATATAATACACAAAATATAATAAATAATTCAATTTTTTCAAATCTTAAAATAATAATAATATTGAAAAATAATATTCTAACAATATTTTTTTAACTTTTATTTTTCATCTAAAACTATCTCATCTCTTAATCCAAATCAGCTCTAAAAACGTTCCATTCCAATCAGAATGGACAATTAGCCATTCCGATTAGTACGGAACTTTTTTTTTAATCAAAACATCATCTTTCATATATTAGTAAACTAGACATTACAATACTTATCTTGTAAAACAACAGAAAGAAAAGAAAAGAAAAGAAAAAAAAAAAAGGGTCATCCTCTATCCAGACCAGCTCCTCACTAGAATTTACAGCAAATTGTGCAAGATAGTGAGCTACTCTATTCCCTTCTTTATACGTGTCTTTAAGTATCCAATTTGGATGTATACAAAGAATTTCTTTAATGTCTTCTATAACTTGTCCATGTCATTCCCAGCATTCCTCCTTGTTATTTACATCTTTAATCACCCCCAATGAATCACTTTAAAATATTACCTTCTGTATATTAAGTTTTGCACATAAGTAGAGGGCCCTCCATAAAGCAGTAGCTTCAACAAGCACAACATATTGAATTCGATCTTTTGGCATATACAAAGACATCTGCACATCTCCCTCCTCATCTCTAATAACCACTCTACCCCCATACTTCTTTGGTTTGCCTTGAAAGCAACAACCCAATTTACTTTTACATAGCCTTCTCATGGAGTTTCCCATTTAACCAACCTCCTCTCCACTGCAGCTGCCTTGAAAGCACTAAACTCTCTCTCAACCCATACATCCACAGCTGCAAGACAGCTTCATAAAGCATGGCATACAGTTTCAACTTCCCTTAAGCAAATAGGACATATTGGCTTTTCGACCACTTTCCTTCTGTACAGGTTCTTATTGGTGGGAAGGCAATTGTTAAGAGCCTTCCATAAGAAGTTTTTAATCACTCCCGAGGTATTAAGCTACCACTGCTCTCTCCACCCTTCTTTAAGCTTTCTCCCATCATATGACTCCCTTTTCAATTCATTCTTCTTGCTTAGCTCAAGGTGATAGTCATTCCTTACACTAAAGCACCCATTTTTCGAGTAAGCCCAAATTCTCTTGTCCTCCAAGCTAGTGTGACTCAAACGAATATTGCATATTACTTCAGCTTCCTCTTCATTAAATGTATCCTTCACTACCTCAATATCTCAATTACCACCATTCCCTAACAACTCCACCACCTTTGCTTTAGCATTCAAATGCTTAATGGGAGACTGCACTCGATGAGAAGGTTTATTAGGCAGCCATTTATCTTCCCACACTTTTATGTTCAAACCATTGCCCACTCTCCATACAAGCCCTTCCTTAAGCAGTTTCAAAGATCCTCAAATACTTCTCCAAATCATGAAAGGACCATAGCCCAGCTTAGAACTCAGCACATCAAAATTCTTTTAATACTTAGCCTTTAACACCATAGCAACAATAGAATCTGGTTTAGTGACAATTCTCCAACACTGCTTTGTTAAAATAGCAATATTGAAACTTTCCAGCTCTTTAAAACCAAGACCCCCAACCATATTTGCAAAACCCATCTTCTCCTAACTGGCCCATTGAATCTTCTTCTCATTATTTTTATAACCCCACCAGAATCTGGCCATTAGACTAGATATTTCTTTACATGACCTCTTACCTCTTAGGCAGCTTGAACACACTCATATGGTAGGTAGGTATGGACTGAATAACTTCTTTGAGAAATACTTTTTTGCCAACAGGGGATAAGAATTGATTTTTTCAATTGTTAATCTTGTACCAAACTCTGTCTTTGATCCCCCTAAAAGTGTCATAACAGGCTCTTCCAACCATAGTAGGCAATCCCAAATATTTTTCACAACTACTTCGCACCCTTGCCCTTAGATCTTGCACAATCCTTTCCTTATCTTCCTGTCTAACTCGATAGCTAAACATCATAGTGGTTTTTTGTAGATTCATGCACTGACCAGAAGCTACTTCATATACCCTTAAGATTTCCTTCACTTTCAACCATTCTAACCACTTAACTCTTGCAAAGATAATGCAATCATCAACAAATAGGAGATGAGAAACCCTTATACCTCCTCTTGCAACAGTCACCCCTCTTATATCACCCTTAACTTCAGCTACATTAATAAGACTGCTAAGACCATCAGCACATAACAAAAACAGGTAAGGGGATATTGGGTCCCCCTGCCTAATACCTCATGAGGGATATATAACATCTTCAGGTCTCCCATTCACCAACACAACATAAGATACATATGTTATACAGTTCATAATCAACCCAATCCATCTCTCCCTAAACCTCATTATCTGCACGACAGCTTTCAAATAGGCCCATTCAACCATGTCATATGCTTTCGAGATATCTATTTTCCATGCCATACTTCCCCCTTTCCCCTTGGATCTAGTCTTCATCGAGTGCAATGTTTCATAGGCTGCTATCACATTATCCAAAATCAATCTATTAGGAATGAAGGCACTTTGATTTTTAGCAATGATCTTATCCAGTACCAACTTAAGTCTGTTTGCAAGGGTCTTTGAAATTAGCTTGTACAAAACATTGCACAAGCTAATTGGTCTGTAGTCACCAACCTTCTTAGACTCTGAAACTTTTGGTACCAATGCTACATAAGTAAAATTGATGGACTGCTCAAGAACACCCCCATTCAAAAAACTCAGTACTACATTACACACCTTATCCCCTACTGTATGCCAATAGGTCTGATAAAAGCATGCCCCAAACCCATCAGGGCCAAGGACTTTCAATGGACCCATTTGCTTAAGAGCTGCCAAAACTTCATCCCTTGTAAAAGGCTTTTCCAATTCCTCATTCATCTGCTTAGTGACTTGAATCCTAATAGATTGCACCCCTTTTGTCACCTGATTACATGAATGAATTGTTGTTTTATAAACCTCAAAATAGTATTGCCTAAAAGCCTCCACAACCTCCTCATTCCCTTCTTTCAAATATGAATTAGCATCCATAATTGAGGTGATTTGGTTCTTCTTTCTTCTCTGTTTAACAAAAGCATGAAAAAACTTTGTGTTTTTATCTCCTATGGAATACCAATTCCTTTTTGCTCTCTGTCTCCACCTAATATCCTCCTTCTCCGATAACAAACCCACCTTTTGTTGCAACATGTGAAGTTCTGCAGAATTCTTAGGTCCATGTCTATCTTGTAGCTCCTTTATTCTCTTGTTTAACTTTTCAATATCATGGCATCTCTCCACATCCCTTCTTCTGAAAGTGCTGCTCAATTTATCACTACACACTCTCAACATATTATGAACACACACAAGTAGTTTCATGCCAGTCTGAGGAGTATCAGTCCAAGTTGTTCTAATTAACTCTTCACACTCATCCTCCCTTATCCAACTTGCCTCGAACTTGAAAGAATGCCGCCTTTTAGAGACAAACCTACTATCCTTCTTCACAGATAGCATGACTGGATGATGGTCTGAACTGCTGGCTGTAAGACCTTCCACTTTAGCCTTCCCAAATATATGAATCCATTCATTGTTAACCACGTTTCTGTCCAACATTTCCTTTGTAAAAGTGTGGTCTGAATGTTTGTTACTCCAAGTGAAAGGGTTGCCACTCATTCCCACATCCACCAGTTTTTTAACTTCTAGAGCTTCTCTAAAACCCATTATCAACTTCTCATCTCTTCTGTTACCCCCCCTCCCATTTCTCATTTTGTGATAGCAACTCATTAAAATCCCCAACTACACACCATGCCCCTCCATCTGGTGGATTCAATTGCTTGAGAAGCTCTCATGGCTGCCACCTCTTGCTTGTATCAGGGTGTCCATAGAATCCAGTAAAAAACCAGCTTCCTTGTCCCCCTCCTTTAACAAAAGTACTGACATGCTACTGTAAATAGCTCTCTATTACAACATCATCCTCCAGGTCCCAAAACAAGGCCAAACCACCTCTTCTCCCCAATGGATTAATTGCCAAATACCCTTCCATCCACAACCTCCTTTTTAATTTTTCAACAGCAGCTACTTTTATTAGTGTTTCAATGAGAAACACAATTTTGGGTCTTTTATTCTTCACCAAAAAGTAAAGATCCTAAACTATCCGAGGGTTCCCAAGCCCTTGGCAGTTCCAACATAGAAGATTCATAATGCCAGGTGGTGCTACGCAGCAGCCTCCACCCCTCGTCTGTCATCACAGACCAAAACATCATTGCCTCTCATTTTCTTCCCTTCCACTAGCATTTCACCATCTTCCCCCACATACTTAATACCTCTTTTCACCCTAGAATTTGAGCTAGAAGACTTACCTAACTCAGGCTTAGCTCTAGCCCTTCTCTTCCATCGTGAAGACCTTGTGCAATCCTGGATCTATCCAACATCATTGGAGCTCAATCTTCTATCAACAGATTACTCTTCTGCATAACAGTATGTACATCAAGCATACTTATATTGGAGCCTATTTTCAACTAATCCACCTCTTGGCCATTAGTCTCCACACAGATTGGAACAAATTGAATCACCTATTCTTGAGGCTTCACAGTCAGCTCCTGGTCTTCAACCAGTTGAAAACTCACATCATTCACCCCATTCCCCTCCTTAACTATCCCTTCCACCCTCTTAGCCCTTTGAACCTCCCCTCCCCATTCTACATCTACATGATTAGGATCTAAAAAATCACTCATCTCCTTTCTTTTTCCTCTCCCTTTCTGCTCTCCAACCTTAACTGCTCATTTTCTAGTTTGAGGCAAAGCTCTAAGCCAAACACCATACTGGCCAGCATTTCCCTCACTCTCCTTACAACCATCATTTTCATGGACAATTCTTCCATAGTTAAAGCATAGCCTAGGTAACTTTTCATACTGAAAAGGTACCTAACTTTTCCTTCCATTCACAATGATAGTCCTACCTCGAGCTACAGGTCTTCTAAGATCACATTTCACCTTCACCCTCAGACACCTCCCCCAAGCCAAGCCATCCTCCTGCACATCAACCTCCATAACCTTCCCCATTGAACTCCCAATTAATTCTCCCATTTGCTTATTCATGTAACTCAAATGCAGATTTAACATTTGCACCCATAGACAAGCATGATCGAAATCAAACAAGCTAGGTTGCATTCCACCATCGAAATCAAGAAACACAAATAAGTAATTGTCAAACAGCCATGGACAGCCATTGAGAACTTTCAATTTATCTCGCCGACTAACAAAGGTAATCACAAAACAATTACCTCCAATTTCTTGAAATTCCATAGGCTTGCCAACCTTCTAGACTTTCTCCATCATAGATCGAACAATTTCCTTCCCAATCCTGTGTTCCGAGATTACCTTCCTCACCAGACTTCTTTCCCCCTTCAGTTCCATCGAACCATGAACTTCTTTCCCAATCTCAATTGGACAATCCTCCTCATCATTCAGCTTCAATCTCCTCCATCACACTACGCTTGGCAAAGAAATCCTTCTTTACTTAGTACAGGAAATATTTACAAAATCACAAGCATACTATCAAGCTTATTTTTGCATAATTATTACTCTAATTTAATTTTAAAATAATATATATTATTTTATTATACAATTATAAAATAAGCTGTAAATGTATAACTTTCTAATTGTTTATATCTTTTTTTCCTCTCTTCCTAAGATAGACTGTTTATACTAAATTGGCCTTGCTTGATTTATATGATTAATATAATTTATATGATTAATATAAAATATATACAATATCGGTGTCGGAGTCGAAGGGCAATGTTGGAGTCAGAGCCAGTTCAACTCTACCTCTGACTCCAACTCCGACATCTCAGAGGAAAAAAACTCCGACACTGACTCCGACTTGTCGGATTCAAAGCGAAGCTGGAGCAGAGCTGTAGTCCGTGCATGCTTACTTTGGGCAGTCCTCTTGCCCTTCACCTTGCTGGACGGGGGTGTTCTTGAATGTCGGCCAGTAGTAGTGTTAGACAGTCCTATCTTCTGTCCTTTAGTCAGCGTGCGTTGCCCGATTGCTTCCCTTTCGAGTCCCCTGGCCCTCGAGCCCTGCGACTGTTCGAGCCTTGCAGGCCAGGCCTACTTCCCTCAGTCCATTCGGGGATTACCCCCCTCACATCCCCTTTCTATTTAAGGAGCCCATTTAAAAGAGAAGCACAAATATCGTAAATAGTTAAGAGTTCGTAAAGTAAGAAAGATTCATTCAAAATCATAACTCTTTTTTATCAAAATTTAATCCGGAATATGGCTTTATGGCAGTTTTTTCTCCATTTATTGGCAACCAACTAGAACTAGAAAAAAAGTTACAAAGCTGGAAGAAAGTACCTTTGAAATCGATGAGATTACCGGTATTGGTTCAACAACAGAGTTTAACGACAGAAGGACAACTTTGGATGGAATAGAGAAATAGTGACGTTGTTCCCTTGGACTCGGGTTGATTTGGTCGACTGAACCATGCATAGAGAAATGGAGATAAAAATATTATGGTCGGATAATGAGGTGAGATAAGTTGAGTTGAGATAGTTTGTAAATATTAATTGAGAAATGATACTTGCAGTTGTGAGTGTGCAAGTGCCGTGCAGTCGCTTTGAAAAAAGTGAATAAATATGGGACCCACATGAAAAGAAATTAATTTTTTAACAATGGACCTCATTCTTTTTCAAAGCGACTGCATGACGTTTGCGCATTCCATGACTGTATGTAGCATTACTCATATTAATTAGATATTTGAATTGGAAAGAGATGAGTTAAAAATAGTTTAAGTCAAAATATTTTATGAGATTTTAAAAAATGAAAGAGAAAAAGTTAAATAAAAATATTATAAAATTAAAATATAATTTTTTAATATAATTTTTTTTTAATTTGAAAAATTTGAATTGTTTTTTGTATTTTGTTTAGAAGTTTATGATAATTGTAATAATTAAGTAATAATTAGATAAAAAAATTAAAAATTTGAAATTGAAAAATGTTTCTATTTATAATATTTAGATATTGGGATGAGATGGAAGCACCTCTATCCAAATCGGGACTGGGACTGAGGTTTGGATAGTGAGATAAAATGAGATGATTTTAGATAAAATTGAATAAAATATTGTCAAAATATTATTTTTTAATATTATTATTTTGTTGATATTTGAAAAAATTGAATTTTTTTATTATATTTTGTATGAAAATTTAAAAAAGTTGTAATGATAAAATGAGATGAAATGAGATTAGTTGAGTTGGAAAAATTGTTTAATGTTTTGTTCTTCTTCTCTTTTGATGTTATATGCTAATGTGGCAACTCTTAATTGGAGGGCATAAAGAATTTGGTTTGTGCCAAAATATTATAGAAGTTGTTTTTATCTTGTCAAGATATATTAGATCCCGTTTGGATTCAGAGATGAGTTGAGATGATTTTAGATGAGTTGAATAAAATATTATTAGAATATTATTTTTTAATATTATTATTGTTTTAGAATTTGAAAAAGTTTTATTATTTATTATATTTTGTGTAAAAATTTGAGAAAGTTGTAATAAAAAATTTTACAAATTTTATACAATATATTAAATTATAAAATTACGTTTCCTAATAACTCACTTGCATTTATAAAAGAGAGATGCTGAAGAGCAGCTGGAAGCCACATCACACCACAGGTAATTATTATTATTATTATTATTATTATTATTTTCACTCAAGGTGACGCGGATGTTATGCATATGATTGCATTTATATTTTCTCTTTATAAAATTTATTTTTGTTAGATTATTTTTCAACGGAACGCTTGCCTCTTTTCTATATTTCGATGGAGAAGACCAATCTCAACGGATAACGCCCTTCCACTCGCTCGTCCCGAACATCACCAGTCAGACACTGACACTCTCACTCTACATTGCTATATTTTTCTGAAAGATATTTTCCCGTTTGAGTTGGGGAAAATCTGGTTTGCACAATGGATACCCTTTCACAGATCAGATGCTTCACCACCACTTCCAACTTCCCGTTTTCAAGAACTTCTCCAATTCCTCGTTCCAGACTTCCAACAGTCTCTGTCCTACGAACAAGCCCCCGTCCAGGTTACCGAATTGCCTTTCTGCTTTTTTCCTTTTGTTTCAAATTATTCCTAGGGAAAAGGAACACAGAATTCAATGTCTTCTTCCTTTTATCTTTGCTCAGTTTTCTCTGCAAGCAAGTGGAGCCACGACGTGCAGATTTTTTTTTTTTTTAAGATTTTGTCTTTGCAGTAAATTATCTAATTTTCTTGGGGTTTTTTCTAATCATTGCGTGTAGGACTAATAATTAGTCCTATATTTTACACGAGAATTCCACGAAGTTTAATATTGGAGTGGTCACCCACTAATTCTGGGTTCTGAACGGCATTTGGAATTCATAAATTTTTTATATTTAGGATGGTTGATGCGAAAAAAAAGGAAAAAATAAAATAAAATAAAACAATGATTAGAACAGTTTGTTTGTTGTGCAGAAAATATATTTTATGGATAAAACGTGTACAAGAGATCGGGAGTTCTTTCTTCTTACATTAAAGACTTATGCATGAGTTTTTCAGTGATCCCGTAGGCATTTGGGTTATCTTTGAGTTCTGGGACCCGTGTTGTAGTTTTGCCGGACTCGTTTGGATAGTAAGATGAGATGATTTGTGAATAATAATAAAATAATTTGTGAATAGTAGTGATTGGTTTGAATTAAAATGTTTTATGAGGTTTTGATAAATGAAAGAGAAAAAATTAAATAAAAATATTATAAAGTTAAAATATTGTTATAATATAATTTTTTAATATTATTTTTGTTTTAAGATTTGAAAAAGTTGAATTATTTTTTGTGTTTTGTTTGGAAGTTTGGAAAAATTGTAATGATTACGTAATTATTATATGAAAAAGTTGAAGATTTGAAATTGAAAAATGTTTGGATATTGAGATGATGGTGTTTGGATATTAAAATGAGATAAGATGAGATGGAATGAGATATGAGAATTTTGCTATCCAAACCAGGCCTAAATGGTCGGAATTATTTATGTTTGTCATACTTAATCGTGTAGCTTTTAGTTTTATTGAATTGCATTTGCATCCGTGATCGTTGTCCCTAGCTGCCTCTTAGACCCTAGCCAACTTGTCTGCTATAATTATTGCAAGCTGATCTTCTTTTTCTTGATTTTCAGTCAGTGGAGTTGTAGAAGAGGACGTTTTGCAAACGTTTCTTAAGGAGAGAAAATTAAGTGGAGATTTTGTATCAAAAGCTTCTGATATATTTTGGCAGAGTGAGGTCACGCAATTTGTTAATGCTGATGCTGTTGAACCTTCTGCCACTCCTCGACAGGCAGAGCAGGTACAGTGAATTGAACTTGAAAGAATGCATTATGTATTGAGTCAATGTGTTTTTTTTCTTGGGTAAGCAAGTTGTTGACTGTGTGAATAAACAAAAAACTGCAGTTCCCAACCCTCAAACCTTTAAAAAAAAAAGAGGGGAAAAGGTGAAGTACGTCCCTAGATTTCCTTCTGTCTTTATCCATTTTCTCCAGAACCCTCTTTCTGGATTAGTTTTAGGCAAGATTTTAATTAGTGAGTTCATAATGTAAAAGTGGTCAAATGCATCTAGTGTGAAGCATAATGTAATGTTCCATACTAAATAATAAGTGTAGGTGGTATACGAGATTCCACATTGCTTTGGAGGGAGAAGTTCATGCTTTTTATAATGATTCTAATTGGGCTTCAATTGTACCATTGACTAGCCTTTTCAGAGTATGGCCCAAACGTGGATTGGGCTTTCTCTTGGGGCGTTATAAATGGTATCAGAACCTATTTCAACCAAAAGTGTGGGACTTATCGTGCCATCTGTGATGAATTGGCCCAACAAAGACATCGAAAATTTAAGGGGATAGAGATTGTGATACTCCATACTGACTAATTATATAGATGTTATGTGCGAAACAACGTTGCTTGGGAGGGAGAAGTTCTTGCTTTTTCAATGGGGTTCCAATTGTACTATTGACTAGACTTTTTGAAGTATGATTCGGATGTGGTCTAAGCCTTCCCTTGGAGTGTTACAAATGGTATCTGAGCTTATATCAACAAGAAATATGGGAATTGAGCCATGCCATTTTGATGGAATGACCCAACGAGGACGTCGAAAATTTAAGTGAGGGAGATTATGATACCCTATATTGACTGATGAGTGTATGTGGTGTACATTGCTTGGGAGAGAGAAATTCTTGCTCTTTGTAGTGATTCCAATGGGACTTCAATTGTACCATTGACTAGTGCTTTTTATGGCCCAAATGTGGCTTGGGCCTGGACCTTACCTTAAGGCATTACACATAAACCTCGTAAGAATAGCCTGTGACTAAAATTGGTTGCCAATGTACTGAACTTTCAACAGAGGGAAGGTGGTTTCCCATCAAACAGGGGGAAGCACTTAGAAGAACTACCAAAAAAGCAGATATTTATTGCATTTTCTGGTACTTGAAAGCCTAACTTTCAGCTATTCAGCAGGATTATCTTCACTCTTTTTTTTTTTTCTCAATTAAATCTTATGATTGTGACTAGATTTAATGAAACTTCTAATGTGCTTACCTACTTTGGTAGTTCTTTGCCCTTGTATTCTTCTGAAAAATTGCTCTCTCTAATTGCAAAATCTTGCTGTAGCTGTATTTTATAATTATATTTGCGAACACGTAAATTCACTCGCTCTTTAATGTCCTTCATTTAGGTCATTGAAACTGACAATGACGGTGGGTTTTTGAAACTGTCAAGTACCCTTGAATGGGTATCTGGTGACAACTCTGTACCAGAGAATAAGAAAGCCATTGCCAAGGTATGCTTTTAGTTTATTTTTATTATTTTGACTATTACTTTATTTCACCATAAAACCCCACCACCCTGTCCCCTAACCCTAAAAGAAAAGAAAATTTTCACCATGAAAATTGCTTTATAAGGGATATAAAGCAGTTCCTTCATAGAATAATTTTTTTTTCTAGTTGTAACTAAATTATATGTGCAATTACAGGCATCAAGGGATGACAGTGAAAGGAGGAGGATACTGAACCTTCTCGAATATGAAGCGGTATGATACTTTTTTGGACTCAGTAGGTTCCTTTATTTTTTATGCAAAGCCAGTGTTCTGGTTTTCTTTCTTTTCGTCGCTGAATGCATTTTATTATGGTCACATTTGCTGTATATGCATCTGAGGTTTTTTCTTTTGAAAGCAGTTTACTTTGGTAAAGTCAATGATTTCTGAGTTTTTTTTCTGTTTAGTTTATCGAGTGTGTAGATTAGATTTACTATGTTCACATGAGAGTTTTTCCTTCACTGTCTGTGCAACTGGACCTTTTCAATTTTTTTTTTCCTTTTTGTTTGTAGCTTGTTTAAAATTATATATGACTTTTTCCTCATGTCTAACCATGGAACTGAATGGCCTTCTACTGCCAAGTCACCTTGCCTGCTCAGGATCTGTGGAAAATTCTTTGCAGGGCACGTAGGACTAAAATTCTACTGCAGAACTCTGTGTCAACTTATTGTAGTTTCCTGAAGTCAACTAGGATTCCACCAGTATTTCAAATGCGTGTTCACTGTTCACTATTTCTAATGTCAAATTATGATGGTATGAACAAAAAAAGATACCTGTAGTTTAGCTGTGAAGATTACTCTGAAAACAAAAAAAGATACCTGTAGTTTAGCTGTGAAGATTACTCTGAAACACATCAGGTGATATTTCTATTCGGAGCTACTGTTGTTACACTTTTACCATCATGAGTTTCAGAATAAAATAACGAGTAGTCGTCAGCTGCACTTCCACTTTAAGTTGTTGCTTCCTTTTATTACTTTGTGTGAAAATGAAAACATTCTCCAAATTGCCGGGAGAAGGCCTTGTTGCTATGAGTTTTTTTTTTCTTTTAAATGTGAAGTTGCTTTTACAAAGTATCCACATGGCAACCAGGCCCATTCTGGTTCCTATTATATATTTTTGGGTATGCCCCATTGCATTATAAAATCACAATCCTCCAGATATTGCTGAGTTTACTGATTTTTTTTTTTTTTGCTTTCTCTTATAGATCAAGAGGGAGATGATGTTTTTATCTGTTGGTATTGGAACTGCGTGCACTGGGTATTGTATGATAGCCTTATCAGTCCAGGTAATATTTCCATGGGGAAGGAAATAAAACAAAAAAGAAAAACTAGTTTTCAAAGTCAAGCAATTCACATGCTCTGATTTGTGAGAAAAACAACATCTGCATTTCACTTTCAAAGGTTCTTTTTTATTTCTTAGTGAGTGGGAGGTTCAGCACACTACTCACCAAACACAAATTTTTTTACAGCTTTTATACTATGTCTGTTATGCTTTATTTACTGATATGGTTGGAATGTAAAAACTATTTCTGAAATCTTACTGATAAAAAAAAAAATATGGAATCTTACCACAACATTCCTGAATCATCTTGTTTTAAATCTTTATTTTTAATCCTGCCAGCATTTAAATAGAGCATCCTTTTTTTCAAAAATATTTCTGGAAATAGTATAATTTTTGTGCATAAAGAGTACTGACCTGCTTCTTCACTTCACAGGCAGCTATTAGTTATGCGACAGGAGCTCTTTTCAGGTTGATACCTTTTTGCTTTATATGTTTAGATTGTGTAATTGATTAAACGGCTTGATGACGTTTTCCAAATTTATAAAGACTCCCTAGAATTTGAATTTGACTCAAATAGGGAAAGTTCCAGCAAAGATTGATTGAAATGTCATTCTTTTTGGGTGAAATGTTTAACCTAGCCATCTCTTCAAACATGGACATGAATTATTTTCCTTACACATTTTTGCACATTGAGTAATTGAGTTTTTTTAGTCAGTTGTAGATTTCCTATGGACTTATTGGCATCTGGAACTGAGTCCGATTAATATTTATTTTCACATTGTTTATTTTTTTATGAAAAGGAGCACAAGGAAAACTTCCTGATTTGTTAGCAACGTTTAAGAGCCATGCCCATGCTTATTCTTGTATTTTAACTGACATCATTCTCAGTGCAGTTGCTTGTACCTTCAGCTCTTATACCAACATGCAGACAACCTATCCAGAGAAACTATTCCTCAAGTTTTCCTGCGAAAGAAATCAAAGAAGTACAGCCAAACACTTCTTTCTTGACCTATTCGTTCTCTATCTTCTCCTTTTTTCTGTAGTTGAACATTCTTTTTTTCCATTTTTTGCTTAAACGAACATTTATTCTCCAATTCAGAATTGGAATCAGAAGTGAGGACCTTCAGGATTCGATAGAGAAGTCATTTAAGGGTAGTGGCATTGCTCTTTCATCTCCGAGGCTTGTGATCCCAGCAGCAATATATGGATTGTGGCTCCTGTCTCATCGGTATTTTGGCAATGACTTCTTTGATTTCCAGGTGAACCCTTGGATTATTCCTGGCATCATATAACCTGAATGATCATTAAAAAGCCCTTGAAGCTTTATTAGAAAAGTTTTCATATCTAGTTGTTATGTGTTGATGGCAGCTTCTACCAGCCATGCTTGGGATGTTTGTCTATAAAGCTGCTGCTCTTGTTCAAGTCTATAGAGATAATGAGGACCTGCAATTTGTCTTTCCAGAAAATGGAGATAGCTCACCTAACTGAAATTCTTATCTTACCGTTTCTTGAAGTATATCACTGCATTCATTGGTAACTTGTTGAAAAGAAGAGTTGGATGCTTATTGGCTTCCATATCTAGTTCTTCCCATGTGGAACGCACTGCATATATTCAAACGAGGTAGGTGTTCAATGTGAAGTAACACAATTTTTGGAGCTGGTTCAGGCAGGTTTGGCCTTTTCATGTTAAAACTCTGCAAGTTCTGCTGGTAAGGGGCTAAAGCCTATACTTCTCCAGAAAGAACTGCTCAGTAGGGGTAATTCTTCAATAGTACATCTGTTCCAAACCTAACTGTGGTGCCCAAAATATGTCTGTCAGTTTCCTATATATTAGAGTTTGTTGCTGTCAGAAACTGTTGTGGTTGTGTGATATTTGAGTAATTCTGTCATATACTCTTTCACAATGGTGTAAAATAGATCTTCTTACATGCATCCCAGAAAGATAAGAAAATCCTACCTATCGATGAAATCAAACCTCTGATATCTTTTTGTTTCCAGCATGCGTCAATATGATTTGGTGCAAATCATTCCCAGTGATCTGTACTTATAAATTTTGATCTCTTGCCAATCTATGGTAAAAGAAGCAAGCTTTAATTGTCACAAAATGATATTAATCACTATTGTTCTTTGCTGAGAGTTATTAATAACATTACGAGCTATTGTCTTCTTTCTTAAAAAAGAAAGGGTCGCAAATAGCTAAAAGGTTGTGAGAAATAAAGGATGATATGGTTTTGTTCCCTCGGAGTTTTGTACACATGATCCAAGGAAACTTATTATGATACAAACATTTGAATTATTCAAGCTTTGCAAGTTTGCATGCTCAAGCCTCATTCGTATTAGCTCGATTTGATCTCTATATACTTAATAGATGAGATGTTTCAACATCAACTTTGGTTCAAATATTAAAGTCGCGTTGGTTCAATTTTCTTTAAGCTCATGAAAAAAAAAATGTCATTTAAGCTTATTTGAGGGTGGCTAAAGCATATAGAGAAATTATATTTGCAGTCATAGAGTGTGCATGTTTTGCATACTCCCTTTAAAAAAAGTAAATAAATATAGGATTCATGAAAAAATTATTTTTTTAATGATAGACCCTATTCTTTTTCAAAGTGAGTACATATAGTTTGCACATTTTAGAACTGTATTTAACATTACTCAAACACATATATAGATATTCGATTATTTATTTACCTACAAAGTATGCGTTAGTATATCTTATATATATTTTCACAAATAAAAGATCTTTATATAAAAATAATATATTTAGTAAAAATGAAAATGGTGAAAGTTACTAGGGCTAAGCACCGATTCAATAGGAGTCGGTATGCCCTAATTCCAACTCCGACTCATACTTGACTTCGACTTCGACTTCGACCACCGTAGAATCTGCTTCGACAAGTCGAAGTCAAAATCAGAGTAGAGTCGGATCCACAACCACCCAATCACCGAAATCACCCAAAAAATAAAACCAAAATGCATATGTAAATTCAGATTAAAACCAAAAAACTAAACCCAAAAAAATTGATCGAGACTCAAGAGACATAGATCTAGAGGCAGAGGGTGTTGGTTTCCCGTAGATCTGAGAGAGAGAGTCGAACGGTGAGGGGGAGTCGATCGACGACGCACGACAGGAGAAGATAGAGAGAGGTGACAGGCTGAGTTAGGACCTAGGGCTTCTAGGAGAATTTGAGTGAGATGAAAGGAAAAATCTAATTGTAAGCGATTCTGCGCACTAATACGCACACACATTCAATATAATTGGTCAGAAAGTAGATTTTATTGAAAACAGTGCTAATTTGAATTTAGAATATGAAATCTTTTTAAGCGTTGATGTTGCTTGGGTTATGCCTATGAGGGTGGTGGATTTGTTGGGGTGTTGGCCAAATATGCAAGGTAGTCATCAAGTGGTAGCAGTATGGAAGATGATTCCGTTGTGTATTATGTGGTGTATTTGGACAGAAAGGAACGCACGTTGTTTTGAAGATAAGGAACGCTCAATGACCGAGTTGAAGAATTTTTTTCTCCATACTTTAATGTGTTGGTTTTCTACTATTGTATTAGATGGGGATAATATCCAGGAATTCTTGTCTTTATTTTATCGTCCTTAGAATGTAGCTAGGAGTTCTTATGTATACTTCCTGTGTACAAGGACTACGCATATTTCATTCATATATATAATATTTATCTTTTTACTGATTAAAAAAAAAAGAATATGAAGGCAACAACATTAGTACACAGATTGGTACGCAAACTTGCTTGTATATAGCAAAACTTGAGATGAAAATGAGGGTGAGGTCGCGTTGGGGGGTGGGGTTGGGTAGAAACGTAGTCAGTGTAGTCAAAACGGCTTCATTTTTCATATAAAAATGACGTCTTTTTGCTTTTTTTTTGGGGGGGGGGGGGGTTCAAAACAGCGCTGTTTTGATTGAATTTGGGCTGGGCTGCTCTGGTTTTAGGCTTCTAAACCCAGGCTTTTCCCCTGTTTTGGGCTTCTTCTTCTTCTTTTTTTTTTTCTCTCTCTCTAAACCCTAAACTAAACCCTTTTTCTTAACCCTAAATTTAATTTTAATCTTAATTTTTGTTTTAGCCCTAAGTTTTCCCTAAGTTTTTTTTATTTATGATTTTTATAATTGTTAGTATTGATTATTAGTAAATATTAATTCACTAGTGTCTAATTATATATATATATATTTATAGGTATCTAATTATATGTTATCATACTATAGTTTGTTAGTATTGATCATTCGATTTATAGTTCTTATAATTTTTTTTATCACTCAATTTAATTATTAGTATTGATATTAACAATTACCATTTAAATCAACTTGTACTATAGTGTTTAAATATAATTTATTATACTAGTGTTATTATACATTAGTATTACATTTTATTAACTCATTATACTTGTACTATACTAGTGTCTAACTTATTCATGTTATAGACTTATACTATAGTGTTTAATTAGATGTTATTATAATAGTGTCTAACTTATGTCTAATTTAATTAGATACTAGACTTATTGCAAGTTTATTATTGGAATATAGGAGCATTGAAGAAGTCTCCTCTCTTTTTCTCTCTAGAGAAAATAGGGATGGTAGAAATTGTCTGGTGAGAAAGGAAGGTGATCGAGTCTCGGGTTAGGAGAGTTTGGTCTCTGTTCTGATCTATGAGAGCTATGGAAGGTTTGGAAGCGTCATGGGGTCATCTTAATTTGACGGAAGAGGAAGATGTAGTCATTGATCTTGCAGGAAAGGCCACGACAGAAGTGCAAAAAAATGGTGAAAGGTGTTTGATAGGGAAGATATGGACGGATCGTGCTATCAACAAGAACGTGGTTGAAGCTACCATGGCAAAAGTTTGGAGACTGAGCAAGCATGTAGTGTTTCAAGAAGTGGGATCAAACATATTTACAATTCATTTGCTACTCATGCAGACAAGAAAAGAATTGAGGATGGGAGGCCCTGGTTCTTTGACAATAACATGTTTGTGATTAACTCTTTCGATGGTTTTATACAGCTGAGTAAAATGAAGTTTGATATGGCGTCTCTTTGGATTCAATGCCAAAATTTGCCTCTGGTGGGGATGAACAGAGAGTGTGGGGAGAGGATTGGTAGGTCTCTGGGAGAAGTGGAAGTGGTTGAAGTGGATGATGATGATGTTGGGTGGGGTAACTTTCTTGGTATGAAAATTCTACTGGACTTGAAAAAACCACTAGCTAGAGGTAGAACAGTGGCTATTAATGGTGCAAAATACAGTATCCCTATCCAGTATGAGAAACTGCCTAAATGTTGTTTTAAGTGCGGGAGAATTGTCCATCAGGGGATGAACTATCCTCTGTATGGGCAACAACGTCTGGAAGCAGCACAATTTGGCCCTTGGTTAAGGGCAGAATCTGTCATACGTCTAAGGGTGGTGAAGGAAGGGAGAAACTTCAATCCAATGGGGCACAGGTCAGTCAAGGGGATGTTCATCTTAGTCAGCAGGACGGGAAAAGTAGTGAGAGGCAAGGGCCAGAACCAATGAGGAATGCAGATAAGGAAACTGGTTTGAAAAAAGGAAAGGGCGTGTCTTTAGGAGAGGATAAAGGGGAGGATGATCATGTTAGAAACCAAGCACTGATGAAGGAACCAGATAAGGTAGTTACCAAAACTGGTTTACAAAATTTGAATTTGGATAATTTGGGGGGAGAGGATTTGCAGGGACCAAAAGATCCTAAGGCAGGTAACTTTGTGATAAGTAAGGAAACCACTGTTGACTTATCAAGTGATATGGATAGAGTTGTTCATGAGGGTGATGGGCTAGGCTTTACCTGTACTTCATCTAGCCCAGATCATGTAAAGGCCTTAAGTCCACCTAAGGCCCAACATGATCACAAACAGAAACAATTGAGAAATAAGGGGGGAAGGTGGAAGTCTTGAGCTCGAGCTTTGGGGTGCAACTCGAGTATGACTAAAAATTATGCTGGGAATAAGAGGACACTTGCAGAAAATGAAGTTGGCTTAGCATTTCAGAAAGATACAAAGAAATGCAAAATGAATGAGGGGGTGATAGAGGGATGGGTGGAAAAGGGATTGAGAAAGAGAGTGGGAACTTATGTGACATTATGGTAAGAGGCTGGGTTTCAGCCCTGCCGAGAGCAATGATAGTGTTAATTTGGAATTCCCGTGGGCTTGAGAACTCACAGGGAATTCGAGTCCTTCGTGACTTAGTTAATAAAGAAGCTCTCGAGATTTTATTTTTGCAAGAAACTCGTTTACATACCAAAAAGATGGAAAGAATAAAGTATGGCTTAGGATTTACTAGCTGTTTTGCTGTGAGCAATGAAGGGAGGGGAGGGGATTTAGCATTACTGTGGAAGAGCCATGTTCGACTAGATATTGCTCACTTCTCAAAGTCTCACATTTATGCATGTGTGAAGATAGGTGATGTTGTGGAAGAGCCTTGGTTTTTGACAGGTATATACAGACAGCCAGAAGCTGCTAGGAGACATGAAACGTGGGCATTAATCAGGTCTATCATGGTACCTCAAGATAAGGCCTGGTTATTAGTTGGGGACTTTAATGAAATTCTGAGTAACAGTGAGAGAAAGGTGGAAGAGTAAGGGCAGAATGTCAGATGGCTGAGTTTAGAGCAGTATTACATGATTGTGTGTTAACTGATCTGGGGTTCAAGGGTCCAAGATTTACATGGAGTAATGGAAGACAAGAGGGTCATTGTATAAGTGAGAGGCTTGACAGGTTTTTGGCTAATTTGACTTGGTGTGGAGCCTTTCCTATGATGTGTGTGGAACATATCCCAGTGGCTTATTCTGATCACTTAGCTATCAGCTTAAAAAGGGTTGATGACCAGTTCAGAATGTAAGGACAGAAACTATTCAGATTCGAGGCTATGTGGGTGGAATCTGAGGCTTGTATGAAAGTGATAGAGACAGCTTGGATGGGTGTTATAGGGCCTCGGAATATAAAGACTGATGAAGAAGATCCAAAGTTGTGGTGAAAAACTGATGGTATGGAATAAAAGCAGTTTTGACAATGTTCAAAGAAATATTGAAAAGGCAAGAAACAGACTGAAGGGTTTACATAACTCTGATGTAGATGGGATTAGCTCTGAGGAATTAGAAAAGCAAGAGATGATATGCAGAAATGGTTGGAAAGAGATGAGATTATGTGGAGACAAAGGTCAACGGCCCTTTGGTTAAAAGAGGGTGATAAGAATAAAAAATATTTCGATAGTAAAGCTACTCTAAGAAAGAAGAGAAATCTGATAAAGGGAGTTAAAGATGGTGCTGGGGTTTGGCAGGTGGAAGAAGGGAGAGATAGAGTAATCTTAGATTTCTTTAAGAGTCTCTTTACTGCCTCTAATCAAACTGCATGCTTGGATTTTCTGAATGGCCTGGCTGGAAGAATAACAGATAATATGAATGCAAGCCTCACTCAAGAATTCAAGGCTGAGGAAGTAACACAACACAAGCTCTTAACCAAATGAATCCTACTAAGGCACTTGGCCCAGATGGTATGGCTCCTTTATTTTTTCAAAAGTATTGGGATGTGGTAGGAAATGATGTTATTGCTGCTTTTCTTAATGTTCTCAATAGTGGTATGCTACCTCAAGTCATAAACCATACTTTCATCACCCCGATACCAAAGAAGAGTAAGACTGAGTTAGTGGCAGATTATAGGCCCATAAATCTATGTAATGTAGTTTATAAGTTGATCTCAAAAGTGCTTGCTAATATACTTAAAAACTATTTTACCAGATGTGATTTCATTGACTCAAAGTGCATTTGTCCCTGGTCGACTCATAACAGATAATGTGCTTGTAGCTTATGAGTTAGTACATTTCCTGAGACAGAAGAGCTATGGGAAGAAGGGGTACACGTCATTAAAGCTGGACATGAGTAAGGCCTATGATAGGGTGGAGTGGTGTTTTTTGGATGCTGTGATGGAGAAAATGGGCTTTAATTGCAAATGGAGGCAGCTTATAATGGAGTGTGTGAAAACTGTCTTTTTCTGTATTGATTTAAGGTGAACCAAAGGGTCCTATATTACCATCTCGTGGCTTGAGGCAAGGGGATCCTCTATCCCCTTACCTGTTTCTAATGTGTACTGAAGGCCTAGTTACATTGCTGCAACAAGCTGACCAACATATGATGGTGGAAGGGATAAGGATCTGCAAAGGGCTCCAAAGATCAATCATCTTTTATTTGCAGATGACAGTTTGTTATTTTGCAAGGCCACAATGCAGTCAAACATTAAGATTCAACATTTGCTAGAGATCTCGATGGTCTTTAGCAAGAATGTGGCAGCTAGATAGCAGGAGCAAATCATGAATTTTTAGGGAGTGCAAAGGCATCAACAATATGATAAATACTTGGGGCTTCCTCCTGTGGTGGGGAGAGCAAAGTATAAGACTTTTTCTGAGCTGAAACATAAGGTATGGAAGAAGCTACAAGTTGGAAAGAGAGACGGTTATCTCAAGGAGGTAAGGAAGTGTTGATCAAAGCTGTGGCACTTTCTATTCCCACCTATACAATGAGCTGCTTTAAGCTTCCAAGTAATCTTTGTGCTGAGATGGAAAATATGATGGCCAAGTTTTTGTGGGGACAGAAAAAAAGAGGAGAATAAAATTAGGTGGGTGAGTTGGGAGAAGATGTGTGAGGCAAAGTCAAATGGGGGTGTTGGTTTTAAAGACCTGCAAACTTTTAGCATTGCTTGCAAAGCAGGGATGAAGAGTGTTACAGGAAGAATCTTCTTTGCTGCATAAAATCTACAAGGCCAGGTACTTTCCAATGTCAAGTTTTAAGGAGGCTAAACTGGGACATACTCCTTCATATGCATGGAGGGGAATTTGGGAGTCAAAGCAGGATCTGATGAAGGGGTGCAGATGGAGAGTTGGCAATAGGAAGTCAATTAACATATGGGCTGATTTTTGGTT
Source organism: Juglans mandshurica (assembly GCA_022457165.1). Classification (NCBI taxonomy): domain Eukaryota; kingdom Viridiplantae; phylum Streptophyta; class Magnoliopsida; order Fagales; family Juglandaceae; genus Juglans; species Juglans mandshurica. The sequence goes on along the minus strand of CM039633.1, from coordinate 5,822,110 downwards.
ACCAGAGCATAGGCTTATCCCTCAGCCACAGGATCTGTCTAGAATTCAAGACTATGAGAAGGTGGTTAATCTTATTGATGCAGAAGCAGGATGGTGGAATGTGGATATAGTGAGAAGGGTCCTTCCACCTAGTGCAGCTTTTGGGATTCTCAAGATTTCAATTGGTCCATGCAATAAAGATGATAAGCTAGTTTGGGAGCATGAAGAGAATGGAGTCTTTAGTGTGAAGAGTGCTTATAGACTGTTTTATAGTCTGAAGAAAAACAGGAATGCAGGGGAGAGTTCAAATTCAGCTGCTATGAAGGTATTAGGGAAGAAGATTTTGAAATTGAGCATTCCCAACCGAGTGAGAGTCTTTGCTTGGAGGGCTTACAGAAATGGGTTGCCCACTATGGAGATTTTGAAGCTCAGAAAGGTGATTGAGGAGGATGGTTGCAAGTTTTGTCAAAAGGGTGCTGAGACTGTGTCACATGCTCTATATTTCTGTCCTTTAATTCGAGACTGTTGGAAAAAACAGTTTGATTATCTACCAGATGATGGGGATGCAGCAGACCTAGTGAACTTAGCTCAGCAAGTGCAAGCAAGAGGAATAAAGGGTGAGTTGGAGAAATCCTTTCTAATAGCCTGGAGTATGTGGTATAGGAGAAATCAGTATGTGCATGAGGGTACTACTTTATGGCCTGAACAGATTATGGGAAATCCTTTGTTCTTATATAAAGAACATGTGGAAGCATCAAAGCCCTCGATTCAGAAAACAAGTTCTGGTATTGGGTGGAAGACCCCTCCAGTAGGTGTTGTGAAGTTAAACACTGATGGTGCCATTTTCTTGGAGCAGTGCAGATCAGGTATTAATGAGGGATGGCAGAGGTAATGTTCTTTTGTCAGCTAGCAGTATGGAGAATGAGGTGAATGATCCTACGGAGATTGAATTGCTAGCAATTCTGACAGGGTTACAGCTGTGCTACCCAATGGGAATCAAGGAGCTCATTGTTGAAACAGATTCACTTCTAAGTGTTAATGCAATTTTAGCTCCTTGGGAGTCTACGTACATTCTAGGGAATCTGATATATGAAGTAAGGAAATTGATGAAGATGATGGCTAAAGTCACAGTGCAACGTGTAGGCCGTATGGCCAATGGAGCTGCCCACAGTTTGACAAGACATGCATGGAGTTTTGAGTGTTTAACAGTTTGGTGGAATGAGGTCCCAGATTTTGTTTCTCGGATTGTTTGGTCTGAAACTCATGATGTAAAACTGTGATTTTTTCAATAAAGTTTGGTTTTCCTATTAAAAAAAAAAATTATATACTAGACTTAGTATTACATGTTATTATACTAGTGTTATTATACATTAGTATTATACTTGTACTATACTAATGTCTAACTTATTCCTAATACAGACTTGTACTATAGTGTTTAATTACATGTTATTAACTTATTGTAATAGTGTATAACTTATTTATAACTTAATTATATACTAGACTTAGTATTACATGTTATTATATTAGTGTTATTATACATTAGTATTATACATTAGTATTATACATTAGTAATACTAATGTATAATAACACAATGTTGTTCATTGTTTACATATACTAAACTATTATTATTCAATTTAGTCTATTTATATTATAGTAATTACATGTTTACATACTGATATTTTCCTTTTATGTTTTTCCCGTTTATGTTTTGTTGGTGTTGTTTGTTGTTTCCGATTTTTGTATTTCCGACTCTATGTCGGTGTGTTTTGTTGGTGTTTGTTTGTTGGTTTTTTTTGTAGGAAAAATAAAGTGAAATAGACTATTGGACTTATGTCCATAGCAGTGTTGGTTCTCCCATTGGATGTGGGATATTTTACCTCTGTTTTATACAGAGTTTGATACTCTCTTTTGAGAGTTTTTTGAAGTTCAGACAATTCCGTCGCAAAGATATTTGTATACGAGAAGCTTACAACAGGATTTAGTTTGGCTTGTAACTTGAGTCACAGATGTAACTTAGGAATGAAATAATATCTATTTCCTATATAAAAAAAAAAGTATACTATTTTATAATAACAAATTCATACTACTTATTAGTATATCAGTGAATTTAACTAGCCATATAAGTTCTATTTATATAAAATATAGATAATTAATATATAAAAAAATACATATATTTTTCATATGTATAATATCGGAGTCGGAGTCTGACAATAGGAGGCCGATCGGTGCGAAGTCGGAGTCGGTCCGACTCCACCTCCGATTTCAAATTTTGGATTAAGAAAAGCTCCGACTCTGACTCTAACTCGTCAGAGTGAGAGCAGAGCCAAAACAGAGTCAGAATTAGAGTCAGATTTTTGAATTTTTGCAACTCTAAAAGTTGCATCTATTTTTTTGAAGGCTAAGAAAGACGTTGAATTTGGTCTCCTTGAAGTTGGTATGTGTTTCATGCTTAATAACCGGGTCCGCCCATGTTTTAGTATCACCGGACTAGCCCACACGTGTAACTAAGCAGCATGAAAGGCCTCCCTACTATATTAATTACGTGGATGAACTTTTGTGATGCCAATTTTTTTTTTTTAAATAAGTCTATATCTCCTTTAACTTAAAAGTTTATCGTGAGATGAACAGTAATAAACAATAACTTATGTTACGTTTTCTTCCTCCCCCTCACGTCCCTCTCTACCTCACAGCAAAATCATCACTTCCCCTTACGTCCCTATCTGCATCCTCACAACAAAATCACCACACAAATCACCAAATTACCAAACAAATTTTCACACAAATTACAAAATCACCACACAAATCACAAATCAACAGATCCCGTGAAAAGAGAAGGGAGGAGTTGGGGCTTCGGTTGGAGGAAAGGAGGAAGAGGAGGGGTTGTCGGCGAAGGACGAGGCTGCTGGTGGTAGTACGGTGGCGTAAGGGTGGCTAACGGTGGCACTACGGGGAGAAACCCGTGCGTCGAGACCCATTTCGGGTTGCTCGCGTGCAGCTGAGGGAGGACCTGCCAAGGGGCTTCGATGGTGGGGTTTGCTTGTCGGCGTGAGGGGAAGCCGGTGAGGTGGTCGGTTACGCCGTAGGGTGGCACACGGCGGCGTTGGGCTGCTTAAGGGAGGAGATTGGGTGAGAGAGAGAGAGGGAAGACACGCGGGGAAGGGAGGAGCTACCAAGGGACTTGGACGGTAGGGTTTGGTCGCCGGCATGAGGGGAAGCTGGTGACGTGGTCGGTGACACCGCACAGTGGTGCACGGCTGCTTGAGGGAGGAGATCGCGTGAGAGAGAGGGAAGATGTGGTTGAGCGGAAGGAGAGAGAGGGAGAAAGAGAAAGTGAGAGGAAAAAGAAAGTTTTTGGGATTTAAATCCAACATTTGATCATAAGTCTTCAAATTTGATCCAATGGTGAAAATTTAAATACTGATTTAAATTAATTTAAAATAGATAATTAACATATAAATATCATATCATAAATAAATTATCAAATTTAATTTATAAAATATTAAAGTTTTTGGAATTTAAATCCAACCCTTCATCATAAATCTCTAAAATTGATCCAATGGTGAAAATTTAAATTAATTTAAAATAGATAATTAACATATCAATATCATATCATAAATAAATTATCAAATTTAATTAATAAAATATTAATCTTTCATCATTAGATAAATGATAAAATTTTGTTAAATAATTTTTAAAAAAGTAAAACTATATAAATAATTAGAGTTTTAACATAATTTAAATATGATAATATTCTTAATTTACTAAATTAGACAAACGTCCATCGGACGTTACCCAACTGCTAGTATATATATAAAGAACTTATAACTTAATATGATAGGTTTAGTTTACGGAAAAAAAATATTTACAATCTAACATTTTAGATTAGGTGACGTCCATTTATAAAATAATTATTTATAATTTTTCTATAAAATCTAACTTGTTCTCTTATCACTTTCTCACACTTTGTCTTGTTTTAGGTTAAAAACATACATACAATGCTTCAGTTCTTCAAACTAGGAATATAATCGGTCCGGTTCGGTTTAATTTTACACATATTTTATAATTGAATCGATATATACCGGTTTTAAGATTTGAAAAACCGATACCGTACTGATTACACCCCTAAACCGGTACGTCTGGTTTTACCAATTTCGATCCGATTTTTTCGATATATTATATTATATATATAATATTGTATATTATAGTATATAATAATATAGTGATAATATATTGTAGTATATTATAATATATATTATAATTGTATTATAGGCAATAGTGATATTTTATAATATATAATATATAATATAGTGATATAGTATTAGTATAACTATTAATATATTAGACTATAGTGATATAGGATTTTAAAATTTAATATTATGTTAATTAGTAATTTATCATATAATACAAAATTATTTTATATATATTATATAAAAAATTATATATAATATAAAAAAATCATAGAAAAAATATTTTATACAATATAGAGAATTAAAAAAAATATATATATATATATATGAACCGGTCCGGTCCGATTTAGTCCGGCGTTAGAAAAAGGAAAACCAGAACCGGATCGATTTTGACCAGTTTTGAGAAAAATGAAACCGATACTGGACCGAAACAAACCCAGTATCGGACCAAACCTACTAGTTGGGTCCAATCCGATTTACCGGTTCACCCCTTTTTTTTTACTCCTACTTCAAACCAATATTCTTTGAAGTCTTGCTTTGATTTTGTTTTTTCATTTTTCTTTCGGTGAGATGTATTTTTCTTTTCCTTTGTAGAGAAGTGATTAGGGGTGTAGAAAACAACAACCGGTCGAACCGAACCCGATCGCACTGCTGGGTTTGGTCCTATGTAGTACCGATTTTTAAAAATCGAAATCTATCCTAAATTGGTGTGGTACCGGTTTTCATATTTTGAAAACCAGTTTAAACCGAATCGGACAGGTATATATATATATATATTTTTTTTTTATAAATTTTTTATATCATATATAATTTTTATATTATTATATATTATATGCTAAACTTTTAATTAATATAACATGAAATTCTAATCTTATTATTCAACTCTAATAATCTTATAATATAAAATTAATATACTAGTATAATTAGTGTCTAATTATACTATTTTAATCTTATTATTCAAGTTTATTCATCTCACTAATAAGTTAGATACTACTTATACTATACTAGTATAATTGAACATTAATAAATTAGTAATTGTTAATAGTAAATACTAAATTCTCACAATTAAATTTAGTATTAAAAAAATTATAATATTAAACTTATATAGTGTCATACGTGTAAATGGTAAACCGGAATATTGGACTGAACCGAAAATTTCGATTTCGGTGATGAATCGGTCTGTATTGGTTCTTAAAATTTTTAAAACTGGTATATACCGGTTCGGTTCCAAAATTTTTCCAAAACCGGACCGAACCGGATTGATTACACCCCTGGAAGTGATATCTTTTCCCATATTATGTTTCATTTCAATGTGAAAATGAAAAAAAGAATTTATGTCATGAGTAATTTTCACTATTTTTGTTCCTTGAAAAATTAATAGGTTTGTGATATTCTTACATTTGAATATTGTTGACTCCAAAATTTCAAGTATTATAATAATTCCATACCTAGGTATGCATTTAGATGATAACAAATGAGTAAGTAAAACTGAGTCACAAGTTGTTTAAAGATAACTTGTTGAAAATCAAAGAAATTAACAAATCAAGCATGAGCAATTTTGAAAAGTGAATGATGCACTTTTTGAAATTTTAAAAAAAAATTGTTTGAAAATTTGAAAAATGAATGAAGTTGTCTTAGACATTTAGCAAAAGGAGTAGATTTGTTTAAAAGTTTGAAAAATGAATAATGATCTTTTTCACATATGGAAAAAGGATAAATTCTTGTTAGAAAATCTGAAATAAATTATGTTCTATTTGACATTTACAAAAATGAGCAACTTTTATTTAAAACTTGAGAAAAGAATTAAGTTCATTTTGATATTTGCTAAAAAAGTAGGAATTTTTTTAAATTTGAAAAGGTTCTTATAAAAATGCAAAAAGAGATATCACATGTCTATAAATAACTCATTTGAGATCTTCAAGTATACGGCAATTATAAGATTTACAACACTTATTCATCAAAAGCTCTTAAAACTCACTTTTCTAATATGATCATTATTACTTGTTCATTTCCAGATAAATATATTTGTGTTATATTATTGTTGCATTTCACTCATTGAGAAATTTATCTGATAACTTACCTACTATCTGCTTGTGTGTAACTGTAAAAATTTTATAACCCTTATGAGCGTAGTAGAACTCTTATACTGGAGAACGATTGAATTACCACTCAAAAGATAATTGTATTGTAGAAGGTGTTCTACACTTACAATCATAATCTTCGAAAATCCACCAAACGAAGGCAAGCAACAACTGAAAGTGGCCGAAATCCAATGTCCTTCAACTGCCACATTTCGTCAACTAACAACCATAATAATGATTTTTAAAAATATAATTAAATTAAATTTTTGATTGTATGTTGCTAACAATATTTTATTCATAATGAAAAGATGTGGCACCCCCAAGTCATTGCTTAGGCTGTAACGGAGTCTTGGAGTGTTGAGACATGCAACTCATGATTACATACTCATGTTCATGACAGTTAATATTCAATACACACTAGTATGCAACTAGCAGTATACAATAATTACAGCGAAATAATGGTGACTAAAAAAAATTTATGCCAGAATGAACTAAACATCCCAAATAATTAATTAACCATAAATAGATACTGTCTCACTTAAGAGGTGCGCATAAGTTTAGACATAAAGTGGGAGATAGAATCTCCTTAATACAGATACTACATAGTCAGATCAAATCTCTCATCCGCTCTATGGTGTATATAGCCATCACTATAAACCTAAGATCAAATCCATTCTCTTCTCAGGATCGGACTCATCCTCAACCATCTGAAGCCAATGGTTTATCTTGCTCATCGTATGCTGGTCTTTACACAACTTCTACTATTTTGGGGGAATAGTAGTGAGACTACCACAGTGAATTCCTTGAAATCTCAGTAAGTTAAACAACCAACTTACACAGAGATAAGATATGAATGATAAATGATAAACATGAGATGTATGCTAGATATAAAGAAAAAATTATATTTGTCTCCTATCGAGATTCCTCAACATTTTCAAAAAAAGAAGCTTTTAATACACGTTTTCTTACAGAAAACACTTCGTACTTTATCTTTTCAAAACATTTCATTTCTTTATTAATTAGAGCCTTTATTAACAGAACATAACATATGGTATCATCACAGCTCTCCATTTTGCACTGTGAGTACCTGCTGGTGTCCATGGTACAACTCATGTTGAAAGTATGTTGTCTACATACACATAACTCAATGCATTGGTATCATTAACATTTCATCATAGCATAACATCATCATAACATATCATCATAACGTATGCACTCACTAGCATTATGTGTCATATATGACTTTGTTTCGGCATTCCTTAAAAAGAATCCATTTGAAACCTATTGACGGTTCTTTGTCAACCCATGTGTTACCACTCCATTTTTACTCACTCCAGAGTGAACATAGGAGTTCCACTAGGATAATTTCTCGTCCCAACCTTTGAGGTCGTGACAAAATTTATTTTCATGCTATACTTGAAAAATGCATTTCATGACATGTGCATATATATTAAGTTTCATGAAAAATTACATTTATAGATGCAATATGCTAAAATGGTGAGAATTTCACATGTCAAACAAGTAATCAAATACTCAATGATGTATCATATGATGTTTTATTCTACAAATGATATTTATAAAATGAATGTAGCACTTATACAATAATCATAAATAAATTATCTAAGAATAAGTTGGAAGTTAACTTATAAATTTTTCGGGTACTTAGGAAAATGTTGCAGCTGTAATAAAAATTATTCTAAGTTAGGAATTGTAAAACTAAGGAAAATTTTTATAATCAAAAGGGTTCAAATAATGATATTTACAAAATTGCACCTATAATTCCCAAAATTGCTACGAAGGCCCTAAATTTTTACTATTTGCATTTTAGCCCCAAATTTCACCAAACTTCACAAATCTCATATTTTTCATGTTCTAAATTTATATATGACCTTAGAATTGCAAGAATCAATCAAATACTATGCCAAATTCACCCAACCTGTGGCATGCAATATGTGGGCCTTTTTGTGATTTCAAGCCTACAACTTCTTGGGATGCATGAGTGATCAAATTTCATCAAGTAGCAAACCATAAATAGGATCTAGGAATTTTTTTTTTAACTTAGATTCATGTCACATGATTTTATCCCAACACTAATGCATTGAATAACACCAAACCATCATAAAACCTTCAAACCGTGTGCATGCATGATGATTATAGCTTATCTTTGTCAATGTAAGGTTTAAAACCCAAATGAATCATGTATTCTTACTCTAATCTTAATGATGAAGCATTTGTAGATTTTTGACACTCATACTTTGAAAACTTAGCTAAGATTTCACAAAATAAACTTCAACCAAGTGGAAATCGAAACATGCTCGATGATCAATACAAGATATTGATTTATAAAGCTATCATGTCATGCTATTTTCCTCAAATTTAAACCTCCAATCAATCATTCAAGATATTAGCAAAATATGCAAGAGACATGTCATGGCTAAAATTTCATCCCAAAACAATTTATTCAAGCACAACTTCAAATCTGAATCGAATGCATCTCTTCAAATAAAATCTTATGCAACTCAATCAAAATCCTCATTCTCATGCCATAATTCAAAACCTAACATGTTAATCTAACACCTAACAAGAGATAATGCAAGATTACTTACAAAAATAGTGACCCTTGAGCTCTCAAAACTCAAATCACTTCAAGAACCTCACTCAAGCTACTCAGCTCCAACCTTTTTCTCACACTATGAGTGTTTTGCTCTCAAGAATATACTAGAGGAAGGCTAGAGAAAGTTGTGTGAAGAAATGAGGGGTTATGTGAGGTATTTATAGGACTCCATGGAGGGTTGAGGGGTGAGGAGTACATGGCATGGCTGAAGGTTGAGGGTTGTGAGTGGTGAATGTGGGCGATGGGGGGTCTTAAGTGTATTTTTGAGTTGTGCTTTAGCTATGTCAATTGAATAGTGGCCTAAGCTTCATAATTACACCATGGTAAAGTATTAGAAGATGTCCATAGGTGCAGGGGCTTCATTGGTTCAGAAGTTTTGAAACAAAAACTCACAAGGAAGCAAGCCATGGCTGACGGTTTTGGTTCCTTCAAAACTGTCCAGTTTTGACAATTTTTTTGTCTCACTTCTTGATCTGATTTGAGGGCATAATTACCACCATTGAGTGGCTTTATCAGGTGGGTAAAAAGGTGGGGTTGGTTGCCAAGTGATTTGGTTTGAGTAAAAAATAAAGGAAAAGTTTTGGATGCACATAGGTTTCGGTCAACAAGTTTCACTTCACCTTCCCATTTGCCAATCAGTTGTGAGGTTCATAAAAATGGGATTGGCCAAGCTTTTAATGGGGTTCTTTGAAGCACTTTCTTAGGATGAAATGGGCAGAGGTGGTGGCATGTGGAGGTGGGTGGGTAATTTAAGTGTAGAAAATCCTTGAAGACACAAGGGTACTCGGTTTTGGGCCATATGAACAAGCCTTTGTTGTGGGCCTAAGAGTGGACTTATCCATGAGCTTCATGTCCAGATTTATTAGGTCTTTCCTTGGCCTCAATAGTCCACTAGGTTGGGTCCTAACTTTGGGTCTTTTTAAATTGGGCCAATAGTCTTTAATCTTACTAAGTTAGGCCCAATAGTCTTATGTCCATCGAGTTGGGCTTAAAGTCTTAATGTCTATCCTTAGCCCATCACATCTTAGTAAACTAGGACCCTTACTTAAACCATTCTTTGGGCCCTCTTCAAATCCATCTAATACTTAACCAAATCACCTTGCACATTAAGGTGACAAATCTCCCATATGCCACTTGTCATTCTATTATTGGCCTCATGCTACCTTTTCTCAAATTTAATAAAGCACTAAAACTTCTCTAAAATAATATTACTAAACTAATCAAGCCCTAAAAATTTCATTTTTCTTAAGTATCCAAACTTCTACTTAGTTAGGGTCATGGCTACTAAGGTGAATGTTTAAAGTGTTTTTAAGTGGGGTGTTACAAGATTGATATGATATTTTTTTGTTTGAGAGTATAAAAACTCCTTTTACACCACATCTCAATTTAAGATAAAAACAAATAAATAATTATATATATTTATAAAGACAAAATTGTGTCTCATTGTAAGATGGAAAAATTGTTGTTAAACAGGTTATTATGAAAGCTAAAGGTGAATGGAAATAATGTAAGATAATTTGGAATACACAAATATTATATTTTTTTATTGTATATAATACATTGGAAATTTTGACCATACGGCCCTTATGCTATGCCCTATTTTGATTTATGCCCTATTTTCAATGTATTTTAGCACTCTGTATTGGACACATTTTTCATAAGACATTTCTATTACAACTTTCATCCGTTATTTAACAGAAATAAGATGTGTTGCATAAATGTACCCAGTTGTACATCATGTAGCAAATACACACATCAATACACATGTCTTTCTTGGTCTTTAAATGACTACTCAACCATTAGTTGAATTTTTGTCAAGTCCCTTTCTCCTTAAATAAAAATCCCCAAATCATACTCTCTAAATCCCTATCTGTCCTCATGCAACCTTTATCTAGGACTTGTCATTCCTCTTTCAATATCACAGGCAAACAACTAAATAAATTAGAACTATACATGTGTGTGCACGTTCTCTTTTTCTCTATGTCTGTATCCTTTTCTTTGATCTCCCTCCAACACAAACACCTGTTGCTTTTACACATTTGTTTATCAAATTTTCGCTCATTATTTTCAACTTTGAATTCAACGGTCTAACTGAATGCTCTTCCTTAACCTATTAATATCTTCAATGCTGTAAAGTCATCCTCTGATAGCCCCAACAGAGAAACAGACATATATTTCTTATATTTCACTTTTCTATTTCTTATAATGTTTTTATATGGACTTGTCTCAACATGCAACTATCATATTTCTTATATTTCGATTTTGTTTTATATTGCTTAAATAAATAAATAGATATATGTTTATGTTTCTTTCTAACAAAATAATCACCTAAGACATCCCTATATAGGCTTTGTTTGGGATTGTGGTGGTAGGCCTAAAAAGTGCGATAGCAAAGTCTAAAGTACTTAAGTGATAAAATTTGCCCGTTTGGTTGTTTTACAGTAAAGTACTTTTAAATCTAAGAAAAGCAGAAAAATACGTTTCAACAAAAGCATTGACGCTTTTGTCAGACCCAGTTGAGAGAACGTGGTCCCTATTTTAAATAAATATGTGATGGAAAAAACTACCATTATAATTTTAACATAATGATAGACTTTACCCATCCCAGAAATTTCTTACTTCTCGTATCCTCCTCCATTTAGATTTTTGTTGAGCACTCATCCCTCCAGAAGTCTTCAACAATGTAATCTCCTCTTCCTTTCAAGTCTCCAGATCTATGGGTTAGTTACTTATGGGTTAGCTCCTCCCTTCAGAGGTCTCCAAATTTATAAACTCTTATGGGTTAGCTACCTACTCAGAGATTGAATTCTATCATTGTCAAAAAAAATAGTTGAAGAAATGTATGAACAAATTTCTAATAATACCTAGTTTTTGTTGAGCATTTTGATTTTATTATGGTATTTCTGGATTTTTTTCTCTTCTAAAATCTAAAAGCTACTTCGACAAATTCACATGTATAATTACCATTTTGTTGCTTGGTTTCCTTCTCAAGTACAATGGATGTCCAAAATTATCCAATTGATTATCACCATTTTCCATCCTACTGAAACTCTACCTCTTCTCATACTCTATTTATATAACACCCACGACTGAGTTCGGTAGTATTGCTATTTGTGCAAACTGAGTTATAATCTTCCATTCAGTGGTATTGCTATTTGGTTGTATTGCAACTTGTGTGGAGTGTGCAAAAAAGAAAAAGAAAAATCCTTATCTTCCATTCGGTGGTATTGCAAATTGTGTGGAGTGTGCATGCATTCGGTGGTATTGTTATTTGTGCAAAATGAGTTATAATCTTCCATTCATAGTGGGCTGGAATGTTATGAATAAGCAGAAGATTACTCGAACATGCAACAATCAGATATATCCAGTGAAAATGCTATGAATATTGAACGTGATTGTATTGCTCTTTCACTTATGTATCGTTGAAGATATTTTTTTTCACTATAATTACTGAAAATTTTAGTAGATTATTTTCGTTAATATTTGATATTTTATTTCTATCAAGGTTATACCATTTTATGTTATTTCTCACTCAAAAATTAATTTTTTTTAATTTGTTTCCAAATAAATATAATATATTTAAAATTGGTTTAGATATACGGATTCCAAACAGTAAGTAGCTTTTTAATAATAGAGCTTATTACGTTAAACTCTAAACTGAAAGCAAAATTTTTCACCACAATCCCAAACATACACATAGTCTACAACTCTCAACTAGGACTTATCATTCCTCGTCCAATACCACAGGCAAACAATCAAACAATTTAGAACGATACTCATGTGTGCATGCTCTATTTTTCTCTGTGTCTGTATCATTTTTATTGATCTCCCTCAAACAGAAGCATTTGTTGATTTTACACCTTCCGACAATAACTTTCCACGTAATGATTATACGTTTTTCCAAATAAGGTAGATTATATACGATTATTACAAAAACTCTAAATAGGATGTTTCAAGTCCAACAACTACTTAATTATTTTTTAAATCATCTTCAGTCACTGTGTTAAGATTTATATTAAATAATATTATTTGTGTAACTTTTTATAAGTATTTTTCATGCCTCTCGAGAAAACACAAACTTAATCACAGTCTCTCCTCTAATACCATCCCCAACTACTCTCTGAATCCTGACATCTCTTTCCTTCTCCTTGTTAAAGTCTCTCTCATATCTTCTATTTGCTTCCTCCATTTTCTGTCTTTTCGCTTGATGGGTTTCGACATTTAAATAATATTTTTTACTCATTTTCTTTTGAGTCCATATTTTTTATGTCTGTGGTAGATTTCTCAATTACTTTTCTCTCTAATCTTCTTGTTTATTACTCTTTCACTTTCTTCCACCTTTTTATTTTCTTATTCTCTTGGAAGAATCTAATGAGAGAGATTTATACTTGAGAGAAAGAGGGCATGAGAAAATATACAAACTTGAAACAGAACCATGGTCTCGAAGCAAAAATCCTCAATTCGAATCTTGACTCTACATCTCACCCCATTTAATTAAATATTCTACGTGTTGGGCCGAATAATTAAGAGCAAATTCGGCCAACACGTGAAATGGAGTATTAAGATATAAATTAAATAAAAAAACATAGATCTTTCCATCAGTTTAAACTTTTAGAATAAACGGTAATTTCACACATTGTTTTGCTTGTCTCACAGAAAGGCGTTGAAGTAATCACAATTTTCGAAAATCCACCAAAATAAGGCAAGCAACAACCAAAAGGGGCCGAGATTCGATGTCTTTCAACTATCGAGTTTCGACAACCAGCAATCATAATAATTTTTTAAAACATAATTAAATCTAGAACTTTGATTATCTTTTGTTGAGAGTATTTTATTCGTAATGAACAGGTTGATGTGACAATTTTTGGTTTGAGAGTGTAAAAGTCTCTTTTACACCAAATCTTGATTTAAGATCAAGACAAATATAAATATTTAGAAAATGTAAAGTTTTGTCTCATTGCAAGATGGAAAAATTGTTGTTAGATAGGTACTGTGGAAGCTAAAGATGAATAGAAATAATTTAAGATAATTAGAATACAAAAATATCATATTTCTATGTTGTATATAATACATAGGAAATTTTGATAATACACGCTTTATCTAATGCCATACTTTGATTTGAAACCCTGTGTTGAAAATGATTTTTTATGGAACATTTCTTTTACAACTTACATATGTAGTTTGGCAGAAACAAGACATGTCGCACAAATGTAACCAATTGCACATCATGTGGCACATACACATGTCTTTCTCGAACTTCTAAGACTACTTAGCCATTAATTAAATTCTTGTCAAATCCCTTCCTCCTCAAATAAAAATACCCAAATTAAAATCTCCAAATTCATATCCCTCATATCCTTATTTAGAATTTCACGGTTTGGAAAATCATCAAATAATAAAGTCAACTTAGAATAATATATAAAAACAATTCTTAACAACAAAGTGGGTTTGGATGGAATGATAATTTGAAAATATTACAAGTACAAAGTAAGTATGTGAGAAGGAAATAATGATATGAAAAATACTAATATTCAATATACATATTATCTTACTTTCCATTAAAATACTTTATAGTTAATTGTTGGGCACAATAAATAATTACGCATTTCTCTTTGTCTTGACAAATATTACCAAATTACATGCAATATAAGAATATAAAGATTTAGATATTTGATGACATGACATTAGTTGTTGACAAGAATATTGCAAGACAAAATTTTATAAAATTATATGTTGATTTATTTCTAGTTGATATAATTGGAATGAATATTGATATTAGTAATGACAACAAATTTCAGGAAAATCAATTAAAATTTCATCTAAACGGTTTAATAAAAAGAGAAATAGATCACTTATTAATCAAACGATTAGTTAAAATATGTTGGAAGAAAAATTTGCATGGTTTGCAATAACGCATGAAAAGTAACAGTTGATGCTTATTCTAATGATTTGTATACAAAAGTTATAAAGATAAAAGGATTTGATGAATCAGTTATGTTTTGCGACGAATGCGGTGTGAAATGTGATTTAATACCCCTAATAGAAAGAGCACATGAGTAGTATACGACTTAAAGATATAAGAATCATCACATGGAATTCCTACCGAGAAATGAAAAATCAGAAGAACGAATTGTCTTCCACTTCTCTCATCTGGTAGCCAATGAAATCTTCTTGCCACCAGTCATTGCCAGACCGTTGCAACTAGACCGTTGCGACCAGACCGCCACTACTAGACCACCACGACCAGACCCAGCTCCTATGTATCATTGCCCACCCACTGTCGTCCTCCCATATGTATCGCCGTCATTGACCAAGTTCCTGTCTAAAAATGATTTATTTTATTTTTATTTTTCCTAGTACTTGTCGAATTTAGTATTATACAACTGCTGCCTTCCTATATTCTACAAAATTATAATATGGTTGACCGTTGATTTGTGAAAAATCTAAACACAAATTCCTGCTGATAGCCATCTATGTTGTTTGGTTTAAGAAGTCGATGCTATACTGCAGATAATGAAATATTATCAAAATATTTACAAATTCTGAAATGCACTAACTACTCTCCATTTTTATTCAGACATTCAAATTCATATATTTTTCTAGAAATAATTTTTTTTCCACTTGCTGAATTTAGTGTAATACAATGGCTGCCTTCCTATATTCTACAAAATCATAAAATAGTAGATGAAAATAATAAAACAAGTTTCGATGTTTCAATGGTAACTTGATATTATATCAAAACACGATTTTTTGTACAAATTTATTTCAAACAAATATTTGTACCACGTGATATTTTGCTAATTGGTAATATTGTTGAATATTTTGTATTGAAGGGTCGTATTTCGAGTTTAGATAGTAATAAAGTTGAAATAATGATGCATAGAAACTATCCAAAAGTTGAATATGCTAGTCTTGAGGTTGAAATTGTGGAAGAACAATGTGATGTGAATGTGGAAGATGAAGCGAATGTGATTTCCTCTTCTAGTGGTCATTTAGAGTCATTTGCTATTATGAAGTTTGATGATGTAGAATATACCTAAATATTTTATAAGGCCTATGCAAGATGAAAAATTTTTACAATTCGGATCAACCATACTCGATTGTTAAAATATGAGAGAATTAATTGGAGTAGAGTATGTTTGCATAAGGGAAGGATTTCGATGTGAAAGTCACAAACAAAAAGAATGAACAATTCCTAAACCTGCTGGGATAAAGATTGGATGTAAAACAACGATGACAATAAAAAAATATGATAAAAAGTGGACAATATACAAATTTGTGCCTGAACATAATCATGAACTATTAACACCAAGAAGTACTAGTTTGCTCCGTGGACAAAGAGAAGTGACACGTGTAAAAAAAACTTATTTTCACTTTGAATGAGTCCGATTTACCAACAATGAAAATAATGTCGATGTTAAGTAAAGAATTAGGGGGTGACTTTAACGTTAGTTATATTGCAAGGACGTAGAGAATTACTTGAGAAACAAAAGAAGAAAATTATTTGAAAAGGGAGATGCACAAAGGTTGTATGCCTACTTTCTTGATCAACAATATAAAAAATATGGGTTTGTGTATTCCATGTAAGTTGATGAGAATGAGTGTATGTGAAGTTGTTTTTGGGCTAATGCAAGATCAAGAGCTACATACCAATAATTTGGAGATGATGCCATGTATCTGAAAAATATTAATAAGATGCTCTTTGTGTCGTTTCATGGAGTTAACCATCATCACCACTCATAATGTTTGGTTGTCTTGTTAGTTAATGAAACAACCGAATTGTATAAATGATTATTGAGAATACAACAATAGGCAATGCTTAGGCATGCCCCTTCAACTATAATTACCGATGACAATAACACAATGACCAAGACATTGTAGAGGTACTCTCAAATATGATTCATAGGTTGTGCTTGTAATACATTTTACAAAACAATTCAGAACATTTGGCCCATATATATAACAAATTTTTGGACATTCAATAAGATTTTCGTCATTGTATCTATGAGACAATAACGAACGATGAGTTCAAGTAGGAATGTAGTTCAATATTGATGAGACACAGGCTAGTAGATAATACTTGGTTGTAAAATCTTTACAATCGACGGGATAAGTGGGTTCTGGCTTATTTGCGAATCGCCTTTTGTTCCAATATGTTAAGCACTATAATTAGTGACTTTGTGCATCAATATGCAAAAGCCATAAGTGCATATTATTTTGAAGAAAAAGAAAAGGACATGCGAACAAAATCTACACGAAAAATATTAGAAATGTGTCACAAAATTGAAGAAGAAGCGGCCTTAATCTATATAAGAAAATATTTCATGATTTTATAGGATGAACTTTTCAATAGCCAACACTACAAATAAGCCAAATACAAAAAGATGGTGAAAGAAAAACATATGGAGTGACACTTCAAGGCAAATAAACCCATATTTATTATGTAACTTTGGAGAGCGGAGAAGAGAAAGCAACATGTATATGCTATATGTTTGAGTTTATGATAATTCTTTGTAGGCATATCTTGTGTCCTTGATAAGAAATCAAAATTAGATATCTTGCTACAACATTATAATTTAGAGAGATGAACAGTCAATATTAAGAGTCGAGCTAGTCTCAACATACCAAATTCTGAAGAGTATATAATGACACAAGATGATTTTATGATGAGAAAAAGCAAGTTGATAATGCAATTTTACAACATTGCAAAATTTGGGTCATAATCAATAAAAAAAACTTAACCACTCCCACTTGCCTTAGACAAGATCCACAAAAATTTACTTTCAATGAAAGATATTCAGAAAAAAAATTAGAATGTAGAGATATGTCAACCAATTATTCCCATATAATGAAAAGTAAAGTTGTATAAAAATTTTCACGAACTGTACAAGATTCTACATGAGGCCAACAAAAGGATGACCAAAATCTTTGATAGCCAAAAACTCAAAAGACGCTCAAGCATAAAAAAAAAAAAAAACTTTGTAGCATTTGCAAGAATGAGAGACATGCTAAGAACAATTGTTCTTCAGTGAGGTATAGTAACTTATACATTGTTTGTATTTTATTGATTTTAATGTAAGAACTTAATCTTTTGTGGTTTATTGTGTTTTATGTAGGGATCTCAAAAATACAACTGACAATATATCTCAAATCTTGGATCCTTAGTGCAAATATAATGTTGCTGTTTAAAAAAATTTCACGTTGTACATGATAATTTTAATCTAGATTTTTAAAATATTTGATTTCTCACTAATTTAATTGATTTTATTTTTATGTTATAGTAAATGACACAATAATTGATCTTCATAGATAGCTGACATGATCTTATGAAGTTTTGTGAAGTCTACTTATGGATTGCAAGCATGAATATAACTGATAGTGTATGAGTGAGTTTATGTAATTATGAATTTTGGATGCATTTTGAATTCTGGCTTTATGTAATTCGGAATTCTGAATGTAACTAATGCAAACAATGATGTAAAGGATGTAACTGGTTGTGTAATTCTGAATTATGTGGCTCTATATAATTCTTAATTTTGGATGTCTTTTAATAAGCTTCTATGTTTGGCTTGTAATTCTGAATTGTGTACTTATAACAGATTGTATATTTGAATTTTAATTATTTAAGTAAGGATGTGTATTTTTTTTCTTTCCCTCAATAATGTGTCTTTCGAATTTGTTCTATTTATGGGAAGAAAACTTGTATCAAGGAAACATAAATAGTTGTCTAAAATATGTTTCAAAACATGGTCATTATATTAATAGGCAGCTGTCCAAAATATGCCCTAAACGTTACAACATTACATGAGTCTTTGTTTGATATGTAAAAATAAATATAAATAATCTAATAATCATATCTTAGCACTAGCCGACATACTTTATTGTTCTCAGATATATAATAATTCTAGCACAAATCACAATAAAACAGAACATGAAAATAATAATGCTTTTATTGTTTCCTTATACTTTTTCTCAATAAATTTAAATTTGGTTTGTTTAATCATTATGAATTCAACATATATCCTGACAGTCCTTCATTGAGCTAACTCTAATGTCATCTTGCAGCAAGTGTTTTGTTTCATTTCAAGATTAATTAATTTAATAAATACACATTGTTAATCTTATAGTTTGGACAATTGTAAAATCACCTGTAAAAACTATTAGCCTTGCTAGAAATTTGTAATTTTGATAGAATGCCATAGTAGCAAAATGATATCTCCAAACTAATTTTTTCTTTCCCTCTGACAGTCCTAGAACTTGAACCAAAATATGAACCTGAACATATATTGCTGGAAAATTGATACCGAAGACAAGTAGTTCACTCACATTCAGTCCAATAGTAGTATTAATAGAATATTAGATATTAACCTGGTTAAACAACCACTTCAATTTTATTATGTATGTTGTTGCTTGTTGGTCTTACAACATTTGAGCATGGATAAATAATTTTGTTTCTTATTTCATCCAGTTTTCTAAAAGAAATGATATTATATTTTAGGAAATTGATCCTAGGAGGTTGATAATCCTATTCGAAAAGGATTTTAAGAACAGTGATGTAGGCTTTCTGAAGAGAATGATACTCTCAAAGGTTTGTGTTTTTTACTTCTTAATTAGTCTACGATTGGAATTGATTAGCACTTAGCTAGTAATGTTTAATGTCTGAGTAGACTTTGAACTAGTGCATTTGGTAACAAACAACCAAAGGTTCACTTAATGCAATCTGCAAATACCATTAACCCTATATCAGATGCTATCATCTTACTCTAAAAAATGAAGAATGATACATATTATATATATATATATATATCATGTCACAACTATATTTTAGAAAGCAGCAAAAACTTACCTCCCCGTCCTAGAGTCTAGGGAAGGGATTTTTATTAGCATGGACGACTTGAATGGCCTGCATGTATGGAGTTTCAAGCACAGGTCCAAGTTCTCTGGTTCTCTATTCATGAGCAAAAGATCATACTGAAATATGTATTGGTTTGAGTTTTCAATATA
The DNA here is from genome assembly GCA_022457165.1 of Juglans mandshurica. Taxonomy (NCBI): domain Eukaryota; kingdom Viridiplantae; phylum Streptophyta; class Magnoliopsida; order Fagales; family Juglandaceae; genus Juglans; species Juglans mandshurica. Next base: position 5,802,244 of record CM039633.1, on the reverse strand, counting down.
TATGATAAAGCCTAAGTTGTAAAAACATTCGACAATTAATAACTAGCATTATATATATGCTCAATTAGTATCTCTATAATTTCTTGCATGCAAGGCTAGAATAGGAAGCCCATATATGCTTCTCTCATGAAAAGTCTTCAATTTAGAAGAGTTAGACTACGAAGGTGGGTTCATTAATTTTGGGTGGTCAAGTATGTGAACAGTCGGTTGCATGTGAAAAAAAAAATTTAACTTGAAAATTCATTTCATTTCCATATAACTTGTAATGGTCTTATGTTCATATCTTGGTATTTTTTCGAAGCAAGTATTGGCCTAATAACAACAATCGATTTTCCAATATTAGTTTTAACCTGGTGACGACTAATTAACCAAATGAAGTGGTTGGATTTAAAGTTTAACATGCATAACTGTTTTTGTCAGAGTTTGTCCTACCTGAACCAATATTACTTATTGTTTTGGCTACACAATGGGAAAAAAAGAAAAGAAAAGAAAAAATGGTTAAAAGTGGCTCAAAATGTGTAGAGCCCATAAAGGTTGAGAAACATAAGGTACAATAGTGTTAATTGCCAATTATAAATGGAGTGTGTTGTTGAAGATCATAACAGTATACATGAATTACTCTGATATTAGTTAGGTTTAATTTCTTTCCACTCAACACAATATATTGTGAGCTAGTTTGTTTTTTGTTTTTATTTAATTTTTCAGCCTATTATATGCTTCATACTTGAGGTTTCAAGTTTTTATTATTCTATTGGTCATTAGCTGCATAGTAGCTTAACACACTCCATTATGGTTGTGAAATCTTCTACACTACATATCAATTTTTCAACCTATTATAGCACAACACAGACTATACAAAAATGAGATTTCAAGTTTTACCACACAATACAACAATTTTCTACAACACAGATTGCACAAAAATCTCAAGACTTTTCACACAATACAACAATTTTCTACAACACAGACCGCACAATACATTGTTCATTTGCATAACACAACACATCAAGTTGTGTGAAAACTTTCCAACATATGCAGCATAACAATGCTTACATGCAGCCATATAATATTTTTCACAATCAACAAATGAAATTTTGTGATGCTTTTAAACACAAGTATGCAAAGGAACGGTTCAAACACAAAAAACCATCCAGATTGAGCACAAGAAGTTTTTTTATGAAAGATAAATTCTAAAGTTGCTATATGTTGTAATGTAATTTCTATATGAATATTGTCACATTAAAATAACCTGTTTTGAGATTCACATAAATGGCAATGACGATATCGTCGTCTTCAAGGTTGACGATTTCGATGTTTACGGCAACTTCGATCTATGAAAGAATAGATCTTCGAATAAAGGGCCATAGAAAATTGGTGAATGGAGAGAGGGTGGAGAGAGGATCACGACAAATGGCGGCAAGAAAAGAGGGCCACAACAAATGGATGAACGAGGAGGTCACGCCATGCGATGTGAACAGAGAAAAGGGTGATGAGGTCACGACTTCATGCGTTTGGGTGATGGGGGCGAAGAAGGTCATGAGATGCCGAGATGCTTTGGACATGGGAGAAAATGAATGTGTCGTGCGGTTCCATTGTTAGACTCATGGGATGTCGACATGACAATATACCATTGGAGGGCGTTATTTGGCCTTTGACACCAAGACCGGTCCCAAGATTTTATTTTAACAAATTTATGCTTATATATACTTTACAATATTTGTGATGAATAATGAGATAGCTATGTGAACAGAGAAAGGGTGATGGGGTCACGACTTCATACGTTTGGGTGATGGGGGCGAAGAGGGTCACGAGATGCCGAGATGCTTTGAACATGAGAGAAAATGAATGTGTCGTGCGGTTCCATTGTTAGACTCATGGGATGTCGACATGCCAATATACATTGGAGGGCGTTATTTGGCCTTTGACACCAAGACCAATCCCAAGATTTTATTTTAACCAATTTATGCTTACATATACTTTATAATATTTGTGATGAACAATGAGATAGCTATAAAGAGATTTATTGTAAAAAATTATCATATTCAAAAGATTTGGTTGGAGAATTATTTCCACTAAAATCATTTCGCTTTTTGTCATTTTTGTATTGTTTTGAGTATCAAACTATATTAGATAACCTATGATATCCCAGCCCAAGCCAAGTTCTTGAGATTGAGATTTAATTTTTGTTTGGACATAAGTGGGCTTAAGCCTTAAAGATCATTATATTAGAACCTTGAGAAACGAAGTAGATTTTATCATTTGACTAGTGGATTAGGCGCCTAAGCCCATGAGAAGGCATTAGGCCTTGTCATTTTCGGCCATTATAGAAATTAAGGCTTGAGAAGAGTTCATTAGGGTTTTGAGGAGAAGAGGAAGGCGCCACTTGTGACTTAGTAAGAAATAAGACTTTTGAGTTTCTAAAGCATAATCATGAGGCATATAGGAAATGGAAGTTTTGATTTTTGCTAACGAATTTTCCAGTTGGCAAACATACAATGAACCTTTAAAACTTATAGAAGAAATCATAAAAAGGAAGAAGAAAGGCTATTTTCGGCCATGAGGAAGGAAGGGTCACTGGGCACACATGCATTATGACTTTTGAGTTTTCAAGGAAAGCAATTATAAAAGAAGGCCATAGGATTTTGGTTTTTGCTAGGGCACACGCCAACCCCATCACCCACAATGCCACTTGGCAGACATACATTTTAATTATGTAGATTCATTGCATTTAGACCAATAATGATGGAAGAAGAATGAGAAGATTTTGGTCACACTACTAGGAGAGCATGTGTGTGATCATTAGGGTTTCTAGAAGAATCTGACCATGAGAAAGAATTAGGCCTGGTTTGGTTACCAAGGTGAGATGAGACTCATCATATAATCATTATAACTTTATCAAATTTTCATACAAAATATAATAAACAATTCAACTTTTTCAAATTAAAAAAAAATATATTATAATAATATTTTATTCAACTTTTAACTTTTATCTTATCTTATCTGTGTAACCAAACGAGACCTTAGGATTTCAGCCATATCAAGAGAGGCGCCACTTGTCCTCAATGCACAAGAGCCTTTTAAGTTTACAAGAGAGGAAAATGATGAAAAGAAAGCGAGAGGCATTTGGCCATGCTACTTGGCAAGCATGCATAGGATGCTTGAGATTCTAGAAGATTTAATTATGAGGAAGATGAAGAGGAAACTTTTAAAAATAGAGGGACATACGCCATATGGCATTCATACATTATCTTAGGGTTTCATAAATGGAGAAAATAAAGGGAAAGCCAAGAGACAAATGGGATTATCAGTGGAAGGGTCTAAGGAAATCCGAAAATACCTAAACCTAGTAAAAGAAGGAAGAAGGCATGCCACATGTCAAGCATGCACTGGTAGTTGGTGACTCTTAGTGTTTCCAAGGTGAGTGGATGATAGAGTATTTAAATGGGGGATTTATGGTGTTCAGACATACCCTTTAGAGGCCGAAAGACCATTGTTGCTCTTTTAGATTTTCTTTCATCTTCTCTACTTCTCTCACCTACACGCCTATCACCAAGAGAGTAGAGGAAAACCTAGTTTACACTTCTTCCAATCCGACCATCATTTATCCATTTTTGTTGGAAGGCTTGAAGATCCTAGAAGTCAAACATAATTTTTTCCCTTCCAAACACTATTTTCATGCAACAAGAAGAGTCAAAAAATCATTTGGAGCCTAGCACGCTTACTTGACCGTTGAAAAAAAAATACTTTTTAGAGCTTTGTAAGTTAGCATCTAACTTATCGTTGGATAATATATTTATGTCTCTATATAAACTTTGCATCTTGTTGTTTGTATTGAATAATGAAAGACTATGCTCAAATGTTGCATGCTATAATTGACTTACATTTTTGTATATTCATAATATGCTCAAATGATACTTAATGGACATTCTGGTTTAAATGATTTGTTTGGAGTTTTGAAAAATGAAATGCCATGTTGAAGTCTTCATCTGTTATATTCATGTATATGTAGCTGAATGTTCTAATTATTTCAAGCCATTCACGTAATACATTCTATGCATATTTAGTACAAGTACATGGCATGGTTATCTGAAAAGTTGCATAGTTGTATCACAAGTACATGTCACATGTTTTCGGGTTGTGCATCGAAAGAAAAAGGTTTTGTCACGACCTCAAATGCTAAGATGAGATTTCGGAGCGAAATAGCCACACCTAACACTAGTGGTTGCAACACATTGAAAATATGGTGAAGACGAATTGTGAGTTGCCATATCATATTAAACTACACGTACTCATATCAGGTCAAAGGGTCGGCAATGTGATGTGGTAACTAGTAGGGAACCCACGTTTCCTAGGGGTAGCCGTGAGATGTCCACCTACATTTTTATTTGGAATAAGATTTTACAAGCGACAGTAAGAAATTAAACTTTGATATTTTGTTACATCATTACTTTGTTACATGGAGATCAGTTTTTTTGAAAAAGAAATCTAGATGGACGAAAATGTGTTTTTGTTAAAATATATGTTCCTTCTCATGGATTCATACTTATTGTTTACCTTATACATGCTAATATTATCTCTATGTTTGATTTGGTATAACTTGTTGAGATTTCTTGAAATCTCATTGTGGTACTTTTCATTATCATTCCCCTTGAAATGGTAAAAATTATGACAAAATTTGAGGATTTTGAATAAAGACAAATGCACTTGGAAAATAGAATGAATAATGTTATGATACATTTGGATGGTTTTGGAAAAATGGTCATGATTTTAGATGCTTACTTTTTGTATTAGGAGATTTTTTAATCAATCACTTTTGGGGAGTAATAGTATTTTATTTGGTACTATAATGAATTGCTTAATTTTTATAATTTGCGATTATTACATACTGTTTGAAATATGGTAGGTGCATTACATGCTAACTATCTTGAACGAGGAGTTGTGACCTTGTGTTATATGTCCCGATACTTCAATTTCTATTAAATCACAAGCGAGATTAAGAGGCGTCACTTAACCTTTTGGATATCAAACTTTGTTGTACCATTTATGCATTTGAAACTTGTTACTATTATTTTAGATATAAAATAAATGTCAAACAATCTTTTGGGTACCATAATGTAATTTATTAATTGTGATAGTTATTAACTTGCATACTTGCTTATCTGATTTTGACTTTCTCTTCTCACAAGCAATCGTTTGGGAAGAATAGGGATAAATGATTTTTCATTTTTCTCTACCTTTCTTCCATGTTTAAATATTTTGATTTACAATTTTTATAACTATTACATATGATTTCCTTTATCTTTTTTTTCCTTTCATTTTTTTTTTCTTCATGTCAGTTTAAATTGTAAAGGATAATGACTCGTTTGAATAGAGATGAGATGAGATGAGATGAGATGATATGATTTTAGATAAGTTGAATAAAATATTGTTAGAATATTATTTTTAATATTATTATTATTTTGAGATTTGAAAAAAGTTGAATTGTTTATTATAATTTATATGAAAATTTAGAAAATTGTAATAATGAGATAAGATAAGATGAAATGACGTGAAATGATTTCTGTATCTAAATGAGTCCTAAATCTATCACTCCTCACCCATCTTTCTCGTATACACGCTCCACCAATGAAATATACTCACTGTACTATAAATTTTTTTTTATCAAAAAAGAAAAATTTCTTCTGTAAAAAAAATTTCATGTAAATAATTTTATAAATTGATATTATTTGATGCTATATGTTAAATTATTAAGAAAATAAATTGTATTATGAGTTTAACAAATAATACATGTTGAGATGCAAACTAACGAGGTACCAAACTTTCTAGTGAGAGTGACTCACACTGTAAACAAACTCTCTCACTCTCCGTAGGCTCCGACGGCCACTTCTCCCTGTTCTCTACGTCCTCAGATGCTAATATATTCGTAATTCGTGCTGATCTACCATAATCCCCCAGACCCTAGATCCCTATCCAGTTCCCTTCGCGAAAGAATGGCTCCACGGAAAGCTGGAGAGCGCGACATGCTGGAGTCCTTCTACTCCGTAATCGCCCTCGTCTTCATTCTCGTAGCCTGCGTCGAGCTCTGCGACGCCGCCACCGTCGTCGATGTCTACCGTCTCATCCAGTATGATATCTCCGGCGTCCCATTCGGATCTCGCCTCGCCGCCCTTAACCACCACGCCGGCTCTCTTCACTTCGCTCCCGGCGCCGATCTCTCCCGCACGGTCGTCATCATCCCCGTCCGCGAGCTCAACATGTCCTTTGTCAAAGGTACGCGGTCGTTTTTAATTTTTATTTGATATCAGGAGTTATATATATGTATATGTAGATATCCTGACTTGGCATCTTCGGTGTATGATAAGAGGACTAATAGCTAATTTGCTAGCATATGGAATCAAACTTTTTAGAAACGCTTTATATTTTCTGAATGCTTGGGTGAGCTTTACCTAAAAACCCAACCCCAACCCTTTGTTTTCCCGTCTTCACAATGCCCTCCTTTTAGACTTCCCTATAGTTGAGTTACCACCTTTAGCGTCGTAGTTGATTGCCCAAGAAAGACGCTGTAACTCCCTGCTTTTCTTGAAACTTGATTTGGTTTCAAGCGCGTGGCTTGCCTCAATTGCAGTGATTAGTTCTTTAAATTGGTTTTCAGATCCTCCATGTGAAATTTCCACGAACTGTTGAATCTCGTTAAATTTAGGCAGAATCCAATCCGCTATTGGAGGAAGAGAGACCAAGGGACAGTATCCAACTGCACTCTCGACTCTAGGTATTCTTCTACACAAGGCACCAATGCCAAACTCATTGGTTCTCTAGCAACTCTATTGGTTCTCTCCAATGGTATCAGGGTCTCCATTGGAGATTCTGGGGTGACATCAAGTCCCTTCACCTTTGGGGTGATAATGGATCCTACATCTCCTTTAGACCTCGGCAGTATACCATTTTCCTTCAACTCCGACTAGAGAGCCATAGTTTTTTCCGGGACCAAGATTTCCTTTTGACCCGCCATACTCTCTTGGATCTGTTTATGGGGATAGGGTAGAATCCGATTTTCCGTTTTCCTTTATCTGAGTTTAAAAGATTCGGGCCTATCTTGTTTCTTACAACCTTGTTGCCTCCAACTGAAAGCATGTATATTTTCGTAGACAAGAATGCTATCGCTGCCTTCAACTTGACAAGCTGGGTTTCCATCTCCTTTAAAGAATTGTGCATCTCGATAAGCTGGTTCTGAGGAGTGATTTGCAGACCCCCCTCACTTTGAACCCCCGAAGCATGACCCTTCTTCAGAGCTGCAAGATTGCCTCGCCAACAAGGATGTACTTGGGTCTACGTCCGAGTTCTCCCTCTCTGACACGCCACCTACATGTATGCTACAGCCCCCTTGCCATTGAGTTGGACGCGACTCCCTGATAGAGCCATGTCTTGCTGCACCTCTTTGTCCTTCCAAGCCGTCACTCCCAAAACGACACCCACGGGACTGATCCACCAGCAACACCTCCCTGTGAGCTATTCTCTTGCCAAAGGAAAAATCATGCAGCACCTCCCCCATCCTTCTCTAGCCACTGCCTCCCTCCTCAGGAATGAAAATAAAATTCCTCCTCCCACCACCACCATACTCTTCCACCGCCATATAACGTCCTCGAGCATTCGAGCAGCAATGCGCCGTGAAACTGCAACTACCTTCCCGAACAGTGGAGAAAAAATCACGTTTTTCATCCTTTGTGCACGCATCCATGGCCTTAGCCAACCACTCTACTGTTGTTGAACCCAGAACCAACTTAGATATCACCCTTCGACTCCTTTCAGTAATGGCCAACATGCTCCCCTCCTTCACCAGTGTAAATGATTTAGATTCTATGACCAACTCCATAGAAGAACCCATGCTGAGCACGACAACCCCAAAACACAGTCGTGAAAACCCGTCACGTACCACCCAAGAGGGCGCTTACCATCATCGAAAACTAAAGATGTCTGAAAGCGGTCGAAAAATACGGTCACCGGAGGGGGACTGATGTCAGAGGTCCCAGAATGGGTTCGTCGGAGCCCGTTGAAGTTTTCTGTCCCAAAATATGTAGAGAAAACTAAAGATGTCTGAAAGCGGCTGAAAAATACGGTCATTGGAGGGGGACCGACTTTAGAGGTCCCAGAATGGGTTTGCCGGAGCCCATTGAAGTTTTCTGTGGCGGTGGATGTGGCGGGAGAGCCCAGGAACTCCGGTCGAAGTTGCCTCTTTAAACACGACAGAAACAAATTTTGCGAAGAAACCAGGTCGCCGGAGAGACAGTCTAAGCCAGACGGCCCTCAGGCCTCAGGCCCAAAGAAGGTCTGGAGGGCAGTGGCAACCGAGTTATTGGGTCAGGCTTTTGCGTCCGAGATATCGGGCCAGGAACTGCGTCAAGCTCCTATGGCGCCGATAAGCACATTATTGGCAACCCTATTGGCACAGAAACTGCCGACGGCCTCCGTCGACCACTCTGGTGAGCCGGTAAAGGTACTCCGACTGGAGGATTTAGAGGAGGGGGAGATTTCGGTGGAGCCGTTAGTGCAGGAGAGCTTGAGAAATGTTTTAGTGTCCTCGTCACTAGGGATGTTGGTGGAGAATGGGCATTCTGAGCCATGCGTGTTGGTCGAAGGCTCTGAGGCTGTGCAGGTGCAGTATGTTTCGCCGGATAGTGGGATTTCATTTTTGGATGAGGTTGTGCAGGAGTAGTCTCACTCTCCGTTTGGTTCCACACCAATGGAGTTGAGTGTTCTTGGTGGGATAAATTCTGGGGATGGTATTCCTCTTAAAAATATGGCTTCAAGTGGTGAACCAAATAGTTTGGGTGGCTCAGAACTGCTTCTGATTCCCAATAACAGTGTTGGTGAGGAGGGGACTCTTATTCCTCTGTGTACACTCCCTCCCAGTTCTGATTATGGGAGTTGCTCGTCGAATTGGATTTTTAAAAAGGTTGACGAGTTACAAAATATATTTGGGGTCTCTTTTGGGGGTTATGAGGAACAATTTATGGCCCTTCTTGTGGCTATTGAAGCTAGTCATTCGAAATCAGCTACAAAATAAGACAGGGAACTTAAACGTTTAACTTGCTCCATCAATTATGATGTTAAGGATGAGAGTAGTAGAAGGGTTAGATCGAAAGGAAGGGGCAAGCTAAGTTTTAATGAAGCCTAAGATTGTATCATGGAACGTACGGGGTCTCAATGATAGTAATAAATGTCTTCGTATTAAAGCTTTATTGAGGTTGTGGAAGGGTGATGTGATATGTTTGCAAGAAACAAAGTTGGGTTTTATTGATAGAAGATTTGTGCGTAGTATATGGGGATGTTCGTATGTGGGTTGGTCCTATTTGGCTTCTTAGGGAGCATCAAGTGGAGTGTTATTAATGTGGGATAAAAGAGTGGTTGAGGCAATTGAGGAGTGTGTTGGTGAGTTTTCGGTTTCGATGTTATTCAAAAATGTGAGCGATGGATGGGATTGGGCTTTTGCAGGGTCCTATGGTCCCAACAGGGATAGAGATAGGCGAAGGTTGTGGGAGGAGTTGGCGGGGATATACTCTTTATGGGATGTGCCGTGGTGTATGGGAGGTGATTTTAACACTACTCGTTTTTCTAGTGAATGATCGGGGCATCATTGGCACAATCTGGCCATGGCGGAATTCTTAGAGTTCATCTTTGATCTGGACCTTGTGGACCTTCCGTTGGTGGGTGGCGAGTACACATGGTCTAATGGCCGTGCTTGGTCGAAATTAGATAGATTCTTTGTCTCGCCGTTATGGGAAGCCCACTATCCAGAAGTAAGTCAGAAAAGGTTAGCTCGAGTCAGTTCAGACCATTTTCCCATTCTCCTAGATTGTGGGGGCATTCATGGGGATCGTCGGTATTTCAAGTTTGAGAATATGTGGCTTAAAGTGAACGGGTTTGCAGAGTTGGTGTGTACTTGGTGGGCATCGTACTAGTTTAGTGGCACTCTCTAAAACAAGATCTGAAGAAGTGGAACTTGGAAGTTTTTGGGCACACTGACAATCAAAAGTCCACTTTGTTGGAGGAATTGTAGGAGTTAGAGGGTAAGGAATTATTGGGAGAGGCCTCAGAGGAGGAGTTATTGAGGAAAGCCACGGTTGTGGCAGAGTTGGAAAGGGTTTTGTTGTCAGAGGAGACATCATGGTACCAAAAATCCAGAGCCCTTTGGTTGAAAGAGGGTGATAGGTGTACGAAGTTCTTTTACAAAGTGGCTAATTCACATCGGCGTAACAATGTGATCGAGTCGCTTCATTCAGGTACTCAGGTGCTATCCTCTCCCGCTGAACTAGAAAGTCATATTGCACATTATTATGAGACTCTTCTTACCGAATCGGTAACTTGGAGTCCGAAGCTTAATGCCTTATCGTTTGAGGCAATTGATCCGCAACATGTGAGGGTCTTGGAGAGACCTTTCGATGAAGATGAGATTTTCAAGATCATCTCTGGTATGACTAAGGACAAAGCGTCGGGTCCGGATGGTTTCTCAATGGGTTTCTTCCAAACTTGTTGGGATGTGGTGAAAGGTGATGTCTTGTGGGTGTTCAGTGAATTTCACGCTTTTCAGAAGTTTGAAAAATCACTTAACGCGACTTTCATTGCGTTCATTCCCAAGAAACACGGGGCTTTGAGATTTGAGGATTTTCGTCCAATAAGTTTGGTTAGTAGTTTCTATAAGATCATTTCAAAGGTTCTTGCTAACCGGATCATTTCATGTCATAGTTATGGAGGCGTTGAGTAGGATGCTGCAGGCTACTGTTGGTGGGGGTTTTTTATCTGGTTTTCAGGTGGGAAACCGCTCTGGTAGCCCTTTTATCATTTCACATCTCATTTTCGCAGATGACACTTTGATTTTCTGTGAAGCAGATAGGAGTTAGGTCCAAACTTTACGTGCATTATTACTTTGTTTTGAAGCAGTGTCAAGGCTTAAGGTAAACCTTGGCAAGTCTGAGATGGTTCTGGTGGGTGTGGTTCCTAATATACACAGTCTAGCAAGTCTTTTGGATTGCAGTGTGTCCTCTTTCCCAATGAAATATTTGGGCCTTCCGTTAGATGCAACTTTCAAGAGTAGAGCAATTTGGGATGGGATGGTAGAGAAGATAGAGAAAAGGTTGGCTGGATGGAAAATGGTGTATTTATCGAAAGGGGGTCGTCTCACTCTTATCAAGAGCACCCTCACTAACCTTTTCACTTATTTTTTATCTATCTTTCCTATGCTTGCAGGGGTGGTGAATAGGATTGAGAAACTTTTTAAGGTTTTTTTTATGGGGAGGCATAGGGGAGGAGAAGAAATTTCATTTGGTTAATTGGAAAACAGTATGTGCCCCAGTTGTGAATGGGGGGCTGGGTGTTTGTAATTTGAGAACTTTTAATAAAGCGTTATTGGGGAAATGGTTTTGGAGATATCATTTGGAAGGTGGATCATTGTGGAAGGAAACTATAGATGCTAGATATGGTGTTGCTTGGGGTGGTTGGTGTTCCAAAGAAGTGAGAGGGGGGTATGGAGGGGCTATGGAAGTTTATAAGGAAGGGGTGGACAAGCTTTGTAAATCATATTCGCTTTGTCGCAGGTGAGGGCAACAAAATTAGTTTTTGGCGGGATGTGTGGTGTGAAGATCATGCATTGGAAAGGGTTTTTCTGGCTTTATATCGTATTGCAGTTAATAGGGAGGCGTCAGTGGCGGATGTGCGGTTATCTGCTCATGGTTCGCATTAGTGGAATATTCTGTTTAATAGGGATATTCATGACTGGGAATTATCTATGGTTTCAGACTTTTTCAGCCTGTTACACTCCTTGGGGACAACTATGGCACAACTATGGCACAACATGTTAGCTTGAAGTGGAGGTTTCAGGATCAAAAGAAATGTACAGTAAAAGCGTATTATAAACTCTTGATTACACAGGATCACACCCCATTCCCTTGGAAGAACATTTGGAGGTCTCGTGTGCTCTCTAGAGTTGCTTTCTTTGTTTAGAATGCTGCTCATCTTGACCACGGACAACTTGAGGAAGAGAGGATGTGTAGTGTTGGATTGGTGTTACATGTGTAAAAAGAATGGAGAATCGGTAGATCATCTTTTACTACATTGTGACGTAGCAAGGGGGTTGTGGGATGAGATCTTTCGAAGGGTTCGAAGGGTTGGTGTTGCTTGGATAATGCCTATGAGGGTGGTGGATTTGATGGGTTGTTGGAGAAATTTGCAGGGCAATCATCAAGTGTATGATGTGTATCATCAATTAGCAGTTTGGAGGATGATTCCGTTGTGTATCATGTGGTGTATTTGGATGGAAAGGAATGCGCGCTGTTTTGAAGACAAGGAACGAACAATGGTGGAGCTGAAGAATTTTTTTCTACATACTTTATTGCTTTGGTTTTCCGCTATTGTATTAAATGGGGATGATATTCACGAATTCTTGTCTTTAGTTCATCGCTCTTAGAATGTATTTAGGTGTTCTTTTGTATACTTCCTGTGTACTTGGTACATGCCTATTTCATTCACATCAATAAAGTTTATCTCTTACTTATAAAAAAAAAAAAAAATTTGATTAGTTATGTCAATTTGGCTTGCTGCTAAATTTCAATATTTATTACCTTTTGTCTTTCCTGATCAAGATTGTTATTTTTTATGACCACATCACAGAATATATAGTTCAAAGACAGCCTCTGGGGGGCTTATTGTTTTTGCTTCCCCAGATGTTTAATTTTGATAATAGAGATGGCATGGGGATTTATCATCAGAATCATGGAAAAGAGCTGTTGCACAATGTTATGGTAGAACTCGAGCAGTTACTTATACATGCCAACATTCCTGTAAGTGGAACCAATAGTCCTTATTTAAACATGAGATCACTGTTGCTGCTGTTTATTTCTTGCATCTCTCATTTAATGGTTCGTGACTTCTATATATTTTAAATTTTGCCCTCGAGCAGTTACTTATACATGCCAACAATCCTGTAAGTGGAACTGGTAGTCCTTTTTTAAACATGAGATCACTTTTTCTGCTGTTTATTTCTTGCATCTCTCATTTAATTGTTCGTGATTTCTATATGTTTAAACTTTTCCCTGGTCAGTGTAGTATTATTTGGTTCTTTATCTTTATTGCTTATGAATTTATTGTGTTTAACCCTTCCTTTTTGTTCATTTTGGTGTTTGGGCCCTTAATCTATCATGGCCGTTGAACTCCTTCATTCACTCAATACTCTGGCTTGGTGTTTCTTTCAGTACTTGGGGGAGAATTTTTACACTAACTTTATTGGAGTTTTTACTGCTCAATAATTTGTTGTTTAGATTATAGTCCCTGTGTAGTTGGGCTTTGCCTATTTATCATGAATAAAACTTCTTGATTACTTAATCAAAAAAAATAATTTGTTGTTTAGATATTTCTTTCATTTTCTTGGTGGTCGAAGCCTTAATCCAACTTGTCCATTAAAACTTGTTCACCCACAAAACATGCTTACTTGAATTGTCCTTTACTCACTGAAGAAGTTCAAAATTGACGCTGGCCCAAAGCACCCATGGTATAAATATTTTAAATTTGACCTTCTCAAAGTGTTATTTTATTGAGTTCTCTATTACTTATGATTTTTTTATGTTTGCCATTTTATTTATCTTCGTTTTTTTTTTTGGTAGAAACCTTAATCCTTGTTTTATTGAGTTCTCTCGTCGGTCGTTCACGTTTCTCAAAATTCTATTAATTCTTTCCCTCCAAATGCACCAAATGAGACAAGTAGGAACAATTTAATTTTCACACTGTTGCAATTGTGGGTTGCTATAAAAAGATTTACTATTCTTTTAGAGATGACCCAGGCCAAGCCAATGCGATCGAAGACGACACTTCACAAAGCTGTGGCTATCTCACAATGGAGTCAAAGTTTATCCACGGACTTCCCACTCCTCTCATATACCACTACACTCAATCCACAATACCATGCCTTTCCCTCAGATTATCCATGATTAGAATCTTTCCTATTGAAGCCATCCAAGTAAAGAATGCAGCTCTCATGGACCTTAGTCCGTCGTATTTTCTTCCAAGGAAATGGGTTATATCATGAGGAATAAGGACCTTATTGAAAGACCGAATATTGAACTTACCTTTCTTGGATGTGGCTTGAAGAAGCTTGTCTTCACCTTCTCTTCTTAAGCTAGTACGATACAACATATTAAAGAATACAGTAAAGGCATCAACCTCCCAATCATGATAAATCTTTCATTCTGCTGAGGGAGATTGCTATTATATTTCCAAAAGGTCCGCCATATAAGTACCCTTAGCATGAGCCGCATTGTACAGTTTTCTTGAGAGCCATTCCACCGCAGCCAAAATCTAATCTTTAGCCCCTCCCACTTCAAAGCTGATATGGCTAAAAATCTTCCCACACCCTTTTCTTGCGTCCTTTCATAATTGGACGTCATCAGAACACCACTCATCCCACAAAATTTATATTTTGTGTCTGCAGTTTCTCTCCACAAAGCCTTTCTCATTTTGATAGTGCCAAGTCCCTAGAGTGCACGATTAAAGAATAGTAGGTCTCAGACTCACAAAATCACCCTCATCGAAGAAGACACTTTGACTCAGCTTACCAGGAGAACATATCGCAATCTTGAAGGAAACAAAATGGGAATGGCGAGAGTGAAAAGAGGGAGTGACACGTTTTTTGGTAAGTACCGATTAAAAAAATGAGTTTTTGTAAGTAATGCAAATTCTCTAAAAAGTGCAGCAGGACCCATTGTCCCTGCTTCTATTTGTTGTAGTTATGGAAGTTCTTAGCATAATGAGACACCCATAGAGGACACTAGTATTCTCTTTTGATTTTCTGTGGGGGCTAGCATCCTGGACACACTTAACATTTCCCATATTTTGTTTCGCGATGATATTTTGCAGGGCGAATCCAGATGATATTCGGTCTCTATAGGAAATGTTCTTATGCTTTGAAGAGCTTTCTAGCTTGAAGGTAAATTTAGCAAAGTTCAAATTGATTCCGATGGAAGACATCCCTAACATGGCAAGCTTGACTAATTTATTGGGTTGCTAGGTATCACATCTGCCTATGAAGTATCTTGGTCTACCTCTAGGAGCTTCATTCAAGGCAAAAACCTATCTGGAATGGTGTGATTGAGAAATTGAATGTAGAACGGCAAGTTGGAAGAGGATGTACTTGTCCAAAGATGGCAGGATCACCTTGATTAAGAGTACAATCTCCAATTTTCCTACATACTTCTTCTCCCTTTTCCCCCATCCTACTATTGTGCCAAACACATGGAAAAGCTACAACAAGATTTATTATGGAGTAGTATATGTGAAGAATTCAAATTTGACCTAGTAAATTGGACTAAGGTATGCTGGCCAATTTTAGGGGGAGGATTGGGTATCCGAAACTTGCTTGTGTTCCATCAGCCTTTACTTGAGAAATTGTTGTGGCAATATCAACTTGAGAGGGAAGTTCTATGGAAAGATGTAGTGGATTCCAAGTATGGCGGTGCTCTAATGAGGTAAACAGTCCACATGGGTTAGGGTTCTGAAAAAATATCTGAAGAGGATAGACGACCTATACTAGATACACCAGATTTGAGATGAGAGATGGCACTAAAATAAAATTTTGGAATGACATATGGTGTGGTGAGTGAGCCCTTAAGGAAAGTTTTCTAGCGGTCTTTAGGATTCTGAAAATGTTGGAGGCTTCAGTTGCTGATCTGTTGGCACTTAGCAATGAATCCCCCCAATGGAATGCCAATTTCCTGAGAGTGGCTCAAGATTGTGCAATCAACACGTTGACGATTTTTCGGTCTAATGTACTCTTTGAGAATAAGAGTTGGAAGTGTAGACAAAATTTTATGGAGTCCTTCAAAGTAAGGGAAGTTAACTGCTTGCTCTTTCTACTTGGCCTTTATTTTATTACCTAGGATCGAATTCCTTGGAAGAATATATGGAAGACTAAGGGAAGATTTCTTTGTTTTGACAACTTCTGTAGGGAAGATTCTCACTACAAATTACTTGAGGAAACACTATGTTGTTATTATGTATTGGTGTGCCCTTTGTGCAGAAAGGGAGGGGAAAGTGTAGACCATCTATTACTTCATTGTGAGGTTGCTAGCACCTTGTGGTATGATGTCTTTAGCAGAGTTGGTTTACCATGGGCTATGCCAAGAAATGTAGCAGATCTCTTTGCTGCCTGGAGAAGATTAAATGGCAACACATAAATTGCAGCCATGTGGAAAATGGTTCCATTTGTCTACTAAGGTGTATATGGATGAAAAGGAATGATTGAAACTTCTAGGGCTGTAATCGATCTGAGTTGAGTTGATCTTTTGGGTTATCGAGTTGAGCTTGACTCAAATAACCTGAGCTTGAGCTAGGTGCCCACCCATCCAATATTTACACTTACGTTTCATAATTGTATCTATTTAGGCGATGGAACTTTTCTTAAATGGTTTTGTTGTTTTTCCTTATATTTGGGGGAAAGGGAGGGGGAGCGGGTTCGAGAAGGTTTTATTACTGTGAGTACAACTAATAGAATGGTATTATACCCACTAAGTTAAGAAAAGTTTTTCTTATGACATTGTAGATTCCATAAACAAGCAAGCTATATGATTTTAACAAGCCTAAAGCCGTCATATTGCATTTATAGCTAAGTACTATACTACATTTTTATCATTGTTCCGTGTTCCTCTATGATACGACTTATGAGTACGTGGTGATACAAAGTTTGATCCCCAGAGTTTTTAGCCTTGAGGCTCTGGTAGGTAGGGAGAGCTTGGGATGAGCTGCAGACGCAGATACCTTGGATTTGGTTCTGCATCAGGAATTCTCTTGGCTTACCTGGTATATGGATCTGACAGATTGGGTCGTGTATCCAGGGTTTACTTCCAAGGGGTGGGTGGGTCAAAGGGCTTTGCCTTCGTGAAGTTCTATATCATAAAAAATTTACTTATCAATAAAATATTACAGAAATATTTACTCATAAAAAAATTACAGAAATACTATGGTGAAATCAAAAAGACCCTCCGACTCAATCATGTTTTAGTATGTATGTTAATTCCACTCTTTTGGTGAACTGGATGTTGTTAGCCGGGAGGATGATGCTTCTTCCTCCATTGTTGTTTTCCCTCTATCTAGAAGAAACCGGTGATGCATTCTCCCATTTCTTCCCTCTGATTCCCTTCTTACCAAGTGGATCCTGATTGATAAAATGTATAATATAAAACTTTCCTTTCAGAATTCATTATTGATTATGAACCTGGAGTGAGTTTATTGTTTTTTAAAATGAAATTATTTTGTGTGGTTCCAGAGCTCTTTGCAATATCAAGTTACATCCTCTTCCATAAATGAAAACTATGAAGTATCATATTTATTTTACCACCGTCATATTATTTATACAATTGTCCAGGGTAGTGGTATAGACACCTTATCTTGTCAACAAATCCCTCCCCCCTAACTTCCTTTTCTCTTTTAAGGTAATTTGTGGACTTGCCTACTTATTTGTTGCAATATGTTTTTTTTTCAGTATCCAGTGTATTTTGCTTTTGAGGATAGTGATATTGATGCTGTTTTGGCTGATATCAACAAGAATGATGCCATTGGTCAGCCTGCTACAGCAACTACTGGCGGGTATAATTGTCATTTATCCTTAAACATTTCACAACTTTTTGAGTGCTGTTAAGATTCCCATTTCTTTAATGTATTTTGTTGATCTATTTGAGTCAGAAACAGCTGCCACTAGTTTTGTCTAATCTCCCCTTTGGTAAACTAAAGGAAATGAAGGATAGATTCTGTTTTGCTTCTTTGTAACAACCTATCATCAGTTTGTTGCAGAAAAAAAGGATATTGGGGCTTCACTACATAAACTGTTAGTTGATGCGTGCTTTTAACATAACATGATTTGGTACTGATCGAAAAAAAAAGATAACATGATTTAGGCCTGGTTTGATTTCACAAACCTTTGAAACCATTCCATCTCATCCCATACCATCTCATCTCATCTTAACATCCAAACACCATTCAAATACAAACATTTGAATGGTTGTAGATGGTTCCAAGGAGTGGAATCGATGTGGAGGGAGGTTATTGATCAGAAGTATGGGAGTGAGTGGGGGGGCTGGTGTTCTAAGGAGAGTAGGGGGACTTATGGTGCGAGTTTTTGGAAATTTATTAGGAAGGGGTGGGATAATTTTGTGAAACAAGTTAAGTTCGAGGTTGGAGATAGTTCAAGAATTCGCTTCTGGTTCAATGATTGGTGTGGTGAGTGTGCTGTTTTTAGAGTTTTTCCAGCAATTTTTAGAGTGGCCGTTAATCAGCAGGCTTTCGTTTCAAATTTGTTGATCCGATCTAATGGAGTTGTGCATTGGGATGTTAGTTTTATTAGAGCTGTCCAGGATTGGGAACTTGAAGAGGTTGCAGATTTTTTCAGCTTGTTGTATTCTCTGGATATTAGAGGAAATGAGAGGGATCGAATTTCATGGAAGCTTACAACGTGTAAAAAGTTTTCTGTAGATCATACTATAAGTTGTTGACTGTTCAGCATCATTTTTCTTTTCCGTGGAAGAGTATTTGGTGGGCTCATGTGCCATTAAAGGTAGCATTTTTTATTTGGACAGCATCTCTTGGGAAGCTTCAGACAATTGATAATTTGAGAAAGCGTGGTATGATTGTTATGGAGTGGTGCTTCATGTGTAAGAAATATGGTGAATCAGTGGATCATTTACTCTTACATTGTGAGGTGGCTAAGGTGTTATGCGATGGTGTGTTCAGTAGAGCAGGGCTGGTTTGGGTAATGCCTAAAACAGTGGTGGATCTACTTGCGTGTTGGAATAGAGGCTTCATAGTTGTTCTCAAGTAGCAGCTGCGGGGAAGATGATTCTTTTGTGCATTATGTGGTGTATTTGGATGGAAAGGAATGAGCAGTGTTTTAATAACAGGGAGCGTACCGCAGAGGAAATCTGGAAATTTTTTATGTTTACCTTGCTTCAATGGGTTTCAGCTATTTTACTTAATGGAGGGACTGTTTACTTCCAAACAAAACACAAAAAATAATTCAAATTTTCAAATCCCAAAACAAAAATTATATTCTAACCCTCTTTTAACTTTATAATTTTTTTATTCAACTTTTTCTCTCATTTCCCAAAACCCCATAAAAATCTTAACTTTTTTTTTTTGATCAATAAAAGATAGATATTATATATATGAATGAAAAAGGTATAGCCCTTGTACACATGAAGTATACATAAGTGCTCCTAAATACATTCTAAAAACGATAGATTAAAGACAAGAAATCATGAATATTGTCCCCATGCAAAACAATAGTGGAAAACCAACACATTAGTGTGTGGAGAAAAAAATTCTTCAACTCGGTCATTGTACGTTCCGTATCTTCAAAGCACCTCGCATTCATTTCCGTCCAAATACACCACATAATGCACAACGGAATCATCTTCCACACTGCTGCCACTTGTTGACTGCCTTGCAACTTTGTCCAACAACCCAGCAAATCCACAACCCTCAAAGGCATAACCCAAGCAACATCAACCCTTTGAAAGATCTCATCCCACAACACCCTTGTTACCTCACAATGTAATAAGAGATGGTCCACGGATTCTCCATTCTTTTTACACATATAGCACCAATCCACCAATACACAACCTCTCTTCCTCAAATTGTCCGTAGTCAATATCTTCCCAAGAGCAGCATTCCAAACAAAAAAAGCTACTTTAGAAGGCACACGAGCTCTCCAAATATTCTTCCAAGGGAACGGAGTATTGTCAAGGTGTGTAGTCAAGATGCTATAATACGCCTTGACTGTACATATCTTGTGATTATTAGACCTCCACTTCAAACTATCTCGTTGTGCCATAGGAATCTCCATGGAATATAATAAACTGAAAAAAACTGAGACACTAGGTAATTCCCAATCATGAAAATCCCTATTAAACAGAATATTCCATTGGTGCGTACCATGAGAAAATAACCGCACCTCCGCCACTGAGGCATCCCTATTAGCTGCAATACGGTATAGAGTCGGAAAAACCCTTTCCAGTGCCTGTTCTCCACACCACACATCTCGCCAAAATCTGATTTGATTACCCTCACCAACTACAAAACGAATTTGATTTGCAAAGCATGGCCACCCCTTCCTTATATACTTCCATAATCCCACACCATACCCCCTCTTACTTCATTAGAGCACCAACCACCCAGCCCAATACCATATCTTGCATCAATAACATCCTTCCACAATGATCCTCCCTCCAAGTGATATCTCCACAGCCATTTTCCTAATAGAGTTTTATTAAATGTTCTCAAGTTACACACACCCAACCCCCCATTCACAACTGAGTTTCTCCATTCACCAAATGAAATTTTTTCTCCTCCCCCATGCCCCCCCATAAGAACGCCCTAAAGAGTTTCTCCATTCTGTTCACCACCCCTACAGGCATAGGAAATAAAGATAAAAAATAAGTGGAGAGGTTAGTGAGAGTACTCTTGATAAGAGTAAGGCGTCCCCCTTTTGATAAATACACTCGTTTCCAGCCAGCCAACCTATTCTCTATCTTCTCCACTACCCCATTCCATATAGCTTTATTCTTGAAAGTTGCTCCCAACGGAAGACCCAAATATTTCATTGGGAAAGAAGAAACCTTACAATCTAGAAGACTTGCTAAACTATAGATATTAGTGACCACACCCACAGGAACCATCTCAGACTTGCCCAGATTCACTTTTAGCCCTGACACTGCTTCAAAGCAGAGTAACAGTGCTCGTAGAGTTTGAATCTGGCTTCTATTCGCTTCACAAAAAACTAACGTATCATCTGCAAAAAGAAGGTGTGAAATGATAGTAGGATCACTAGCACCGTTGCCCACCTGAAAGCCAGATAAAAACCCTCCCCCAACAGCAGCCTGCATCATCCTACTTAAAGCCTCCATAACTATAACAAAAAGAAGAGGAGATAGAGGATCTCCCTGCCTCAGACCCCGCGAACTGTCAAAGAATCCAGCCGGTGTGCCATTAACTAGAACTGAGAATCGGGTGGTTGAAATACAATGACGCATCCATGAAATCCACCTATCCCCAAAACCACATCTCTCAAGTGAATATAATAGAAACTCCCAGTTCACGCGATCATATGCCTTCTCCATATCAAGCTTGCACAGCACACCTGAACCTCCCTCCCGTAATCTGTGGTCCAAACACTCATTTGCAATGAGTACTGAGTCAAGAATTTGTCTCCCACGAATAAAAGCATTCTGAGACTTGGAGATAATTTGTTCCAACACCGGACTAAGCCTGTTAGCAAGAACCTTCGAGATAATCTTATAAACACTACTAACCAGGCTTATAGGCCGAAAGTCTTCAATAGTCACTGCCCCGTGTTTCTTAGGGAGATAAGGGCAATAAAAGTCGCATTTAGGGATTTTTCAAACTTTTGAAGAGAATAAAATTCATTAAAGACCTGCATAACATCACCTTTTACAATGTCCCAACAAGTTTGAAAAAAACCTATTGAAAAACCATCCGGCCCTGGCGCTTTATCTTTAGCCATTCCAGATAAGACCTTGTAAATCTCTTCTTCAACAAAAGGTCTCTCCAAAATACTCACACTCTGCACATCAATTGCCTCAAAGTTCAAGGCGTCAAGCTTCGGCCACCAAGGAAACGATTCTGTGAGGAGAGTCTCATAGTAATGCACTATATGGTTTTCTAACTCGGGAGAAGAAGAAAACATCTCAGAACCTGATTGAAGTGACTCGATAACATTATTACGCCGATGTGAATTAGCCACTTTGTGAAAGAACTTCGTACACCTATCACCTTCTTTCAACCAAAGGGCTCTGGATTTTTGACGCCATGAAGTTTCCTCTGACAACAAAACCCTCTCCAAATTTGTCATAACCATGCCTTTCCTCAATAACATCTCCTCTGAGTTATCTCCCAATAACTCTTTATCCTCCAGCTCTTGCAATTCCTCCAACAGTGTAGCCTTCTGATTGTCAGTGTGACCAAAAACCTCCTAATTCCACTTCTTCAAATCTTGTTTCAATGCCTTCAACTTACTTGCAAGAATGTAACTTGGAGTACCAATGAACTGATATGAATCCCACCACGCCCGCACCCTCTCTACGAACCCATCCGCTGTTAGCCACATGTTTTCAAACTTGAAATACCGACTCCCCCTATGAATACCTCCACAATCTAAAATAATAGGAAAATGGTCAGAATTGACACGAGCTAGTCGTTTTTGACTAACTTCCGGATAATGAGCTTCCCACTTAGTAGATACAAGGAATCTATCCAATCTTGACCACACCCGCCCATTTGACCAAGTATATTCACCCCCTACCAGGGGGAGATCCATGAGATCAAGATCAAAGATGAACTCGCGGAATTCATCCATGGCCCTAGAATTCTGACAATGCCCTGAACGCTCACTAGGAAAGCAAATAGTATTAAAATCGCCCCCCATACACCACGGCACCTCCCATAATGAGTATAGACCCGCTAGCTCCTCCCACAACTTTCTCCTATCCATATCCACGTTAGGGCCATATAAGCCTGCAAATGCCCATTCCCAACCATCCACCACATTTTTAAATCTAATCGCGACCGAGAATTCTCCGATACACTCCTCAATCGACTCAACAACTCTTTTATCCCACATGAGTAACACTCCACCAGAGGCTCCCAAAGAAGCCAAATAAGTCCATCCCACATACGAGCACCCCCATACACTTCGCACAATTTTCCTATCAATGTAACGCATCTTTGTTTCTTGAAAGCACACCACATCACCCTTTCACATCCGCAGTAATGCTTTGATACGGAGACGTTTATTGCGATCATTAAGCCCCCATACATTCCATGATATAATCTTAGGCTTCATAAGAAACTATATTGCCCCTCCCTTTCGATCTGTCCCTTCCACCGCTCCCTTCTTTCATATCATAATTAATGGAACAAGTTAGCCTTTTAAGCTCCCTATCCCGCTTTGTGGCTGACTTCGAATGACTAGCCTCAATTGCTATAAGAAGCGCCTTGAATTGTTCTTCATAACCTCCAAAAGAAATCCCAATGACATCTTGAATCTCCTCTACCTTCTTAAGCACCCAATTTGATGAACAAATCCCATACGTAGAGCTAGGAGGGAGTGTACACAATGGAGTTAGGATGGCCCCCTCCTCACCTGTGCTGACGGGAGAAAATAAAGCCAGTTCTGAACCACACACTGAATCTAACTCCCCACTGGAAGGAGCAAGACCCATTGGAGACCCCAATGATGAAAAACCATGTTCCGAAATGAATGACTGCATTGGATTCACCACTGGGCCTCCATCCACCACACACGACCTTTTCTGCATATTTTCCATCGACAGCCCACAAGGCAGCGACGTTAAACCCATCAATAGCCCGTCCTCTGCCGACGGTACCTGCACAGGAGCAACATCTACTCCTTCGTCCACCACTTGCGGCTGAGACTGACTGTTCTCCAACAAAAACCCAGCTGACGGCGACGGGAAAAAACAACCCTCGAACTGAGCAGTTCCTCTGTTACCTCACCGTCGTCCCCCTCTTCCCATCGAAATGGTCCTACCGGCACACCATGGTGGTCGACCGCCACCAGCGGTTCTTTCTGTGACGGTATGGGAGCCGGCGAGACGCTTATCGGCACCGCCAAAGTTTGACTCGGGCCAAGGCCCGAAATCTCGGGCATCGCCCGATTCCTCTGCTTCCAACATTGTTTTGGGCCTACGGCCTGGCCCACACCAGAGCCCATCACAGGCTTCCCCTTTCCAGCACCCAAGCCCAAGCCCAACCCATCCTTCACGGCCCATCCCATTCTGCAGCACCTCCTTCCCCTTAACACTGCGTTTCAACCAGATAATTTCATCCAATAATAACCCAACTTTTTCCTCCATATTATTCAACACCCCTAGTATACTTTCCTCATTTGACCCCATCCATACGTTGCCAACTACCCCACGATTCTGCACGATCTTTGGACTTGTCACGGCTGGCACCACAACACTCCCCTTTCTCAACTGAACCTTCTGTGCTTTAAGCACCTCACTGTACGACCGTGCACCACCTGCTATTAACGATGAAGCACCACCTTCTTGCCTGACCAGCTTCAAGTTTCCTGCCTGGAAAGCACTAGGTGCTCTGTTTCTCCCCTGTGAGACAGTGGAAGAGAAAGGAGGACTCAGCTCCTTCACTGTATCTCCAAAATTTCTCCAACCCTCTCCCTTCCTTCCTTCCGGCACAACAATCATACCTCTTCTCTTGTCATGCCCAAATTCCGATAGAACTACAAAACTACCATAATAATTACTACCCCTCCTTACCATCAATACCATATTTACTTTTCTACGAGTTCTCAGGAACTCTGCAGAACCCAGTGATGCTGCACATTCCTTCACCATAGAGCCCAACCATCCCATGGTTTCATGATCCAAAGAGATGTATTTCACCACACGACTACTCTCTGTGATTCTCCACCGCCTTTCATTCTCCTTTATGAACTCAAAAACCTTCTGATCAATAACAACCTCCCTGCACATCCCCATCAAGACCAACCAATACGGTACCCAGGCTGGACTAAAACTCTAAACTCTCAAGGAACTGTTGCCATTAACACAGCAGTACCAATGAAACAAGAAAGAAAAAGAAAAACCAACGAAAACAGAAAGTGTACGGAGAGAAAATATATTTAGGAGAGAAAGCAGAAACTATCACCTAGAAAGTTTTTAAAAATCTTAACTCAAACCATTTAACTACTATTCACAAATTTCTCATCTCATCTTTGTAACCAAACGAGACCTTTGTAAAAGGAATCTGCTCTGTTTTCTAACCTATTACCTCCCATGAACAAAGAAATGGAAGAGACTGTTATGCCCCTTTCCCATAGGGCTAGGAATGCTACATATTCACATAGTACCAGGTAATAAGAGATTATTTATAAATGTAAATACCTCCGAAGATTCATTTACTACGATCAAAAGATACACCTAATCTCTTTATGACCATTTAAATCCCCACCTCGCTATAGTTAAAGCCTAGCTTGAGTCCCTTTTTCTTGAGACCTCGGATTTATGTCACATCTAGTAAATTGGACGGAAAGGAATGCACGTTGCTTTGACGATAAGTAATGCACAATATCCGCGTTGAAGAATTTTTTTCTCCACACTCTAATGTGTTGGTTTTCCACTATTACATGGGGATAATGTTTAGGATTTTTGTCTTTAATTTACTGCTCTTAGAATGTATTTAGGAGCTCTTATGTATACTCTTGTGTACAAGGGCTATGCATATTTCATTCATATATATAATTTCTATCTTTTATTGATAAAAAAAAAAAAAGTTTTCCACAAATAATAAGAATCATAGCATATCCTTGCCATCATTATCATATATCCTCAACCTCCTTAAACCTCAAGTATGGCAAAACCTAACATATTCTCAATCAAATCTATTTAAACTCATACCTTTACTTCTTTGCGACGCTATGTGGTTTCAATTGGTGCCATGTCTTTTTCTAACTAGGGACACAAGCACCAAAGACTATTACTCACATGAAAGTCTAATTTATGGCCTATGGTTTATTTTCTCAAGAATATTTACTCAATACCTATTCCTCAAAGTACAACTGTTGCAGTACAACACAACATACTTGTTCATGAATTCTGTCCACAAGCTTTAAGAATGATACCCTCCATCTAAAGGAACACTTATTCTTGTCTTCTACTGTAATACCACGAACCCCCTAGAGTTAGGAATAACGTCATTTTTAGAAATCTAGGGGACCCAGAATGCTACTAACGTTTAAAATCAATTGCATAGAATCCCGGTATAAAAGACTCACTTTCATAAATAAAACATACTTTATAAAATTAAAAGGGAGTCGGCGAAGGCACTTATTAAAACTCATTCAAGTCTCATGTGCTTAACAAAATAAATTTAATGACTGAAAACATAAAACTAAATATCTTATAAACTGCCTAGTCCGCTGTTTCGTCTCCCTGAGGTTAGGTTTGGATAGTGAGTTAAAATGAAAGTTAAAAGTTGAATAAAATATTGTTAGAATATTATTTTTTAATATCATTATTGTTTTGGGATTTGGGTTGTTAAAATATTTAAAACATACAAAAATGAGTCGAATACTCAATAAACAATACATCACGCAGTAAAAATAATATAAATATATGGTTTTCTTGAAAGCATGCATGCTTAATACTTATACTTTTACTAACATAAACATGTAACATGTACTATACATAATTGATTAAACTTATCTTTCCCTTTCTTCAATGGCCAGCACATCTTAACCCCCGTGTGCTGGATTGTGCACCGGTTCCATTGCTTGTGGTCACAAGGGGAACCGCTTAAAATATCATAACATACTATGGTGGACCACGCTAAGTCCGTGGCTTGCACATTCAACCATAATTGCATTAGTACCATACATCTCTTATGGCCATTCTTTCACAACTTGTCTTTTATCTTTCTTATCGTGACGCATGTAGAGCGCATAATGCCATACTCATCGTAATCATAAATGAAAACATATGATGATGCATGTGAAGAAAAGCATAATAGCATGACATTCAAAAATCACTTTCATCATAACGTGGTATGTAAAAATGGGCTTTCAATAAAGGGTCATACATACATACATAATACTTTAAAAACATAACATTGTTTACCATGCATAAGGGTATGATCATGCTACTTACATAATTTAGAAAATATGTTTGAAAATGAAGCTCACATCTACGACCTAAATAGGTCTTGTCTCGTGTATACCATCTTGTGTACTTGGGGTTTTCCTATTCTTATCAATAATATCGTTTACTTATAAAAAAAATGTGTGACAATGAAGCCCGTGATCATATTACTTACCTCGAAACTTTGGCCATTAATTAGCGCATCGGCAATTACCTATTCAATAAATATGTAATTATGTCAATTTATAATCCCATATATCGTCACTTTAAAGACTAATACTTCTCTTAGTTGGACTACCTGAATGCCTATTGAGGTCCTAGACATTCAATCGGTCCTTACCTTTTGCTAGGTCACTTCAATCATTGTAGTCCATCATCCTTCATCACAATTCATACCTATGCACTCTAAGATCTTCAAACCTAATCTTGTCTAAGCAAACCTGTGACCATGCATGATATTAACTCTTAGTCATTTGGGTTCATATGACCCTAACCTTAATGCATCCATCAATGTTCAAGCCTATACTATATGTCACCCAAATTGCTCATGAGCTCTCTTTGTAAAATCTGTCTCAATGTTTAAACCATAAAATCATGGCTCTAAGTCCTAAAAAATGCATGATTTCATTCAAATAATCTTCCTATATGTATGCTTATCCAATCCCGTGTATAAACCTGCATTCCAATGCCATAAAACCTAATTCTAGCATGTGTATTTCCTAGCCCTTTATGAAATCCGAATTTCACATACCTATCCTAAAAGAGAAAAGGAGAGAGAGAGAAAGAGAGTTACCTAAAGGAAGAGCTTGTTCCAAAGGTTGGCTTGGAGTATACGGCTTGGCTAAGTGGTTTGGTTCTTGATCTTCTTTCTTAGGGTGTGAGTGTTGTAGCAAGGGTTATGGGGCTTAGGATTTTTGGTTTTAGCACAAAATTATAAGAGAGTTTGGAGGGGGTAATGCTTGGGGCTAATTTTGGGGGGGGGGGGGGGGGGGGGGTGGTGGTGGGTTCTATAAATAGAGTTTGGAGGGTGTGGGGTCCAAGGGGTGTGGTAGTCCTAGTGTCGTGGGTTTAGTGGAGTGTTTGAATGTGATTTGGAGTCATAGTTTCCCTAGGAGTTGTGGTTGCCTTAGGAGTTGTGTTTGCCTTGGGAGCTGTTGTTGGAGTAGGAATAGGTGACTTGTAGTTGGAGTAGAACCAGACTTGTGTTTGCAACCAAAAGTGTAGTGCAAGTAGGTCTCTGGTATAATGCTCACTTTCATGGGCTATTTATGGGCTTGGCAAGGATAATACTTAGGCTTGCTCATCCACACATGGGCCTAATGGGCTTGGGCCTAGTGGTTTTGGTCGGTTTCGAAATCTACATAAAATTAATCCTCTGTAATCCGAGGTTCTACTCCTAGGTACCCAATAATTAACCTCAAGGAATGAACACAGGCTCAAGGGCCTAATTTTAGATCTAACCCTAATTCACACTCTAAAAATAAAAACCCTAATTATAGTGTAAACCTCAACTTTCCTAAATTAGAAACCTCAAAAGTTCGGGGTGTTACATCAACTATCAGGCTAGCGAGAACTATAGATATCCTATTAGATATTTCATGTCTAATAATTTATCTATTTGTACGAGCCCGTGCCTTGATCTTTGGTGAATGCACCGAAGAATCAAATCATTGCACAACTATTGCTTTTATATTCTTTGGGTTGCCCTCATGATCTGAGAATGAAAATTCCTCTTGGTGTGCATTGACATGACTCTTGTTGGTCAGTGCATCTCTTAAGCATATTTTGTCAACAAGACATTAGCAAAAGGGTAAATGAAACAATCAACGATAAAACAAACAGTTCTTAATAAACTTTAATACTAGCTAGTATGCAAGTTTGTCGAGGGCTTTGTGGGATGAGGTCTTTGTCAAGTTTGGCATTTCTTGGGTGATGCCTAGGAGTGTGGGGAATCTTTTGGCCTGTTGGAGAGGGATTCAAGGAAATCGTCAAATAGCGGCTGTTTGGAAGATGAGTCCTCTGTCTTCTGTGGTGTATTTGGAATGAGAGAAATGGTCGCTGTTTTGATAATAGAGAACGCTCGGTGGATGGGATTAGGGCCTTCTTTTTTCATACTTTGTTGCCCTGGGCTTTGGTTATTGTAATGGATGGATATAGTTCCAATGACTTTCGTTCTGTTTTTCAGCTGTAGTTTGTAATTAGGTGTTTTCTCTTACTTCCTATGTACTTGGGATATGTCTAATTATGTGGCCTTTAATAAGTTTCTTACTTATATAAAAAAAATACTAGTTAGCATGCACCCTAGGGACCTTTGTTCTATTCTTCTTCCAGAACTTAGGAGTCTTTGGAATCTCTTAAACCCGGGATCTGATACCAAACTTGTAACACTCTTTGATATAGATTTCACATAACACCAGATAATAACAAATCCATAAATGTAAATATCTTCAACTATACTTCATTTGCTATGAATTAGCCTCGTTTGGTTACATAGATGAGATGAGATGAGAAATCTCTGAATAGTAGTAAGATAATTTGTGAAAGAATAGAGAGAAAGTTATAATGATTAGGTAATGATTAGATGAAAAAGTTAATTTGAAAATTTGAAATTGAAAAATGTTTGTGTTTGAATGATGTTTGGATATTGAGATGAGATGAGATGAGATGGTTTGAAAGGTTTGTGAAACCAAACCAGATTTTAGTGTATTAGGATGTAGCAAGTTTTTTTCTTATAGGTAAAATAAATTTTATAAATATGATAGAAAATAGGCGTAGCCTAAGTACACAAGATGTATACATAAAAACATTTGTGTATTGGCCTGCATGCTCATCCTTATCATCTGTGTATTTAAAACATTAAAACAAAAATGATTAGAATACTTAGTAAATAGCACGTCATATGGTAAAAGATTTTAACTCAAGATTAAGTAACATGCATATCAAACCAAGACTTATCATACTAATATTTGCTTGGTTAGTCCCGGCACACATTATTCCTTATGTGCAAAGGTTGTGCACTGGTCAACCACAGGGGCTACCGCTATCCTGTTGGATGTAAAGGTTGTGGACCAGACTTTTATAATGTCCTTCAGTGTGGTTTACACATCCACCCATAGTTTTGCATTGTTACTAAGCATCATCATGACCAACATATAAATCTTCATAACATGCATTCATTCATCACTCCTTTTCTGACAACCTTCATAACATAAGCTTTTTCATTAAATTTATAGATGGGAATCATCATAACTTTCATAACATTAGAATTATCATGACTTGCATATATTTCATATGAAGAACATCAGCCTTGCTTTCATAACATAAATATTTTCATTACTATCAAATAGCACATGCATTATATAACATATTTGCAAACTTGATTTTCATGAAATATCATATAGAAGGTGCG
This sequence comes from Juglans mandshurica, assembly GCA_022457165.1. Lineage (NCBI taxonomy): Eukaryota > Viridiplantae > Streptophyta > Magnoliopsida > Fagales > Juglandaceae > Juglans > Juglans mandshurica. The sequence continues at coordinate 5,772,112 of CM039633.1, read as the reverse complement.
TAAAAAGGGGCTTACATAAAGGCCAAATATAGCTACTTATAAAAAGAAATATCGTAGCATATAACTAAAGCATCACTTTTTATTTATTTATTTATTGGCACTGGGTATTTGGAACAAAGTCCCAACTAATCCCGGAGGTGCACAGACCTTTGGCAAATCCCAAAGTATCACTTTTAAAAAGTAGAACATTTTACAATACTCGTTAAAGGCATGACCATACTACATAGTTTCTTTCTTAGCTTGGATGGCATGAATCCTTCCTCACAACGTAGGAAAACACCCGTAATCATTTGTACAATTCTTTTTACTCATGCTAATGTCCTTGAGTCTTTTATTCATGTTTTTGTGAGTAGAAACAGATCTGGTGTTCTTTATTTGGCACTTGTTCATTGATGATCACATCATACCTAGTAGGTTAACTATCTTCTTGGGTAGTAAGCATTTGTCTAGTTTTCATGCATCCTGATGTGTTAAACCTAGCCAATCAGTTTCATGGCTGAATGATGAAGGGCCATGTACTAAAATATCCAGCAAACATACCATTGGATTCTTGGTGACTTTTAGGGTCCTGTAATCCGTGACTTGTGTGTACTTTCTAGAGTTGTTGCCACTTTATGGCCTCATGTTTGGTCTGAACTTTGGCTCTAACAGTAAGCCTTTGAGGTCTCAAAATAGTAATATGTATGTGTGTGCATGACTGTTTTACCAGCCTTGTGATTGCGAAGTTTTACCTTTTACAACTCCAAAAGGCTGTCTTAACACCGGGAGGGTTTGAGTCGCTGCAAGGGTGACTTATTGGGGTCAAACCTTGGCCTTAAATTCTTATCACAGCCCCCAAAAGTGTCCAAACAGAAAACCCTCTTATGTAATTAATCATGCTTGTGTATTGCATAGCTCATAAAGATTGACATATTCAGTTAATGTAGACATGATATTCTTGTTACCATATTCATGGCTTTCCTAGTTTATTTTTTTTTAACGTGTCCAATCTCATCTGTGCCATTTCACATGTCCAATCTCATCTTTGCTTTTGTAACATTGCAGATTCAAGCTTGTTGTCTCAGCACCAGAACCTAAGAAACTGGCTTCGCCCACCATCACAAACATTCAGGTTCCCTCCCATTCATCATTTTTTCTTGTTTTTCTTCCCATCCAATTGGGAATGACTATAATCCTTATGGAAGAAGACAGAGAAACCAATTTGTGGTTAATGTCCTTCGTATAGTTGTTTGAGCTTCATAAGTACTTAGGCCCTTTCAGTAAATTCTGCCACATCTCTTCAGGATATATTTATCAAAGTCGCATTAGATTATCTAGAATTAAAAATTATTGAAGTTTGACTGATATGTCATTAGTTAATTACTGGATTGGACCGTAAACGTGTTACTTGAGGCATGTTTTTGTTTGGAAGTTGATATTGGCAATACACATTGCCTAGTCTGATACTGTTTCTTTCCGACACCAGAGCATCTAGGCCTGTTCGTCCGGGCTGGGTTTTTTCCCGGCCCAGAACAAACCCAGGCCGGTACCTGCATGGTAAAATCCGGGTACACCCGGTCCAGGTACCGGATTTTAAACCTGGAACCCGGGTTTAAAACTGGTACACGTTTTTTTTTTTTTTTTTTTCACATTCAACTTCTTCTTCTTCAAATTTTTGTGTGATCATGCCACAGTATTACAGTATTAATTACGAGACCCCCGTTTGCCATTAACGTAATCTTCAAAGCCCAAAAGAACCCTCCAAAAGTTAAACTCCACAGATATTATATAATCTTTTTCTTGAGAACCGCACAGATTGAAGAGGTACAGAGAAAGCAAAAATACGAGATCTAGTTTGCAAGATATATGTTGACAAGCACCTGAAAAAGCCGTGGTGAAATGATAAAAACCAGCAGTCTCACTCTCACTGTCTCAAATGAATATGAAACTATAGAACCCTGCCGTCTTTGCAGTGCGGGAAACCAAAGAAACCCAACCTCCCATAAATGAAATAAAACTACTTTTTGTTCTGGCACCCACTTTTTGGGCCCCTCACATTTTGTCTTTATGTATACCTTTTTGTCCTTTTTTGCTTCTTTTTTGCTTCTTAATGTCGCCTTCGTTGTCACCTTCTTCTTCTGAAGACGAGAATGGCAATGGTAATGGCAGTCCCAGTGAAAGAAGAGCGGGAGATTTGGGTAATTTCTTTTGCGTAGCATTAGGGAAAAGAAATACTACACTAGTTATCTGATTATTTTTTTGTGAATTCTAATATAAAAAAAAAACCAGGTACAACCCGGAAACCCGGGTTCTGGATTTTTAAAACTGGTTTCATCTGGGTTCCAGCTTGTGTCTGACCTGGGCTAAACCGGCCTGGGTTTGAAACCCGGGTTCTGATCCGGGTATACCAGAATTCCTGGGCCGGAACCTGGATAAACAGTACTAAGAGCATCTTATCATGTTGACACCAAACTCTCGTATTGGACCCGTCTGGCATCTGTTTTGCTTGTTACCTGCAAGCTGCAATCCCAATGAACAAAGACTAGGGTAATACTTTGTTTACAATGCTTATTGCTTTTAAAAAAATTCAAATTAATTGTAAAAAAAAATTTCAACTTCAATCCAAACATCTTTTAATATTAGACAAGAAATTCTATTTCAATTTTTTATCCAATCATCTGCCTAGATTTCAGTGAAATATAAAAAACACAAAAATCAAAACAACTTTTACAAAGATCAAAACAAAAACAACCTTAAAAAATATTCTATTCAAACATCATTTCCGACGTATTTTCTTTTACTTTTCCCTTTGCCGGCAGGGTAGCAAGAAGAATTGAGAAAATTTATCGTAATTTCTTATGGGGAGCCATAGGAGAGGAAAAAAAGTTTCATTTGGTTAGTTAGAATAAGGTTTGTCAACAGATTTCTTGTGGAGGATTGGGGGTGAGAAATTTGAGGATGTTAACAAAGCACTTCTTGGAAAATGGCTTTGGAGATATCATGTAGAGAGAGATGCTTTATGGAAGAATCTTGTTGCTGTTAAATATGGGAGTGGGTTGGGGGATTGGTGTTCTAATGAAGTTAGAGGAGCGTATGGGGTGAGTTTATGGAAGTTCATTAGGAAAGGCTGGGGGAAGTTTTCTAAACATATTAAATTTAAGGTGGGGGAAGGGAAGAGGATTCTTTTTTGGCATGATATTTGGTGTGGGGAATCAGCTCTCAAATCTGATTTTCCCTCTCTTTATAGGGTTGCAAGGGATCAAAATGCTGCTGTGGCATATTATCTCCAACGTATGGATAATAATATTCTGTGGAATGTTGATTTTATTAGAGATGCAAATGACTGGGAAGTGAATGTTGTTTCTATTTTTTGGGAAGAATTTGTAATTCAAAAGTGATGCAGGGAAGAGAGGACAGTCTACTGTGAGACCATGCTGGAAATTCCAGGTTTTCTGTTAGTTCTTTTTATAAGGTGCTTACATGTCATTCTGGCTGTGTATTCCCTTGGAAAAGCATTTGGAGAGTGAAGGTACCTACTAAGGTGGCATTCTTCAGTTGGGTGGTTGCTCTAGGGAAAGTATTGACCATTGATAACCTTAGATGCCTTGTGTATAGCTGATTGGTGTGTCATGTGCAAGAAGGATGGTGAATCTGTAAATCATCTCTTTCTTCATTGTGAGGTAAAGTCTTTGTGGAATGAGGTTTTGGTCGGACAGGTATATATTGGGTGATGCCTTTGTGGATCTTCTTGCATGTTGGTGTGGTTTTGAGGGAAGGAAATGTGTAGCTGCCAGATGGAAAATGATTACTTTGTGTTTAATGTGGTGTCTTTGGCTGGAAAGGAATGAGAGATGTTTTGAAGACAGAGCGTTCTTTCGGAGAATTTCGGAATTTTTTCTTTTCTACTTTGTGTTTGTGGGCTAAGATTTTTGTAAGGAATGATGATAATGTACTGAATCTGTATTAGTCTTTTTTCCTGCTTTCTAGAGTGTAGTAGGTATTTCCTTTGTATACATGGTGTGTACTTGGATTGTGCCTATTCTTGGTTATAAAATTTCTTATTAATTATCAAAAAACTTTCACAACCCCAATACAAAACATATTTAAAAAATTATTCAATTATTCGTACCTACTATTGCAAAACCCAATAAACAATACATCTAAAAATAATTGTCATTCTCAAAACCTCACTTAACCAAACATATCCTAAGGTTCTGTGCTAACTTCATGTTGGCCCAACATGGGTGGTTCATTTTAATCAAGGATCAGAGGGTAATTTGGTGGCTTCGTGGAAAGATACTAATTCTCCAGTGTTACCAACTCCATCTGACTCAATGTACAAGAAAGAGTGTAGTGGGGAACTATATCAAAGATTACTATATTGGTCGGAGCTGAGTATAACAAACTATTTTATCTGTGCTGACAATAGTGGTCTACAGTATTCTTTCCTCTTGAAGAAGCTTTAAATCTCTGGCATGAGCTCACATTGTACAATTGTCAGGAATAAAAGTAATTTGATATGAATATATTTCATCTCTTCTGATAGCTGATATTTGTGAACTTAAATCATCTTGTAACAATTAGGATCCTTCAGAGAACATGTTTGCACTATTTTTTCGTCCTGCATTGTAAGTGTTGAAGCCTATTTATGGGAAAGGTGGTGCCGGTAGAAATAATCTTATTGGTGTCATATTCACCTCAACAATATACTATATTTTATGGCATACGCATGCTATTGAAACTTTTGTTTTGTAAATTCCAACTTGACTTCTGCCAAAGTGTTCTGGTTTATTGCCACATTATTCACCAGCAGAAAATGATGGAAACTAATGTTTATTCAGGACCCATTGGATTTATGCATATTTTACCATTAAAAAAAATAGAAATCACGCTTGACTTCTGAACTTGCAGTTCTGTTGACATCCTGACAATTTTCACCCCTCGTCACTTTTTGTTCCCATCCACATACATGCCTTCTTTGTCTTGGCCAAGTTTATATGCTTTATCTGCCCATCATTCTTTTTTAACATGAAAAGTTGACTTTTGAATATTTTCTTTGGTTGGTGACAGGGTTGGTTGCCAGGACTGAAAACAGATGGAGATGCAAGTCAACTCCCAACCATTGCTATTGTAGCATCATACGATACATTTGGGGCTGCTCCTGTAAGCTATTTTTTATTAAATTTAATTGATTAAATATAAATTTTGTGAGCTGTATAAAAGGTGTGAGTAAATGTATATTTGTAGGCATTGTCAGTGGGAAGTGATAGCAATGGAAGTGGCATTGTCGCACTACTTGAAATAGCTAGGTTATTCTCTCTTCTTTATTCAAATCCTAAGACAAGAGGAAGGTATAATTTACTTTTTGGGTTAACATCTGGAGGACCTTACAACTACAATGGAACTCAAAAGGTGCTTATCTTCTCTTGGTTGATTATGATTTTTTATATCCCCTACCTTGTTATATTTTTCTCTTTAATTACTCTTGCTATGATCATTTTCTTTTAGTGGTTATTGATTTTAAGTTTCTACCCTTTTTAGTGGCTTCGAAGCCTCGATCAACGTTTACGTGAGAGTATTGACTATGCAATTTGCTTAAATAGCATCGGTTCATGGGATAATGAATTATGGATTCATGTATCTAAGCCTCCAGAAAATGCATACATAAAGCAAATATTTGAAGTAAGTTGTTTTGGTTTCACAAAATGCGTTTTTGCAGTAGTATCATATTACTTTTTGTGCCAATTTTATTATTTGATTTTGGTGTAGGGTTTCTCTAATGTAGCAGAAGAGTTGGGCTTCAAAGTGGGTCTGAAGCACAAGAAGATAAATATTTCAAATCCTCGAGTGAGTAGATACACGTGAAATTCTGAACTAATTATCGTATTTATCTCATAGATACAGAATCTTCTCGTGATATCGGTTTGAGAAAATCGGACATAATACTGGTATAATTTTTCTTTTCTTTTTTTCCATGTATTGTTGTTGTTGGTGGCATTTTTGTTTCTTTAGAAGTTTTAATTAAAATTAAAATTATTGTTCATTGTGAGAGCGTAATTACAGGGATAGCAGAGGGTGGGCATTAGGCTGTTGATGAAATCCAGATGTGGGGAATAATGCTGTTTTTTTTAAATAATTATTTTGGCAGTTCTAGTTGCAAGGTTGGTTGAGAGACTTGTAATGCTGAAACTTATTGGTTTGACTTTGGATTGACTGTGTGCTCCTAATCAATCTGGTGCACTCTGAATTTTAATTAAAACAAAACAAAACTTGAATGGCTTGAAGCATGCCGTGCTCTCAATTTGTGCCCAGATTCTACAGTGGGGCCACGTGGTAAAGCTATTTACAGTAGTATTATAAAAAAAGTGATAAAGCTATTTACCTGCTATAGGTAGCTTGGGAGCATGAACAGTTTTCAAGGCTGAGAGTTACTGCTGCCACCTTATCGGAACTCTTTACTGCACCTGAACTGATGGAAAGGACTGGAGGCTTTGTTGATAGCAGGTTATGCTTTTAACATTGAACCGTCTTATTGCTAGCATATCCCTTGTGTTTATAATGTCATTTGCTGAGAGCTTGGTATTCTGCAGACATTTCGTAAATGAAACTGCAATTATCAGAAGCATCAAGTTAGTTGCAGAGAGTCTTGCGGTAAGTGAGATAATTTTTTCTGATTTTTTTGTTGAATCAAACAAATATAACTGTCCCTGGGCATTCTGTTCGACTTTTATGTTGTAGTGTTGTTTATGGTTAATTCAAGGAGATTAATAATTTACCATTATCTTTGAGAAATTGAAACATAAAGAAAATCTGGATGCTTGTTCTCTTTGCAATATTAACAAATCATAGCCTTTGTCACATGGACACTTGTAAGGATTGCACTAAATATATCTTTTTAGGTGTTTCTGTTCATACGTGTTGAGTACATCTGCCTAGTTTACTGTGAGAAAGATGTGTATGCCAACTCCCATGTTCAAGAAAGGAAGAGAGCACATTCATGCTTGTTGTAATGATGGTTGTAGCGCAGAATATAATTATATCCAAATTGAAACTTAAATCTATTATCTGAATTCATGGCAAAATTGAACGTGTAGAAATGTGTCATTTCTTCAAATGTAGGATTTAAATGGATCCTTGATCTATTTTGTTATGTGACATGCATGCCTACTTGTAGTAACTTGGTTTTGGGACAGATATCTAATATTCAGTAGTACATGACTGTGTAGCATACTTTGTGGCTGCGTAGAAATCTCTCTCTCTCATTTTAATGAACCCATCTTGCAGGAACATTGACATAGCATTAGCATCTTGATAACAGGTGTTTGACATGAAAAAATGTAAAATCCAACTTGCAATAAGATAGTCCTTGAAATGACTACCATATATGCTGTGCAAAATAGATTACAATCGGTGACCTCTTGTCATGCAGATTCTAATGGTGGTTTAAGGTTCGGTAAAAATAGTCAATTATAACTAGAACCTTAAACTCATTGAAAATAATGTTATCTTAGATATTAGGTTGAATTTTGCATGACAGATGAATATGCGATGATTGACAGATGAATATGTCGATGATTTAGTTGAAATGTTTGTCTAGATACTTTAAATCCACAAGCTTATTCATGTCCATTTGACTCTACAACTTATAGTTGGTCTAATCTCTAATGCCTTATTTCCCCCCATTGTATGCAGAGGCACGTCTATGGCCATCAGGGAAAGAATATTCAAATCTTCTCAGACAAAAGTAGTTTGGCTGTGAATCCTTCCTATATACAATTGTGGCTGGATCTTTTGTCAAGGACACCAAGAGTAGCACCATTCCTCTCAAAGAATGACCCACTTGTCATGGCATTAAAAAAGGTTTTCACTTATTTCATACATTCTTGTTTCTATTGCAAGTTATGGTTTTCCCTTGAATTAGCTGTTTGCCCAAGCAATGCCCCGGATATTACTAATAATTAATTATGCATATAACTTGATTGTGAGTTTTCTAAATGTGGCATTTAAAAGATTAAGTACAGAGGAAAGAAGATGAAGCGTAGAAAAGAATATGAAGTTTTTCAAACTCTTAAAATTTCAAATTATCTAATATTTATTGGCTTGACCTTTCAAATTCTTTTAAACTGAAATGGTCTAATTCATGGTCATATAATACAAGATTGGATGATGTGGCTTAACAGACTTCGAAAATTATATAGGTTATAGATGGTTTTTAGTTAAAGGTTACCCTGCAATTCATCAACTGTGTTGTTTCATGTATATCTTATATTTTGTTCCCAATTACAAATAGAAGCTACCTAAGTCTTAGTGTTTTCATTTGTAGTTCCAAGGCAACTTCTATGCCTTCAAGTTTGGTATTGTGCTTGAAAACATCAAATGATATTTACCATTGATGATGTCCTCTCTTAACCTAGCAAAGAGTGGAAGGAAAAAGGTGGAGATTTTCCTTCCTTCAATTTCAGGGAAATGCCCATGACACTTCAAGGATAGTACAAAGTTCTCTTTGGATTAATAGGATTGTAACTTATTGAATGATGCTTTACGTTTGATATAGAATTAATGTAATTGTAATGGACGTTATGGATTTATGAATCAAAATTTTTTAATCTTGTTACAGGAGTTTGGACTGAGTGTGGCAATGCTGATTGTGTTCTTATTTTTCATTAATTTTTATTAGAAGTACCCATATAAGTACCCATATAATGTTGATGTAAAATGCCACTGTTTTCAGTGGGCTAATAGTGTGAAACTGCAGATAGATATTTTGAGGTGAGAGTTGGGGAAAGGCTTGATGTAGTTTGCTTTAGGCTGTCTGCGCTATAGTTGGGGCATGTTGTGGATTGCCATTGTACAAGTCAACCTAAAATAGGGCCACAGGGAAAAAGACAAGCAAAATAAAAATACGAGAATCTACTGCTTTTGAGTGACCAAATATCTCTTTCCATTCTCATCAGTGATTTATCTTTATACACAATTCTTGGTAATAAAATCTCTTACCAAGAATCTCTATCCAAAAAAGAAAAAAAAACTTTATCCATAATTTCCTTATATTTTTTGGCAGGAATTAGAAGATCATACAAATGAGGTGAATGTGCAACATGAATTACTCGATGGAATGTTCACTTTCTATGATTTGACCAAAGCTAGACTTAACATATATCAGGTAATTGGTTGCCATTATGTCCTTTCCACAGAATTTTTACTCTGCACAATTTCATAGCGTCGAAGTAATGTGGTAAATTTTTGTTTTTTTCCTGGAAAGGATTTTGATGTGTCGTGTCCCAGGATATCTTGAGCTCTTTACATTTTTGCACGTACAATTTAAATGATTTGTCAGCATGATATTCCGTTTTTTATACTGCTATTTCCTTGACATTAATTTTTTTTATCAACTCCGTTGTGCGTGAGCATGAAAAATTTCTCCTACATCAAATATTATATGAAGAGAACAGATTATCTGATAATTGTTCATTTTTAATCTATTGATTATATTTATTTATTTAGACAAATTTATCCTGATTTAATTGTTCATTGGCTCGGAAATAATCAGTTACAAGTGTGTTATTACAGGTAGCTAGCGTAACGTTCGACTTGCTGTTGCTTCTAGTGTTGGGTTCATATCTGATAGTACTGTTCAGTTTTCTTGTCATCACTACCAGGGTATTTCCTCCTTTTCTCTCATATATCAAGCATGAAATTTGATCCCTCATTATGATCTTATTATTATTTTTTCATATAATTTACTTTCCTCATGAGCTGACGGAGAAAACCGGATATCTACACACTAAAACTGCTTCTCATGCCATCAAACAGGGTCTTGATGAACTATTCAGTCTATTTCGACGACCTCCTTCTCGCAAAGTCAAAACCGCTTAGATGGCCGACGGCAGGATTTAGTACCGACCAATTTGATTTGGCTGTATTATTTTTCCATGTAGCTTTAGATTGAAATTACAACCGAGGGTTGGTGATCTTCTGTTAATTAATTGAGTGTCACGAGGAAGCTAAGCTCGTAATTTATCATATGAATGGTAAAATGAGAATCATTGTTGTGCGAGAAAAAGTTTTGGAGATCATTAATTTTGTTTAACCCACGTGTTATTGCCGGCTTATTTCTCAAGGATAATATGGATCCACCCGGTGCATCTTCACATGGTGATGGAATCAGAAACATTGTAGCAACTTATTCTAATCTGTGGTTTAAAAGAAATGCATAATCCTATGATTTTTTATGCAGTTTAGGACTAACATGCTTGATGCAAAAGGTACCCATGCACTCACTCCATTGCATCTTTCGCGTCTCTTCAAGCCCATTAGCCATTGGATGTATCCTAATATTGGTCTTGATCTTGAATATCTCAAGTTGAAGTTGCCTCACCTTTGTCTCAACACCCTGAAGAAATGGAATTTTGTTAGTTATTTTTCATGTATGACAGGATACTGTCCTATTATAAAATCTCATTTCATTTATATTGTTTTCATAAACATTAATATTTAATGATATGATGGGATATCCAGCAAGCATATCGTCCTTTCGACCATTCAGTCCTTGACCACTATTTTCTTTTTAAACTTTGCTAATATTGAAGATGAGTAAAGAGTGTCGAGTGCTGCAAAAGGGCCCGGGCTTTCGAGCAGAAATTCTTCTTAGCCATTTTACTTGGGAGAGTAATGATATAAATCACATTTTTATCTTAATTTCATCTCACTATGTAAGATGAGATATATTTATTACCATTGAATGATAAAGAATCATCTCATAAAAGATCATCCAATGGTAATAAATGTGTATATCTTATATAGAGGGATGAAAGTGAAATAGTAGTGTGGTGTATAGAATTCTTTCGAGGACCACTGCCCATGTAGTAGCCTAGTCATCGGCGCCGCACCCTCCATTTGTCTTGATACAAATATCAATGGTTTTAACCTCGTGTACCTTTCTCTGTATCGTTGAGCTCAACTTTGATACCAAACATCCATGGAATAATGCTCGGCATGATCGTTTGCAGCAAATAAGCTTCGCGAAGCATATGTGAGGGAACTTGCCTCCCTTGTCAGAAGTGAATGATGTCATTGACAAAGAATGTGGGGATTTCAGTTTGAAGACGAGGGTCGGGAAATAGCACTCGAGGGTGAGCTTTGTCTAACCAACTAACCAAGGTCTCCTTTACCTCCAAGACGATGGTTCGACTCCCTCAGTTCGAGGTTGCCTCTCTTGTTGGAACATGGTTTGGGTTTCATCATCCCGAGGTCCTTTTCTCCTCTAAAAAAGAGGGTTCAACTTTATCTCAAGCTCGATGATGTGCGCCTCGAGTACCCGTCTTCATCTCAAACCACAAACCTGAACTAAGGAGGTGCAAATTGGGAGGGAGCCAATAGAAAACTAGACATGCCATCGTTGGTCTACAACACATCCAAACAATTACCATCTGGGTTGTCGCATAGCCATTGCTTAACCGACCATACGTGATATCTCTCCTCCTTTGACAAGTTGGGCACTACAAATGCTTGCCCAAGAAACAATTCTCACAAGCCCTTTAAGGGAAGATCCCCTTCCCTCACCTCGTATGCCAGAAACTCCCAATTGAACTTGGATACAAAAACATTTTGTTTCCCAATTCTTGATGTGGGAATATCATTTTTCGAGCTCCACAATCTTGCGGCGAGGGCAAGAATAGTAATTGTAAACACCTTCTCCTTTGGTCTCTAAGCTATAATGGTACAAAATCACTTGAGAAATCAAGTCCATGTAAGAATGGCAACTCCAGTCTAACTCAGTCCAACACCTTACACCATATTGCACAACAAGAAACCAAGATCCTCCATGTGTTGGGCTGGGGCCAAATTGAAGAAACTTTAGAAGTTAATGAATTGGGCGAATAGCAGGGAACCTAAAGTCAAATTCAAACATATCTATGTAGAGACTCGCCTTTGAAATCCACAATGCCCTCAAGGAGGAATGATCCAACAAAGCATACAAGAAATGCATACTGACAAGATTTACACTGCCATGGTGCAAGGATGAGGAGGAGGATAGAGTTTGTCTTGGGCTAGATAACAGGAATCAGGAAAAGGAAAAATGGGAATTAAAATGAGAGAAGTAAAAATGATTTCTTGTAATTGATTTCTGTGTCTAATTACATGTAGTATTTATATGCTAGTAAATTAATAGCACATAATAGAAAATTAATACATGTAACTAAAATTGAGCACGTGTACATGTCTCTTTTCTTATAAAGCTAATACTCCCCCTCAAGATGGAGTGTAGCGATTAACAACACCCATCTTGGTTAAGAGAAAATTAAACTGTACATCACCAAGAGGCTTGGTCAAAATATCACTAAGTTGATGAGAACTAGAGACATGAAGTGGTTTTATGATTCCAACTTGCAACTTTTTGCGAATAAGGTGACAATCAATTTCAATGTGTTTCGTTCTCTTGTGAAACACTGGATTGACAGCGATGTGAAGTGCTGCCTGGTTGTCACAAAATAAAAGAGTAGGTTTTGGATGAGAAATATGTAAATCATGAAGAATAGAAAGTAACCAAGTGATCTCACAAGTGGCTGATGCCATAGCTATACTCCGCTTCGGCTGAAGATCGAGTGACAGTCTGTTGTTTCTTAGACTTCCAAGAAATGAGTGAATCACCAAGAAAAATTAGATACCTGATCACTGATCTTCTAGAACCAGGCCATCTAGTCCAATCGGAGTCAGTGAATGCCTTGAGATAACGTGTATTATTTGCTAGAAATAGCAAACTTTGGCTAGGAGTAGACTTGAGGTACCTCAAGATGCGATAGACAACATCTAAATGGGGCTGCCGAGGCTTATCCATGAATTGGCTAAGAACTTGAACTGAATAAGCCAAGTCAAGCCTAGTAATGGCCAAGTAAATCAAACGACCAATAAGTCTTCGATTTGAAGAAGCATCTTGCAATAGGGGACCATCCTCCTTGCTAAGCTTCAAATTTTGCTGCATGGGAAATTTAAGAGGCTTGGAGCAGAGAAAACCAGAATCCTTAAGGATATCAAGGGCATACTTGCGTTGTTTGAGGGCTATACCCTTGGAAGAAGGAGCTAGTTCCAATCCAAGAAAGAATTTTAAGTGTCCAAGATCTTTGATCTTAAATATTTGATCAAGGAAGGACTTTAAATTCATAATAGAAGGGAGATGATTACCAGCCACAATAATATCATCAACGTATATCAAAAGAATAGTGAAATGCCCTGAATCATGCAATGTGAACAATGAATAATCAGCATGAGATTGAATAAAACCATAGGAAATGAGAGTCGAGGCAATTTGGAGAACCATTGTCGAGAGGCTTGCTTGAGTTCATACAAGGACTTGTTCAATTTGCACCCTTTATGCTCTCCCTCTTGGGTAAAGCCAAGTGATACCTCCATATACACTTCTTCCTCCAAATCACCATGAATAAATGCATTATTTACATCTAACTACTATTAAAACCAGTTTTAAGAAGCAACAACAGCTAAACGACATCTCAAAGTCACAAGTTTGGCCACAGGAGAAAAAGTTTCTTGGAAATCAAGGCCCTCAATCTATGTATATCCTTTTACAACTATCCTCGCTTTGTGTCTTTCAATACTACCATCAAACTTTGATATTTTATTTTATACACCCATTTACAACCTATAGGTTGTTTGCCATTAGGTAAATGGGTAAGAATCCAAGTGTGGTTAAATTCTAAAGCTTTATTTCAACTGCCATGGCATCATGCCAATGAGGGTATCAGATGGCTTGTTTGAAGGTTTTGGGCTCAAAATATGTGGAAACAGATAGAGCTAAAGATCTATAAGAAGGAGACAACTTTTTGTAAGAAAGGAAATTATAAAGAGAATGGGAAGTAGGAGACTTACCAAAACCTTGAACTGAAGAATTTGAGACAGCATGAGCAGTAGCTAGTTTACAGTGATAATCTTGCAGGTAACTGGGTTCTCTAGGAGCTCTAGATGATTGCCTAACAACTGTAGGAAGAATCTATGTAGAAGGGGAAGAACAAGAAGAAGAAGAAGAATAAGGATTGTGGATATTTGAAGGAGGGGAAAATTTTGAAACAAGAGGCACATTTGAGGGAAGAGAAATATCAGAGATTGGATGAGGTAAAACAATTGAGAAATAATCGGAAAGAACAGAATTTGAGGATGAACTGAAAGGAAAAACAATTTAAAAGAAAACTACATCTTGTGAGATAAGGAGATGTTGGTTCTCAAGATCAAATACCTTGTAACCTTTAGTGCCAAAAGGATATCCAAGGAAAAGACTCTTTCTTGCTCGAGGATCAAATTTGTGTCTATTTCTAGAAAGAGTGGATGCAAAACACAAGAAGCCAAAAACTTTGAGGTGAGAATATATGGGGACTTTGGAAAAAAGAGTCTCATATGGAGATTTATTGGATAAAAGTGGAGTAGGTGTGTGATTAATTAAATAGGCTGCTGTTAGAATACATTCTCCCCAAAATTTTAAAGGAATATTAGCTTGGAATCTTAAGGCACGGGCAACATTCAAGAGGTGTTGGGGTTTTCTCTCAACTACACCATTTTGTTAGTGTTTCAACACAAGATTTTTGGTGAATGGTACCCTTAAAAGCATAGAAGTCAAGCATATGGAATTCAATACCATTGCCTGATCTGATGGTTTTTTTATCTTTTTGTGACATTGAGTTTCAATTAGAGAGAAAAATGACTAAATCAATTGTCGAGTTTTGTTTTTATCACTCATTAGATAGAGCCAAATACATTTAGAAAAATCATCTACTATTGTAAGAAAAAATTTGGATCCATCAAGAGAAGGCACCGAAAGAGGCCCCCAAATGTCAGAATATATTATTTCGAAAGGAAACAAACATACACTTTGGCTCAAAGGAAAATGAAGTCTATGTTGTTTAGCCAAAGGACAAATAGTACAAGGAGATGCAGTGGAAATCTTTATGTCAAATGCATGTTTATTGAGAATTTACAATCTAGAATGAGATATGTGACCTAACTTATAATGCCATAAGTCAAAAGGACTTTGGCTGGAAACATTATTGATGACATGAGATAAAGCTGTGGCAACCTTAGAGCTTGTTGTTGAACCCGAGTCCTACAATAGGTAATATAATCCAGCTTACTGCTCACCCATCCCAATCGTCCTCCAAGAGTGTAGGTCCTGGATAAGGCAATAAATAGTTAGGAAAATTAGATAACAATGCATATCTAGGGAAAGTTTACTTTATGAAATGAGGTTAAATGAAAAGCTAGGAACACAAAGAACATCATTTAGGGTCAAGAATTGTGAAAGATTCACAGAACCTATATGAGATATGTGTGCAAATGTGCCGTTGGGAAGTTTTACTGTATGATTGACAACTGATGTAATGGAGCTGAGATAGGAAAATGAACTAACCATGTGATCAGTTGCTTCACTATCTATGATCCATTTCTTTTGATGATGGGAATAAAGTTGCTAAATGAACGAAGTAAAGCAGAAAAATTATGAGATTTACCTGACAAACTCATATTATTATCTGAAATGGGTGTTGACAATAGTCCAGCCTGATTTGCTTCTGATGGTAACAACTCAAGTGGATTTATTGCAGATTTTGTCTCTATGGTAGACTGAAGCAAGGCGAGGAGCTGCGTGCACTGATCTTGAATGGTTGCAAACTAAACTGAATCATCAACATTACTGACTTGATTCATAGCACTAGATGAAACACCTTTCCCTTTTGTGGATTTCCAACCAGGAGGATATCCGTGTATCTTGTAGTATTTATCAATGGTATGCCCATTATAACCATAATGGCTATACACTACTTTCTCATTTTTAGAAAAAACATTGTTGTGGTTTACCACTATCCTTTCCAATTTCGTATTGATGAAGCACGGCTAGTTTTTTTTTATTAAGGCAGTAGAGGTATCAACATGGTGTTCAACACTGCTCAAAATTCCCCTGTCTCTCTTCTTGCAAGGCCAAAGAAAGGATTTTGCTAATGGAAGGAAAATGTTCTATTAGTATAATCTGCCCCCTAAAATGAGAGTAGGAGTCATTAAGACCTATCAAAAATTGTGAGACCTACTCCTCTTGATTTTCTATCAACATGTTGGTAGACTACACGCAGATGTCGGTTTACAACTATATGTTGGTATAGGTTTTAGAGTTAACAACTCATCCCAAAGACCCTTCAGTTTTGAATAAAACACACTGACAGAGTTATTGCCTTGTGTTAAAATCAAAATTTCTTTCCTAAGTTGAAATATTCTAGGTCTGCTTTCTTGTGGAAACCGATTATGCAAATCTCTCCAAATCTTTGATGCTATATTTTTGGAAATTGAATTTACAAGCCAAGAGATTACAATGTCATTGCATCGAAGCCATGGAGAAAACAGAGGATTGCTCTGAGTAGGTCGAGGCAGAGTTCCATTCAAGAAAGCAATTTTGTTATTTGCACTGATGGCCATGGACATCAAGTGTCTCCAGGTATGAGAATTGTTTCCATTGAACACCTATGTAACAAAGATGGTGCCAGGATTCTCACCATGGTGAAAACATATGTTGGATTATTTTGTACTCAATCTCATAGGCATTCATTCAAAACTTTTACAAAATTCAACTTATGGTGAATATCGTGAATTTGGCGGTGGTAGTGGAGATTATTCACAGGTTGATACAAGTGTTGTATTTCACAATATGTCTTTACTCGTTCCTTCTATTAGTGCTCCACTTTTGACAAATTCAGCCCAGGAATCCCAGTTTATGGTAACTATTGATTTTGTGCATTAGGCAATACAAATGGGTGTTAGGTGGCTGCAAACTTAGTAAATTCTTTCTAGATTTTGAGGGATACAAAGTATCGTCATTAAAAGAATTTGTTCCTTCTGATAATATTATATTTGCTCTTCTGGAGCCTACAATAGGTTCAAATAACCATATATAGTATTTGCATTAATTTTATTCTATGTTAAATATTGAAAATATTTCTTATCTTTAAAAATTATATATGTGGTTAAACTTTTTACTAGACATAGATCTTCACCGATCATCTTGGAATTGATTAATGCATCAAGAGAATCCATATATCTCCTTATAAACAAAAATATGTACACGATTTTATTAATGCAAAGCAAATTTTAACAACATGCATTTAAAAATTAAAATTCAAACATAATATAATAAAGAGAGAAAATCAATTGTTATGTCCATATGCATCACTGATCAAAAGATCATTGTCTCTGTTGGGTTCCATAAAGAAATCAGAGACATCAAGATGCGTTAGGTCCATCCTATTTAAATTATAATTTAGATGATCTTCTGGATCCTTGTTGTCGGCAAAATTCATTTTGACCTCTTGTCATTTTCCCTTTTTCCTTCGTGGTTTCTTGATATAGATCCACCAAATATTTGGACCTACGACAGATATGTGACCAATGCTCTTTCATGCCACGCCTATAACATTTTTTTTCATATTTCTTTACAAGCTTATTCTGCAAGCCTTTGTTTTCAACTTGCCTGGTCACGGTGTGGTTCCACTTCTAGTGGCATTTAACATTTCTCTTTGAGAAGTTTTGAGTACACGGCCCTTGATTCCAATAATTTTTTCTACCACGTCCACGACCACGATTTCTCTTATTATTATAAAAGGAGGTTTCATTCGTTTAAGGGAATTGAGTAGTACTGGTTAGACGGGATTGGTATATTTTATTAAAAAATCATTGTTTTGTTCAGCCACTAATAGACAATATATTAGTTCAGAATATTTTTTGAATTTGCGCTCTCGATATTGCCGTTACAGAAGCACATTCGGGGAATGAGATGTGGTATATTTTTTTCTAACATATCCTCATCAGTAACTTTCTCTCCACATACTAGTATAATATTGAATTTAACTTTAGTCTATATAAGTTATAGACTTTTTATATGAATATATATGATTAAATGTGTAAAAATATATTTACAAAAAGAATATATATTATAATTTATTATGCCAAAAATGTATTTATCATTGATATATATATATATATATATATATATATATCAAAAGTAAGTTTATACTAATAACTTAATATTAATGTTTATGTTTAAGATTAAAATTTTATATTAAATTAATTTTATATTATAATGAAAACTTATATGTTATATAAAATGTTATAATAAAAATTATAAGATTAATTTCATGTTATATCACATGTTATATTAATTTTATGTTATAAGATTAGAATTTCATTTAATATTAATTAGCAATTTAAAATATAATATATATAATACAATATAAAAAGTATAAATATATATACCGGTCCAGTTCGGTTCGATTTAAACTGGATTTCAAAATATGAAAATCGGTACCTCACCTGTTTAGAACGGGTTTAGAACCGGTTTTAATTTTTAAGAACTGGTTAATCGAAGTAGATATTATGAAATTAAGAAAGCAGATACAAAATTCATAAACTCTAAGAAGTCATATGAATTGCATTTATAATAATTTACTTCAAAGAGTATTGCATAGAACATGTCATAATGTGGTTTACAATAGATATCAATGTTTATTAGGGGTGAAACTAAAATCAGGTGAACTAGCCCGAACCGGTTGATTCGGTCCGGTACCGGTTTCACCTTTTAAAAAGTCAGTCGGAACCGGTCTGGTTTCGATTTTCCTTTTTCTAGCATTGGACTGAACCGAACCGGACCGGTTTGTATATATATATATATATATATATATATTTATATATCATTTTGTATATTATATATAATTTTTATATATAATTATATATAAAATAATTTTATATTATATGCTAAATTGATAATTAATATAATTTTAAAATCCTATTATTCATAATAATCAAATAACATAAAATTAATATAACATTTTATATAACATCAAATTAATGTTATAAACCTTAATATAACATTTGATATAACATTAAAAGTTTTAATTTTATTAAATAAAATTAATATAACAAAAAATTCTAATATTAAACATGAACATTTGTTTGATCATATGTTATTAATATAAACTATATATATATATATATATATATATCAAGGATAAATATATTTTATGGTATAATAAATTATAATATATATTCTTTTTCATAAATACATTTCTATACATTTGATCATATACACTTATATAAAAGTGTATGTAATCATCATATAATATATTATCACTAGCATATATGTAACCACTAGCATATTAATTATTATTACTAACATATATAATCAAATATATAAATAAGTTAGACACTAACTTATTAGTAGTTAAATAGCTATTAGTATTAGTATATCACTATTAGTAATCCACTATATATAAATACCTATAACTATATATAATATTAGTATTAATATAGTATATAGTATCAGTATCACTATAATAGTATAATATATAGTATTAATATATATATATAAAATATATATGCTATATATATACTATATATATGCTATATATATACTATATATATGCTATATATTACATATAATTTTATGGCAGCTTATAATATGGACTTGTAGCAGATTTTTTTTATAGAAGATTTTATATTTTTATAGTAGATTTTTCTATAGCAGATTTTTTTACATGGTAGCAGTTTTTTTAATGGCAGCTTTTATTTTATGGCAGATGATTAAAACAAAAAAATCAGACTGAACCGATAAAACCGTAAGTACTCGTTTAGGGGTGTAACTAGTGTGGCATCGGTTTTTCAAAACTCAAAACCGGTATATATTAGTTCGATTCCAAAATTTGTCTAAAACCGGACTGAACCGGACCGATTACACCTCTAATGTTTATAAACACATGCTGATATGATGATTAAAAATTGACATTATAAATTTATTGAGAGACTTACATTGATCAAAGAAAATCTCATAGATAGCTTTCAACGTCAAAAATCAAACGGACACAACAATTGATTAGGGTCTCGTGCTGACAACGTATTGTAAAATTGAAGAGAAATAACAAGAAGACTGAAAGATTGCAAAAGAGAAGAAAAAAAATTTGAGAGATTGCAATATAGACTTAGCTCTTTAAGAGCTCAATATCATTCATTTCAATTTTTCATGTGTGTTCTTGTGACTGTCCTTGTGGTGCCTTTTATAGGAAACTCCATGGTGGTTTGTTGTGCCAACCAAGTCACATGCACAATGAACCTATGGTGAGTTGTGCCAACCATGTCACATGGACAGCAAACTCATGGTGAGTTGTGCCAACCAAATAACATGTATAACAAACACAACAAGGTGGAGGTGGATGACCATTTAGTTTCCACCTTTGTTGTGATTGTCATACATGTGACTTGGTTGCCAACAACTCCTTGAATTTATTGTACATGTGAATTTGTTGCCAACAACCCCATGGATCCCTTGAGTTCTCTCTATAAAAGGCACCCCAAGGACACTACAAGAACACACCTAGAAATTTGAAATAAATGATATTGAGCTTTTGAAGAGCTAAGTCTATATTGAAATCTTTCAATCTATTTGCTACGTCTCTTTTCTATATTGCAATATTTCAATCTTCTTATTTAGTTTTACAACACGATAACATGTTATAAAACTAAAGAGAAGTAGCGAGAAGATTTAAAGATTGCAAAAAAGAAGCAAGAAGGTTGAGAGATTGCAATATAGACTTTTAGCTTTTCAAGAGTTTAATATCATTCACTTCAAATTTTCTTATGTGTTCTTGTGAGTGTCCTTGTAGTACCTTTTACAGGAAACTCCATGCGTGCCAATCAAATCACATGTACAACAAACATAACAAACCCATGGTGAGTTGTGCCAACCATGTAACATGCACAACAAACCAATGGTGAGTTGTGCCAACCAAGTCACTTGCACAACAAACTCATGGTGAGTTTTGCCAACCAAATCACATGCACAACAAACCCATGGTGAGTTGTGCCAGCCAAATCACATGTACAACAAGCACAACAAATCGATGGGGTTGTTGGTAATTAAGTCACATGAACAACAAGCACAACAAAGGTGGACACTAAATGGTTATCTACCAAATTCATGCATGCATTTGGTGAATTGCATGAATTTGGTGGATGACTATGTAGACTCTACCTTGTTTTTGTTGTACGTGTGACTTGGTTGGCACAACTATCAAGGGTTTGTTGTGCATGTGACTTGGTTGATACAACTCACCATGGGTTTGTTGTGTTTGTGATTTGGTTGACACAACAAACCAACATGGAGTTTCCTATTAAAGGCATCATCACAAGGACACTCACAAGAACACACAAGAAAAATTGAAGGGAATGATATTGAGCTCTTGAAGAGCTAAGTCAATATTACAAACTCTCAATCTTCTTACTTCTTTTTTACAATCTTCTTGCTACTTCTCTTTAGTTTTACAAATGATAATCTCTTTAGTTTTACAACACGTTATCGTGTTGTAAAACTAAAGAGAAGTAGCAAAAAGACTAAAAGATTGCAATATAGAATAATATAGAATAGAGAAATAATTAGAAGGTTGAAAGATTGCAATATAAAAAAGAGACGTGGCAAAATGTGTTATAAAACTAAAAAGAAGTAGTAAGAAGATTGAAAGATTGCAATATAGAAAAGAGAAGTAGCAAAACGTATTGTAAAACTAAACAGAAATAGTAAGAAGATTTAAAGATTACAATATAGAAAAAAGAAGTAGCAAAAGGATTGAAATATTGCAATATAGACTTAGCTCTTCGAGAGCTCAGTATCATTCACTTCAAATTTCTTGTGTGTTCTTTTGTGAGTGTCCTTGGGGTGCATTTTATAGAGAAAACTCAAGGGATCCATGGGGTTGTTGGCAACAAAGTCACATGTACAACAAATTCATGGCATTGTTGGCAATCAAGTCACATGTACAACAATCACAACAAAGGTGGAAAACTAAATGGTCATCCACCTCTACCTTGTTGTGTTTGTTATACATGTGACTTGGTTAGCACGACTCACCATGGGTTTGTTGTGCATATGATTTGGTTGGCACAACAAACCACCATGGAATTTTCTATAAAAGGCACTACAAAGACACTCACAAGAACACATAAGAAAGAAAAAGTCTAGACGCAGGCGCAGCTCGGGCCTGCGTGCGCACGGTGTCTGACATGGAGTGAAACGCACCGTTTTTAAGTAAGTGAAACGGTGCGTTTCGATGCTTCTGAAGTAAGACTTCGGCTTCGAAGTTAAAGCTGCAAAACGGTGTGTTTTGCATTTCTTCCTCTCAACCCGCTCGACTGCTCTCCCAGTCCTCTCTGTGCGATTTCTTCCCCAGAGCAACGAACCTGTTTCTCGAGCATCCCAAGCCATTTCTCTCCACCAACTCGGCGTCTCTCCCATCTCTCTTGTCGTTTCCTTGTAAAGAATGGTTTTTCCTCAATGTGTCCCAAGATTTCCTGCAATTTATGTTTTTTTTTTCTCTCTTTTGTAATCTATTAACTGCTTGGACTATGAGCTCGTGTTCCCTACAACGGAGCTAATAAATCTGTACAAGGACTTTGTTAAATATTTTATTGGATGAAAAAGTCTAGACCCATATTTTATAATCTGGGCATTTTATTAATATTACATATTTTTTCATAGATTTATTTTTTTTTTTTTGGAAAGAAACAAAAAAAACTGGAAAATTTTTTTGTAAATTTTTTTTTGGATAGGGACAAGATTGACCTGCTTTCCTAGGTAAGATATTTTTTCAGAGTTTTCACATGAACTAATCTCCTAATGCATTTCTCTCGGTAAGATTAATAAAACTAATCAGATGAATAAAATATGAATCAGATGAACAACTATTTCACATGAATTTTTTCAGAGCTTTTTACATAAAACTAATCAGATGAAAAAAATAAAAAATTTTAATCTTGAAGGGAACCTGGTTCGACATCAAGGGGTGCGCGAGGGACTGCGTGAAATTGAAGACAATGACTCTTCTTACCTTTTCTTGGCTTTTTACCTTTTCAACTCTTTCACGTTACGTTTTGGTTTTCTTACTTTTTTTTTTTTTTTAAGGCATCATGTGGCATTTAGCCACGTCAGAGGCCTGCACGTACATGCATAAACCTTGCCTGTACGTAGCAGTTCTCCATAAGAAAAATTGAAGTGAATGATATTGAACTCTTGAAGAGCTAAGTCTATATTGCAATCTCTCAACCTTCTTAATTCTCTTTTGCAATCTTTCAATCTTTTTGCTACTTTTCTTTAGTTTCACTTATTGGGATCCTTGTTGAGCTAAGCTTTTCCTATGTCTGGTTATTAAAGGGTAGGAAAATGCAGTTGGCTTGGACTTCTTATACAAGTTCGTAACTTACCATGTTGGCTATTTATTGAGACTAATCTACAGATTTGGTTGTGTTTGGGTAGTGGATCACTCCACTACTATTCAATATTTTCTCATTACTTTTTCACAATTATTCACAGATCGTCGAAAAATCATTTCAGTACCCAAACGTACCTGTTAGTCTAAGTCAACAATAGACTATATTAGCGTATTGTTTTTTCATAGTCCTCATAAAGAGAGGCATCACATCATTAGTTCTCAAATGGGGTTTTTTTGCTGACTGAATGTTATGGTAGAAGAGAGCTTGTGTGGTCACCGATAGGGGTGAAAAAAAACCAATGATTCGGTCCGGTACCGGTTCTATTTTTCTCAAAACCAGTCGAGATTGGTCCGGTTTCGGTTTTCTTTTTTAAAAAGGAAAACCGGAACCAGACCGATTTATATATATATTTTAAATTTTTATTTTGTATAAAATATTTTTTATGTGGTTTTTTATATTATATATAATTTTTATATATAAAATAATTTTGTATTATATGATAAATTACTTACTAGTATAATATTAAATTTTAAAATCCTATATAAATAACTATATATTATCATTATAGTGACATAGTTTATTGTATTAGTAGTTATACTAATACTATATATTATAAATTATAATACATCACTATAGTCTATAATACAATTATAATATATATTATAATATACTAAAATATATTATCACTATATATATATTAATATAATATACTGAAAAAACCGAACTGGAACCTGTAAAACCGAAAGTACCGATTTAGAAGTATAATCGGTGCGGTATTGATTATTCAAATCTCAAAATCGGTATATATTGATTTGGATCTAAAATATGTCCAAAATCAGATCGGTTACATCCCTAGTTAGACAGTACCGTTTGATTCAAAGCATAGTGACAAAATCTTCACATAATTAGTTTGGAACCAGAGGAGAATTGGGTGGCGTAATGGAATCTTTGGTCAAATCATGTGGTATAGTTTTCTTTGCAATGAGCATTCTGGTGTTGAATTTAATTACAAGAATAGAGAAGGCTACGGACTTGGAGACATGCAACGCCCTCTTCCTCTTCTGTATTTCTGTAGGTCATGCACAGGTTGACAGTGACACCCATCTATTAATCACTCTCCAAGAAATGCCAACAGTTGCCCTGGGGAAAAGGGAAGGAGCTCCTCCTCCTCTCTTTCCATTTTTACCATTTTGGCAACTACTTCCAAGTTCCATAGCTCATTTTAGTTCCATTTTAAGAACCAGATAATTTTTCTGCTCGTTTTTTTTTTCACTTTTTTATTTTTTGTTCAAATTTCAAATGTGCTCAAGTTCTGCCAGAATCAGATCACTAACGCTTTCCATCCGTTTTCGTTAGCCACCATGACAATCAAAGCCCAAACTAACTTATTCACAGCAACCGAACCACACCCAGAAATCAAGAAATGTCCCACCAAACCTTGCAGAGTAGCAGAGCGAGCAAGAGGGGGAGAGTGAGAGAAAAAAAAAGCAGAATATTTCCTACTCCAATAGTGTGAGCTGCGACAGTGAGAGAGAGATTTGCAAGAGAGACTGAGAGGGTTCTGACTTCTAGATCAGAAAGCATCGAGACTCGAGAGAGAGGAGACGATCCCCTTTAGGGCAGGTTTGAGGAGTGAGACGAGATGAGAATTTTGAGATTTTTGTGAATAGTATGAAGATGAGATGAGTGAAAATTTTAGAATTTTTATGGGTCCCACAGTTAGATGTGTTTGGAAGTAAAGTTAAATGAAAATTTTATCTTTCTTAAAAACATAAAATCGTGGGTCCCACCATGTTTGCATTAATGGCATGTCCTCGGGACCCATCTCCCATTTCATCTATTTCCCCTCACCGATTTATCTCTTTCCCCTCAAAAGGGAAACAGTTTCCTCGCCCATTCGTCTGTCTCCCCTCACTGTCCCAGATCATCGTTCCGCGCCCTGCGTGAGGTAGAGGCAGAGATTCTCATGTGCAGAAGTGATTCGAGGTTCGACTAGGTTCGGGCACAGTTTATTTATGGGAACAGAAACACTCTTTAACGACGTCAATATAGAGCTGCAGGACATGGGATTCGGAGGTAGAGGAGCTGATTCTCGTAGTTAGGGCATGAAGGAGAAATCCCAACTCGAGGTTGGGCCGGAACTGGAATCGACGCTATGCTTAGGTGAAACCTGCGTGAAGCACGGGCTGGAAACCAGGTGTGGTCGTGAAGGTTCTTTGCAATGTCCTCGAGATTTCATTACAGTCGCGAGTGGTCGTTGAGAAAGGGACGCAAGAAGTAAATTCAAACAGAAAAGTACAAACAAGCAATGTGGAGAACTGACTGTCTCTTTGTGAAGTCATGTCTATAAACAGTAAATAGAGACAGAATTCTTGATTGTGTTTTAACGAAAATTATGTTTGGATATTTCATCTCGTCTCTGACTTGAATCAGGACAAGAATTTTGGGTTTCGTTCGCATTTCCAAACCTGCCCTTAGTCTGTATTAATATACACGTGGGTGAAACTACGTCATTTTTTTGTCAAAAAATTCAGGTGTCGGGTAATTTCGATTAAAGGAGAAAACGGGTACGGTTATTTCCATTTCGGAAGTATACTGACATGGTTCGGGAAGTGTAAGTCGGTCGGTCGGTCGGTCGGGAACGGCCCTAATCACCAACTCACTGTTGTGGGAAGTGAATGAGTTTCTCAACCATAATTTTTTAAAATAAAAATGCTACCCTTTTAATTGTTCTATTTGTAGAAGACCTCGCGAAATGCTAATTACATAAACTATATAAGAGAATATTCTTCGTCGCCAGATTATATTCGAAGTATATTTCCCCACTAGAGACTAATAAATTTAGAGGACCGAATTTAACCCAGGAGTGATTTTTTCACATTTGAGTTTTTATACTACTTGAAAAAGTAAACTAGTAGATACTTTTTTATTGTCAAAGCATCATATATACTGTTATAAATAAGGAAGGCTCATAGGCCTCTGCTTATAGAAATGGTTCCTTCTTAAACTAGAGCTAAACCTCAGCAAAGGGAGGATAAATACAAATGCAGGAGCTAGTGTTCTTTTTGGTTTTGAAACTCATTCTGTTGCTTTGCCCTTGCGTCTGCTGCTGCTGCTGGTTTCCAACAGGTAACAGACCATAGAATCAACATCATCCCCAAATATGCTATAGGCTTCAATCACCTGCAAATAGCTAAACCCCATTGACAGAACCATCTGCATGCTGCTGCTGCTAAGCACAGAATCCTGCAAACCACGCTCTCTTCCACCTCCCTTGGTCTCACTGCCTGATGAACCAGCTATTTACATTGACACTACAGTTAGCAATACAATGTACTCCAGTTTTTTTTTTTTAACATGTAATCTACTCCAAGTTGTTAGTTTAGCAGGCAAATTGTGATCCATAAAAAAGGCAGCAAAAGTGATTATTTGCAACTACCAATTTTCAGTAACAATGCCAAACTAATGTGTCAGAACTTTTTTCTTCTTTCGAGTGACTGATGTACTTACTAGCTCCAGAAGATGATGGTTCAGCACTAGAAGTAGATGATTCTCTTCGGCCAAGTTGCTGCTTGTATGAATCATCTGCAAGATACTCAGCTCTAGAAGCTTCCATCACCATGCGCTCAATTTCTTTCTCAGTGAGCTCAAGATCAGAGTAAAATCGACCCTCAGCTAGAAGTGCCTGTCAGCAGAGAAGTTGGGAAGCAATTAAATTTTGTCATTAGCATATTATCAAACATTCCTGTAGATCACACCGCATAACAATCAAGGTACTAACATTATCAATCTGTTGATCTTGCTGAGCTCTGATGGCAGCCTTGACTTGATCCTTGTCAACATTTCTCTGCAGAGAAAACCACAAACATATTGCTATTTGTAAGCCAACTACACATTCAATGAAGCTGCACAGTACCTGCTGTTCCAACCTCTCATCCCCCACCAAGAAAGCCCAAATACACACAAAAAAAAAAAAAGGAAAGTAACCTACATGTTGAAATTACGTGACCAAAGAACAAGGTTATATGCAAACATATCTAGCCCCTTCGAGAACACTCATGAACACATTTAATTTGAACAAAACATGTATTTAATCTGGTTTGTGAGCGTGTGGTGCACTTCCTTCTTAGTTCCAGGTTAGCACATAAAATCTTGCGAGTCTTCAACATACAATAGGAAAAGAAACTTTGAATTTACTGAAGACAAATACTGCTTTACACACCCCATGAAGACAGCTGAATCCAAGTCCTGCGCCAATGGTCAAACGGCGAGGGTCAACAAGTGAGTTGTAATGATTCCCATGATGATAACTCAGTCGTATGGGTGGTGTGTCAGTGTCGTAGCTTCCATGAAATATGTTTATAGGCTCTGCATAGGTAAATTTAACTTAGCATATAGATAGACCAATGCAAATGGTAGAAGTCTACCGAAAGAATGTCAATATCATTATTCACACTGAGCAAAGCAACACCTGTGCTGTAGGAATAGATATGGATGGGCCGATTATACATTTCTGATAAGGCTTGAATCTCTACATTGTTTCCGTAGACCTGCCACCCAGGATAAAAAGAATATAAATTGTCATATTCACAATGGAAAAGAAAAGAGGACCCATAATGTGGAAGTCATGAATGTCCAAGTCAAACTTAGATTATGATGTAGCTGTGTTAAGAAAGAGCAAGTGACATGGGATATTCCAGTCACCATACTGTGAATCATTCAGTAAATATTCCAGTCATCCCATCCCAATGCAACTATGCACTTATATTACTTGCTCATAAAAACAATAAATATGTATTACCCTCCAGAACAGAATGAGCCAACATTTAAATTGAAAGCTTTATTCTGCAGTGAAAAAAACTGGGAAATTGAATATTACTACCGCAAACCAAAAAAAAAAAAAAAAATTGAAAGAAATCGTTCTGATTTAAGGTGCACAAGAGAACAAAAAAAAAAGGTAGCAAGAAGTCCTTTCCAAAAGATAATGAATTTTTTGGTTTAGACATACAGATTGGAGGAGTAAACAGTAACTTAAATAGAAAGATAGATACCTTATCTCTTCTCTTCCTCTTACAATAAGATGTAAAGCCTTCTGTTATAAACTGAGAGAAATGATCTCTTTCCCGCTCCTGAATCAAGTAAAAACAGGTGTTTTATCATATATGCTTCAGATTCAATCTCTCTGATAACCCACAAACTCCAAATCCACAAGAATAAACCTAAAAGTACCACAAGCTGAAAGCAAAATTACAAATTTTTGGCAAGCATGCATAGAAATACAGAAATAAAAGTGGAAAAGCTTTAAATATATATAATTAATAGTAGAAAGACATGCAATTTTTAAACCAAAGATTACCAATCTCAGTACAATACGAAAAACAAATAAATTAGAAAGAGAAAACGTGTTACATGTACTAAACTGAAATTACCTATTTTGCAAATGTGCACAGAAAAAATGTTTATATTGCGCCTACAATTACCAATAGTCCAAATCCCCAATCCCTCCCCCCAACCCCACAAAAAAAAAAGCATAAATGGAAGCTCCTGAAATAGGTATATAGTGCATATTTATTTTAACCGACCTATGAATTGTCCATTTCTTCCTGAGAAGTCGAAATTTGAGTTATAGATGACGGAATTTTGACAGTAATGTTCCTCAGTAGATGTACCACAGCAAAGAGAACTGCTTTGTCCTTACTCTCTCTCCATTTACTTGCATGAAAAAAAAGCACCTTGGCTCCTTTATTTCCAAAAGCGAACAGGTCCCCAACTAGTCCAATGGGGGCCAATGTCCATCATTTAAAATGGCAGCTCTGTAGCATCCTTACCAAAGAAGAAGAGTAACGTGCAGTTCATGTAAATACATGTCACCATGAGATCCTCATATAGTCGCGCCTTTTTCTTTTCTGATTTCCCATGAAATTTAATATTTACATCCTTCGGAACATTATATGTTAAATTATGGTATGATAACAGTAATGCCACAGTTTGTAGTATTTTATCTGACCTGACATCTTTTTTTTTTTTTTTTTTGTGCACCAGGCATAGTTTATCCGTCTCTTTCTCAATTCTCTTTAGTTCTCTTTAACTCTGTAATCTTTTTAATTCTATTTTAATAAGAAGATCATTAGATTAATGACCAAAAAGGAACAACCTGAGTAAACAAGAACGTATATGATAAAAACACCTAGTTAGAAAAAGCATAATAAAGTCCTGAAAGCTAAAGTTGCGGGTACATATCTGTTAACATTCAAAGAAAAAGGGTTCTAAACAGGAAACTTTTTAGCTCCTCTGCAGCCTTCTCACAATCCTAGAAACTTTAATCATTCCTCTCTCTCCATATTCACAATAAAAGATAGATCAGGATCATTATCCATAGTGCTCCACAGTGTTGATTGTCAAACCAGCCTTTCCAGCACAATAAAAGGTCCATCACCTATTGGACAACTTCAAGGACTACATATGTAACACCCAAAAAATATGTAGCTCTAACTTAATGATGCATGGCCAACAAAAGGAGCAAAACAACTCTATTTAATGTTGTCTTACAAGGCTATGATCCAGTATTCAGTATTCTCCCAGATAGATACAAACCATATTGCTTTCTTTCCTTATTCTTCCAAGATATTCCAAAATTCTTTCACTATTTGTATGGTGATACTAAATAACTAGCAATGAGACTCAGATTGGTATCTCATATAATGACTACGTAGCTTTTATGCAACTAGCGAGTAATATTAGATCTTCAGTGGTGCATAAAGATCAGCAATAACAACAGATAAACATGACAAGCATCCCCATAAGAGTTTGCATCATCTTACCATATAATCTATGCACATTTGTCTGGTCAAATCATATGTTTCGGAGTCCCCATAAACTTGATCTGCTACAGCACGAAAGAGACAATTCCCATCCTCCAGCATTCTTTTGACTTCAAAGCCTTTTGCCCTTCTAATGTCAATTTCAAACTGACGTTCTCTTTCCTGACACATGCAAATGGCAATTCAAATTCTGAATCTGATGCTGAACCCTGCTGAGCTTCAAATCTAAAACTTGGAGGGGGGACACTAGAAAGGTCTCTAAGCAAAATAGATTGATACAAATTGATAAAATGAAACACACAAGAAGTCTTGGTTTAAGAAAAGTCAGGAACCCAAACACCTAAAATTTAAAATAAAACGCTATTCTCAAGACACCTAAAAGTTCATTAGTACAAAATATTCGCACAATTCAGATTTTTTAATGATAAATAGCAACACATCCTGACCATCAAACTGATGTTGACTGAACCACAAAAGCGCAGAAAAAAATTTCATAGTTACATAGTTTATAATGACCATGAATAGTAGGACCAACAAAAGAATCCTCTGTAGATTCAATTCGACTGAGGAAAACAACGATTAAGGAAAACAAGAGAAAGACATACAACACTTGGTGATTTTGTAGGACTAATAAAACCAACAACTTACTATGTCATCATAGGAGGAAACAAAGCAAGGGTTTTGTTCATCAGCGCTATTATATCCCTCGCTTTCACCATGAGACCTGGGCGAAGAAGGCCGTGAACCAGTCGGTGAAGTCCTTGTTGAAACAACAGGCCAGGCAACTGCTCTTCTGGATGATCCAATCCGGACAGAACTTGGATTTCCTGAGACACATCTTCTAGAATTTGAGTTTCCAGCTGAAAGTTTTGGAGGTGGGACAGGGGGAGGAGGAGGCTGCGAACTCCCACTACCTGCCCCTGCAGAATTCACACTTGAACCCTCAGTATCAACCGTAAGCCCCTCAGAAATTCTCAACCCAACCATTCCCTTCAACAACTCTCCCTGACCCACAATTTCATCATTACCAACTTTCTCACTATCCTTAATTTCATCACTCGAACTCTCATTCTTCACGTCATGAAAGCTTTCCATCAAAAGATCATCACCTTTTGCTGCCTTGCTGTCGCTACTCCCACACAACTCCAAAAGCTCATCCACAACCACTTGTTCCTGCACCTCCTCAAGTTCCTCATCTTTCAAAGCTGAAAGAACCTGAGGAGTAGTAACCTGCGGCTCCACCCGAGCCGAAGAAGACCCAGGCAAGGAAGAATTACGGCTTGGGTTGGAAGAAGAACCACCTGCAGATCCTCGCTGAACCAAAATTCGAGTCATTTTTATATCTTCCTGAACTCAAAACCTAGCCCCAGTCTCCCTTCCAAGCCCCGAACTTAGAGACCCAAAACCATATTAATCGGTTTGTCACGCGTCCTTGCCTTGGGTACAGTCACGCCAATTCCCTGGCTGAATGCTTTCTTCCAGCCCAGTGCCTTGTGCTCCTCGCGAAACGATCTCTGCATTCCCCTGACAATTCTCATGAGACCCAGACCTCGAACTTTAAACAACAAAACCCTCTTAAGTAGTCGAGTTTACCCGGAAAATCCGAAAAGCCAACCTTCGCAAAGCTGAAGCTGCAATCAACCCGATACATTCCGAAGAAAATCAAGTACTAAATTAAAGAACTTTTACCAATCAAATCCCTACGTTTCAATTAAAAACGATTCAGTAGATTAGACTAGCAAACTAGTGTACCTAATTCCACTACAAGACTTTCGTCAGGTGAGTTTTCGATTATATTACAAAAATAAACAACAGAGACACAAAACTCAAACATCAGCATCTAAGGCAAACCCAGCACAGCTAAGGCAAATCAAATTCCAAAAGCTACCATAACCATCAAACAAAGAAGAAGATCAAGGATCAAAATAAACCAAAGAAAGGCCGAAAGTCGAACAAAATGTGAACACGATCGCGGAAAACCTAGGGTTGACTGGGGCCGGTTTAGGGCAACTCACCTGGAGAGAGAGAGAGAGAGAGAGAGAGAAAGAGGAAACGAAACCTCGAACGAACAAGGTGCGATCTGCAAGTGCTAGGAATTTTATTAGGGTTTAATTTTATTTTTTGAGAATAATTTCTCTTATAAAGCACCGAAAAGGAGGGGGAGAAACTTAAGGCCGAAGGAGAGTATTTGCGAGAGAGCGAGAGAGAAGTTAAGGGGGGATGCGTTGCGTTTTAAAGGAAGGTGAGAAGGAGTGTGATTGGATGGGGGCGTGCGTGTCAACCACTCACTGCCCTTAGAGAAGAAGATACCCTTTATTGGAAGAGTACTGATATTGAATAATAATATTATAAAATGATATTATTTTTATAAAATGATATTATTTTTATAAGATATTTTATAAAAATACCTTTTATTTAAAATATAATTGTATAAAGTATTGTAAAAAATATAAATCATTTTTCTTAAATAAGAGGTATTTTTCTAAAACATCTTATAAAAATAATATAATTTTTTAAAAATATCATTATTTTATAATATTATTGTGTAATATATTATACGATATATTATGTGTATATTATTACTTATTCATTTTTACCTCCCCTTTCTTGGAGACGAAGATTCTCTTTTCTTCGAGTAACAAAGATAAACGATCTTTAGGCTACGTTTTGGAGGTTAGTGTTATCTCCTCAGGTTGATAGGTAAATAATAGTAAAAAAATATTAAATGGTAAATAATTTTTAAATAATAATAAAGGTGATCTGATATTACTTCACTAACCAAAATTACCAAACATAGCTATTTAGGACTCGTTTGGTTATATAGATGTAATGAAATTAGATGAAAAATTTATAAATATAAATTAGATAATTAAGATGTTTTATGGAGTTTTAGAAAAGAAAAATTCTTCTTATCAATCACTATTCACCACTTCACCCCACACCCTATGAAAAACACTCACACATTCTATGAAAAGCTATAGATATAGGGTGTGAGAGTGAATAGTGATTGATGCATAGCATTCCTCTTTAGAAAATGAGAGAAAAAAAGTTGAATAAAAATATTATAAAATTAAAATATTATTAGAATATAATTTTTATTTTAGGATTTGAAAAAATTAAATTATTTTTTATATTTTGTTTGAAAGTTTATAAAAGTTATAATGATTAGGTAATAATTAGATAAAAAATTAAAAAATTGAAAATTTAAAGTTGAAAAATGTTTGTGTTTTAATGATATTTAGATGAGATGAATTGAGTTGAGACCATCTGTGAAACCAAATTGGACCTATTTAGAAATATAAATATTTTTAAATATTATTAAACTATTTTACTACTATTTACAAATTATTCATTATTATTCACAAAATATTTCACTACTATTATAAGATAATTTTAATATTCAAATGCTTATACCCAAGACTTAGGCCTTGTTTTTATTTTTGCAACCATTTTCATCTCATCTCATCTAATCTAATCATTACAATTTTTTCAAATTCACACATAGAATAATATAAATAATTCAACTTTTTTGAATCATAAAACAAAAGTAATATTAAAAATATTCTAAAAATATTTTATTGAACTCTAAACTTTTATCTCAACTCATTTAATCTCATATGCGAAAACAAACAAGCCCTTAGAAAATATTATCAATTTTTCAAAGATTTTTTAACTTATGTTTGTTGTTTAGAAACTCTTTAAATCATTACTAGCGATTAAAACCCACAAATACTATGGCTGGTTTGTTACATAAAATCATCTCATCTCATCTCATTTCATATAATCATTATAATTTTTTCAAACTCCCACATAAAATATAATAACAATTCAACTTTTTTAAATTTTAAAATAAAAATAATATTAAAAATAATATTATAATAATATTTTATTCAATTTTCAACAAAACATCTCATTTTATCTCATCTCATCTGAACTGTACAATCAAACGTGATTGGAAAAATGTTAGAATTCGAGCGATTAGAGAGCAATTAAAAGTGGACTATGTGAATTCATGTGTCAATAGAGAGTAGAAGAACGTCTAGCAATCAAAAGTGGACTGACGTTGGCTTCCTAGACGTTCTTCTACTGTATTGACTTGTGAATTCACATAGTCCACTTTTTATTGCTCTCTAGTCGCTCGAATTTAACATTTTTCAAGCCATAAAGAAACTTATTATGGTTACCAGAAACTTCGTGGTAAAGACGTAACTCCTGTCATCTAAATCATCGTGAAAAAAGGTATTATTGCAATCAAGCTAGATTAATTGGGAATTATGAATTGATGCATGACATCTCACAATATCTAGTCTTGCGACAGGGAAAAAAGTTTCATAATAATCAATTTTTTTTTCAATAATACTACGTACAGTCGTGGAATGTACAAACGTCGTGTAGTTGATTTGAAAAAGAGTGGGATCTACTATTAAAAAATTAATTTCTTTTCATGTGGGTCCTATATTTATTTACTTTTTTCAAAGCTATTGTATGGCGCTTGTACACTCACGATTGTAAGTATTATTTTTTATTTTTTTTTAATGAGTATACATACCCCTTAGCAATTAACTTGGCTTTGTACTTCTTAATACTTCCACTAAATTTATATTTCAAGTATTTCAAACCAACTGACTGTTTTCTTTGAGGAAAATTTATAGATAGTCTAATGATATGTTTGGGTGTCAAATTTATCTCAATATATTTCAAATCAATCATTGACGAGATTTACTATTTTTTTAACTTCACATAAAATGTTAGATATATCTCAACCTATTTTATACATTCAAATACATATTTTAATATATTTCATACATTCAAATACGTCTCAATGAGACCCACAAAATATTACTATTTACATATCAACTCAAATCATCTGAAATGAGATGAGATAAGATATGTTTCCAAACTTACATCAACTCATCTCATCTAAAAAATATAATAAACAATTCAATTTTTTCAAATCTCAAAACAATAATAATATTAAAAAAAATATTCTAATAATAATTTATTCAACTCATAAAAAACCATCTCAACTTATTTCTGAATCTAAACGGCCCTAAGAGGCCGGCAGAAGAAAAAGTCATGAAAATTAAGCCGATTGAAATTTATAAATATTGTCTAAAGGAAAAGACTGATGCTTAATTAATTGGAAGTCAAGAAGGAGCATTCACATGGAAGAAATAGCAGTAAGAAAGTCAGGAAAGTTAAGCCCACTGAAATTTATAAATATTGTCCAAAGGAATAACGTCTCGAAAAAGAAA
This sequence comes from Juglans mandshurica, assembly GCA_022457165.1. Taxonomy (NCBI): domain Eukaryota; kingdom Viridiplantae; phylum Streptophyta; class Magnoliopsida; order Fagales; family Juglandaceae; genus Juglans; species Juglans mandshurica. The sequence continues at coordinate 5,736,762 of CM039633.1, read as the reverse complement.
CGGCTGAGATCCTCCATGTGAATGCTCCTTGACTTCGAATTAAGCATCGGTCTTTTCCTTCCTTCCTTCCATATGAACTATATATATGAGACAAACAGCTAGGGACCATATTCCCAATAGCTGCAACTTGTGGAACGGCATAAAGACTTCTCCAACTCACAAGAAAATCAACTACCTTGCCTTGCATAATAACCCATATATGCATGCTGCTGAAGAAATCATCTCAAAATGAAGTAACCAATGATCAAGTTCCGTATCACCACTGCTACTTTTCTTGCACTGGTCTTTAACAATAATATTCTTATCCTTGTGGAATATAACATGTTGAAGAATTTTCCCAATCATGAGCTGTCCTAAGGAATTAAAATTCCATTGAAAAGAACCACCTGGAATCTCCATTATGTTTGCCACCAAGCAGCTTCTTGTCCCTGCACAATCCCATAAATAGAAGGAAAGTTGTCCTTATTATCATAGAACATCTCCATCACAAATTTAGTGTGTTGAGAGAAATACTCCCACCTGTTCTTGATGCTTTTTCTATAACTTCTCTCTCATGTTGGTATTGTTAAGAAAAATATAAACGATCTAAATTTACATTTTCCTATCAGTTTAACATTTTGGAACAATGGATGATTTAACATGGTATTAGAGCAAAGGTCTTAATTTGGATCCTGACTTTGCATTCTACGTCATTTAGTTAAATTTTTCACGTGTTGGACCCACTTATTGGAAGGAAGTCTGGCCTACTACATATAAGGGGCAAAGTAAAAAAAAATATATAAATGATTAAAATCTATCTCTTATCATCAATTTAAACTTTTAGGAAAAATGGTAATTTAAGAGGTATCGCAGCAATCATTTCTTCACGAGTGTCTAATTAAATGCCCTCATATTTCAAACCCTTAGCCACCTTCCAAAATTGGAGAGCATACACTCCCAGAGTTGACTACAATTATGCACTCCCAAACTCTATAATCATTTTTTAAATTCTATCTCATCTCATTTCATATCATCTCATATAATCATTATAATTTTACCAAACTCTCACACAAAATATAATAAACATTCAACTTTTTCAAATTTCAAAACAAAAATAATATTAAAAAATAATATTATAACAATATTTTATTCAACTTTCAACAGAACATCTCATCTTAACTGCGTAACCAAACGAGGCCTAGGTGAGCTTTGGATAGTGAATTGAGATAAGATGAGTTGAAATTAAAGTTGAAAATTGAATAAAATATTGTTAGAATATTATTTTTTAATATTATTATTATTTTGAGATTTGAAAAAGTTAAATTGTTTATTTGATTTTGTATAAAAGATTAAAAAAATTATAATGATTATATGAGATGAATTGAGATCAACTCTTAACCTAAACGGCTCTTAAGCGAAATTTACATTCTTCACCTAGTCCACTCCAAGGAAGTCACATTCAAGCTTTCCAATGCGCCACACGAGCTCCAAGAGGGAACAAAAAGAAGTATTAAGTGGTTAAATTTGAGAGTTAATTACGGTGGTCACATTTTGATAAGTACAACCTCTTCTGAATAACTAATATGAGGTGTAAATTTTAGAAAATGTATAATTCAAGTCCATAAGATAATGAAAAGCATATTCTTGTTTCTAAGAATCATTCGAATTGTGTAAAGTACCATAGGAACTTTCTCAAATTTCAACTCATCTCAATTCATTTCATCTAATCATTACAATTTTTTCAAGTTTCTACACAAAATATAATAAATAATTCAACTTTTTCAAATCATAAAATAATAATAATATTAAAAAATAATATTCTAACAATATTTTATTCAATTTTCATATTTCATCTTAACTCATTTTATCTCAACTCAATATCCAAACCTCACCGATTCATTGGCATTTGTGAGAGCTCAATTCTTAACTGACTTAAGCATCAGAGGCATCCCCCACTGGGTTCGCCGAGCTCTCCTTTCTAGTTATAGGTCGTTAGGGCACGTTGAAGGCATGCTAAAAATTGTATCAACAACTTGGGGCCATTTGTGGGAGTGTTGATTTATCCATAAAGTGTCTTCAGGATGCTTATGACTACATGCTCTCATACGATCAACGGTCAAGAAGCAACTACAGTTGAAGAGCAAGTAAGCAACAGGATGGAGATGATATTCATAACGATGGACGAACAGATGAAGAAGATGTCTTTGGAGATGAAAACCTTGCAAAGGGAGAACGAAGCCTTAAAAAGGCGGGATGCAGGGTCTGAAGGGGGCATAGGCCAAGATCGCAGCAAACAACCTGACAAAAAGTCTCAATGCGAATGGGGCCAACATCAGGAGGAGAAGAAGAGGATGCACAACAGCCTACGCGACCTTATGGACAAGTATGAGGAGATGGCGAAGTGAGTGGGGACATCATTGTTTGTCAATAATATGTTCAACAACACTAATCTACCGTATAGTGCAGTGATTATGGTGATGCTCTTCCCCCTAAATTGTAAAGTCCCGCAGATCGACCTATATGAGGGGTCATCTTGTTAAGCATTTGGAAAGCTTCAAGGCTCACATGACCTTGCATGGGTTTTCAGAAGAGATCGCATACTGGGCCTTCTCGTTAACCCTCAAGGGTATGGCAAGAGGATATGATTCAGGAATTTATAACCAGGCTTTATTTCCAACTTTGAGGAGCTAGGTAGTCAGTTCCTGACGCATTTCATGGCTAGTAGGTGCAGGAGTTGGCTGACCGCATACCTCCTTATTGTGAAACAGCAGGAAGACGAAAGCCTAAACGCATCCTTATGTGGTTCAACAAAGAACGCTTGATAAGGGATGATCAAGAGGAGAATATAATATTGGCGACACTCTTACGAGGGATATGGCCTAGAAGCCCCTTTATGGTGGAATTGGTGAGGAAGACACGCCAGTGACATTGCAAGAATTCATGGATAAGGCAGACGACTTTGCTTATCTGAAAGACGTGCTGAGAGTATTTACCAATCCATGAAGAGCCGAGGTTGAAGAGGCAGAAAGGTGGCAACAAACGAGATAAGGAGGTCAAGTCGAGAAACAACCATCATGAAAGGAAAAAGGACACAGGCTCTTACTCCCACAGTCAAAGTTCCAGGATGACTCATTCATGAACGTGCAATGGAATAAGGAGGTGCGAATGGAATGGTGGTTGGAACTTGGACGATCAAGGCTCCAACCGCTACTGTGCTTATCACATAATGGAAGGGCACATAACCGAGGACTATCGCAACCTCAAATGTAGGATAGAGACTATGTGGGGAAACGGGGAATTGGAACTACTCGTTGTTGAACACAAGCAACCACCAAGTCCACCAGCTAGGAAACAACTGAAGAGATTGATAGAACGACATAGGAGTGAGAACTCTGTAATTCTAAGAGGTGTGATCACCAAACGGTGTACCCGTTACAATGACACCATCTCCATGGTGATAGTTCTCATGGGGTGATGGTTGAGGAAGTGTCAGGAGACACAACCTTTTGATTTAGTCAAAAGGTTATGTCACTTGTTAATGGTTGTGCCATTTACTAACCATTCCATTACCAATGGTTGTGTCCCTTGCCAACCAGTGTCTCATGACCTATAAATAGGGGTCATTGGTGTACATTGAAGGCACTAAAATTTCATTTGTTCATTATCAACTTGTGGGACAAATACCCTCACGAAGTGTCACCATATTGTCGAATTCGATTTTCGCCCTTTTTTGTTCTTCATTTTTCTACATTGGTATCAGAGCCAGGTCATGACAGAGATAATTCTTTCGTGCATTGAGAAAATGATCAGTATATAAGTGCTTGGTTTGGAATCCACACTTGCATATTATAATCATCTTCGGAGGCTTTCAAATCCTAGATAAAATCTCTTCCAAATTACAGTGGGATGCCTAGAGTATACTGAAAATCTACAAAATTTTGTAAGTTGTTATTATTTTGAAGAGAATTATTGGCATATTTTTACACAGAAATAGTGCACTATGCAATTTTTCTACACCCACTATTACTGTTCCGGGGGGTAGTTGGAGTTCCTCACCGCTGCCGGAGTTCATGGACATCAAGAGCATGTCGGAATCCTCAACGCCGGTCACTATCTCACCGGATGAAAGTGAAGACAAAAGCTTCACAGAGACTGGTTTCAATCTGCACGAGGAAGAAGAAGACCCTGGACAAAACGGTGTCGTTTCGTCCAATGGTCACCAAAATTCAAATCAATCTTGGCAAACAACATTGTCGTTCAACCAAGTGAGGAGCCAAACGACATTGTGATTTTGGAGGCTGCTGAGAAACCAATTCCCATATCAAAATGACATTGTTTCGAGCAAGGAGCGAAACGACGCCATTCCAAGGACGTTGGAAGCCGCCCGTAAGAAACAACGTGACGTCATTTCGGCCAAACCGAACAATGCTGTTTCATCACCTTCTGCAGACTCAAGCCAAACAGCAAGCCGAGCCGCTAACCACACCGTTAACCAAGCCGCTAACCACCAGTTTTCTTCTTCTCGACCCAATTTGAACCGAATGAACCGGCTGACTTGGTTTTCTGAACCGGTTCGGGCCAGATTTGGTATTTTGGGTCGTTCAGGGTCATTTCAAGCCCGATTTGGTCCGTTCAAAAGTCGTTATGCTCCAAATTTCATGCCAAATCAATACAGAGCACTTGTTGGTCAAGATTCTCGCTAGAAATTATTTGAAAATGGAGAAACATCAAGGAAAGTTAGTGGTAATACTCGATCGGGGAGTCACTTCTATTATTCTCCTTATTTAAAATATAATAGGAGAATTTCGAGGCTGCCACCTTGGATTAAATCCAAAGATTATTATTACTATTGAGTTTGTAATAATTTTTATTTTTTACAATTGAACTATTGTATTTAATTTATTTACAATAAAACATATTATTTCTACATTCTTTTTGTTGTTAATTTTTAAGATTTATTATTTATGACACCGAAGAAAAGTATATTTTGATCCCTCGGGGATAGAAAAACTGAATGGAAGAAATTTCCGGTCCTGGAAAAGGCATATAACTTTTCTTCTAACCCATGAAAAGACCTTATACAATTAACAACACCAAAGCCATAAGAAATTGTAGAAAATGGGTTGAATGGAAGTGGGAGCAGCGAACCAAGTTAAGATAAATAGGAAGAACACAATGCATGGGTAAAAGTTTTAATTTTGCATTATATGAATGATTATATCATTCTTCTCTTTGAAAACTATGAAACTGCTAAACAAATTATAGATGTAGTTGAGGCAAAATATGGTTCAAGGTCGGATACTTATATACAGTTATTATTAGATAAGTATAACCGAACTTGTATGAAAGAGAATGATGACATTCACGATCATGTACTTCAAATGGAGTTGATTGCAAGAAAATTATATGATGTTGATCATCCTCTCACTGATGAAATGCAAGTTACAATCATACTAAATAGTCTTCCTTCATCTTGAGATCACATTGTTACTTCTTTAACACATAGTGGAAATGAAATAACAATGACATCGCTTCCAGTACTTTTAGTACTTGAAGGAGAAATGATGAAAATGAGGAATGGAGATAGTGAATCATCCAATTTATTGATGGCTTAGGACAAGCGTTTTACACAAAATAAGATGAAGCCAAAACAGTTTAAAAAAAGAAATGGTTGAAAAAGAAACAAAGTAAACCATTTACTAAAAACTGTTTTTAAGTGTGGGAAGAAGGAGCATTACAAATCACAATGTCCTAATAAGGGAAAAGTACAAGAAAACAAAAAATTTGTGATGACAATCATAGAAGTAATGCTCGTGGAATCAAAGTCAGATTCATGATGGGCTGACTCTGCAGCAACATGACATATATGCAGAAACAAATATTTGTTTGTCAAACTTGAAGATAAACAAACAGGAGAGCACATAGTGTATATAGGTAACAATATATATTATGATGTCTTGGGGCAATATACATGTAAATTTAAAGTGAATGATTTCGTTATTTTACTTAGTGATGTATTATATGTATCTAGTATTCGTAAGAATTTAGCATCAGTGCATGTACTAGATCAGAAAGGCTACACAATTGAGTTTAAGTCTGGAACCGTTGTAATAAGTAAGAGTAATGTATTAGTGAAAGGTTTAAAGGATTACGATATGTATGTACTAAATGTTGATATAATAAAGTATCTATTTCTAAGTATTTGAATGTGTCTACTGATTGTGCATATTTATGACATTTAAAATTAGGTCATATAAACAAAAATAAGATGATCAGAATGTATAAAAGTGGATTAATACCACAAATAAATTTAGATAATTTTGATATATGTGAATCGTGTATCAAAGAAAAAATGAGTAGTAAATCTTTTTCAAAAAGTTAGAAATCCATAGATTTACTTGAAATTATACATTCTGATGTTTATGGACTTTTTAAAACTAAAATCCATAGAGGAATGGAGTACTTTATTACTTTCACTGATGACTATTCAAGATATGGGCATATCTACTTACTCAAACATAAATCTGAGGCAATTGAGAAATTTAAATAATATAAAGTAGAACTAGAAACTCAGTTGGGTAGACCTATTAAAGGTTTGAGTAGTTATATAGTAGGTGAATTTGAAGATTTGGATGATTTCTGCAAATTGAATGGATAAACACATTTATACTATGCCATATAAACCTCAACAAAATGGTATTGTGGAAAGAAGAAATAGAACTCTATTGAATATAACGAGATCGATGATGGCATATGTTGATCTACCAACACATTTTTGGGGTAAAACATTATCGACTACGTCATATATATTAAATAGAGTTGAAACCAAAACAAAACCTCTTATACCATACGAGATATGGACAAGACATAAACCAGACTTAAGTAATATCAAAGTGTGGGGTTGTAAGGCACAAATGCTTATGCTAAGGCCACTAAGGGATAAATTGAAATGTAAAACCTAGGAATGTAAGTTTGTTGGGTATGTAGAAAACAGAAGGGGTTACAGATTTTATCATTCTGATAAACGATTGATAGAAAGTAGAGATGTCGTTTTCTTGGAAAATACAAATTTTATTATTACAATTCATCAGATAGATTTATTAAATGATTTATAGAATCAACAGATCTCTACAGAGTCTGACAATGAAAATTATGATATTATTCAGATACAGAATAATAAAAATAAAATAAAATCAGATGAAAATTAATCTTTAGGTATTGATGTTGGAGACAATGAGAGTAAAAGAACCAGATGACCATTGATATTATTTCAAGATCATTATGCACTAAATGCCAGTTAGGAAAATCTAGAAAATGATCCTAAAATTTTTCTAAGGCAATCAATAGTATCGACTCAGATAAATGGTTTGAGGCCATGAGATTTGAAATAAAATTGATAAACAAAAATAATGTTTGGGAGTTAACAGATCTTCCAAAATATAGAAAAGCTATTGGTTGTAAATGGGTTCTCAGATGAAAATTTAAAATTGATGGTAGTTTAGAAATGTATAATGCAAGGTTAGTGGCAAAGGGATATATCCAACAACCAGGTGTAGACTTTGTAGACACATATTCGCCTGTGGCGAAGTTCACATCTGTAAAGATTATCATGTCTATTGTTGTTATGATGAATTTGAAATTACATCAATTAGATGTAAAGACAACTTTTCTTAATGGTGAATTAAAAGATGATATATTTATAACTCAACCAGAAGGATCCCAAATATATATTGGCAATCAGTGATTCCCATAAAAGTATATTTATAATAGCAGTTAACAAAACCTTTTTCTGAAAATACATGTATACATATTCCTGTTGTAAGAGAGACCTTCACTGCATGACTTGATCTATCGATCGACAACATTACCATGCTTCTATGACTACATTTTAGTGATAAGAAATGGCGAAGTTAAGCCAAACTATAGGTAGACTAGAGGGTCATGTGGTCCCCTAAAGTTTGAGAAGCTCCCATTCTATTACGTCTCGTCCTTAAAATAGTTTTAAAAAAAACCCACACTCATTGGCCACCTGTTAAGACTCCGATAGCCGGAACCTTAGCAGAGGAAGAAGAAGAGAATTGAAGGTTAGAAGGAGGTGGAAGTGTGTGGAAGTGTCTGAGTTCGTGAAGTGAAAGTGGAGTAAGTGTTGAAGTGGGAACAACGTCGTGTTGAGTGTTGTGTGTGAAGTAGTGAAACGGTGTGTGTAGACTTGGCTTATAAAAATGGGATAATACGTAGCGTTTTGGGTAGTCATTGTGGGTCTAGGTTAATGAATAATTGTAATACGTACCATTTGTGAATTAAAAACTCCAAACGATGCATTTTGGGGTTAGTGGGTTAGATATATTAGTTAGACGAAACATTTGGTGATGAAATCCAAACGGTGCATTTTTATGTGAGCCTGTCAATTTATTGAGTCAAGTCTAGTCATCTTAGCAAATAGTAAAGTTAGTTACATGTCAGAGGAGAAATGGAATATAAGGAAAATGATGTAAAATAAGTAGGCATGAAAGAGAATATCTCTGTAGTGAATTTTTGGAGGTTAAGGGATTCCCTCCCAAAACCCTATTGACATTACTATCTTCTGAGCGTTATGGTGCATTTAGATGTTAAACTGAGTTGAGTTGAGATAATAAATTATTGTTAGAATATTATTATTTTTTATTATTATTATTTTGACATTTGAAAAAGTTGAATTATTTATTATATTTTGTGTTAGAATTTGAAAAAGTTGTAATTATAAGTTGAGATGAGTTTAGTTTCCAAACAAAGCCTTAGTCATTTCCAAAAACAGCTTGTGTGCACTTCATTTTCTTCATTCTACATCCATTGTTCCTTCACCGCTCTCCGTCCTAATTACATACACAGACAGTAGGTAAGTTCATAACAACTGGTATCAGTATCCACCGATCCTATGGCAGAGAACACTCGATCCAAACACCATCAACAACAACAACAGGAAGCTCTTCAACACCAGGTCGACCACCAATAACAAGATATTACTGATTTGAAAACAGATGTCCAGGAGATCAAGGATATGATGCACACCTTCTTTACCCAAAATCACAACATTCCACATTTGCAGCATGAAATTCTTCTGAAGCAAGAGAACTCAGAGCCGAGAAGAATAAATTTGAGGGGGGTCAAACTTGATTTTCCCCACTTCCAGGGATCCAACCCGTGGCATGGCTTTTCAAAGCCAACCATTATTTTGATTTTCATCAAACGCCTATGCCTCACAGATTATTGATGGCCTCCTACTATATGGAGGGGGTAGCCCTTGTATGGTACCAAGATGCTATGGAAAAAGGGATTATGCCGAGATTGGGACACCTTCACTAGATCCTTGCTCCTTCATTTTGGGTCGACAACATATGATGATCCAATGGAGGTGTTGACTAGGTTGAAACAATCTAGTACTGTGGCTGGATATATGGCCCAGTTTGAGGCACTATCCAATCGATTGCAAGATCTCTTGGATGTTTACAAACTAAGCTTGTTCCTTAGTGGCTTTAAGGATGAGGTTCGCATCCCAGTCCGCATGCTGAACCCTGTAAATTTAAATGCAGCAAATGGGTTAGCAAAAATGCAAGAAGAATATCTCAACAATACCAGGAAATTCAGCAAGCCTATGGGGGACGAGCAACACAGTAGTGATGGAAAATTCTTACCAAGGCTCTTATTTTAGTGATAGTTACAACAAATGGAGGAAACAGATGGGGGCTACTGAGCCGATGACCTCCATGCAAATGGATGAGAAGCGACGAAAGGGACTAGGCTACCATTGCGACGAGAAATGGAATCCAGCACAAGCTTGCAAAAACTCTAGAATCTATCTTTTGCAAGTGGAGGAAGAAGTAAGTGAAGAAGAAGAGGAGCCGTGTGGAAAAAATGAGGAAAACAAACAGATAGAGATACTACCCAGTAATAAGGAAGAACTTGAAATTTCCTTGGCTGCTATAGCTGGAACCCCTACTATGAGAACTATGCAATTAGGGGTGAAGCATCAGAAGGGAGCAAGTGGTTATACTAGTGGACTTGGGTAGTTCACACAATTTTATTGACTTAGCCTTGATCTCAAAGTTGCAGCTACCAGTAGACTATTAAGTCAATTTAAAGGTGAGAGTAGCTAATGGTCAAAGCCTAAGCAATGAGGGGATGTGCAGAACAGTACAATTGAAGGTACAAGGTAATTTGCTCCAACCTCATCTTCATTTATTAGACCTAACTAGGTGTGATATTGTACTAGGAGTCTAATGGTTAGATACCTTGGGGCCCATGGGACTTTTCAAAGTTGTTAATGAGTTTTGTGTTGGAAGGAAAAACAATAGAGTTAAAATGGTTGAAATTAAATTCTTCAGTTGTGGAGGATAGTGACAAAATGCTCAAAGCTACTATGGCTAAGGGGAAGGGAATCCTCTTACAAATTGTGTGCGATGAAGGGACAGAACAAAATTATGAAAACAGGTATGAACAAACTTTTGAATTGTTGGAGGAGTTTAAAGATATATTCAGTGAACCTCGAGGGCTACCCCCACCCTACAACCATGAACGCTAAAATAGTCCTCATGGAGGGCACTCAACCCATAATCAATAGACCCTACCGATATCCCTATTACCAAAAAACATAAATTGAGAAGATAATGGCTAAATTATTGAAGTCAGGGGTGGTTAGACCTAGTTCTAGTCCATTCTTGTCACCTGTTTTGCTGGTTCGCAAAGCCGATGGTAGTTGGAGGCTTTGTGTGGATTATAGGGCACTCAATAAGGAAACCGAGAAGGTAAAGTTTCCTATTCCAGTCATAGATGAGCTGCTTGATGAGCTCTTTGGCTTGGTGATATTCTCTAAGCTCAATTTACGATCAAGCTATCACCAAGTCAGGGTAGTGTCTAGTGACATTCCCAAAACGGCTTTCTGTATTCACAATAACCATTATGAGTTTTTGGTGATGCCTTTTGACCTCACCAACGCTCCAACCACTTTTCAAGAGTTGATGAACAATGTTTTCAAACCTCTTTTGAGGAAATTTGTGCTTGTATTTTTTATGATATATTGGTCTATAGCAAGTCTTGGGAGGAGCACATGATTCACCTAAGGGAGGTCTTAACCCTGCTAAAATAGCACAATTTGTATGCAAAAAAATCTAAGTGTAGGTTTGCAGTGGATGAAGTTGACTATTTGGGACATATAATTAATGCTATGGGAGTGATGGTTGATTCATCCAAAATTGCCACAATGTTGGAGTGGCCGGAGCCTAAGAATGTGAAGGTCTTACGAGGATTCCTAGGGTGCACGGGGTACTACTGAAAATTCATCTAGAATTGTTGCCACTCTTACCTCTTTCCTGAAGAAAAATTATTTCTCTTGGAATTTGGAGGCCAGCAAGGCATTTACAGCCTTAAAACAGGCTTCTCACCCACTAGTCCTAAAATTGCCTGATTTCAGCAGGCCTTTTATGATTGAATGTGATGCAAGCGAAAATGGAATTGGGGCAGTGTTAATGCAGTCCGGGCAACCAATTTGTTTCCTAAGTCAAGCACTTAAGGGAAAGGCAGTTCTACTATCTACTTATGAGAATGAGCTATTAGCTCTAGTCACGGTTGTGCAAAATTGAGGCCATACATTCTGGGACACTCTTTTAATGTGAAAACTAACCAGCAAGCCCTCAAGTTCTTGTTGGAATAGTGGGTTGGTGCTGAGGCCCAACAAAAGTGGATAATAAAGTTGATGGGGTATGATTTTTTTATTGAATACAAGAAGGGAAAAGAAAACAAGGTGGCCGATGACCTTTCTCGAAGGGAGGAGGAATTACAAAAGGGTTCATGCTCAGCTATGATTTCTTTTCCAACTCTCATTTGGATAGAAGAATTAAAAAAGAGTTATCAAGACTCTTTTGAGTTGACTGAATTGTGTAAACAGCACACTAATCAGGGATTTCCTAAAGGATTTTCCTTATAACAAGGCTTGATTATAAAGAGGGGAAGATTGGTCTTAGCTCCTGACTTGAATTTTAAAAAGAAAGTACTGCAGTACATTCACAAGAATCCCTAAGCTGGCCACTCAGAGAATTTAAAGACTTATCAAAGGACTAAGTGTGATTTTTATTGGAGGGACATGAAAAAGGATATTAAACAGCTGGTTAGAGAGTGTGAGACTTCCCAGGCTATGAAGTATGAGACTACACATCCAGCTGGGTTGCTACAACCTTTGCCCCTTCCAATTCAGCCCTAGACTGATATATCCCTTGATTTCATCGATGGGTTACCTAACTCTAAGGGATTAGGTGTCATTTTTGTAGTTGTTGACCGTTTCTCCAAGTATGTCCATTTTATATATCTCGTTTCTCCAAGGGATGGGTTACCTTAGCCTATCCCTACACTGCCCAGGTAGTAGCAGAGGAGTTTGTGAAGAATGTTTTCAAGCTGCACAGGTTTCCTAGGTCTGTGGTGTCAGATAGGGACCCCATTGTCTTAAGTTATTTTTGCAAGCTCTATTTCACTCCCAAGGGTCTTTCCTAGACTTCAGCTCGGCCTACCACCCCTAAACAGATGGCCAAACTGAAGCTCTCAACAAGAGTCTGGAATGTTATCTGAGGTGCTACACTGGGGTGAAACCTAAGACATGGTCACTGTGGCTTCATATGGCCACATGGTAGTATAATACCACTTATCACACTTCAACAAAAATGAGTCCTTTTGAAGCCTTGTATGGGCACCCTCCCCCTACTCTATTTTCCTATGTTCCAGGAACCAGCACTAATGCAACAGCAGATCAGGTGTTAAGGCACAGAGACCAAGTTATCCAGTTATTAAAAATCAATCTCAGGGAGGCACAAAATCGTATGAAGCATTATGCAGATAAAAAAAGAACAAAAAGGGTATTTGAAGCAAGCGACTGGGTTTATTAAAACTACAACCCTATAGACAAAAAACCCTAGCATGGAGACACAATCTGAAACTAGCCCCTAGATACTATGGGCTTTTCCAAATAGAGACCAGGGTGGGTTCAGTAGCTTACCGATTGAAGCTCCCTGAGTCTTCCAGGATCCACCCAACGTTCCGCGTATCATGCTTGAAGAAAAAACTTGGTTCCCAAGTCCAAGTCTTGCCCTCCCTTTTGCCCACAGACCAAATGGGTGAGTTGAAGTTGGAACCTGAGCAAATCATCGACAGACGCATGAGAAGGCAGGAGATAGGGTTGTCACCAAGGTACTCGTGAAATAGGTTGGGGTGCCAACTGAGGAGAGAGCTGGGAGTTGTTGTGGCGACTTCAAGGTTTTTACCCACACCTTGTGGGCAAGATATTTTGATGGGGAAGGTTTTTTCAAGACTCCGACAGCTGAGGAAGAAGAAGAGAACTACAGGTTAGAAAGGGGTGGAAGTGTGTGGAAGTGTCTGAGTTCGTGAAGTGAAAATGGAGTGTTGAAGTGGGAACGACGTCTTGTTGAGTGTTATGTGTGAAGTAGTGAACCGATGCATGTAGACCAGGCATATAAAAATGGGATGATACGTAGCGTTTTGGAAACACACCATGGGTCTGGCTTAATGAATAATTAAACTAATACGCATTGTTTGGGAATTAAAGACTCCAGACGATACGTTTTGGGGTTAGTGGGTTAGATACATTAGTTAGACGTAGCGTTTGGTGATGAAATCCAAACGATGCATTTTTATGTGAGTCTGTCAATTGATTGAGTCAAGTCTGATCATCTTAGCAAATAGTAAAGTTAGTTACATATCAGTGGAGAAAAGAAATATAAGGAAAATTATGTAAAATCAGTAGGCATGAGAGAGAGATATTAGTGAATTCTTAGAGGTTAAGGGATTCCCCCGAAGAACCCTATTGACAATACTATCTTCTGGCCCTTGAGTCATTTCCACAAACAGCTTGTGTGCACTTCATTTTCTTCATTCTGCATCCATTGTTCTTCACCGCTCCCCATCCTAATTACATACGCAGACCATAGGTAAGTTTATAACAACTGGTATCAGTTTCCACTGATCCTATGGCAGAGAACACTCGATCCAAAAACCAACAACAACAACAGGAAACTCTTCAACACTAGGTCGACCACCAACAACAAGATATTACAAATTTGAAAACAAATGTCCAGGAGATCAAGAATATGATGCACACCTTCTTTACACAAAATCACAACATTTCACATCCGCATCATGAAGTCCTTTTGGAGCAAGAAAACCCAGAGCCGAGAAGAGTAAACTTGAGGGGGGTCAAACTTGATTTTCCCCACTTCCAGGGATCCAATCCAGCAACATGGCTTTTTAAAGCCAACCATTATTTTGATTTTCATCAAACGCCTATGCCTCACAGATTATTGATGGCCTCTTACCATATGGAGGGGGAAGCCCTTGTATAGTACCAAGATGCTATGGAAGGGGGATTATGCTAAGATTGGAACACCTTCACCAGATTCTTGCTCCTTTGTTTCAGGCTGACAGTATATGACGATCCAAAGGAGGCGCTGACTAGGCTAGAATAGAACGCATGACTTTCGTGTGTATATATATATATATATATATATATATATGTGTGTGTTTCTTTTGAGTCCCTTCAATTATTCTTTTCTTTTATTTCGTTTCTCTCTTTTTCCACGTTTAGAAATTTAGAGGTCAATGCCAGTTTTAAAGTGATAAGATGTAGAACTAATGTTTGAATTTATTGATATTCACTATAACATTTATGATTACATCATCAAATCGTAAATGCATTGATTATTTATGGGATTACGTTTATAACATTATGTATTATATTAGTATAAAATATAAGTTAATAGTAAAAAATAAGTTCTAAAAATAATAAGTTATTCATTCCTCCCTAAGATTTATTCCTAGATCTTTATATTTTTGTAGGCGCACTCAGATTTTGAGGACGAAATCTTCTTTTCAAGAGTGAAAAATGTAACGACCTAAAAGAATTCCTTTAAACCTTATAAAGGTCGTGAAATCTCAAAAGGATTTCACGAATCGAGAAATCAATTAGGTTTTATTCTGTTAGCATAGTCAGATCCCGATCCACTATGGTGACATAATCAACTTTCTATTTAATTAAGACACTTAGGAGTAAAATTTAATAAAATATTTAATTCGTGTGAATAGTAACCCTTCAGGAGAGCGTCGCGTGGCATTTAGTTCAAACAGTTGTTAAATCGCTATGTAGGACATCCAAATACACTTATGATCAGTAAAAAACTTTTTAGTTGGACACATGGCACAATCCTAGCCATCCACTTGGAAACCCTAGGACACATCTCAAGAGGAGAATAAATGTGCAAGTGAAGGAGTGTGAATCAAGCTTGTCATCATGATTTTTGTATATATTGTTTTTAAAACTTAGATCTATGAATTAAGAATGATTTTTTGAAGATTTATGATTTAGATATTTGTTAAAATGATGATGAACATGCAAGAGTTTGATTTGTGCATATTATGGAGGCTCTCAGGTTTGATGAGTATTTTGATGAAAGTTTGCTATGACATGCTAGTTTTTATGCTTATATCAAGTTAGAATTAGAACTTGAATGTGAGATATATGATTGTGTTAATTCAAAATTTATTGCATGAAAATTAAGGATCTAGTCAGTTTGTCTTAAGTCCAAAAGCATGCATGCTCAGTTTCTAAGTTTTCATGCAAACTGAGTGTTCTATGTTGTGTTTAATGATTTTTGGTTGATTGTTAAGCATGCTATCACTTAGCTTTGAATGATGAACATGTTATGAGAGTTATTTATAGACTTTTGGAGTCATTGGAGTTGATATGAAAGCATTAGACCAAGAACATCTAGAGCTAGTTTTTATTTGACCTAATCTTGTTGTTTTAGCATTTTCTTTAATGTAGTGAGTTCAAGGTTTTGTTAAATTATCTCGTTTGGATAGTGAGATGAGATGGTTTTAGATTAGTTAAATAAATTATTGTTAGAATATTATTTTTTAATATTATTATTATTTTGGGATTTGAAAAAGTTGAATTGTTTATTATATTTTGTGTGAGAATTTGGAAAAGTTGTAATGATGAGATGAAATCATCTATGTATCCAAACAGAGCCGATTTTAGAACTAAGAATGTTATTTTTGAGTCTTTATTTTCGGTTTAAGTGTGTTAAGAGTGTTAAATAGCCAAGTAGCAACAAAAGCATGAATTTTAGCATATACATGAATTGGCCAAGAGGAGTTTCACATAGTTGGGTTTTTTTTTATAAAAATAAAATAAAAATAAAAACAAAACAAAATTGAATTCATATTTGTGTTCAGGATGAAAATTTAAATGAGGAATATAAATATTGGTAAGTCTTGAAGTTTGTTTGCAAATTCTTTATATTTGAGCAAACTTGTGATTTTTCATAAGTTGATGGCAACTTTGCAAATTTGGTCATAATTTAATGAGTTTTATTATTAGGAGGATTAAGTGATATATTCTAATGTTATAATGTATCTCACTTTAGCTTACATGCTTTTTACCCTATGCTACGTTTTATAGGACATTTTTATAAGTAAGCTTCTAACTTATTATCGGTATTTTTACATATGTACAGTGATTGTTCATATTCATATTCATTTATGCTTATTATGATTGTAAATAATATGCTATGCCATGTCATCCATTATTGTTATGTTATTTTGTTACATACCACAAATGTCATGTCATCATATCTGTTACATGATTTTCTATTCAAGTTAAGTCATGTTATGTTCAAGTCATGTCACACATGTGCAAGCCATGTCATGAAGCATACATGTCATATTACTATCATGCATGCCTATTCATACCGTTGGTAATTTAGGAGGTTTATTTGCTGAGATTTTGTAAATCTCACTTGGTAGTCCCAATTATTATCCCCCTCCAGCGGGAAATGGTATACAATGGGACAAGAGATTACAACACAACCAATCGGATGAGGTTGAGTAGTTCACGGAGGATGCTCGAGGAGCTCATGGACTTAGTTCTCTAGTTTTTGGATTCCATTTTAACACTTTTAGCCGAACTGCATGTGCAGCTTGGTGTTTAGCTTAGTTTTACTTATGTCTATACTTATGGAGTTTTGTATCCTATACTATGTTTTGATTACAGACTTATTGAATAACTTTTGGACATGTGAGTATTTATGAGAGTACGTTATGTTTTGGAATTTAGCATTCTAGTGAATTAGGTATTTCTAAAAAAAATAAAATTATCAACTGCGAATACTGCATACTGTTATATGCATGTTAGGTGCAATATATCTTTAACTCATACACGAGGATATATGACCTTGTGTTGCATATTCCAACGCTTCAATCTCTATCAAATCCTAAGCGAAATTTGGGAACGTCATATGAAATGCTTCCATAATATACTTTGATTTGGAATTAAATTTTAAAATTTAAATATTTCAAATCAAATCATACCATTAAAATGATGTGAATAATATGCTCTACACACTGGTTTTGAGAATAGAATAACTCAAGAAATTAGTATAAGAAAGAGCATCCAAACTAATCTGCCTTGTTCGCAAAATTTCATTTTTGTTGCAACAATTTTAACTTTTGGGTAAATGAACATAGAACAAGTATGCGATTGTTTCCTAACATAATTTTAGAACCAAAGCAAAACACTTACTTACAAGGAAAATATTAGTCTACAAAGAGATTCACATAAAACTACCTCACAAAGTGTATGGCATGGCGTGATATTTTAGATTATAAAACCCCTTTTTTTTTATTATAAAGCAAATATGATGATCTACCACATCATGCCCCATCACTTTGTGAGGTAGTTTTTGTGAATCTATGTGGAAGCAGCAGTTCCCTTATTAGAAAAGATTATAACCATTGAAATTCAGCAAGATGCTATATATGAGGAAACGTAATATTAACCTTTGTACATTTGGGAAGAAGAGACAGCATTTGAACAGAAGATTGATAGATTATTTTCATGAATATTTCTAAAAAGGTGTCGCTAATTAACATCAAGCATCAACACAGATAATAAAAGAAAAGGCCAGGACTGAAACAAACTCAGAAAAGCCAAATTCATGGCACTTTAATTTACAGTAGCATTGTCAGCACAAAATATATCTAGTAACCAAAATCAGGCCTTTAGTAGAGCAGCAAAAGACATGCCTGCGCCTCTTTCCTATTTTACAAGCCGCAAAAATGACAGCAAGCTTTTATTTATTCTACGTGTGCGATATTCCATGTGAGAAAAGAATCATATACTGAAAAGCTTTGAATGCTCGTTGCTATCTGTAGTTCCTCTTAAGTGCTAATGAAGAAACCCGATTTTCAATGGCTAAGCCTTTTTAAACAAACAATTGAATGGGGGGGGGGGGGGGGGGGGGGGGGTTGCTTACACAATAATTATTCACAGGTTTCTATGGTCGCAACCTCCATCCACGCTCAGCAAGTGCTTCATTCACCCGCCTTGCTGCTTCTGCAGTGTCATTAAGAGGCGGATAGCTCCAAGTCTCTGACATCTGAAAATTAAGCAAGACACCAAGCTATATATAATCGCTTTATGGGAAATAAATCCCAAAACTTCATCAACAATCAGATAGACACACAAGATGACATCTCTATTTGATAAACATCATGGAGAAATTTCGAATGAGGGCAATAACCCCAAGAAAGTTTCCAGAAAACATCCTATCAAATATCTAAAGAAAAAAAATAAAAATATGAAACAAAGTGAACAAAAGAAAGAAGAAATAGGAGATAATAGCAGTCAATTTTGTGGTCCGCTGGTCATTAGAAAAACATTAAAATGAAAATATGCTTGATAAAGTGATGACAACTTAGCCTTTTATGATCTGGATTTCTTATTTTTCCTTTTCTTGATTGTTCATATTTAAACATGAGACAAACACCAACTCTTAACCAACAGAATTAAAAAGCAGGTGCACTAGCTATGAGTTGAATTTGAAGGAAAACATTGCATGAAAATAGGGTGTAGGGCAAAAACAAGAGAGAAGAGTCGCCTCAAAACAGAAATCTGCTATCATAACTCTCCAAAATCCAGCTTATAGTATTTCAGCATTCTTAACTCTTACCGTAACCCCCCCAACCTCTATCAGCCAGTGCGCTTCAGTTTGAATTTATTGATAATCAGCAGGAGGGAAGCATCATTTTACAATAATCTTGATACCCACACCCATAGAGTAACAGAATTAGAAAAGATATTCACTTACATCCTCAGATCCTGTAAATGGCCGAACCACTCCTCGTTCCCTCAAAGACTTGTGGAACTCTGATAATTTCCATGTACAACGCTCAGCTCCCATAATATATACAGGCTTCCTGCAAAACATAATTTATACATATAAACTTAAAGAGTTACATCTTTGAAACCAGAAAGCAAATCAAAATGTACTATATTTACAATAACAGATGTAAGCCTTCACAAGCATACCCAGTGCTGCAAGCCTCACTTATCAGACTGACTGAATCTGCCGTAACAACAAAAGCATCAGCCCAAGCTAGATGCCCCATCTGCGGGTTTGGTTCTGAAGAAAGCCACACATAAGCCCTGGTTTAATCACTTAGTCTTCATAAAATTAAAATTCAAATCAATTCTTACCCAGACCATCCCAGATGTAAACTTTTGGATTATTACCAAGTTCCTTTGCTATGATGTAAGATACCTGTTGATGGAACACCAAAGAAATGATGAGTGCTATGCAATATAAAACATTTGTTAGAAACTTGGTGTCTGCATGAGTACCTTTTCAGGAGTCCTATCCGAAAAAGATATTCTGACACTCCCACAGCTTGCAAGAACACTGAGCAGACAGGTTGTTAACTGCCTCGCAAGATCCGCACCGTATCGACAGTTGCCTATATAAGTAATTGAGATTAAGATACATTTTAAACATGTATCCTAAATACTACATCCACATTGAGAAATATCAACAACAAATAAGTGATGACAAAGAACATTACTCCGACTCTCAGCAAGAATCAAACAATGATCAAAAGCTTAAAAAAGGAAGACTTGACAAATTATCTAACTCTCATAAATTTTGTTACAGTAACAGGTCATTACTAGTCAGTTTAGGAATTGAGGAACAGATATGTAACTTCCACAGAATGTGTTACAGCCCCTTCAATTTAAAAAGAATATATTCCAGCTCTTGATGGCTGGAAAACATTATCCGAAAAAGCACTCAACATCACACCAGCATTATCAATATTCACTATATGCATTTGTTTGTCTGAAAAAAAAAAAAAAAAAAACACACTCTAAAGAACCATAAGCAATAACACCCTGGATGCCGATACATTTGACAGATGCCTGAATGCTTGCAACCTGTAATACCTCATATTGAGTATAGGAAGGTGGTACATGAGATCCCATATTGCTTAGGAGGAATTTATCATGATTTCAAGGGGTTTTAATAGTAACCTTGACTGTTATTCTAAAGTATAAGTCCAGATGTAGCTTGGACCTTCCTTCAATCATTATAAATGGTATAAAGGATAATCATAATCAGAAGTGTGGGACTTGAGTCATGCCACCTATGATGGAATGGCTTGACGAGGACATTAGAGATTTAAGGGGGGAGATTGTAATGCCCCATATTAAATAGAGAAAGGTGGTGCATGAGATCCCACAATGTTTGGAAGGAAGAAGTTTTTGCTTTTAAAATGATTTCAAGGGGCTTCAATCCTAACTTTGACTAGTTCTTCTGGAGTAGGGGCCCGAATGTGACTTGGACTTCCTTGATTTGTTACACAACCCAAGATGAAACTTTAGACCCATCTACAGACGTATCAAGCATTGACTCCAACCAAGTAAGATCACTACCAAAGTAACATTGTGTGCTATCACTAAAGGGCTGCTATAAAAAGTGACCACATAACCAAACACTGATCAGCTTTTTGCAAAATTTCACTACTTGAATAGTAGGTGATCAGACCTCACGTAACAAAAAACAAAAAAAAAATTAAAACAAAAAAAAAAGATTGACATGCATGCACACATGTATAGACATCTTGAGTTGCATTCTCCATGAGTTATCCCGGATTACCTGAGACGTAGTTTTTTTTTTTTTTTTTTATACATAAGAAGATTTTATTAATGAGCATAATGGCACAACCCAAGTACACAAGTATTATACATGAGACATACCTAGCCAATAGAAAAAAAAAAAAAAAGGATCACGTGAGAGTTTTTTTTTTTATAAGTAAACAAATTGTATTACTCCAAGAATAGGCCTAGCCCAGTATATACAAGAGACAACCTTGTAGGGAGGGTGCAAGGGAAACAAGAAAATCATGAATGGCCATGCCATTGAAATCAGCAGCATTGGACCAAGTACATAACATGCTATAAAATAAAGCTATAAGTTCCTCTAGCAATCTCTCATTGTCCTCAAACATCCGCGCATTACGTTTTTGCCATAGACACCACATAATACACATTGGAATCATCTGCCAAACTGCTGAAATCTGATGTATCCCTCCAATACTTGGCCAGCTGGCCAAAGCTACCACCACAATCTCTGGCATGACCCAACTCAACTTTACTCTACCCAGCACCCCATCCCATAAAGCCTGTGCTATGTCACAATGTAACAAGAGATGATCCACCGACTCGCCCCCTCCCCTACACATACAACACCAATCTGCTATAATAATTCTCCGCTTCCTCAAATTATCAGTTGTGAGAATCTTGCCTGTCCACACAAAGAAAGCTACTTTGGGGGGCGCCTTGTGTCTCCATATCCTCCTCCAAGGGAACCGAATGTTGCGGTCTTGGGTAAGAGAATTATAAAATGAGCAAACTGAAAAAGCACATTTCCCGGCGGGTACCCACCACAATCCATCTTCTTGTACATTGCTTAGCTTCATGGAGTACAGAAGACTATAAAAATCAGCAAAAATGTTCATCTCCCAATCTTGTGCAGCCCTACTAAAACTGATATTCCAATGAAGTTGCTCACCTGATATTCCCATAACCTCCGCTATTAAAGCCTCTTTGATGCTGGCAATTTGGAATAATGAGGGAAAAGCATCTTGTAGAGCAATATCTCCGCACCAAATATCTTTCCAGAATTTAATCCTGGATCCATTGCCCATCAGAAGACGAGTGTGACGAAGAAAGACCATCCATCCTCTTCTAATATGTTTCCACAACCCCACTCCATCAGCTCCTCTAACTTCTTTAGTGCACCATCCCCCCATATATCGCCATATTTGCACCCAATCACCCCTCTCCACAAAGCTTCCGATTCCTTATTGTATCTCCAAAACCATTTGCCAAGTAACGCTCGATTGAAAATCCTCACATTTCTAATACCCAGACCACCATTGGATATTGGGCGACAAACCGTTTCCCACTTGACCAGATGAAATTTAAACTCCTCCCCCAAACCACCCCACAGGAAGTCACGTTGGAGTTTCTCAATCCGGCTTGCCACACTTGCAGGTATAGGGAAAAGTGATAAAAAGTAAGTAGGTAAGTTAGAGAGTGTACTCTTTATCAAAGTAAGCCTACCACCTTTCGACAAGTTCATTCTCTTCCAACACGCTAATATCTTCTCTATTTTCTCAATCACTGCTCCCAAATAGCAGGCGTCCTTGCACCAACCCCCAACGAAGACCCAAGTACTTCAAAGGTAGAGAGGCAACCTTACAGCCCAACACATGAGCCAGTTGCCGTGCATTAGACACCACACCGACTAGCACCAATTCAGACTTATCAAAATTCACTTTTAAACCAGACACTGCTTCAAAACACAGAAGCAACGGCTTCAAAGCCCGCACCTGATTCCGATCTGGATCACAAAATACAAGCGTATCATCTGCAAACAATAAATGAGAAATGTTAATGATGCCCCCCCATCTAGGGTTCCAGCCGAAAATCCTTCCATGAAGCCATGATGGGTCAATGCCAAAATCATCCTGCCTAATCCCTCCATCACACTAACAAACAGTAAGGGCGACAATGGATCGTCTTGTCTTAGGCCTCGCAAACTATGAAAGAAACCCACCGGGCTACCATTTATCAACATAGAGAATTTAGCCGTTGATATACACCATCGGATCCATAACTGCCACCTCTCACCAAAACCACATGTCCCAAGAAAATAGAGAAGGAAATCTCAGTTAACATGATCGTACGCCTTTTCCATGTCTAACTTGCATATGATCCTTGCTGAGCCTGCCTTAATTCTACTGTCCAGACATTCATTGGCAATAAGGACCACATCAAGTATTTGCCTACCTTTTAACAAAAGCATTTTGGGGCTTGGTGATGATCTTTCCCACCACCTCACTAAGTCGGTTGGCTGGTACTTTGGAAATGATCTTGTAAACCGCTCCCACTAAGCTAATGGGACGATACTCCATTATCTCGTTAGCCCCCACCTTCTTTGGGATCAATGCAAGGAAAGTAGTATTTAAGCTTTTCTCGTATTTAAGCTTTTCTCGTATTTAAGCTTTTCTCAAATTTTCCAGCCACAAAGAGCTCTTGAAACACCTTCATGATATATTCCCTTACAACATCCCAACAATCTTGGAAGAAACCCATAGAGAAGCCATCCAGCCCCGGCGCCTTGTCCTTGGCCATTTTCCGCACTACCTCCGCCACCTCCTCTTCCTCAAAAGCCCTTTCCAACCGAGAGACATCAATCGTTCCAATGGCGTCGAATACCAGGCCATCAAGGGACGGTCACCAACGCATTGGTTCAACTAGGAGTTGCTCATAGAACCAAACTATGTGATCCTAAATAACCTATTCTTCTCTACATTCAACACCGTCGATCTTCAGCATCTCAATGTTATTGTTCCTCCTGTGAGAATTAGCAACTCGATGAAAGAACTTGGTGCTTCGGTCTCCTTCCCTGAGCCATAAGGCTCTTGATTTTTGTCGCCAAGAAATATCTTCTAGCAAGATAATTCTCTCAAGCTCCTCACCCAACAAAGACTTTCGAGCTACTTCATCTTGGGTAAGGGATCTAACCTCTTGGATCCTCTCAATTTCCTGGATCTCCTTCAACTTACCCTTTCTTGTTTGCCCCTAGATCACCAAAAGATTGCACATTCCATAGTTTCAGATCTCTGTTTAGTGCTTTCAATTTACCTACAAGGACAAAACTAGGGGAACCCTGAAAGTTGAAACTAATACGAAGACCACCATTGTCTTACTCTTTCAACGAAGCCTTCAGATTTTAACCACATATTTTCGAATTTAAAGTACCTTCGACCACTTCGGATACCACCATAATCAAGCAAGATAGGCCAATGCTCCAAGCTAATACGAGGCAAACGCTTTTGCCAAACGTCTGGAAAGTGGCTCTCCCACACAGGAGAAATGAGAAAGCAATCCAACTGGGACCAAGTTTGGTTATTAGCCCACGTGGCGAAGCCCCCAGCTAGTGGCAAATCTACCAAATTCAAATCCGAGATGCACTCAGAGAACTCTATGATAGCTGGCCACCCTCTTCTATTACCGGAAGACTCGGAAATCTAGTGACATCAAAATCTCCCCCTATACACCATGGGAGGTTCCACAAACTGTGAATTTCAACAAGTTCTTAGATTTGGACCGTAAACGCAAAAGCCCATAAAAAGTTATCTGACACACTCTTAAAAGAGCATGCTACCGTGTACCTCCCTATGAACTCCTCCATTTTCTCCACCACCTGTCAATCCCACATCACTACCACTCCTCCTGACGCCCCATTAGAAGCCATATAAACCTAGTCCACATGAGCTCCACTCCACAAACTTCTCACAATTCCCTTATTGATCAACTTCAACTTAGTCTCCTGTAAACACACAAATGTCCATCTTCCACTCACGAAGCAAGTTTCTTATCCGAAGATGTTTATTGGCCTCACTGAGCCCGCAGACATTCCCACGACACAATTTTGGGCTTCATGGAGAAAAGGCAAGCCCCTTCCCTTTCGACCTACCCCTACTAGAGCTACGCTCAGTGTTCAACTACCATGTCAACCTTTTAAGCTCCCACTGTTTTTTCGAAGCATTCTTCCAATGTTGTTGGTGCCCCGCTTTGAGGGCTGTGAGCAAGGCCATAAACTGATCTTCATACCCTTCACATTCCACTCCCACAATTTTCTATATTTATTTTACCTTATCAAAAACCCAGTCCGAGACTCCTAACTGGGAGGGGAACAGAAAATTCAAAAGGGTCGGATCCACCTCCTTGCTAACCCCTGGCAAATCTCAAGTGTCCACCACCGAGATTTCAGTCATACCTAAATGATCACTCAAGGCCAGTACATGTTCTTCATCTAATGTCACCCCTTCAACAGAATCCTATTGGGACAAACCCATCTCGAAGTCCAAAAGCTCCCCATCCCTCACGTCCACCTCAGGGTCCACGAGAAAACCCCTAGAGTGGTTCGCCGGCGTCCCCCTCCCCTCCGCTCCCCTTGTCGGCACTGTCTGGCACTCGAGCGGTAGAGAAAACCCTCCCACTAGAGTTGCAGAGTCCATCGCAGCAACAATCCCATCATTTCGAGCACCCCAGACCTGCGGGTCATAGTCGGAGAGTGCCACTGTCATCATCAGTAGTTTCTTTGACCCCCCCAATAGCTCCTCCTGTGGCGGCGGCACACACAGCGTGGTCTCTGGTAGCTGCGAACCAAACGCAATGACGAGTGAAGCCCTAGGGCTTTCCAGCGTCAACTAGGCCCTGTGATGAGGCCCATCCACAAGGCCTTTTCTGCCCATGCCTTCAGTAGAAGGGCCCAAGGGCTATGAGCCCATAGGCATCCCTTTCGGCCCAACCTTCCTACAAATAGATCCCACCTTTCTATTACTCTGGTCGGCCAAGCCCTTCACGCTGGGCTGAAGAGATTTCAAGGGCAAGCCTGGCCCCTCATTCTCAATTTCCCTACAAATGCCTTTATCCTTATTACGCACAACCATTCCCCTCAACTCCGCAAGCTCCTTTTGCAAATGCCATACTTGGCTCTGCAAGTTGTCCATCAACTAGCGCACATCCCTCTACACCTCCCTGCCACCATCTACAAATTGTACACCTTGAGGAGCTCGAGGCATATGTCTGTCAGAGGTCCAGTCCCCATGGGCTGGACCTCTGACAGAACGACCTCTGACAGAACGACCTCTACTGTTGGAACATCTCTGTGCAAGGTAACAGCGATAACCCTCTCTGATGGAGCTGTAAAACTCATTCTCCCCACTAAAGCAGACCTCCAACGCCTTAACCAACCACTGCACAATTCTATGTTCCACCAGAAGTTCCTACTTCCTACTCCACCCCCTCTCTATTATACGAAATAATCCACCTTCATTGCTAAGAGTGAATATTTTCAATTCTATCCCCACCTCTCTAAAGAATCCCATCAGAACAAACTCAAAATTACACTAGCAAGATCATCAGTTTCAATAGGGAAAATTATCGCAAAGTGTACATAGAGAAACTTTTAATAGGTGGTGTCATATCCAGGGTTTACTCCCCAATATTGGCCGCTTTGGTGAGGTTCCACATCATAAAAAATGTCATTTGTTTTACCATCCCTTAAGTTTCAACAAAGATTTGGTTCAGACAATCCCTCAGTTGGATCATTTGTTCTCCATGTACCCATCAAGCTGAGTGGTTCTTAGAGATCAACAAATCCAAAATTTGCTTGTTATATGGTTTTAAAAAATAAAATAAGAAGAAACTCAACATCATATGGAACAGTTCTCAATCTTCCAATCAACTTGACATTTGACAAGAATTATGCACGATGAAACAAGATCCTACTGTGCCTGACAAATTATACATCATACAACAACAATTATAGTGGTGTAAATAACATTCAATTATCGAACACTACAGTTAAATGCTGCCTCATATCCCATAAATGTACATAGAAATTAATACTAACACACAAAGATGCACATATTTTACAGAAAAATATAATAAAAAATACGTGGTAAAAAACATATATATATAATTATACGTATTATATAAATGGTCTATAACACGGTATATGAAAATACTCAATGTATCAGGTATTTCTTTACAGAGAAACCAGGTCTCAAATTTATCAAATGAATTAGGCATTGCAAAATACATCTGGAAACTCTGATTGTAAGTTGAAAAACTATTGTGAAGTATGTTCTTGTTTATCTCATATTAAGCCCTTTCTTTAATCCAACATAAGTTGTAACCATGTAAATATCTAAAGTAAAATGAAACCTTAGCCATAAAGTAAAAACATAGCTTTCTTTTCCTTGAAAAAGCATTTGGAGAAATAAGGTGCCTCTAAAGGCGGTATGTTTCTCTTGAACAGCGTCTTTGGGCAAGATTATGACCCTGGATAACTTACGGAATCGCCAGGTGATTGCTTTGGACTAGTGTTGTATGTGCAGAAAGAATGGCAAGATTGTGGATCATCTACTACAACATTGTGAAGTTGCCATGGAGTTATGGGAAGATATCTTCAAAAGATTGGAGCTAGCCTGGGCTATGCCTACTACTGTGGTCGAGCTTCTGGCCAGTAGGATGAATTTGGGTAGTATTCCACAAAATCACAGTTGTGTGGAAGATAGTTCCTATTTGTATTCTGTAGTGCATATGGAAGGAACAAAATGATCGAAATTTTAAAGATAGGGAGCACTCACTGGAGGAGATTAGATTGTTCTTTGTTAATACTTTATTCCTATGGGCTAAAGCAGTTGATTTCAATGGCCTAGATTTTCATGATTTTCTTGTTTCTATATCTTCCTCCTAACTAGGTGTTACCTCTTGTATATTCGTTGTGTACTTGGGCTATACCTATTCTTATTAATATAATATTTTACTTATTAAAAAAAGCAATGGGAACAGCTAAAGATGAGTCACCAAAAAAAATGTTTCGACATAATCTTCAAGAGAAACTTTACAACGAGATTGTCAACTTTCACTAAGGTTGACAGAGTTGCTCGACTCAAGAGTGGACTAAGATCTCAAAATCAAAATAAGGTGTCTACTATGCAATTTTCCGATCACCAAGAAGCTATTCATATGACCATCAAGTGGAAACAATCATTAAGTTCTTGAAATCTGACAATAAAGTGAGGAAGCTGCAATATTTAAGCTTCAATAGAAAGCAGAACATCAAAGGCAACAAACTATACTAAACAGTCAAAGTTAAAAGGGGAGAGAGAGAGACTTAAACAGGATGTTATAATGCCTATATAGCAAGTAGGTGGATTCAAACACAAGCTTAAAAGATAAAGAGAGAAGATAACGATGTAAAGAATGCACATGAATTGCTTAAGAAGGAAAGGAAAGGCAAGCTTTTGATGTAAAAATGCCAATATCCATATCTTAAGAGGTTAAAAGTTAAAGATGTGTCCATTTTCCGATTCCCTATGGGAGTTGCTAACTGATTGGAAAAGTTGCAGCGAGACTTCTTGTGGGGAGGTATGGTAGAGGTGCTTA
The DNA here is from genome assembly GCA_022457165.1 of Juglans mandshurica. Taxonomy (NCBI): domain Eukaryota; kingdom Viridiplantae; phylum Streptophyta; class Magnoliopsida; order Fagales; family Juglandaceae; genus Juglans; species Juglans mandshurica. The sequence continues at coordinate 5,708,387 of CM039633.1, read as the reverse complement.
AGCCACAGCCACATCTTGTAAGGTGGACCACAATATGTTCTCTGATTGAAGAAGGTGGATTGAGGGTTAGAAAGTTGATTCTCTTTAATCGAGCTTTGTTGGGGAAATGACTAAGACATTAGGACAATGAAAGAGAGTTTCTAGAGGGTGCTAGTGGACACACAAGAACCTTGAGTGGTGGCTGGTGTTCACATAAGGTAAATGGATCTTATGGAGTTGGTCTTTGGAAAAACATTAGAAGGGGTTGGGGGGACCTCTCCCTTTTTACTAGTTTTGTTATGTGCAACGGGGCCCAAGATCCGTTTTTGGTGAGATGTCTAGTATGGTGACCAATCTCCGAAAGGTGCCTTCCTAGAGTTACTCACAATCGCTCACTCTAAGGATGTTTTTGTGTTAGATCACTATCAACTTTCAAAGGGTTCCTTTTCAGTTGTGTGTAAATTTTATCAAGGAGGTGGATCTATTCACTTAGTTCTTTGATGGGTGGCATTCAAGTTGAGTGGGACACAACAATAAGATAAAATGGTTTTGAGGCCTATCAAAGAAAGGAGTGTTCGAAGTAGAATCATTTTATAATGTGTTGTATGCTTATGTTAGGGCCTCTTTCCCTTGGAAGCTTATTTGGAGGAATAAGGCACCCCTAGAGCGAGCTTCTTCACTTGGACAATGACTTTAGGGAAGAGTCTTACACTGGAAAGTGTGAAGAAGCAGGGCATTGTCATGATTCATCAATGTGGCATGTGCAAGAAGAATGGGGAGACCATGCTTGTTCTTTATGGCATATGGCTTTTGTAGGGATAGAATGTGTTATGCCTCTAGAGTGATGGATCTTCTAGCATGCTGGGAAGGGCAGTTTGCTAGCCATCAGTGCCCATTATTTTGGAAGATGATCCCGTCTATCTTACTATGGAGCATTTGGAGAGAGTTATCATATCTTCGAAGAATGCAAATAATCTGTGTCAGAGCTCAAGTCTTTTTTCCTTAATACACTCTTTCATTGGACAATGGTCCAACATGGTGCAGTTTTTTTCCATTTCTTCTTATCAAAATTTTCTAGGACTTTCCCCCGCTTTACCCAGTTAGGTGAATGTCTGATATACTTTGTATTTAAATTGTCAGTAATGATAACTTTGGTGGCAATTAATTTCATCTTGATATGGCTGCATTCTCCCAAGTATCCCTGTACCAAATATTGGAGACCTTGACCACTATGCCAAATCCATGTGAGTAACTGAATATGCAAATTCAAGGCTTCCAACTATTTGGGAATGTAACATCTCTGTTAACTGCAACCAAAAGACTAACATTCAAGAACAGTGATCTAACCCAACATGAAGTTGATGTTGAAATACAGTGTACATATTGAGCACACACTACACAAAGAAAATACTTGAAATGCAACAAAAATGAAAGAACCAAGTATAATAGAAGGTTTACGTGTAGGTCCTCCAACGTTGACCACTAGCAGGGGTTTTGGTAAAGGTGCAAAGTCATCATGCCATGCACTGGCTGCACTACGAAGAGCAGCAGAATCTATTTGATGAAGAGCTCCCACGGTGAGGACCTGAATTCAAAGTTCTTAGCATAGACTAACAGCACAGTAATGATGAGGCTGTATTACATCCAAGGCCAATGTTTCTAACTTCCTCAAATAAAGCAAACTTTTGCACATCCTGTATAGTTATTGATACGTACCACATGCCTATCAGGAGGTTCACGTGGAGTTATCCACCTACGAAGAAACTGAGGAATCTGCTGCTGTGCATGAGGAGTCAAAGGATAATAATCATGTTGAGGGGTAATCACTAAGTCAAACCTATTCAAATTTGACCTTGGATGTTGTATCTGCCACACAAAATCCAAAATGAATGGCAAAATGAGAAATCTAAATATCTCAACATATCTTCGGGTACTCAATCAAATCCTTGCCCACAACAATTAGCTAAAGAAACACAAATTTCAATGAAACTAGCAGTGAATGTTAAGGCTACAAGTAAGAAAATATTAAACATTAGACTACAAAGAAAATTAATTGGCTTGAAATGTTCTGAATAGTATCATGTTAATTCTTAAAAATAAGGTATATTGTTAGGATGCAATCTGAAATTACTGCAGCCCAAAAAGGAAAAAAAAAAAAATTGATTGGCACCGGGTGTCCTCGGGTAATTCAAGGGGAAAATCCCCCAACCCGGTGGCCCCTAGAGATTGTTTGCACCCAAGGGAATTTGAACCTTAGACCTGAGGGGAGCATACCCCCAAGCCCAAGGCCTTTACCACTTGAGCCAACCCCTAGGATTCAAAATTAAGAGCAATAGAAATTAAGAGCAAAATAAAGACTCTTGAAGCAAATAGAATGTGACTACAAGGAAATATGGTAGAGGTAAAAAATGAAAATTTTCCTACTAAACCTAGAGTAGGAAATGATAATTGCTCCACATAGAAGTTAGCAAGTCTTGGAACCAAAGGGAAAGAAGTGTACCCTTTCTCAAGTAACTTAACCTTCTTCCTTAATTGCATTTAAAAGCCTTCATTACTTAATAAAATCCAAAAGATACTCTCCAACAACAAAAAAAAAAATCAATAAACCATCTTTGTTTTATAGGTTTAGGCAATGAAGCATCTTAATGTTAAGCAACCAAGACAAAAGAAGCAATTCTTCCACAAGTGCAAAATAATATGAAAATGAGATGCCATAAACAAACCTGAACGACAAAAACATTTTGTGATGCTAAACGTTTTATGGAACTTGCAATAGATATTGTATCTCTGCCAGAAGCAACCACCAACAAAGGTCCATCCCTGAAGAAAATATAACTTTGAGATCAATCCCGTATGCAGTATTGAGTTACAATAGCATAAACTTTCATCCTAACCCGCACCAGCAAATGCTACATTTCAGGTCTTAAAATTAAAGGAGCTGGATTTGTTTGATAAATTTGCATTTTATTTGAAGGATTGAATCAGAAACACATGCACGTATATATTTAGGTGTTTTTCTGTGCGTGAGGTGACATATGTTTCCTTTCAAACATGCAATACATGTAACTCCTTTTGTTCTCTTTTCATATCTTTATTTGCTTATATTTTTAAGACACATTCACATGTGTGTTCAAGACATTCCAGGCCTCGCAAGATAAATTCAAACTTCTATGCAACTTATTAATCTTATGCCAAAACACTTGGCTAGTGCAAGTTGAGAAGGTTAGAATATTGCATATTTTGGTATACGGTATCTCTTTGCCAATGATATATCTTGGCTTCCTGTTGATACCTTGGATGCCTCTTTCAAGGCCAAATCTATTTGAAATCGTGTGATCTAGAAGATGGAACACTGTTCAGATGGATGGAATAAGATGTATTTGTCTAAAGGTAGCAAGATCACTCTAACCAAGAGTACTCTTTTCAATTTGCCTACATTTTCTCGTCCATGTTTCCGATTCCCACTAGTATGGCCAATTGAATACAGAAGCTACGAGACTTTTTATGGAGTGGGTGAAGAGTTCAAATTTCACCTAATAACCTAGGTAAATGTCTCAGCCTTTGATTGGCTGATGTGGATCTTGATGCCATGTATCAACCAATCAAAAAGACTGACATCTGGCTTCCAGTTAGTTTTCCAAAGGAAAATTGATGATTGTACCAAATTGTGAGTTTCTTGATATTCAGATATCAATTTTGCAAAAGTTGAAAATTGAAGCCTCGAATTGCAAAAAGGGGAGAAAACTCATGTACTTATTTTGCAATTAACCTTTTTTTATATCTTTTTGTTTCTAATCAGGCGTCCTCCTATAAACGTCTTACGTACTTGGACTATGCCTTTTGGGTTTACTAATGACAAAATTTTCTATGAAATGCAAAAAAAAAAAAAAAAAAAAATGCATGTTACCAAACTAGACTTGGTCGATCTAAATGCAACAGTTGCATTTTATGAGCTTGTAAGGCCCACTGAATTCCATGAATAAGAGGGAAACTAGGCTATAAGTAGCTGTTTGTTATTGCTATAGGGGCTGCTCACTTTTTTTTGGTTTGCCTTCACTATTGCTCTTACAAGTTGGCCTAAAAGTGGGGGTAGGATTAAACAAGTTGTGTTATGAACAAGAGAAAAAACACTCTAACTTGAGGACGAGTGTCAAGAAAGGTCAGCCCTTCCACTATAAGAGATTGTAATGCTAGTATGCCCAATCTATGCAGGGTAGCCTACCTGCCAAATCAAAAGTTCGTTAATTTTTTTCTTTTGGTGAGCAATAAAAGTTTCAATAGAAAGCGTGAAAGAACAATCCAAGTACACATGATGTATACAATGATACAATCCCCCACCAAACATTAAAAGTAAAGAAAATGCAATCCCCCAATAGACAAACAGGAGACATAACAAAAGGATTGGATAAAATGATATGTAGGAGCATGTGATAGGTAGTGCTCTATCTTGACTCTATACTTTAATATTTATTACTTAGCACATGGTATGTGATAGGTAGTGATGAAGGTCTAACAAAATAAAGACAGTCTCATTATTCCTACATGTCAGTAGCATTCCCTTGAGACTTCCATGGGTGTATCTATAAAGAAATAAAGCATAATGTTGTATACCCATGTTTGTATGAAATATTACTTCTGACAAGCACATGCAGGGGAACAAACCTCAAATCAGGACCCAATTGCAAGACCAAAGCACAGAATATCACTAAGGCAGAAACTTTTTGATCTATAAACAGGAATGAATCTCATTATTTTGGGTAAACCAAAAGCTACTTTAATTTAATAAATGGGATATCAGCAACATATTTATCAAGGTAGTAAAATACTACACTATAATAATGAATAATATATCTATGAAAGCTAAAATAACCTTTTTAATTTTCTATGCTATAAAAACATTGCAGAAAACCAGAGATAATAACTTCTGAGTTAAATGCATTTTCATATATAATTGGCAAGATAAGATATCTTCAGCTAAAACAAATAATCAGTGCCAATGCATGTTTCTTCTTTCCAAAGTGCCTACACATACAAACACGTTGCATGCATAGTCTCACACTTTAAAAGGTTTTGTCCCTCCAACACTGAAAATTAAGCAAAAGGTTATTAACACCGGCATCTTGTAAAGAAATGTAGAAGAAGAACCTACTTTTCGAAAGTGTCACGAGCCATGCCCACAATGTGCTTCACATCAGCTTCTAAAACAGATGCCAAGCCTAGGCCGTGGCCGCCATTTTCTGAAGGCAGAGGAGTAAGTTTCTTCCTGCGCGACGTCAATAAAATTATCTGCTTTATGAGATAATATAAAATCTTGTGAAATGAGACTGGCAACCAGTGAAGCCACTCATTTATTCCTCCTCTTGGCCTCGTAACCCTCTGCATATGAAGCTCCAGATCATAAATATAGATTGAATCAAATTCCAAAATTCTGTATATTTCTATGCATATAAATATACTGAATAAAACGCCAAAAGACACTACTTCAGCACTTCTAGCTACTAGATTAGTGATATTTAATCAAATCTATTCCGGGACCTTTCAATGTTAAGAACGCTCGAAATTGTTAATTCAAGGTTTAAAGAATTTTGTAGAACTGAAGGAAAGAACTAACGTATAAGGCATGCTTGTCTGCGAGGCCAAGGGCGCGAACCAAGCCCAAGCTCTGATTCTCGGAGGACGGGGAGCCGTTACCGATGACGACGGCTCGGCGGATGAAGGCGCCGAGGAAGCCGACTTCGAAGATATCAGGAACACCGCGGGAGGTTGGGCTCGGAGGCTCTGGAAGCCGTATCGGCTTCATATCGTTTACCGTCGGTACGGAGTATAAACCCTAACACGAAGCGCACCAATCCAATAGGGACGAGAGAGAGAAAAGTCGAAGGAGAGTGAAGGAATAGATGGGAGAAGGGATGGGATCAGATCGCAGGGAAAGGGGCCGAGGAAACTAACTGCTTTGTTTGAACTCACTTTTGCACTCTCTGGGGAAAAGCAAATAATTTCTCAGAAAGAAGGTTCCTCCCATCGTCTTCTTTCTCTCTTGCTTTTTTTTCACCTTCTTCAGATTGTTTTGACAATTCAGCCCCTCTAGGAGGAGATGGTGTCTAAGGGTAGGATTGGGAGATTGGGATAAGAATTTTATGTTTTATTTTAATGTTTAAAATATTATGTTTTAGTATTATTATTATATTAAGATTTGAAAAAGTTGAATTGAGATTTGAAAAAGTTGAATTGTTTATTATATTTTGTATGAGAATTTGAAAAATATGTAATGATGAGATGAGATGAGATGAGAATTTTATGTTTTGTTTTGGTTACCAAACCTATCCTAAGTAGGCTGACGTAAACTCAACAAATTAACGGATTTAAATTTGATATTAATAAATTTGAAAGACTAATCCGTTAAAATCCGATTTATAAATTGATGAATCAATTTAACACGAAATTAATTTATTTTGACATATTTAGAATTTATTTTAAAATTAAAATTTTATTATTATTAAGTTGTAATATTGATATTTTTCAATATGCTTATATTTTAATTGTTTTTTATTGTTTTTATTGTAATTTTAGACCTATACTCATCTTTGTTATTGTATAGTTTGTAATATTGATTTTATTATATGTTAAAATTTGAAAAATATTGATATATATTTTTTAAGAGATTGTGTTTATTAATAAATATAAATTTTAATTTTTATATAAAATTATATTAATCAGCTCAAATGTATTACACGTTTTAGTTCAACTCATTTACATGAAACAAAAAAGTTTAAATGAGTTGTGTCGTGTTAACATATTTCTAATTAATTATTAAACGGGTGACATGATACGATCTGTTATCTAAATGAGTTAGGTTAGGGTTTTGAAGTTTGACACATTTAGTTTAATGAGTTGAGTTAGGACTGACCTATATAATTGAATATTCATGACTTGACACGATACGAAAATACGATTTGCCACCCCTGTCAGTCTAAGTAGGGGGCATAGCCTAAAAGTCCAGTCCACGTAAAAAGTCCAAAATCTAACAAAATTTGGAGGTTATTTTTTAACCCAAAGCAATTGAATGGCATTTATAACACTAAAAAGAGGTTTGAAAAAGAAATTTGTATTGAGGTGTGAATAAAAATTAGAGAGGAAATCTTCGTGTTTTTATATACCAAAATAATATAATTGTTTGAAAAATAAGACCATGGGAAGACACGACGTTCGAAGTATAATGCTTATGGCAAAAGTATGACTACTAGAATAAAGAGTAAAATAGAATTGAAAAGAATAATAAAATGCAATAGAGAAAGATTTAGTTTAGGTTTGGATAGTAAAATGTGATGAGATGGTTTGAGATAAAAGTTAAAAGTTGAATAAAATATTATTATAATATTATTTTTTAATATTATTATTGTTTTGAAATTTGAAAAAGTTAAATTGTTTATTATATTTTATGTGAAAATTTAAAAAAAAATTGTAATAATATGATGAAATGAGATTGAATGATTTTTTAATCCAAACTGGACCGGCTAAGTTAGAGATTTTCAATTTAGGTGTTTTTTTAAGATAGCTTGCTTAAAAATAAACTTTTAAACTACCACGAGAATACAAAAATAAGATAAAGAACAAATGGAAATAAAATTTAAATGAAATAAGGAAAAATCTAGAGAGTATTTTATATTTTTCTTTTGAAAAATGGCTGGTTAAACAAGAAAATACGAGTTTTCGAGTCAAATTATCTTGAATCCCAGTTGCAAAAACAGCAAATGTATTGGTTCCATATCCCAAGCAAGAATAAAGAAAAGCCAAAAACAAACTGACCATCAAGTGCTCTTGAAATTTCTCAGCATCCAACCTACACAGGGTTCCTAAAAATATAAATGCTTTAAGCCCAAAAGAATTTCATAGAATTAAACTCACAAACGACGTGATTTAATGTGGTACTTCAGATTATAAATTTACTTTTATTATAAAGTAAATCTAACGTATTACATGAAGTCATGTCAATTTGTAAACTTCATTTTATAAAATATCTTTGTGACTGTAGCTTTTCTCTCTAAAAAAGCTCCATTAATATCGAACTTAATTCAAAACCTCTAAAGTCAAGTAAAGGCCAAACTTAAAACGAGAGCAGGTTTTATGGGACAGTTGAGTGCATATAAACAATGAGTTATTTTGTAATTTAATACAAAAAGCATTAAAAATTTAGCATTAGAAACATAATTATCTGGCCAACCAGATTTTCGTTTCCCAAAGGAGTGAAGGAACAAAAGAAGCTAAAAGACCAAATAGATCTTACCCCTTGCTGTAGCTCCGCCAAAGGGCAATCTCATCTCTCTGGCTGAACTGCAGCAAACGAGTATTGTAAAGCACAATAGCAGTATATATTGCCTAGCTCTAGAAGTCAAGAGATGTGAATGATATGTTGCTAATGCCAAAGGTACAAAAAAGTGGAACGTGGGGAGCCTTAACAAACATCCCCTAACAGTTGTAACAGAATAAAAACAATGATAAAAAAAAAAAGTGAGCCAATAAATTGGCCTGACTCCATAATTTTCTTGGCCAAAGTGTTGGGAAAAGGCCAACGTGTAGATGATTGCTGAAGCAGTTCATAACAGTGTAAGAGTGTTGTGATTTGCAAGAGGTGCATACTGTTGCAGACTGGTTCAAGGAATGCACTAAAAAACTACAATTGGGAATTTGGACATTCCAAATTCTCCTCTAGTATCCACCATTTGCAGGAATATCAAGAAAAATAGATAAATAATAACACAAAAATTTACGTAGAAAACTCCAAAAAAAAGGAAAAAAACCACCAGATCTAGAGAAGAAAATCCACTATGTGAAAAATTATTATAATCAGACAATTTTTTCCTCACCCCAAATACACCCACAAAACTTCCCCACTAGTAAACTTTCACCTCTTCCGCGCTTTTACAAAAAAAAGTTCATTAGAGGAATTTTACTAAAGTCAAAAGTTACTAGTTAAGCCTTTCACTAGTGCACTTAATCAAGAAGGCTAAACCTCTTTTTATAGGCCTTAGGTAGGGCTGTAAATGAACCAGTCTGTTGGATAGCCCGCTCGGTACTTGCTCGGTTAAACTCGAAACGAACTCGACTCGTGAAAAAAAAAAGCTCGTTCGTGCAAGCAGATACCCGCTCGATTTGTAAATAACACATACCCGACATAACTCGACTCGACTCGGTTAAGGCTCGTTAAGGCCAGCTTATTTATGCTCAAGTCGACTCATTAGCTCGACTCGATTAAAACTCATTCATATATTGATAAATATATACATACACATACGTAAGACTGTTCATTCAGGCTGAAAAAGATCCGGCCTAGTCCGGAACCTGGATAATCGGGTACGGGTTCCAGACCGGTACCTGCATGATTAAAACCAGTTTCATCCGGACTAGGTACCAGATGGTACCCATATTTAAACCCAGTACCCGGGTTTTTTTTAAAACCTACGTATCTTCATATCTCTCTCGCTCTCTCTTTATGCTACTTGCGCCGATGTCCTCTCTCACTCAAGCCGAAACCCTAGCCTCCTCTACCTACATCACCTCCGTTGCTCCGTCGTCTCCATCTCTCTCTCTCTCTCTCGCGTCATCAGGGTCCCATTCCGCGACCAGGTGAGTGAAATTTTGGTATTTTCTATCATGGGTTTGAGTTTTGGACTGTTAAGTGCCGAAACCCTAGCCTTCCTCTGCCGAGTGTCGAAACCCTAATACTCTTAGATCTACTCTTAGATCTAAGACGTGGCTTTGAGTTGTTTTTGCTTTTTTGTTCTAGATCTACTCTTAGATCTGATACCATAATTTACATTATATTTTCTATTTATTTGTAGATCTTAGATATCCTTGATGTGGTCTGATATCTAGGTTGTTTTTTTTTTTTTTTATTTTGGGTTGTGTTATATTTTCCCGATTTACAAGGTGCTCTGTCTGGGTATGCTGATCAAAGCGTCGTCTTCATACTCGTGCCGTCGTCTTCATCCTTGGGTATGTTTTATTCTCCCTGTTTGTTTTGTTCTCTCTTTGTTGATTTTGAGTTTGTTTTGATGAGGATGTTTGAATGTTTGAGTATGTTTATGGGTTAGATCCTCGTGCCATCGTCTTCATCCGTGGGTATGTTTTCTTCTCTCTATATGTTTTGTTCTCTGTTTGTTGATTTTGAGTATGTTTTGTTGATTTCGATAAAGGTCTTGTGAGTTTCAATGCTTTCTCTTTTGTTTTTAGAAGATTTGTTGTTGTCGGTGAAAATTTTGAAGTTGAATTTAATAGATAAGAAGTGGCTACTCCATATATATTATAAACATGATTATTCGGTTGTGATGGGTTTTAGACTTTGGGGTGAAAGTGAGGGATTAATCTTTTCTTAAATCTCCTCTTTTTTCTTTAACATGGGTCGTAGACCCTTTCCCCTTTCTAGCACGTATAGGTATGGAACTCTCTCTCTTTTGTGTGTGTGTGTGTTGGTATGGGTTGTTTTCTTGAGAGCCAAACAGAATGTCTTCTACCTGTATTTTTGAAAAGTTTGACTTGTTATGCAGCAATACTGATAGAAAAAAATGTAGACTTTTTCTGTCTGAAAGGTCTTTACAAGGGTTACAACTTCCCGTTATTAATTTAAAAATGGAACTCAGTGATCAACATCTTTTTTTTTAAGTCCATCGCTAAACAGATCTTCAAAGATACTGTATCTTAGTACAATTTTCTACTGGAATCTATGTTAGCATTGTCACAATTTTCTTTTACATGTATCTATCTTGCAGAGAAAGAGATAGAAGATAAACCCAGCTAGGATGAAGCAATTTGTGTTAGGCAAGCTTGAAAAAGTTCCTGATGAATACCAATAGTGTTTGGTAATGTTAGCAATTTGTGTTTGATAATGTAATTTATAAATACCAATAGTGTAATATGAAGTGGATTGTATTATGATGCATGCATAGATGAATATTGGATTTGTTTTTTTGTTTTACATCTATTTAGTATTTTTAGAACACAAATATTATGCGTGATGAACTTGATTTCTTAGAAAAAAAAATTAATAAAATAAAGGTTTTTACTTAAAAAAAAAATTCGGGTAAAACCCGGAACCCAGAAGTTCGGGTTTCAAAAACCCAGATCCACCCGGGTTCCGGCCCGGATTTAAAACCCAGGTTCCGGTTCGGGTATACCAGGATTTCCGGGTTGGAACCCAGATGAACACCCCTACACATATGTATATACATATATATATGTATTAGCTAATAATATAAGCATACTACTTTTATAATTAAATATATAATATTGTGTAACTAATTACTTTTGTTTATATAGTGAATATACTTCATAGGTATATTTATAATTTGTATAATAATTAGTTGATAAAATCTAATAATTTCATATACTAGTATGTGGGAACCATATATGAAATAGATATATACTATCATATTAAATATATGTATTAATAATATATGTAGGCATATAATATATTGTTATTTTAGACAAATATCAACTAATTAGATATTAATTATTTATAAATTTTTTAAAATTTTATAATTCAATAGAGGTTCTACTTATTAATTATATAAACTCAATATTAGATCTTTTATTTATTTATTTATTTTATTAATTATTAATTATTATTCAAAAAATAAAAAAAAATAAACAATTTGAGCTCGAGATCGACCTGGACTCGACTCGAACTCGTTTGTGGGATGAGTTCGAGCTCAAGCTTGAGTTGAGAGTTTAGCTTATCGAGTCAAGCTTGAATAAAGAATAAAAAAAAATCTCGAGCTCTAGCTCGAGTATTTTGAGTTAAGTCTAGCTTGGTAAGTCAAAGACCGGCTCGACTCAGCTCAATTACAGTCCTAGCCTTAGGTCATGCTCATCTTTCATTACCCACCGATGTGGGATTGCCAAAGAGAGCAAAAAAAATAACAATATTCACCTTGCGACTTTGGCTGGTCCCACAGCATGTTCCATCGCAATGAAAATCTCCATAGCTTCTGCTATCATGCTCCACCATAAAAGCATACCCACCCAAAATAAACCAATTCTAATAATTTCACTTCGACCTATGTCGAAAATAACCTTACTGAAAATTATGGTGTAACTTCCACGTTTGGCTTTCCTGAAAGTTTATCAGCCATCACCATGAATTTCCACCACACACCCTGCATCAATACCAAACCAATGCATGTGTGCAAACTTGTGGACTTGCTAACATTAACTCATCCTCTATCATGACAACTTTGGGAATTAGCGACATGCCATGATGATGTACATGTCCATTTTCAAAAGATATTGTCTTCCATGGAGAGAGACACAAACTTAGCTTTATTACTATATCTCCATTTACTGACTTGGAGCCACTTGCCGAACCTGCTCCAGCTCTTGAACAATTTTTCTTGACGTGCCTAGATTGTCCACACCTCCAGCAAACTGCTTTCTTCTTCATGGAGTTCTTCTTCTTCCCATTACCAACTGTTATACCATTGCTAGGTTCATGTGGACCATTACTTCCGCCACCTAGCCTTCTCTCTTTAGAAAAAAAGTTTACTGGTAACCTTTGAAAAATTATTTTCTCCTTCACATGTATCAAAATAGGCTTCATATGCTCATAGGAAGGTGAAAGAGACCAGATAAGCCTCAAGGCTTGATCCTCATCATCAACTTTAACTCCAATAGATTCTAACTCAGAGACAATGCTATTGAGAACACTTAAATGATCTGAAATAGTCGTACATTCACTCATCCACAGTGTATGAAACTGTTCCTTCAGGTACACCGGATTTGAGACGCCATTCGTCTGATATAACTCTTCGAGCTGTTCCAGAGTTTCTCTGCCGTAGATATTCCATGTACATTTGCAAAAACATTCTTGGTTAAGCACAGACGTATTGCACTTGCTGCTCTCAAATCCAAATCCTCTCAATCTTCATTGTTCATTACAGATCTGCTATTTGTTTTACCAGTCACACTAGTACAACTACTGACTTCAGGGGTTGGTCTGTCATTCAACGCCTTGTGTAATCCTGATTGAATCAAAATATTCTTGATTGCACTTGTCACAAGCCAAAATTGATTCTACCATCAAATTTATCCACCTCAAATCTGATAGGATTTGAAGCCCTTCCTGGCATTGCGTCGATAAATTTTATAGTAGAAATGAATAGTACTCACTAAGTAAGTTCCCAGGAAATATTGGAGGGTCACAATGGTCCAACTTAAATTCCAATCTCGTAGACAGAAGCTTCTTAGACAGTAGGTATCCATACTACCACACCAAAGCTCTACCCCACCAAAAGGACTTAGGCTCTGATACCACTTGTTGGGAATTTGGATCTCCTAAATTCACCATTTAGGGTCCACCCTTTGCAAGAATATCAAGAAAACTAAAGAAATAATAACAACACAAGAATTTAGGTGGAAAACTCTAAAAAATAATAGAAAAACCACCAAATCCAGATAAGAAAATTCACTATGTGAAAAATTATTACAATCACACAATTTTTCTGCTCACCCCAAATACACCCACAAAACGTTCCCACTAGCTAAACTTTAATTCTCACATCTTCATTTTTTACAAAAAAAGGCCAATAGAAGAATTTTACTAAAATAAAAAATTACTGGTTAAACTTTTGACTGATGCACTTAATCAAGGAGGCTAAGCCTCCTTTTATAGGCTTTAGTCCATGCTCATCTTTCATTACCCACCAATGTGGGATTCCCAAATATAGCAAAAAAATGTTGGTTTTTTGCTCATTGGAGTCCCACATCGGTGGGGAATGAGGGAAGAGCCAAAACTCAAGGCCTATAAAATGAGGGTTAACTTCCTTGATTAAGTGCACCAGTTAAGAGTTTAACTAGTAACTTTTGACTTTAGTAAAATTTTTCTGTTGACATTTTTTTGTAAAAGGGGAAGATGTGAGAGTTAAAGTTTTTCTAATAAGGCAGGACACCAACATGAAGGCACATGGACAGAGAAACAGGGAGTTAAAGAGGCTAACTTGGTCTCTTAATTATGATGGAAATGAAGGAAATGCGAGTCGTGAACGTAACAAAAGGAGGGTTGGAAGAGTTGATAAATGAAACCTCAAATTCTGATTTGGAATGTTAGGGGGCTGAATGAGATTAATAAACGCCTACGCATAAGATTGTTGCTAAAACAGTGGAAGGTGGACATCATTTATTTGTAGGAAACTAAATTGAAATTTATCACAAGAAAAACTATTAAGAGTATATGGGGTTGCCAATATGTAGGCTGGGCATACATACATTCGAAAGGGGCGTCGGGTGGAATATTGGTAATGTGGGATAAAAGGGCGGTGGATAACATTGATGAGTTTGTGGGAGATTATTCAGTGGAATTATCGTTTTAAAATTTTGAAGATAATTTTGTGTGGGCCTTTGCTGGGGTGTATAGTCCTAATTTGGAGTGTGAGCGATAGTTGCTTTGGGATGAGCTTGCCGGTTTGTATTCGTGGTGGGAAGTTCCATTGTGCATTAATGGAGATTTTAATGTGATAAGATTTTCAAGTGAAAGATCGAGAGAGGGACGACTAAATCATGCTATGGGGGAATTTTCGGATTTCATTTTCAAGTTGAGACTCATGGACATACCTCTCATGGGAGGGGATTATACTTGGTCTAACAACCACACCTGGTCAAGATTGGACAAATTTCTCATTTCTTCTTCATGGAAGATGCAATTTCCAGATTCATGACTGAAAAGACTTCCTCGATTGTGCTCGGATCATTTTCCTATTATGTTAGATTGTGGGGGAACTCCGGGGGTAGAAGACCTTTCAAGTTTGAGAACATGTGGTTAAAATCTGAGGGGTTTGTGAATTTGGTTAGGCAATGGTGGAGTTCATATCAATTATAAGACACTCCGAACAATATATTGGCGGGAAAATTGAAAGTTTTGAAGATGAATTTGAAGATATGGAATGAACATATATTTGGTAATGTAGCACTATAGAAGAAGTCCCTCCTTCAAGAACTACAAAGATTGGAGGGTGTGAAAGATGAGGATGATCGTAAAGGGCAAGTAGTTTCAGAGTTAGAAAGATTGATCCTAATGGAGGAGATCTTATGGAGGCAAAAGTCAAGGGCTTTGTGGCTTAAGGAGAGGGATAAATGTACAAAAAAATTTCACCGTGTTGTAAACTCTCATAGGAGGTTCAACTCAATTGAGTCCATGAACATAGAAGGCAGTTCAGTTTCAGATCAAACAGTAATTAAATATTATGTAGCTGGACATTTTGAACATTTGTTGGAAGAACCGAATGCATGGATGCCAATAGTTGATGGTTTAGCTTTTGAGGTCATTGATCAAATTAGTATGGCTTGGTTGGAGAGATCTTTTGAAGAAGAAGAGGTACGCCAAGTCATCAGAAAAATGAACAAAGATAAAGTTTCGGGGCCGAATGGTTTTAATATGGCATTTTTTCAGACTTGTTGGAAGGTGGTGAGAGATGATGTAATGCTAGTTTTCCAGGAATTCTTTACTCTTGGTAAATTCGAGAAGAGCTTAAACGCTACCTTTATTGCATTTGTCCCTAAAAAGGCGGGTTGACATAAACCCGCATGAATGAATCCCTTGAACCCACAATCAATTCGAAAACTCACCTAAAAAAGCCAAAATCAAGTCAATGGATGGAGAATCTAGACCCGATGAGAACTCGTTTAAAAAACCTAGATTATATTAAAATCTAGACCCGTTGAAAAACCCGTCTCAAGAACCCAGATTACAAAGGAGGAACGCCACAAAGGTTGTGGTTTACTTTTTATAAGTTCAAAAGTTGAATTAAGAACAAGAGCAGTAAAACTCAACTCACAATGAATAAATTCATCAAATTTCATAAACTTATTAAAATGAGGCTACAAAGAATATTTAAAGCAAAACCTAATCAAACCCTAGCTAAAATAAATCTCTATCTTCCAAAAATGCCCCTGGATGAACAGTGTCGCGGCTACAGTGCGGCTACAGTACTCGCTACAATGAAACCCTAACCCTAGTTCAATAAAGGAGGAACGCAGATTACAAACTCATCTCAAGAACCCAGATTACAAAGGAGGAACGCCACAAAAGTTGTGATTTACTTTTGATAAGTTCAAAAGTTCAATTAAGAACAAGAGGAGTAAAACTCAACTCACAATAAATAAATTCATCAAATTTCATAAACTTATTAAAATGAAGCTACAAAGAGTATTTAAAGCAAAACATAATCAAACCCTAACCAAAATCAATCCCCATCTTCCAAAAATGCCCCTGGATGAATAGTGCCGCAGCTACAGTACTCGCTACAGTGAAACCCTAACCCTAGTTCAATAAAATGCCCTTTGTGTGAATAGTGCCGCATCTACAGTGATGCTACAGTACTCGCTACAGTAAAACCCTAACCCTAGTTCAATAAAATAATAACTTTCCCAACATGCCCTTGCATAGGCCCTCCTTAAGTGCTTCCTATAATAAACTCAATTATTCTAAACTAATAAAATAAGTCATTTAAATAAATTAAACAAATTGAAAGCCTTCAAGTCATGTTGTTGCCCTTTCCATAGCTTATCAAATAAATCAGAACTGAATGTTCATCCTTTAAACCCATCTTGAATATTGTGCTCTTGCTAAACTCGTCCCAAGTGGATTGCATCAATTCTTGCATTGCCTCCTTGATCTTCTTGGCCTTTGAACTTGTAATTGGCCCAGCTGGAACTTATAAAATATCTTTAAGAGTAGGCCCACCTAGGTTCCCATCATGGGTGCAAGATTTAAGCCTATTAGTCTTGTGGGCAGCGTGTACAAGATACTCTCAAAGGTCTTGGCCAACAGGATGAACACAGTCATGGATAAGATTATTTCAAAGTCTCAAAATGCCTTTGTACGAGGTAGGCAAATAATGGATTCAGTTCTTGTAGCCAATGAATGCTTGGACAACCGGCTCAAGTTGAGAGATCCGGGTATTTTGATGCAAATTGGACATGGAGAATGCCTATGATCATGTCCATTGGAATCTTTTGCTATATTTGCTGGATTGTTGTGGTTTTGGGGAAAGATAGAGGGGATGGATGAGGCATTGTGTGTCATCGGCTCGTTTCTCGGTCTTGGTAAATGGTGAGTCTGTGGATTTCTTTAATAGCTTGCAGGGGTTACGTCAAGGATATCCATTATCCCCTCTTTTATTTGTTATTGTGATAGAGGCTTTAAGTAGAATGGTGTCGACTGCTGTAGAAGGCCACTTTCTTTCAAGATTTTTGGTGGGGAACCGTCATGGCCATACTATTACTTCCCATCTTCTGTTCGCAGACGATACACTATTGTTTTGTGAAGATAATGCAGGGCATATTCAATTGTTGAAGGCCTTTCTACTTTGTTTTGAAGCAAAATCCGGTTTAAAGATAAATCTTGTCAAGACGGGGATGGTTGCGATGGGTGATGTAAGAGACATTAGGGAGCTAGACAACATCTTGGGGTGCGGGGTCTCTTTGCTGCCTATGAAGTATCTTGGACTCCCGTTAGGTGCAACTTTTAAAACTAAGACAATTTGGGTGGAGGTGGTAGAAAAATTAGAGCGTAGGCTGGCCTGGTGGAAAATGTTGTACTTATCTAAGGGGGTGGATCACACTTATTAAGAGTACTTTATCTAACCTTCCCACATATTTTTTGTCTTTATTTTCCCTTCCAGCTAGCATTGCTTCTAAGATTAAGAAACTTGAACATGACTTTTTGTAGAGTGGTCTAGGTGATGAGTTTAAATTTCATCAAGTTAGGTGGGATAAGGTGTGTACACCTTTGAGAGAGGGTGATTTGGGGGTTCACAATGTAAGAGTCTTTAATAAGGCCCTATTAGGAAACTAGTTGTGGCGCTATAACTATGAGAGGGAAGCCTTATGGAAATGGGTGATTGATGCGAAGTATGGGAGTGCAAGGAGGGTTGGTGCTCTAATGAAGGGAGGGGGGCATATGGTGTGGGGTTATGGAAGCATATAAGGAAAGGATGAGGGGTTTCTTTTAGTAATACCGGGCTGTGTATAGGGAATGGTCAGAGGATTAGTTTTTGGCATGATGTGTGGATGGGAGACACGGCTCTTAAGGTTACCTACCTTACTATTTTCATAATTGCACGGGAGAAAGAAGTAATGGTGGCTGACTTACGGGGATCTACACATGATTGAACCATCAATCTCACTAGGTAGGCTCATGACTAGGAAGTGTGTGTGCTGGTGGAATTTTTTAACTTACTACATAATATTCCTCCTGCTGTTACAGTTGAAGACAAGTTGGTCTGGAGTCCTTCTACGAAAGGAAAATTGTCGGTAGGTTCTTTTTATGAGACACTCACAACCCAATCTTCGCCCGACTTTCCTTGGAAGAGCATATGGAGGTGTAAAGCACCTCCCAAGGCTACGCTCTTTGTTTGGACAACAACTTTGAGAAGATTCTAACCATTGATAACTTAAGAAGGCGTGGTCTGGTAATTATGGATTGGTGTTGTATTTGCAAAAACAATGGAAAAACAATGGACCATTTACTCTTACACTGTGAGTTTGCCTGAGATACATGGAATTATTTGTTTAGCAGAATAGGGTTAGCATGGACAATGTCGGGAAGGGTAGTTGAATTACTTGAAAGTTGGAGAGGGATCTCAAGGACAGTACAGATTGCATCTATGTAGAAGATGGGCCCCATTTGTATTCTTTGTTGTCACTGGAGTGAAAGATATGATAGAAATTTTGAGAATCATGAACGTTCTGTAGAAGAGTTTATGAGTTTTTTATGAAAGACTTTATTTACGTGGGCCATTGTTTTAAATTTTAATGGTCTCAGCTTCCATGATTTCCTTGTAACAGTTTATAGTTCTTAAAGCAGTGTTTTCACATGTATACTTCCAATGTACCTAGCTTACGCCTGTCTTTATATCAATAAAATTTCTTATTACTTATAAAAAAAATCTTTTCTAGTGGGGAAGCTTTGTGGGTGTATTTTGGGGTGAGGAGAAAAATTATGTGATTCTTACAATTTTTCACATAGTGAATTTTTTTCTCTGGGTCTGGTGGTTTTTCTCTTGTTTTTAAGAGTTTTCCACGTAAATTCTTGTGCTGTTATTATTTCTCTATTTTTCTTGATATTCCTGCAAATGGTGGATCCTAGGGGGTGAATTTGGGAGGTCCAAATTTACAACAAATGGTATCAGAGCCTAGGTTCTTTTGGTGGGGTGGAGCTTTGGTGTGATAGTGTGGATACGTACTATCTAAGGAGATTCTATCTAGGAGATTCTATCTAGGAGATTGAAATTTAAGCAGGACCATTGTGACCCTCCAATCTTTTCTGGGAACTTACTTAGTGAGTACTATTCATTTCTACAGTAAAATTTATCGAGACAATGCCAAGAAGTAAGGCTTCAAATCCGATTAGATTTGAGGTAGAGAAATTTGATGGGAGAATCAGTTTTGGCTTGTGGCAAGTGCAAGTCAAGGATGTTTTTGATTCAATCATGATTACACTAGGCGTTGAAAAGCAGACTAACCCCTGAAGTCAACAGTGGTACTAGTGTGATTGGTGAAACAAAGAGCAGATCTGTAATGAGCGATGAAGATTGAGAGAATCTGGATTTGAGAGCAGCAAATGTGATACATCTATGCCTGGCCAAGAATGTTCTTGCAAATGTACATGGAATACCTACGGCAAAATTACTCTGGAAAAAGTTCGAAGAGTTGTATCAGACGAAGGGAATCTCGAATCGGTTGTATCTAAAGGAGCAGTTTCATACACTGCGGATGAGTGAATGTACGACTATTTCAGATCATTTAAGTGTTCTCAATGGCATTGTCTCTGAGCTAGAACCTATTAGAGTTAAAATTGATGATGAGGATCAAGCCTTGAGGCTCATCTGGTCTCTTCCACCTTCCTATGAGCATATGAAGACTATTTTGATACATTGGAAGGAGAAAATAATTTTTTTAGAGGTTACGAGTAAATTTTTTTCCTGAAGAGAGAAGACTAGTTGGTGGAAGTAATAATCCACTTGAGAACTTAGCAATGATAGCAGCTGGTAATGGGAAGAAGAAGAACATCATGAAGAAGAAAGCAGTCTGCTGGGGGTGTGGACAATCTGGGCACGTCAAGAAAAATTATCCAAGAGTTAGAGCAGGTTCGGCAAGTGGCTTCAAGTCAGTAAATAGAGTACTGGTAATGAAGCTAACTTTGTGTCTCTCTCCATGGAAGACAATGTCCATTGAAAATAGACATGTACATCCTCATGGCATGCCGCTAATTCTTAAATTTGCCATGATAGAGGATGTGTTAATGTTAGCGGGTCCATAAGTTTGCACACATGCATTGGTTTGACATTAATGCAGGGTGTGGTGGAAATTCATGTCGATGGCTGATGAACTTCCAGGAAAGCCAAATGCGGAAGTTCCACCATAAGTTTTAGCAAAGTTGTTTTCGACATGAGTCGAAGTGAAATGCTTGGAATTGATTTATTCTGAGTGGGTATGCTTTTATGGTGGAGCATGATAGCAGAAGCTACAAAGATATTCATTGAGGTGGAGCGTGGCTGTGGGACCAGCCAAAGTCGCAAGGTGGAGATTGTTGATTTTTTGCTCGTTGGAGTCCCACATTGGTGGGGAATGAGGGAAAAGCCAAGGCCCAAGGCCTATAAAATGAGGGTTAACCTCCTTGATTAAGTGCATCAGTCAGAAGCTTAACTAGTAATTTTTTACTTTAGTAAAATTCCTCTGTAGGCCTTTCTTTGTAAAAGGGGAAGATGTGAGAGTTAAAGTTTTGCCAGTAGGGAAGCTTTGTTGGTGTATTTGAGGTGATGGAAAAAATTGTGTGATTGTAACAATTTTTCACATAGTGAATTTTCTTCTCTGAGTCTGGTAGTTTTTCTCCTATTTTGAGAGTTTTCGTGTTGTTATTATTTCTCTAGTTTTCTTGATATTTCTTCAAATGGTGGATCCTATGAGGTGAATTTGGGAGGTCAAAATTCCCAACACTAAAAAAGTACAATTGCTCATCTTTTGCTCATCTTTGGGCATGAGAGGAGATGTCAACCACACGAGAGAGAAAGTAGGTAGGTGAGTCGCTTCTTTTTAATTTATGGAAGAAACTAGTCTATTGTGGTGTATAGCGGCGTGTGAGAGCTACATGGGGCTAGGCAGTGCATGAGGCTCTTGCACCGGCTGAAGGAGGGTGATGGTTGCTAGAACATGGTGGATTGGTGGCTGGGGGGGAATGATGGTGGGGCGAATGTGACAAGGTTGAAGCACAAAAGTGGTGGATCCATCTTCAACCATCCAGAAAGGAAAATGAGAAAAAAAAACACAAAAGATGAAAAATCTTGAAAAGATGGCAGATTTGCCTATGGACAGAAAGCGGAAAGGGGAATGAAGGGAGTAAAGATATCATCTTTTGTTGTCTACACCCATTTGTCGAGATTGATATTAAGAAATTCATTTTCTAAATTGTTATTTATGTACTTGAGTTTCCTACTAACAAATCAACACCAAACAAGAAACATTACACTCAAAGCTCAGCCCCATCTTATGATACACCACATCCGGCTTTGAATGGGGGAAAAGAGGAAGAAAAACTATGAACATCCGGCTTTGACAGCCTGACTCTGTTATGCAAGGATATGCATGCAGCATGTTGTAGACCAACTCAAAGAAACTCCAACAAGATTAAAGAAAGTCCTGAAGTGAATTATTTCTGATGGAGAAAACTGCAGAGATAATTTACACTGAATTGGTATCATCAATATTTATAACCTCCATTTTTCAAGCTTCTCATCCTCTACTTAAGTGCTAGGAGAAAAAAAAAAAAGGGTGCATTTATATATATTGGGGTAGTTGGGGGGGAGGGGTTGTTTTGATTTAGGCATTTGCCAAAAACAAAGAAGCATCAGCCTATACCAGTTCATATTAAATTCAGTACAGCAAGATCCATAACCTTTGAGTACCAATCGAAAGTATTTTAGTTTTGTAAATGAGCACTGCCTTCCATCCATGCAATGAATCAAAACTTGGTAACATCTAATGAAGTACATAGATGAAGTTTTTGTTTAGGTGGTTAGAGTCTGAAACTCTGGTTCTTAACAAGAGGAGAGTGATAATCTCTGGTTGATAAACAGTTAAGTTGCAACAGGTAAACATATTTTGATATGTACTGGAACTAGAACAGGAATACACATCAAGTGCATATATCAATTTTATAAATACAGAGATGAAAAGGTCCAATGCTGCCTTTAAAAATGTACAAAATCAATTCTAATAGGTTAAGAAAATATTCTAGATTGAAATCTTTACAATCCAAAACCATGTTCCCAGTGTCTCAGGTATTATGAAAGTTCAGTAAAATGTATAGTCTTGGAGCAAACGGCCCACCACAAGTCAAGATTTTGGAATTCTCAGTAAGTCAATGCTCAGATGTTGTGGTGTGCAGTTATTCTCATATTTCCGGGCGTTTCTCAGATCAAACTATAAACAAGTATAGAAGCTTGGATAGAAATAAAAAGCATGCAGACTTTATAATTTTGGCTATTTGATGGGTTATTTGATTACAAACATCAAGCCATGCAAAGATTACAAGGCTCAGACGTGTTCTAATAAATTCAGACAAGAACACAAATGATATGTTTTTTAATAAGTACAAAATTTATTAATATCAATAGAGGAATAGGCTTAACCCAAGTACAACGGAAATGAAGCAGAGAAGACTGCTAGTTAGGAAGAAGAAATTGATACCAGGAAATCATCAAAACTGAGCTCATTTAAATCTATAGATATTGCCAAGAGAAATAACGTATTGAAAAAGAGACTTCTAGTAACGTTCCTTATATTCAAAGTTCTGATAATTTCTTCCACTTCAAATGCACCATAGAAGGCATATGGGAACCATCTTCCATATTGTTTCAATTTGCAGGATGTCATAAAGACTTCATCTACCAAGAAGATCAGCCACTCTCCCAGGAACCCATGCTAACCCAACTCCGCTGAAGAAATCATCCCACAAGGCCTGGCAATCTCACAATAAAGTAGCTTATGATTCACGGTATCACCACTATTTCTACACATGCAGCGCCGGTCAATTATGATGATCCGGAATTCCAATAGGTTGCCCATGGTCAGGATCTTCTCCAAGGAAGCTGTCCATACAAAGAAGGCAGCTTTTAGAGGCACTTTACAGGCTTACTCCTCCAAATGTCACTCCAAGAAAAATGAAATGTCATCCACAGAAAACATATTTTAAGTCCGTGAATGACATTACTATGATTTTTAAGTCCGTGAATGACATTACTATGACAGTGTTTTTTTTTTTTTTTTTTTTTTGTTCCCACAGTTTAAATTACCTTGGTTATATATTTTTGCTAAGGAAATCAGTTCATATGGCATGGAGATTAGAATTTTGAAATCTAATTTCTGACCAGATTTTCCGCCGTCAAATGAGGATGGCAAGTTTCAAATTTGATGCCACCTCATGATTCACTCGATTAGAAATGCAACTAAATTAAAAAAAGAAAAAGATTGGATGGTTGGATTCATGTTGCCCCTGGTGTAATTCTTGGATTATATCTCCTCCATCTATAATTTACAATCTTATCCAAAATACTAAAAATGTTTAGTGAATTTATATATATGTGTAAAAACTAATGGTGGCCTAAAAAATGAGGGGGGGGGGGGGGGGGGGGGGAGAGAGAGAGAGCTTCCTCCAACATATTTATAGGTCTTTTGTGCTATTCCTGCCTTGAAATCCTACCTCACTTAAACTACAGCCTAGTCCAGGCAGAATCGGACTTCAGGCCACCCTGTTCTCTTATCATATAATTCAATGATTCATAAGCATTATCTCACATGTATTTAACTCAACATCCAAGGACTTTTTTTAAGAAAATACACAAACATAAAGGATAGACGCAGGAAAGCAATGGCAAAGCAGCTTTGCGGTACTAAACCCTGATTGGGCTTATTATTGAGGCAATGGTATAATATACCCATTTCATAAATGAAAAAATAAATAAATGCAATGAGAAATCGACAATGAACATGAAATTAAACAAAATCAGTTAATTGACAGGATAGTGTGAACGAACAGATCAACACTTTGTACTAAATAATAAATTTACTTGTAAATTCGTAAACTTTGAAAAGAAAAAGAAAAAGATTAAGCATAACAATCCAGCACTCAAAAGGCTTCCAAATATAAACATTAGTTCCAACATCAAGTGCATCAACAGCTAGAAGTTAAAGGATAATTTTGGGAACTTACAGAGACCGGGATGCCATATTTCTAAATACCCTAAAAAAATGTGGACCATGAAGCCTTCAGAGCCTCTCTAACAAGAAACAAACAGACATCATTTAAAAATCCATCCGTTGCATACCTCAGCTGAATTTAGACACAGCAAGAATGGAAATCAAGATCTGCAAGAAGGTAGAGTGATGCCTCCACAGCAAGCAGCAATTATTATGTACAGCAATAGAACAATCAAGAATGTCAATAGTGCCCTGTCACAAATAAGAGAAACATTATATGGATGAAAACCACAATGCCCGAAGGCTATTAACGGCATAAAATATTAATATGTACAAGTTCCATTCTATGGTTAGAATCCAGCTTAATGCCTACAATTAATAAATAGAATCAATCTTCATTCTATAAAGCAAACCTTTTTTGATAAATAATCTTTCAGTATAAAGAAGCTGATGAGTCATGGTAAAACAGAAACGGAAAACCTCTTCCTGATGATAACAGACTAAACAGTTAATAAGGTAGGTGGTTTAACACATACCATAACATTTTGTGTCATGTCCAAACTCTCAGACATGATTTGAAAAAGCCACTATACAGTTCTTAAGTTCATGGTAACATTCCATAATCCTTGCAAAATAAGAACCCAAATATTAAAGGTCCAAAAATAGCTCTGACTAGAAAACAATGATTGGTCTCTAAAACTTAAAGCACTATATGCTATCACCAAAAAAACAAAACATAGAAAGTACTGAATGACATCAAAATTAAAGATCTAGATCCCATTTGATTCAACAGCTTGAAGCCAGCTATATCAATGTTCTCCACTATGTTTACTTTCATTATAGGCCTCGCACTTTTCCACAAAAGCTAAACTCTAATTTTTCACCTTTTTTTAACATGGGGTGGGGTGTCCTGGAGGCTGCCCCTGAAACAACGCATTGTGTACTAAAATAATTTCTCTTCAATGCATCCCTAACAAGATCCTTTGCCATTTTTTGGCAGCTCATCTCAAGTCTCAATTCCTCATTTTAACAGATCTCAACTCATAGTCATGTCAGTGATGTCACTTCATTGCCCAAGAATATATGCCATAACACGGCCCTCTTCTGTTAGCAATTTTGCAAATTCTACCTCAAAGTTGCAGCAAATGTTTGTAGATTAGACAATGACTATTTATGCTAGGTTCAGTAAATCATCCTATTACTATATTCTTACATAAATACAGAGAGTTCTGTTGTAAAAGAGCACCCAACTCCCAGAAATGTTGAGAAAAATAGAGAAAAATAGAGCAAAAATGGAATAAATTGTCATAAGGCACATATAAGCCTAATCTCTTAAAATGAGGCAGATATAAGCACAGAAAAAAAAAATGCAGTTGGTTTGTCTACATTTCTACTTTCTGGACTCGGATGATTTGATCTTTACTAACTAGTTGTTAACTGAACATTAGTATAGGCCAAAGTCACAAGGGGATATAGGAAACGCACACGAGCTTAGCATTTTTCATACAAATAGCTTGACGGAGGCGCTTGGACTGTTTCTTGAAGTGAAATGCACCATCTTGCATTGTTGAAGTTTTGTCAACAAGAAGTTCAATCCGGTCACCTCTCTCCAGTATCTTCTCAATGTTTTCCACCATGATAGTACGAATCTGGATACCACGTTTTGGAGCTTGTAAGCACAAAAGAAAAGAGCTATGACTACAACTATAATAAAAGACCGACAAGAAGAGAACAAAAAAAAAGTATAGATAGCATATAAAAATAAGGGAAGAAATTGTAACGCCAGATTTATTCATGACATATTTCAGACCATGCAGCGAAGTGGACAGAAATGAAATTTTCTGGAAGTTTCAATCAAAAAAAGTTTTTTTTTTTTCTAATCTTCGCATGTTAAGTTTAAAAGTTACAATGTAACTATTAGAGGTCCAAAAATGATCTCAAAAAATAAACAAAAGAACATGATAGACACTTTGGGCAAAAGAGAGAGAGACTTAGATGCAGCAACCCACTTGACCACCTTCATGAGAGGAAAAAATATAAATTTGTACACACAATTTGACAGATGCTCTAACAATGACAATGCCTTATTTTCAATTGCTAATAGGCACGAACTGAAATAGCTAACTATAAATAATTAAGATTGAACCCAGAATTGAAGTGTATATGACCTGGGAAAGTGCTGTAATTTAAAATCATTAAAAGCAACTATCTTTGCATTGTTACAGGAATACATAAATAAGAATGAAGAAACAGGAAGCAAATTTACGCACAAAAAAAAACAAGCTACTTGCCTCACTAACTTCACCTCTTACACGGTCAAGAGTATCTGCACTAGGATTACTAGAGAAAAATTCCATTTGCTGATGCAAAACTCTTGAGAAATCATCATTCATTGCATAGGCAGGTGCATAGTTGGCCACTCTGCCATAGTTTTTCATGAATCTCATGTGAATATCCTCCAAGTAAGAAAAAGGGATCCTCCCTGGAACAAGGCACAAGCAGAGGGTCAAGAACAGAAACGCAAAAAGAAGGGAAGGAAACACAGTGAGGAGGGGGGAGGGTAAAAACAGTCCATGAAAGATATTAAATAGAAAAATAATCGAGGAAATTCATAAAAACAAAATGGATTTTCCAAACAAATTATAGATCATGATACACAAGAAAAACTCCATCCAATATTGAGTAGTTTACAAGATATTTTAACAGAGGTGAGTTCATACAGACCTGGATGTTGGGCTGAAGAATGGGATGCATATGGTCAAACATTAGTATAGATTGAGTGAGTTTCACTCGTCATATAAGTTCGACAAAAAACTGGTGTTAGGATATTTATGGCTCGTTAAGTCTTAGTATTATTAAACAGTGGAATTCAAATCCTTTAATTGTAAAACATAGACATATATATAGCTGAAAGTTTGATGAAGCACAGTTAGAATGTTCTCTGCCCTCTTTTCTCTTATCTTTTTTTTCTCACCTTTCTGCCAAACCCTAAAAGGAATTCTTCAAATCTAAAAATGGTGGATAGGTTTTTTCTTAGTTAGTTCATGGTGAATCATACTCTTTTCAATAGACATGTCTGCCTGCCTTTATCATTGTTCATTTCCTCATTACATAAAGTGAGAGCAATCAAATTCTATGTACTCCCTTCACAACTCAACCATTTATGTCATGAGAAGAATACAATATGGTTCTCCAGATGAAATGTCTGCTGAGCTGACCAGAATAACAACATGGTACAACAGGCACTGCAGAAGTTCGCCATCCGGCATCCAGTACCAAGACAAAAGCTTTTGTGATAGTCACAGAACTTCTAACTACCAACTTGAAAATCACATCATTGATCCACAGAATTTAGCTAACTCAATCTTTGATTGCTAAAAAGTTGGCCTAAAAAAATGAAAAAATGTAACCTATTACAGGTAGTTCTGAATCAACAAGTGATGAAAGATAAACTGACTACTCCTATACCATCATTTGATGGCATTGAGTATGCTATCATCCCCCAAAGAGTGAAACTGCCATAACAACTATTAGTCTGCATTGTTTTTCCCAGTTTCCTCAGAATTTAATCGAATGATCTGTTATCAGTTTTGCTCAATCGAGATATATATAAACAATAGCAAAATTAAAACATCAATTAGATTCATTATTATCAGATCATTTTCTGAACCAACTCATAAAACTCAAATAAAAAAATTGAACTGAAGCTGAAACCCCGTACCTAAGTCGTACTGATTCAAGCCGCAGCCTATTTTTAACTGTTCCGACTCCATATCACATATACATAAGTCAAGTCTATCAACTGACCCACATAAGATTAGATGACATGAGTCGAGTCTGATCAACTGACCGACATAAGATTAGATTACATAATTCGAGTCTAATCAACCTGACAACCTCAAATCATAAAAGAAATTCTCAGAGCGAAAATTGATAATCCCTTAAGCCCTCCCCGAGAAACCAGGCTGTTAACAGCACCAAAACATGGGGATAGCGATTAGCGAGAAAGAAATTGTTGAGAGAGTGGCAAAAAATAAAGAAAAGAAAAGGGAATACGCACTGCCGAAGGTGTTGTTGGCCATGCAGAGGAAGGTGAGGCCATCGGATCGAAGTATGTGAAAGATGTAGGTTTCCTGAGAGAAGCAGAGCCTGGAATCGGCCTGAGACGGAATCTTCTCGAGGATCCGCCTCGCCACCGCCCCTGGGTTCCCCGTCACGGCGCTAAACTCCGCCAGCACTACCGTCCCCCGAGCCACCACCGCATACAGAATCGCCATCACTGCCTCTGATCTCCAGGAGAATCAGAGAACGATCTCTCCGAAAGAAGAAAGAAAAAAAGAGCTTCGAAGGTAGAGGCGGGAGCTAACGAACAAAGTCTGATTTTACCGGATAGTCCAAGGTGTACTGAATTGGTTGACCACGATTGCATGGGATATGCACGTGCGACTTCCTTCCTTGTAGTTGTTGCTGCTTGCTAGTTTTTTGTTCTTTTCTTTTGTCTTTCCTAGTATTTTGTGAAGACTAATGTTAGAGAGAAGTCACTATAGCAGTACATACTTTGCACTCACTGTGTGACTGCTTCTAGTTGATTGTTTCCAACACTCACTTGGGGAGATGTGTGGTCTAGATGATATCATATTATGTGTGCAAAATGGATGCTCTCAATAGTAGCTTCTATCTATATTTATTCTTTTGTGAAACCAAACTTCCTTCAATTTATATATTTAAATGACGAGAAAGGCTATTTACTTAATGATATTTAATAAGATTTTTTTTTTAATTTTTTCAATATGATAACGATTTAAAACTGTTATTATTTATTATTAATAGAAGTAGTGTTATTTGAAAGTTTTTACACCACACATCATCAACATAACATAATTTGATTTGTAACATTTGGAATTTTAAAATTTATCTTCTAAATTAAACTATACCACGTGGATGATATCTTCTAAAACATAAAAAATAATTCAACTTTTTCAAATTAATAAAAATAATATTAAAAATATATATTATAATAATATTTTAACTTTATAATATTTTCATTCAATTTTTTCTTTCTCATTTCTTAAAACTCTATAATTTACTACTATTTACAAACAATTTCACTATTTTTCACAGATCATCTCATTTCATCTCACCATCCAAATGAGGAGGCCTAAAGTGTGGTTTGAATAGTGAGATGAAATGAGATGGTTTTAGATGAAAGTTGAATAAAATATTGTTAAAATATTATTTTTTAATATTATTATTATTTTGAGATTTCAAAAAGTTGAATTGTTTATTATATTTTGTATGGAAATTTAAGAAAATTGTATAGATGAGATGATATGAGATAAAACGTTTTTACTATCCAAACGAGGCCATCTTCCTCTATTTGTTGTTGTTCGAGGACTCCTTCTCGTTCCCCTTCTACCCCGCCCTGCATCTAGCCCTCTAGCAAGGGTGAGGGGCGAGGAAGGCCTAATCTCGCCCCACATTTCCCCCGCTCTGCACTTATATATTTTATTATATAAATATATATTTATATATTTATACTATACATATTTATAAATATTTATTATTTATACTATAAATAAATATAATAATGTGTATTAAATAGAACTTTTACTTAATATTTTGTGAAAGTTGTAGTGTAGTAGGATGACCATTTTATAGATTGCCAAAGCAATATAAGAGTCTCACATTACTTAAGTGTGAGATTTTATTGTGAAAGCAATCTATAAAGTGTCATCCTACTACACTACAACTTACACAAAAAATGCACTAGCAAATTTAAAAACTATATAGTTTTTAAATAGTCATATTTAGAAATTTAAATTTACAATTTGGGTCAAAAAATGTGTTTTTGATCACTTTTGGACCTAAAAATAACTTTTAGGCCTAGTGAGCTGTTGTCCATTATTGAAGTGAGCAGGGGGCGAGGCGGATTGAAAGTCTGCCCCACCCCCAACATGCGAGGTGAGATATCCCGACCCCAGAATGCGGGGCTGGGGTGAAAGCCCCACCCCCAGCCCATGCAGAGCGATGGGCGAGGAGGGGGCTACTCTGCATCGTATGGTGCGTGTAGAACCCTTAGTTTTGTGTGGTAATAATGTTTTTAATTTTTTGTACGTAGTGTCATCCTTGCTGAGAACTGCATCCACATTAGGTAGGAACACCACAAATGGTAGCACCTTAATTTTTGAGATCACTTACGGAAAGAAGGTGGTTTTGAATAAGGAAGGCAAGAAAAAACTTGGAGATGTGAGGAGATCACTTATAGCTTATTATCTAAAGAAAAAAAAAAAAAAGGAGATGTGAGGTGTCTATAGGACTGTTCACCCAGGTATACTTACCTAGAACTTAGGTTTCAAACCCAAGTCAAAACCTGGACCAGGTTAGCCCGGATTATGACCCTTACAGGAACCCGAAACCTAAATGAAACCAGATTTTTGAAAATTAGAAATCTGGGTTCCGGGCTGTACCTGGGTTTTTTTTTTCAAAAGCCTATATGTTCTTAAATTTTTTTCAAGAAAAAAATAATGTTGAAAAGCATATTTGTTTTTATTTAAAAGCCTATATTTTATTACAATTTTTTCAAGAAAAATGTTGATGAAAACTTTTTTTTTTGTTCAATAAAAGCCTATATTTTATCAAAGTCTTTTTTTAAAATGTCATGTTCAAAACCATAATACTAATGTATTGAACATTGACTATAATAATAAAAATATATTAAAATGAAAAACTCAATTTTATGTAAAAAATAAATAAAACTAGAAACTACTAATTACTTTTTTTAACTAAAAAAAGAAGTCCAATATTTTTTTACTTGAGGATGATTTCTATATTTTAAATCCTAAACCCAAGTTTCATAACCGTCCCAGACCAGATAATTCTAGTTTTGAAATGCGGATTTCGACTGGAATTTGACTCGGGCTGAAGACTGTAATCCAAAATTTTTCCAACCTGGACGAACATTCTTAAATGCCTATGCAAGAGAATGCTCTATAAAAAGCACTAGTGTGTTGGAACCTAATATTGGCATTGGCGAAGGAAGGAAAGGCAACGACAGGTGAAGGTCTGGAGTGGGGTGTTCTCTTTGGGTATGGATCAGGTTTGACGGTCGAGACGATTGTGCTGCACAGTGTCAATATCTAAGCGAGTGCTCCGATCCGGCCCTGATCGTGCATGAGTAGTATCGAATATGCTTATATATTAGAACTTGGAAGAAGAATATTCAACTCTGACTTCTGAGGTGAGAAACAACGTCGTTTTGCATTCCAAATTATTATTTTTTTTAAAAAAAATTAAACCGGATTCGAATTTATCTCACCAGCCCAAGTATAGTCCAGGCGGTTATACTCAGATTTCTAGGTTTTGGACCGGACCGGTTTTTTGCACACCCGTACAGCATAAGGTAACCCTTATTAAACAAAAAATCAATTCTTGCATGATGATCAATTCAAGATATCAATTTAAAACTTACATTGCATGCGGTTTTTCTCTAAATATCAACACTTAATTATCACTTACAAATGCCATTAAAGTTAAAATAAAACCTAAATATTTAAAATGGGCTAAAAAACTCACTACAATAAATTAGAATTTTAAAATAACCCAAAAAAGGCCCAAAATGATCAGAAATAGGGTAAAAATAAGCCCAAAAAAGACCCCAAACCGATCTCTAAACCGCTGAACCGGTCTGGTTGGTTTCCCTCCTATCCATTGGCTGGTTCGGTTGGTTTTGGGAGCATAAAAAAATGGGTTGGTTGGTTTTGGTTTTGGGCCAAAACCGCAATTTTCACCCTTAAAAATCATCACTTGTTTAAAAAAATTAAAGTGATAGAAAGAGGTAAATTTTATTATTTATATCTTTATCGTAACTCCTACTTATGATTGGGGCAAATGAGTCATTTGTTAGCGCAAGCATAGATTCGTGCTTTTACAAAATTTTGTGGGGGACAATAGTTGTAAAAACTTTATTATTATTATTATTAATGAAAACAAAAAAGTTTTTGAATTGGACAAATTGTAAGTAAGTAAAGCTTAAAATAGTTGATTATTTTATTCTAAACAAGCTGCCTCTAGAATATGTTTTCATCAGAGAGTTCTTTATGTTCATGAATTTTATGTGTGACCAAAGTTTTTGTCACACATAATATTTTATGTTCATGAATTTGCTGATGTTATTTGATTGCTTTTGAATTGATATTTAATGAGTTTTAAAAAAGAGTTTTAAAATGGGTTTATCGATGTTATTATTTTTATTTAATTAACTAGTTAAAATTAGTCATAAAAAGAGTCATTATTTTATTTTATTTTTTTAGCAGTCCTAAATGAGTTAAAAGGATTTTTTCACTCAATTAACTAGTAAAATTAGTCAAAATCTTGTTTAAAAATCGGTTGCCTATAAAAAAAAAAAAAAAAAAATCAACGAGTGCATTATTATACTAGAAGTGTTTATAAAATTAAATTCAGAAATTGATATGATTTTATATAATACGTTAGATCTATTTTATAATAAAAATAATTATATAATTTAATATATAAAATCAAATCACGTCAATTTATAAATTTATTTTTATATATCCATTTCTATTAAAGCTTATTATAATACACGGGCAAGCGCAAAATGAAACTGTTTGCTTAATACATTTTGTTCTGCCCCAACTACTTCCTTCAGTTAACACAAAACTCAGTGTTATGAAAATTGCAATTGATGATCAGAGGTTGTCTTTTTATGTTGTACTAGTTTTATTATCTTTCTACTTCCGATGCTTTGACTCGTTATTTTCTATCTGAGTCGTGCTAAGCCACCGGTTTAGCCCCACAAGATAGGCTCCATGGCCTTTTTATTTAATTTTTATATATTTTTTTACACTTTTAAATATATTTAAAAAATAATTATAATATTATTAAAAAATAATTCATTAATTATTAAAAAAAATAAAAAATAAACACCTATCGAGATCCATTGTCGGGATCCATTACTGTTTTCCTTTCCATCTTATCTCTATCTTACCGACTACCACTGATTATTCTTGAAATAAGTGAAGAAAAGCCATATGAAAATGCTCATAGATAACGCTTGGAAACCCTCATTTCCTTGGACCAATTTTTTCTTCATTTTCGTTCAAAAACGAGATAAGAGTACGTGGAAAGAGAGAGTTTCTTATAAATTAAAGAGTAATACTACATATAGTCATGAAATGCGCAAACGCCGTGCAGTCGCTTTGAAAAAGAGTAGGGTCTACTGTTAAAAAATTAATTTCTTTTCATGTGGGTCCTATATTTATTCACTTTTTTCAAAACGACTGCACGATGCTTGTACACTCACGACTGCAAGTATCATTTCTCTAAATTAAATTATAAAATCTATATTTTTTTATCCAACTTATGAAGAAATATAGATTTAACACGTGTAATATTTAATTAAATAAGATAGAGTATAGAATCAGAATTCAAATTTAAAATTTCTACTTTAATATCATGTGAAATCACTGTTTATTTCAAAATTTAAAATTGATATAAATAATTAGATTTTGTTATTTAATTTATATTTTAACATCTCATACTATGACTGATTGGGTGGTTGAGCAAATTTTTTTTTTAATTTTTAGAGCTTTTTGGGAATTGGGCTGAAGATAGTAACATTGTAACATCATTAGCCTTTGTAGTTTGTTTTCAATATGATAAAGGATGTATATATGTTCAGTTAAAATAATTTCTGCCTATATTTGGGGCTTTCTTACCTTGATCACAATTTACCTCATGTTCATTAGCTGCATATTTTAGAAGGCATTTGGAATCAAAATGCATATCTGAACAATATGCTATGAGTATCCCAATACTAGATAGATAATACAGTTATAAACATGATTTGGTGATCCGCTAAAACTCTTTACATCATGAAATGCTTTCAGTATTATTATTTTTTATATTTTATTTGAAAGTTTGAAAAAACTATAATGATTAGATAAAAAATTTATAAATTTGAAATTGAAAAGTATTTGTATTTCAGTGATATTTAGAAATGAAATTATGAGAAATTTTGAAATGAGATGAGATGGTTTGTGTTCCCAAACAAGCTCTTAAAATGTGTTTGATTCTATTGTGAGATGAGACTGCTTAAAGCCTCAGTGATGCACAAGATTTCGGCTTATTTTTCTGACATTGTATGATGCATAAGAAGTATAGATAATGACTTGAGAGTATATAGTTAGACATGTTGCTAATCAATTTAGTGCAATAGAAGTAGCAACTCATTCATGCCAAAACCTAAACCAAGACACATTGGTACTTTATCATAATACTACAACTAATAAAAGCAGCACTGTTTTTTTAGAAGTAATTACAGCAATAAAGAACCAATAAATTAAAGAAAGTAAATTATAGTTGATTAAGGTGTCATTTGGATAGTGAGTTGAGATGAGATGAGATGAGTTGACTTCAAAGTTAAATAAAATATTATTAGAATATTATTTTTTAATATTATTATTGTTTTGGAGTTTGAAAAAGTTAAATTATTTATTATATTTTGTGTGAGAATTTGATAAAATTATAATGATGAGATGAGATAAAACACTTATTATATCCAAACTGGGCCTAAAAACATAATGGGTCTGCAGTTTAATTCAAAGTAGATTAGTGGCGTAGAATCTAGGGTTGGGCAGCGGGTCCCCGCACCCCACTACCCCGCTACCCCGCTATCCCGCCCCTTTTGCCCCATCCCCACAATGTGGGATGCGGGGAATGGTCCCCCACCCCACATCATGCGGATAATAACTTTAAAAATTTTGATTTGATACATTTTTTAGATTTACTGTAAAAAATAGGCTAGAGGGCCGCTTCTAGCCATTTGGTAGATGTGCTAGTGACCCATGGACTTGGTCTAAGGGTTGTGTCATTTGGACCTATTCGGAACCTATTTTAGTCAACCGAAAGTCTTATCGTTGGTATCCTTTGGTCATTTTTACACCTTTTAGTCATCTGTAAATGGATCTCATGACTTGCAAGTTTATAACTAAAAATGAAAGTCAATTTCAAAATTCTCTCCCTCTCCAAATTTTTTTTTTTCATTTTTCTGAAAATTTGTTATTAAGATATGTTTATTCTGTAAAAAACAAGTTTTCAATCTTTTTGTTGAATAGTAAAATTGTTCATTCCGCAGATAAAATATTTTTAATATCTTTGTTGAATAGTAAAATCTAAAGGTATTTAGGTCTAATTTTATTTGTATATAATACAGTTAGACAAACAAACTCGTTTTAGACTTTATTAAATATTGGAGTATCGCTTATAATCCATGTACATACCGTTATTAATGAAAGCTAATATTATTTTAAAAAAAGCAATATTATAATACGACTTGAAACAAACTTTTTTTCTCACTATTTTCTTCTTATGCAGTCCCTATACACCAACATTTATATGCTCTTTCAAGGATCAAGAATTGATTGTGCTTACTCATCATGGTACTACCATTAGTGGACTTTGTTAACAGGCTCATGGGCTTGAAAAATCACTAAAGGCTTCATAATTTGGAAAAAAAGAAGAAGAAGAGTGTATCACTGCTTTAGACATTTTAGTCACTGTTTGAGGTGGCAAAGGTCAAGTCTCATTTGGATACAGAAATACTCTCAATCCATCTCATCTCATCTCATCATTCCAACTTTTTTAAATTTCTATACAAAATATAATAAAAAATTTAACTTTTTCAAATCTCAAAATAATAATAATAATAATAAAATAATATTTTATTCAACTCATATCGTCTTATCGTACTATCTAAATAATATTAGTGCTAATTGTTAGGCATGGATTTAGATTTATTTAAAGCGAATGCATATATATCTATTTATGGGCATAGGGTGAATAATCCGTTGTAAAAACCTTCTTGGGCAGGTAATACTCACATATAATTGAGCTTTCACGTGTACTTATTATTCACAAATTCCTTGCTTCATTGCCATTTGCCAGATTTCTATTTATCCTAATTCATCATCAATCGCCTTCTTATTTCATTTGACTTCATTTTTGCCATACCTTAGTGAGCAGCCCGATTTTGTGCTGATGAAGAAAGGTCGTAACATACATATATTCTTCTATTTGTTCCAACAACGCTTCCATCAACAAGATATTTATGTAACATTAAAAGATCAAAAACTCTATATGCAAGCGGGGTCGTGCAGTCGCCATGCAAACGGCTGACGTGGAAAATTGAAAACGGTGTCGTTTTCAATTCTTCACGTTTTCGCCGTTTGCATGGTCCATTTCCCCCCATTCCCCCATTTCTCCCTCCTTCCCCCATTTCGAGTCTGAGATCCCCAATCCCCCTTTCCATCTCCGTTTCTCACCCCACCAATCGAAGACCATCGGCGCACTTCCTCTCTGTTTCTCACCTCACCAGTCGAAGCCCATCGGCGCACAAAAAACTCTAGCCCATCGTCTCTGTGTCGCGGCGCGGCGCGGCGAGGCACGGCGAGGCGAAGATCCAGCTCTAGAATCCCACCCGCGCCCTTCCACTCTAGCCCATTCCTCTGTGTCGCGACGCGGAAGCCCTTCCACTCTGATTCCATCCTTCCTTCCTCCCTCCCTCCGAAACCCAAACCCAGCCCATCCTCTTCATCCCGAAACCCTAACCCAAACCCAGCCCATCCCCTTCATCCCGAAACCCTAACCCAAACCCAGCCCATCCCCTTCATCCCGAAACACTAACCCTAACCAGCCAATATCCCTCATCCTGAAACCCTAGCCCTAACCCAGCCAACCCGAACCCTAACCCTAACCCTAACCAGCCCCTTTCCCTCATCCCGAAACCCTAGCCATGACCCAGCTCATTAAGGAAGAAGGAAGAGAGTCGCCCCTGTCCGGTCCAGGTTGAAGGCAGGTTCAAATTTTCAAAGCCTTTTGATATATTCTCATTGTAAAAACTTCCAATGTAGATAAAATAGGTATGTTTTAGCTTTTTTTTTTGTGTGTGTGTGTGATGTTAAGAAACACCAATTTGAAGTTGGAAACAGTAGTGTTTTGTTCAAAGTGGGGTTATCACCTTCAGGGACCATTAAAAAATTTACATGTTTAATATTAGCAAGTAGAGAACCATATTTTCTAGTTGCAAAACATCTCTGGCACCAATCATACTATAGGTTTTGAGCACTAAGCTGTGTCAATAATGTCCTTAATCGTTCATCGTTTTGCTTCACGAACATAATACCTTTGCATGTATTATGAATTGTTTAGTTTTAGATGTTTGTCAACTAGAAATTGAATATGTTCGTGGGTTGTTGACCCATGAACGCAATTGAAAAATCTGAACACCAGTGCATAAAAGGATATGTTATAAATGCTGAAGTGGGCAATATGTATATATATGTTATGATGCCAGGATAACTGGTTTGGTCATTAAATCGTGTCCATCAATTCCCAACCCCACCATACAACTCAAGAACAACTAACTTGCCAACCAGCATCTGCACAATAAGAACAAAAGAAAAAGAAAGAAATATTAGTATTGCACTAAGTATATACAATAATCTCAAAGCACTCTGCATCTGCACAATTAGGTTCTTCTGCAGGTGCATAGTGCTTTGAGAAACTTTTTCAGTTTTGGTATCCATTTATTCCAGAAAATAGGAACTAGAGTTGAATTAGGCAAGGGAGTAAACCCTGCATTTCTATGTTTACAATGGTTGTAGGAAAAGACTAGAGGCATGATTGCTGGTTGCTATGATACTAGACCCTCAAATTATGGCAACCAATTTTATTTTATTTGGTATGCTTTTACAATCAGTGCATGAGGGGAATCTATGTCCTTTTGCCTCTTGTTTTATTGTTGGAAAAGACTCTGTTTGACTTGTTGCCACTACTTTTAGAAACAAGAATCTATTGAATGGTTAAGAACACCATAAAAGTTGTGTGACAGAATGGAGGGAATATTATTTCAAATAAGAAGGGTCGTGCTTTTTTTTTCAGTGCTTCCCTGTATGTGTGTCTTTTTTATATGTGTGGCTTTCCTTTGCGATTCTGGTTCATGTTAGAATGTCGTCATCATCACTGTCTTCTTCATCCGTTGGCAAACGTACTGCGGCATCGCCCTTGTGCTTCTGTGACGTTGAAGCTAATTTGAGATACTCAAATACTAAGGCAAATCCTGGACAACCCTTCTTAGGGTGTTCAAAGTACAACACGAAGGTAGCTACAGGACTTACTTTTTGATATAAGTTTAATGAATTGATTAATATTACGTACCTAACATTTGAATTGATTTTCTGTGCAAATATCAGGGATTACCACATTGTAATTATTTCAAGTGGGTAGATAGTGAGCAAGACATAGAGCTAGAAGAAAGAAAAAATTTAGTGTTAAGGAA
Organism: Juglans mandshurica; assembly: GCA_022457165.1. Lineage (NCBI taxonomy): Eukaryota > Viridiplantae > Streptophyta > Magnoliopsida > Fagales > Juglandaceae > Juglans > Juglans mandshurica. The sequence goes on along the minus strand of CM039633.1, from coordinate 5,669,812 downwards.
AACCGAGGAAGAGCTCCAAAAGAGACTCAGCGATATAGAAAATAAAGTAACTGAGCTCCTTAAGATAGTGGATGACATCAAGAAGATAGAGTTGGTACTATATAGTATATCGGAGGAGATCCGGAAAAAGGAGTCGGTGCTTCTTGAGAGAGAAGCTACCCTAAGGCGTTCACGCACGTTATCCCGAATGTACTTTGGTGTTTTTGTAATTATTTTTTGCTATTTATACCTTTGGTAGTGGTTTATGTTACATTTAAATATTCGGAAGTTGTAGGTTAAGTGTTATTAGTTATTAACTGTTATTAGTTATCTACAAAACTGAATTATTAGTTAAGTGTTATTTAAGGTGTTATAAGTTATTTAATTTGTATAATTAGATTTGTATAATTAGATTTGTATAATTAATATAAGGTGTTATAAGTTATTTAATTTTTTATTAGTTTTTGATATAATTTATGTGGATGCTGTTTGGTGGAGATGGGAGTTTTTGTTCAAGGATATCTGTAGCTATTTGTTGGGTTTCAATTGCTGAGGCAGGGAAGCTAACCCCAAGCCAATTGCTTTTGATTTGTCATTGCCTTTTTTTTTTTTTTTTTTTTAAGTTTTGTTTGTTTTAATATCTCCTTGGAATAGGTAATTTGGTTGGTGGAATGGGTACCTGGAAATAAATTATTTTCAAATTTGGTTGTTTTTTTTTTTTAAGTTTTGTTTTAATATCTCCTTGAAATAGGTAATTTTGTTGGCTGGTGGAATGGGTACCTGGAAATGAATTATTCTCAAATTTAGTTGTTTTTTTTTTATATTATTTAAAGAACATTTCATTTCCCGATTCTCTTGTCTTGGAGATCCATGCTCATGACAATGAGTTTGCATAGACAGTGAGTTTGCATAGATAGATCAAGCTCCATGACAAGGACATTCGAAAGTGAAGAATGATAGCAATTTCATACACGTCATTTGAGAAAAAGTGAAGAATACCTAAAACAATCCTTACACTTCATTAGCAATGTACGTGAATGACCATTTGCCAATTGAAAATGCCACCTGCACTGGTTGGCCAACTACTAAATAAATACAACCAACACAAACCTGCAGCAACTAAAGAAGCCATCCAATTGACCATTTGGCAATTAGGGACTTACTCAAATCTTGGAACTCTACTAATATTAATATAATTTGATATAAGTAACAACAAAAATCTGCACATCCATCCAAAAATAATGTGAAATAGTATCACTTTTGAAGCTATGTGAATATAACAAAATTACAAAAACTTTAATCACCAACCTTCATACTTACAAGATAATTACAAAAACCTGCAACAATACATTTATACCTTCCTTCTTACAAAATACTTACAAAAACTCATCAAATAACACCAACCTACATTTCTTCTTACAAAATAAATACAAGTCAATGCCACCATAAAACACAAGTGGGAAACCTTGATAATTCTTATTCCCGCAATCCTCATTCCCAAGAGCAACATGTCTCAACTCAAAAGTTATGGATGTCCCATTGCAGCTCGCATAGAACCCCATCTAGAATTAGGATCATGTCTAGCAAACTCAATCCTTTTCCAAGGCATTTATGTAATCAAGCCATTTATCATCATAAAATAAAATTATTGACTTTTTTTTAGCACCTAAAACTAAGGCTGAGTTGTACAGAACATGAATTGATCAACTTGGAGTATCAATTTCATCAACTTAATGTAACTTGGAGTAATGCTAACACTCCACCCCCAAAATTACATAAAATGCCTACGTGGAGAAACTCAAAGTAACCAAGTCCATCACTTGAGTTCACTCATGGATTCTCTACACCATCAAAAATCTTGATAAAAAGCATGATTCATGAGCCTACACCAAGCAACAATCCAGAGCAACACTTCACAACAATTCTGTGAAAAATTCTTTTTAATAACTACTACACTACACCAAGCAACAATCAAGAGCAATTGATTTTTGATATGGCTCATAAATTACATTGTAATACCTTGTGTATCTTGCCAAGCTTGAAGAGTCACTAATATTCAACCTTTTTGCACTGGTTGTGATCCATCACAATCCAGGGAGGTCCGGTCGTGCGCCATTGAACCCAAAAAAATCTGTTACGATCAATATGAAAATTGGTGATGTCATTTAAATATTACAATTTCATCTTGTGTAAAGTTTAGAAACCTTACACTTTCTTGGCTACCCATCACTGTTTCTCGGTGTTCGATTCCACTACTGTGAACTACTGAGCTGTCTATAACAGTCTGTTTATAAATAACAAAATACTTAGTAAATTGTAAAGGGATGAAAAGTTACCATTTCAACTTACAAAAATAATTGTTTCGTTTATAAATAGAGGTATTTTTTATACCTGCACTTGTCCAGGATTGGTGATATCCACTTCTGATTGCCCAAATAAATTCCTGCGCGTGCCAATGGCTAGTGTATCTCCAACATTGGAACTCACATCTCCCTAATAATAACGTAACAATTAAAAAAACTTTTTCTAAGTTTACATTATAAAACTACTCGACATTCACACGTTAAGCAACTAGTTGAGAAATTGAGTTGTGAATGATGCATGCGCATCAATAGTCTTATATATAATTTCAATGTATGAAGCTGGAAATGTGATCTTTATGAGACAATTTATTATTTATACCTTGATCATGGGTGTTATAAATTGATTATTCTGACATGGAAAATAATGAAACTCGACAATATAGAAACCATGGCAAATATAGAAAGTCAAGAATAATGAAACTTGGCATTATTTGTCCTCATGAAAGTACTTTAAACAGGTAAACAGATCATGGCAAATTGGTTGGCAATTAGAAACCATCCACAAATTACATGGAAAATTCTACAACTCAGTAACATAACTTCAAGTCCTTGATTTCACTTTAACAAAATATAACTTCATTGATGTCCCTCATTTCACTAAACAAAATATAATTTCATTATATACAAGATTCTATTGCATATACTTGTAGCATACTCCCTACTTCACAAGTATTAATTAACACTTACAACTCAAAATCCCAACCTCCCATAATTACACCAACAAAGTCATAACATAAATAAGTCCCAACCACCTACTTCACAAGTATTAATTAACACTTGCAACTCAAAATCCCAACCTCCCATATTACACCAACCGAGTCATAACAAAAACAAGTCCCAACAAAAAATTAGAAACAGATGAAAGTATTTCAACATCTTCATTCTTGCACGTGTCCATGATCTTTAGTCCCATCTAGAGCTTCATATGTGCCATCCCCAAGTTGGGTTTCACCAAAGTCCAACACTTCGGTAGTGTTTTGAGGAGGCTACAAATAGATAAAAGAGTAAAAAAATTAGAATCATATTGTGAACATTGAAAAAATGTAAGAATAAAAAAGTAAGATAATAGAATCATGAACCGCCTCAAAGACAACACTCTCTTGAGTCCCAACAACTGTTTGCCCAAATAAGTTCCTGCACGTGTCAACTCTGTCGATATCTCTTCCATGCGGCTACAAATCAATAAAAAACCAGATGAAGTCTAACAAACAAATATTGAAGAAATAAAAATATCAAATATTCATAATGGAACACTGAATTGACCTATTTATGTTTTCCCTTTTGAGTAGCCTTTTTCGTCGTGGGTTTGACTCTCTTAATCATTGATTTTTTCCTGAGGCATGGCGGTCTCCCTTTGCCTCTGACTACAAGGGGACTCAAGACTTTCTTCGAACTCCGAGTTGTAGGTACATCAATAGTTGTATCTGCAACATATTCCAAGGGTCGTTGGGGCGACTTCTTGGTGCGGTAGACGATGTTCATTGCATGTAACTTATCTATCATATCATCAGCTTGCTCATCACATGACGCTGCATTTGTGACAACGTCATAGCATACATTCAATAATTTTTTCTTTTGATAAGTTCAGAAGAAATAAAAAGAATGTCAAAATCCCACCACGTAACAAAGCACGACCAATAAAATATACGTGAATGTCACAATACGTGAAAATAAGAAAATAACATATCTTCAATATACGTGAATACCTGCTCACTTCTGGCCTCACATCAACCGAGTCATAAGTACTTCGAGTATATGTCCTTTTAATGTCCTTCCTCCATCGATCTAATATATACTTTTCTGGCACCTTTTTCACTTTGTTAACTCTCATAATGACTAATGCATCTACACAATATCCCTCTCATTTCGAACAGTGCACATGAACACTTCACATCAACTTCGACCTCATTAAAGTATACCGTTTGGGTCACCTCCTTGATGAAATCATCAACACAAATTTCATCTTCTACATGGTACGTTGCAATTGCACTATCCTTCCTGTGTAGAGTTGGAAGAACACCAACCATTCCTATTACTTCTTTATGAACTTCTCTAAATTTAGAGTTAGTGTATGTGGCTTGAAATATTTTCTCAAGTGGAGAAATAGAGACTATGGGAATTGTGACGTTGAATGAGTGAAAGTCCACCGCATTTTCATTTTTAATCTTCTTCCTCAACGCATTATCGAATTGATCAACAAACTCTTTTAAGTTTGTCCTAGCATGAACATACCCATCAAAGAAAGCATTCATGCTCTCACTTTATTGGGTTGTACTCATTCCAGCCCAGAAAACCTTTTTTAGGAATACCGGTGCCCAATAGGTACGCTCAGTGTATAAACTCTGCAACCAAGCATTCTCCTGCAAGTTGTATGTTGTAATTATCACTTCCCAACATTTCTCAAAATCCTCTATTGTTTGAGAGTCATACACACACTTAAGCAACTGATTTTTCAACTCATCTTTGTATGCACCATGTGAACCGAGTTTTTCAGGTACTTTCTTTAGTATGTGCCATAAGCAAAATCGGTGTTGGGTATTCGGAAAAACAAGCGCAATTGCATTTTTCATGGTCCTATCTTGATCTGTGATAATAGCCTTTGGAGCTTCACCATCTATACAGTTCAACCAACTCTGAAACAACCATGTGAACGTTTATGTATCCTCATTAGAAATCAATCCTGCCCCCAAAAGGATTGACTGTCCATGGTGGTTTACACCAACAAATGGTGCAAACGGCATCCCATACCTATTTGTCAAATAGGTGGTGTCGAGTGTAACAACTTCACCAAAATATTTATATGATGCCCTACTTCGTGCATCTGCCCGAAAGACATTTTTCAGCCTCCCATCATCATCTATATCCCTTAATGAAAAGAATTCATTAATGTTGTATTGCATCCTAGCAAAATATTCATGGAGGGCTCCAACACCACCTTTCCCAAGTCGAAGCTGGCGTGCCTTATCAATGTAGTTACGACAATCTTTTTCATTGAATGACAAGTTCTCAAAACCACCTGCTTCTTGCACAAGAACAACGAAGCTCTTGTTCATTCTGATACCAGCCTGATCATTTGTATCTAATATTCTCTTAACAGACAAACTCACTTCTCTATTGCAGCGGAAGAACCTCGATTTTTGTGGACTTAGTCCGTGATTGTGGGTATTGTGAACAGTTAACAACTTCAACACCTCTTCAAAAAACCTAGCATTTATCCTTGCATTACAGCCAGTCTTTGATGTCGGACGTGGTTGAGCGACATTTGTAGTCCGATTCCGTGCCTTCCCACCATGAGCACAACCCAATGTGATATATCTGAGCCTCCCATCCTCAAACCTATGACTCATTTGTGTCATTATCTCAAACCCGCATTGTTTTTCATAGCTTTTATAGTAAGAAATTAACTATTCTTCAGAGTTAAACACCATCCCCAATTTAGGCTCCTCAATGATATCGCCCCCCTTCAGTATGCACTGTAATTTGTGTCTCGGGCTCATTGTAATCTTTAGATTCAGAGGGCGTAGACAAAGTTTCAATCTCCCTCGAATCAAGTGTGGGCTCTTGAATTTCTCCCACATGGCTTGAGCTTGCACTGTTCAACCCTATCGGAGAGGGGGCTGATGAATGAAACAACCAACAAAAGATTTACATTCAGTTTACAACAATATTTTGAATCAATTTAAGCATTTTAAAAAATACACATGCTACTTAAAAATTTAACTCATCACCTGACAAGTCCATGGAGATGGCTTGGCATTAGGACAAGGTAGGAATGGTGGCAATAAGCATGTGGCATTGGTGCATGGCCCTCATGCATATAGCTTGAGAAATCCAGATAAAAATGCATTGGTATCACCTAACATATAGATTAATAATGACAATTAACCAAAGATGTAGTAATAAATATAGACATTAATATAACTATGGTGTCGAATTAATATTCATAATACCTGGGTTGCTAGATTGATAGATGGATCTATGCTAGGAGGTGTTGACAAATATGTATAAAAGACTGGTCTTGGTATCATCTGATTTGATGGGTTTGTTATTGGATCTGTGGTAGGAGGTGTGATAGGAGATGCGTGCTCTTTTCCTTTTTCCATCTACATAATATTTACCAATATTATAACAATAAATAATTATCTAGTAAAACTTTTGCATTTTACCAAAACTTTGCAAAACTTTAAATATTACCAAAACTTTGCAACAAAGCAAAAATAGATCAGTTTTATATACTTCCACATCATATGTAAGCTTTACAAAGCTCTTGGTACATTCCAAAAAAAACAAGAGGATTAAGAGCTGGTGGAGAGTTCCAACAAAGACTATTACAACCAACAAAATAATAGAGACATCTTGTAGACAAGATATAATGAAAGGAGCCCACATATGGAACCAACCTCCCTCTCATCACATGGCCATCCTCTATTGTTTGAAAAAACTTCAAATCATCATCCCAATAACACATCGAAGAGGTCACACTGTGAAATTGCAATGGGAAAACTTCCCATAAAATCATTATCCCAATAAAATTGCAATGAAATGCTTCAAATACAACATAAATCAACAAATGATTTGGTAACTAGAAAATGCAGAGACCTTAAACAACTAGTCTCTAATTTTTCACAATCTTCCTATTTCCACGAAATGGTAATACACAGACCAGAGAGAAGATACAATGAAGACAACTCCTCCCCTCCCTCCACGCCGTTCTTTTTCTTTTCCACAAATATAAAAAAAAAAATACAATTTTTCTTTATTTGCTTTGCCACAATTTCTCAGCAATCAAACAGGAAATATGACAACAAATCGAAGAGAAGAATCAACCGAAGAGAATACTGTCGCGGGCAAAGGAGACCGTCACGTGCAGAGGAGATCGTCGCCGTCAGTTGATTCTTCGGTTGTGCAACGGTAACTCTGTATTTCCCTTTTTTCAACAAGAGAATGTCGTCGCAAAGTACACTGTACTGTACTTCACATCAACCTCGCTGTTGTGTGCAGAGGAAGGGATTTGGAGGAGTGGGCTTCGTTGAGGAAGGGATTTTGGGAGGTCAAAGTTGTCAAGCTATTTGATTTCGGAGAGATAGGGAAGGTTCGGTCTGGGGGAGACGAAGAACTTCTTTTTCCTCTTTTACGTCTTTTATATTTTTATAATTTAATTTTATATAATTACATAAGTACCCCTACCATGTCATCCTTCGGTGCACAATGGGTATGCGGTTCTGCCTGTACGTGGAAGAATTGGCTTGTAAAATGCTGTCAGTCCAATGTAATCTGTCAAATCATACAGCCATTGGACCTCCTGTTGATTGCACAATGCACATGTGGGTCGAGTTTTGACTTCTTCAACAAAGAAAAGAGCCTGTTATCTGCATATTTGAAATATTTAATTAAAGAGAAATAATAATTTTACCGATAAATCCTACCGAGAATTTATAAAGATTTTATTTATTTATTTAGTGGTTAGAAAGTCCTTATTTAATAAATTTGTGATTTTTTAAATATCTAAGGTGTTTAAATATGTTTAAAAAATAATAGTTTATACGATAGAATTCTGCAATAAGAGTTTTGAAGTAAGTCTTTAATTAAATAAAATAAAATATAGAGCTAGAATTTAAATTTAGACCTATCTTATGATATCACGTAAAATTAATATTTATTTTAAAAAATATTTTATTATTTATTTTATATCATTTAACACGAATATGTAGCTACTCGAGATTAAAGTTGTGTTTAGATATTGAACTAAGTTGAGTTGAGATGATAAAATATTGTTAAAATATTATTTTTTAATATTATTATTATTTTAGGATTTAAAAAAATTAAATTTTTATTATATTTTATGTTGAGATTTGAAAAAATTATAATAATAAGTTGAGATAAGTTAAGAGATGTTTAATAACAAAAGGAAGCCTTGACCCTCTAGTCATAGTCATAGGTTGCCCAGAAAGAAAAACAAAACAATACAGAAAAAAAAAAAAAAAAAAAAAAAAAAAAATTGTGAATACCAACTACCAAGCGTACTATACTGCTGACCCAGTCACCCAACCAAGACCAAGTTGCTTGTTTAGGTTTTTGGCCGTACCTTTGTCAATTTAAATTAGAAATATCTATCTTTCTCTGTTTTTGGCCGTACCCAACCAAGGTCTCCTCTAGTGTTTTCGTTTCTGTTCTTTTTCTATTTTTGTTGGGAGAGGGGCGGGGGCTTTGCGATCACCAGCTGTTCTCTTTGGCTGGCTACTGTAATAATTATGGAAGGCTGCAGAGTCATATGTTTCATTCTTGATGCCTTTTTGAATCTTGTCACAAAGGTAATCTTCTGCCTTTACCATGTCGGCCTTAAAGAGAATTATAATCAATTTGCAAACATGAAAGTGAAGAATTGAAGGAAATTATGGGTCTAACTCATCTCATAAAATCGGTTCTACAAGAAATGATTGTTCATTCCTTATAAACATGTTTAAGATATTGTTCACAGGTAATGTGAGATTATTCCTCAACAGAAAGTAGCAACATATTCACGCATTGCTTGCTCGCTCATCAGCCCAGTTGTAAGTTTTAATTGGCCAACTGAAGATGGTGACAATTTTCCCTGAAGCAAACAAGAGATTTGGTGAATTCGCAAGAACAGCATATATATGACTGTTAGTGTTAGCCTAGTTCCTGGAAATTTCATTTTTGCTGTCAATCTTGGGATCCATGGCTGGAGGAGAAAGAAGTTTGAATTCATGTTACTCTGTTGAAGCACAATATCTTTGATGTTTAATGATTTAAGAAGAGAGATTTACATCATTTGTGTCATCAGATCAGACAATTACATTTGAAAGTATCATATGCCTTGCCAATATGTGTATTTGAGACAAGTGTTTTTCTGTTACCTTTTCCCTTCTACTTTTGCTATATAGCTTTTAGTTGATTTTGAATATGACATGTTTGAGCAACTGGAGAGAGAAAAGGTGATGCCAATACAGTTGAAGGATGTCAACAAACAATCTTGAAACTGATTAGAGTGAATTCACCCAACAACTTGCATCTTATTCCTAGCTTCAGTTTTCCAGTAAAAATAATTTCAATTACTGAGACTAACATCTCCATTTGCTAACACACTCCTCCGCACCCTTCGGTTACCTTTATGAATGAATTAAGGTAAGAATCTATGGCATCTAAAGTAAGCTATTCTAGTGTTTGTGTCCTCAAGTTTAGGACAGTGTCAATGTTGCTCAACAGGGCTGCAGGTCTCTGCACATGGCTTGACTCAGAGCCAATTTAGCGTTTCCCATTCCCAGAGAGGTTCTAGAGTATCATTTATCTCCCAGCAGATACTTCCTGCAACTTCTTGGAGATCAGCATGGTCTCCTCCAGAAAAGGAAGTATCAGATGAGCTTGTTTTCTCAACTACTGTGGCATTCTGAGGCGGTGTACTTGCAGCCCCATTAACAACATTCTGTGTCATGAGTGTCGACACTTCTGGGCGCCGATCAAATGCCCGGAAGCTTCCCGAGATCACATACATTCGGCACAAACTGAATTCATGCCTCAACTACATGAAAACAGTGGTGGAATAAGACTATATATAGAGAAATTCAGTAAGAAAAATGCAGGGAACAGTTTTCATTAGTGGGATAAAAAAAGAACTGTGTTGGACATTCACCTTGGGAACTACTGTGTTAGATTGGCCTGTTTCTGCTTCAATTGCCCTGTACTCATTCATCTTCCATTTGGTTTTCCTTCCGGTTGGAGCCTTTCCCTTGTAGAAAACCATTGTTTTCTTCACTCCAATCACCCGGTTATCCGATGAATAAACGTAGCCAGGAGAGCCCGTTGCCTTCCAGTACCCAGAAACTGTTGTTCTGCAGGGTCGTCCTCCCTTGGCTTCTCTTTCCTGTCTTGGCGAAAAGAAAAACCATTGCTCTGTATCTCCTTGACACAGCTCTCCTGCAAGCTCTGCAACACATACCAAAGAAAAACCCCATTTTTAGCTCACCCAATTGGGTTAAAAATCCAAAAAGATCAATCAAAACCCAAAATAAGAAAATGCAAAACAATGTTGAGGAGTTGGGGGAAGAGATCAGTACTTGGAAGGTTCCAAGGTTCTATGTCATAAACCGGAACAACAGGGATAACCCGGTGCACATCTGGTCTCGTCCCTTCAAGCTTTTTGTGCAGGTAGAAGGAAACTAGCTCTTCTTCAGTTGGGTAAAAGCGAAAACCTGGTTGGGATACCTCCATTCTTCAGCTCTTCTAGTTTTGAATTTGATTTTGTTACCCTTTCTCTATCATTGCCATGTACCATATATATAGATACAGCTGGTGCAGAATGAATCCTTGGGGGAAAGAGACATGACATGCCCAATTGATTAGAAAAGAAAGTAGGATGATTGGGATTGGTTGGAAACTTCCACGCGGTTGTGTGAGAAAATTGTCTTATTGTCCTGCTGGGCTCTTTTTCCAAACTCCAAAGTACGGATATATAATGAAAAATGCTATTAGCCAGATAAAATCATCTTTTGAACGGGTCAGCCCTCCATCTTTATTCTGTTTATTTCTCATTTCTTATATAATATCTAATCATATTAATTTATAATTTCTTTTTATCAGGATTTCTTTATAAATAAAAGTATTTTTCTTTTTTAGAATTAATTATTCGTATTATATTATTAACGTTCATTCTCATATGTGAGCTAGACTCTCATCTCAATGAGTAAGTCAAATACGTGAAATATTTAATTAAATAGAATAAAATACAGAGTTAGAATTTGAACTCAGAATCTTTACTCTAATAGTATGTAAAATTATTTATCTCAAAAGTTTAAACTGATGAGAAGATGTAGATTTAATTATTTGTATTATATTATTAACACTTGTCTACGTGGAACTAAACATATATTTCAGGTAAGTTTAAGTAGGATTAATTTATGAGAAATAATACTTGCAGTCGTGAGTGTGCAAGTGTCGTGCAGTCACTTTGAAAAAAGTGAATAAATATGGGACACACATGAAAAGAAATTAATTTTATAATAGTAGACCCTACTCTTTTTCAAAACGACTGCACGACGTTTACACATTTCACGACTGTATGTAGCATTACTCTTAATTTATAATCTATCAAGAGTTTACTAGTTTCGTGTTTTGTGCTTCTACATATAAATTACTGTTTATATATAAAAAAAAAAAAATTGGCACGTTTACAATACTACTCCTGCGATCATTAAAAGTAGGTTTCCCTAGGACCAAATTGTTTTGGAAGCTTTGATCGACGTTGGTCGCACCTTGAGTGGATCCACCTAACACCCAAGGGATGAAATAATCAAAATACTATTATATTATTATATTATATAATATAAAGATATTATATTAAAAAATGGAAAATACTCTAATTATAAAGTGATTATATAAAAGTAATTCTATAAATTGACATGACTTGATGTGATTCGTCAGATTGTAAAATTATTTTTATTATAAAATAGATCTAACGGATAAGATGAAGTCACATCAATTTATAAGATTATTTTTATATAATTCTTTTATGAATATAACAGTCATCTTAAAAAAAATATTCATAATATGCAAGTTGGGCACAATTCATCCTAACGAACACATATTATCGTGGGATTTGAGGTTAGTTTGTTATTTTCTATGAAATTAATAGTAATGAGAAAGGGAGAAGAGGAGAATTATAGCCATTATCCGAAAGTGGTCCTTATAGAACATGTGACAAATACATGAAAGGAATTATTCAGACATCTATTAGAATTTTTAAAACGTTTTAGAAAAAAAAAATACGATAATTCTATAATTTCTAGATGCTTGACATTGTATTCTTTCTCTAATGCATGCTGATTATTCAATGAAAAATCTAGAGGAAATTAAGTAAGCCCTCTGAGTCTCTGACCATGTAAACCAAGACTCATCTTTATTTCCTTTTGGTCCAAATTATATATATATATATATATATATATACACACACACACTTAAGACTTTTTAAGTAGAAGAAGTTCAACATATATATTCACTTTGCTTGCCCTATTTTCACCTTTTCTTTTTCTTAAACTACATTTTCTTTGAGCCAAGTCAAAAAGAAAATATTATCCAAAATATTTATATAAATAATAATAAATATTGTATGATTTAGGTCATCTCTCTTCGACCTGATGTCATTGAGTTCGGATAAGAACTTGAAAACGATTATTCTAGAATTTCGTTTGTTTTTAGAGATGAGATTAAAGTTAAAAAGTTGAATAAAATATTATTAAAATATGTATTTTAATATTATTTTATTTTGAGATTTGAAAAAGTTGAGTTGTTTATTTTATTTTATGTAAAAATTTTAAAAAAATTGTAATTATAAAATAAAAGATTTTCAAAATTCTAAATTTTAGTCTTGAAAGTAAACCAGACCTTTAAAACACTTAAATCTAGCATATAAACCCTCTCCTCAGCAGGTTTACTTGGAGAGGTTCTCAAATATTTTAGTCATATTAATAAATATAAAGAAAAAGGCAGAAAGGGAATATATGTATATATATATATATATATATATATATATATATATATATTATTTTAGCATTAGTATTGATATATGCATATGCATATGCAAAATTACTTCTTTTACATATTCACTTTGTCATTTAAGCAAAACTCTCATATTGACTTATGCATATTTGAGACAAAATAATAATAAAATATTATTATTTTGTTATTATTAAATTTTTACCTAAATACAATTTCATAGCATCCTGTACATATATTAATACAATTTCATGCATCCAAATTTAGCAATTCCATATATAATAAAATACATCACATTCTTGTCAAAAAAAAAAATCAAAAATCAAATTTATATACGCCAAAAATGAATCCCATGTGCTCATAAACATCACATATTAACATGGAAATACAATACAGATTTCTCCAACATTATTACAATGCAGATTTCTCCAATATCATTACAATATAATACAAACTTCTCAAGAAAGCAAGGAGAGAGAAAAAATGAATAAAATATGTTTTGATGAGTGAATAGTTGATCTCTAAATTTACATAAATTATGTTCATAACTAGCTAAATATTTAGAAATATATAAGCTAATGTAGAGAAATTTAAGCTTATATTATGTAAATATGACTTTACATATAAAGATGCATAGACCAATATGAACGCTAAGAAGTGAACCTGCTGCTACCGTTATCAAAAGTTTGAAGAAGTCCTTATACGTACCCTACATGACATGAGGATCAACATTCATGGCCAAAGATAGAAGGGTTTTGATAATGAGATTGAAAGAGACCAAAGATAAGAAAGGACAAAGGTACACATCTTACAATTAATTATGGAGAAATTATTAAATTATTCTTCTCATCGACAAACCATTTTTGAACTATTTTATTCTCAATTATCAAAATATTGGACTAAAATTATCTATATTTTTCATCCTTAAGATGGACTTATATAAATTAATCACGTGTCACAATTTTAGTATTAATTAGGACTTAGCCGATGCTACAAATTGAAAGATATAAATAAGTTATAAATTTGTTAATACTCTTTTCACCCACAAATTACCAAAAGTATTCATTTGCACCTTAATATATATATATATATATTTAAGAGAAATGCTATAGCCACAAAGAGATTTCATAAAAATAAAGTAAAAAACTGACGTACTGACTTCATGTGGCTAAATAATTTCTCACTTTACAAGAAAAGTGTTACAGTCACAAAAATAAATCCACAAACTTACATGATTTCATACAATACGTTATATCTATTTTATGTTTTTTTGACATCTTGTGATTTTGGTTTCGTGTCTATGATTTTTGAGGCATGGGCTTTAGTCTTTCTTGAATAACTGTAAACCTCCAAATTTCTAGTTGTAATTATAGTTTTCATTCTTCATAAGTGAGGACTATCAATAAAATTGAGGTACCGTCCTCTTTTAAAAAAAAAATATCCAATATATCATATCAAGTGCAGCTTATGAGTTAAAAATAATTTTATAATCTGATATACTACATCAAATCAAGTCAGTTTGTGAGTTTACTTTTATAAAATTCTTTTATGGTTAAAATATTTATCTATTTTTAATATATACCTCATTTAATAATAAACCTTAAAATAAGGTAATAAATAATGATTGTTTAGATGCAAATAGGAAGTTTTACGAGTTTAATATGCAAAAAGAAAAAAAGGATTTTGGTTTGAAAATGAAAAGTGGAATTTTCACTATTTATTTTCAAAAAATAAAAAATAAAACAAATATTGTGAAACACTTGGATATATATTTTTAAAAAGTGCTACAGTCATAAAACAATTATATAAAAATAATCTTATAAATTAATATAATTTTATTTAATTTATTTAATTTATTTTATAATAAAAATAATTTTATAATCTGATTCATCGCCATTTTAGAGGAGCACCAGTAAAAGGTTTAGGCCATCAACATCAAGACCCAGTCCTGGAAAAGAAAACTTTAAAGTTTGTTTGGAGAATAAAAATGAAAGATTAGTGGGATTCGGAATCCATGTTATTTGATATGATAAGGCTGGATGCCCTCAACTCCAAATCCACTGCACGCGGAAAGTCATTGCGTTTTGGGTTTTACCACTTCGTATCCGCGTCGTTGCCGAGTCCGTCGTTTTGTGGGGTAACTCTGCCCTTCTGGCAAGCAATATCATAAACTTCCCGTCGGCAGTTTATGAAGTGGACGAGCATTTAAGTAAAGAAAACACTATTCTGCTCTCACAATTATACTGTTCTGATCGGCCGCTGGTCAATTTTTTATTTATTTAATGATTAAAAAAATAATTTTAAGTGTATTGATATATTTTTTTATTTTTTAAAATATTAAAAAAATATGAAAAAAAAAATCAAAAAGTCTGAGCGGTATGCCCAACGATAAACGCTGGACGGCATAGTAGCGTTGCCCTTTAAAAAATTAAAACTAGAGTTAGTTGTAAGATTAGCATTTTAATTTTTTAATTTTTAATGTAATTTTTTTATTTTATAAAATTGGTATTTTAATTTTAAAAAATTTGGAATTAAGCATTTTTCTTAATTTTTTATTTGAACTGAATGATAAGATTGACACTGGCATCCACCACCTGCCAGCCAATCAAAGACTAAAAATTGGTCTTTTATATATTGAATATAATCCATAGTTACACGTTAATTTTTTTTAAATAGTTACGCGTTAGTTAGTTAGTTAAGTACGTACTTACGTGATTAAATTATAATACCTATTTTATAATATACATAATAGTAAGTAGGTGGGACTTGTTGGTTTAGTACGTGTAGGAATCATACAAAAAATGTTGGTATATATATGTACTATGTGTATATTACTATATGCATACTATGTCACTATTGCAAAACTAATACATACTACAAGAAATGTTGTCTTTTTCGACGCCAAGAATTACCAGAAATAATCCTAAAAATTGCCGAAAATAATCTTTCTTAATGATTTTTACTGCACCGAATGTTCGTTGCAATTGTTTACTCACTTATAAGTTAAACCAACGAACTACAAAAATCGTCCCAAATAGTTACTTTTTTCGACGATTTTGTTTCGCCACAAAATCTAAATAAAATGCCGCAAATATCCATTCAGTTTGCCTATTAAATCGCCACAAAATCCAAATAAAATTGCCGCAAAAAGCTTTATTTCTTGTAGTAACATACTAGATAAAGAGATTCATATTTGGAGAGATAAGTGGATTCCAAAACCCACTACTTTCATAACCCAAAGTGCAGTAAAGGTCTTAGATGAAAATACAAAACTGCAAGAACTTATTAATTCTGATACTAAGCACTAGAAAACATCTATTATTGAAGGACTTTCTCAAGTGATGAAGCTGAAATTATTACAAAGATACCAATAAATTGCTCCAATAGTCCATATAAGTTAATTGGAAAGGATATTCTAATTGTCAGTTGACAATGAGGAGTGCATATCATTTGCATAAAGAATTGCAAGAATAGTCTAAGGGACAGACCTCATGTAGTGGTAATTGAAGGCAAGTTTGGTCAGATATTTGGAAGTTGGAAATTTCCTTAGCTGATAAAATTTTCTTGTGGAGAACATGTCTAGAAACACTTTCCACAAATTTGAATTTGTTTAAAAAGAAGGTTGTGGATTGTCCAAACTGTCCAATTTGTTTAGAGGTAGAAGAACCAGTGGTTCATGCATTATGGAAATGTACTGCAGGACAAGATATTTGGGGCCAATGTTCCAAAAAAATCCAAAAAAGTTATTTATGTAAGAAAGACTTTTATGGAACTAATAGAAGCGATGTGTACTATATTTGAGAAGGAAGAGCTGGAGGAGATGGTAGTGGTTGCAAGAAGAGTTTGGCAGAAAATGAATGGATTTGTTTTCCAATTACAGTTCAATCATCCAAATGCAGTGGTGAAGCAATCAAAAGAAATTTTGTAGGAGTTGTAGGTTATACATTCACAAAGATCTAGCAAGTCAGGCACTTCTAGTTACATGGCACAAAAATAGGATCCTTCTCCGCAAAACAATTTAAAGATAAATTGAGATGCTCTTGTTGATAGGAATCACTGCAAAATTGGTGTTGGTATCATAGCTCGAGATTGGGAAGGTAAAGTTATAGCCACAATGAAGATGAACTGACCCCCATTCCCTGATCCTCTACTTGCAGAAGAAATTGGTGCATTGCAAGCTACTTTAGATGGTCTGGGATTGGGCCTTAGATATATCATACTAGAGGGTGATTCTCTATAGATCATTCAAGCAATCACAAATGCTGAGGAGTCCTGGACCAATGTTGGTATGATTATTAGTGACATCAAAGATAAGCTTAGAAATTATGGCAAGTGGTTTGCTCATCATGTGAGAAGAGAGTTTAATAATGTAGCTCATGCTTTGGCTCAAAATGTCTTACATGTTCGTGAGGTAATTGTTGATATGAAGGATTGTCCTTCATGTATTCTTTCGTTGCTTTAAAAGACTTGATGAATGTAACACCCCGCCTAAAGAGCTCCTTAGGCCATGACCTTAATAACCTTAATCCTAGTTTATTAGGAGTTAGGCTATTTGAGAATAAGAACAATTTTTATATATTTAAGTTAGCAAGATGACCGTATACTTTGGGTTTAGAAGAATTATTAGAAGATTCTAGTGCAATATTGATTTTTGAGAAAAAAAATGAAATTTTTGGAGCTTGATTGGTTAGTATTATTATTTTTGAGAATTTTTAGTACTTTATTAATTTTGAGGATAAGAAGCTAAGAGGCCCATAAGGAAATGACACTTGGCATATTGGATGGTTGCCACATTAATGGGCTAAGCAATTTGAGTTAAATATTTGATGGATTTGGAGAAGGCCCAAAGAATGGTTTACGAAGGGCTCAAACTTTTTGGGTATAAAGGCTTAGGAGAGGCAATAAGATTTTAGGGCCCTAATGCACTGAGGATGTGATGAGCTAAGGTTAAGATGTTAAAAAACCTTAGGCCCAAATTGAAAGATATTAAGCTTTAAGCCTTTCTTGGAGGACATTGGAAAATAGGCCCAATAAAAAGGACATAAGGTCATTAGGCCTAACTTAGTAAGAGTGAAGGCCTTTGGCCCAACTTGGAAGACATAAGAATTTAGGCCTTACTTATTGGATACAATACTATGAGCCTAACTATTTAGACCCAAGATATTAGGCCCAACTTAGCATAAGGCGTTTTGGGCCAAACATAGTATAGGTTTGACTCATGACCCAATTATGTCAAGGTAAGCCTTTCAAGCCCCATCTTAGTGGATATTGAGGTCTCTTTTAATCCCTCAAAATCTGGAAACAAAGCTCCCATTCACTCAAACCCAAAAACCCTTGGACCATTAACCCACACTTATGACCCTTTTAAGCCCACAAGGACCAAAGCCTTGTTTTGTTCTATTTTACTCTTCAATTTGAAAGCCCAATGCACCATACCATAGGTTTCCTCAAACCTATATCATACCCTAAATACCCAAATTAGGTTTTGAAATTGGGTTAAGACAATTAATCAACTTGCCCATGATTAGTGATCTTTAAACTATGTTTTAGACCTTAATTTTCTTTCTTAATATTTTTAAATTTTTTGACCTGAAAATTTCTTGTTTCATTATTCAATTACATCATTCTTAGATTATATTAGGACTTGAGATAAACCTCCACACATGTCATTAGAAGAAATGACATATCAAACGCTAAACTACACTAATCGGCACGCATGTGTGCCCTTTGTGTGCCTGGACTGTTTTGCCCTTAAACTCAATCTTTTTGTACCTTTTTTTCAAGGGCACTATGGTTCCTTAACACCTCATATGATTCCTTTTAACTCAAACCAAGCCTTGGACAAAATTGGTTTAAAAAACCAAACCAAATAGCCAAAACCAATTGCACCTAGGAAGCTAGTTGGATAGAAACCGAATTGGTTGGGTTTCAACCACCCATTCGCCATGGTTAAGCCACCACTCCATGCCACCTCTAGCATCACCCAATCCCCAAGAGGTCCTCATGGTCATCATGAGCATTTGACTAGGTTTTTCCACCCAAAGAAGGCACCAAAACCGAATGACTTTTGTGCACAACTCCATTTCAGCAATCACCTTCCATTTCATCATCTTCTTTGAGCTGCACTTCCATGATCACTTGGCAGCCAACCCTCCACCTTTTACCACCTGAAAAAGCCTTCAAGTGACCTTGCACTTGCACAAATTAGCCATGATGATGATTCAAGAAGATGAGTGAAGACAATGAACAAATCTGCCCAAAGAAAACCACTTTGAACCCGTCAGCCTCATGATTGGTTTTTATTGGTTTTTCTTCTATTTCTTCTGCACCATGATTTGACCAGCACCCTTAGGTTCAATGTAGCACCTGTAGTGATGAAATTATGATAATTTAGGATACTATTTCATTCTGCACAAGTGACACAAGGTGATGGAATGCAATCTGAAAATTCAGCCCCTTACACCACCACCCATCTCCTCCAATCACTATGGACTTAAGTCAACGTCCTCACCCCCTTGGCCACTTGTAAAAGGCCCATTCACCCCCTAATTTCATCCACACCTCATCTCTAGCTCCCCCTTGAGCATAGAGAGTCATCTTCCCCCTTAGTTTTGAGAAAAATCGAAAAGGTGAGTGAGTTTGAGTGTTCTTGGAAGTTCTTGTGAGTTCTAGTACTAGGAGCTTGAGTGGGCTACAAAATTTATAAGTATTATTGCCCTAGATCTTATTTTACATGTCAAGTTATGATTCTAAGTGTTAGAGTGATTTTTGGATGAATTTAGAAAATGTTACCATGCTTGATTCAAAACCGGGTTCATTAAGGATGTTTTAAGTGGAGATTTTAGTTATGACATGTCTTATCATACTTTGATATGATCTATTAATGTCTTAGAATGATCATGGAAGGTTTATTTTTTATTAGAATCATGCCATGATAGGTTTTGATTCTATCTTGTTTTGATCATCAAAATATGCATGGGTTTTAAGTAAGTTTGTGATTAAGGCATGAAGTTTGATTTATTCTACCTAGGCTTGATGATTAAGCATTTAGAAACCTTCTGATTGGGATAAAAACGAAAATACATATTTTGGATGAATTTTGAAAGCATACCTTTGTGATTTACACTTGGAACACTAAGCTTGATTAATGAAGAATTAATAAAAATTAAGATTCTTTAGCCTTGATTAAGTGTTGGGATGAACTTGATCATCAAAGAGTTAGCCTTTATCATATCATTAATGACTATAGTAATTGTTTGTGACTAAAGATAATTTCATATGCATACATTCACAGGGATCAATAGTTGAAAACACACCAAGACATTAACTAGAGTGCATGCCATGGGTTGTGAGTGTTGAGCTAGTTCCACTTTGAATTTTACAATTCTAAGAGTATAGATGGTTTTAGAATGTAAAAAATATAAGGTCCATGAAGTTTAGTTGAATTTGAGATTTGTTTGCAAATAGTGAAAACTTAGAACCTTAGTGACAATTTTTGAACGTTTAGGGGTATTTTTGTAAATACTCATTTTTAAAGTCTTTAATTATGAACCTCTTCCATAATAATATAAATCCTAACTTAGTATGAAATTGATTTTAGACGCTACGAATCTTCAAACTCAAGAAGTTTGTAAGTTGGCCTCTAACTTACACCTTGATAAGTTATTTTTGATTTATTGATAAATGTTTCATTAATGTTATAATTGTCATTTTGAGCATAAAAGATCATGTTATATGATACATTGAGTGCATATTTACATGACATGTGACATTTTGCACCATTTTTGCATATTGCATCTATAAATATCATTTTCACATGAAAGCTTGCTACATATACACATGTCATGAAATACATTTTTCAACATAGCATGAAAAATAATTTTTTTCACGACCCCAAAGGCTAAGATGGGAAATTATCTTAGTGTAATTCCTCTATTCACTCTGGAGTGTTTAAGAATGGAGTGGTAACCCCTAGTTTGACGAAGAATAGTCAACGGGTTTCGAATGGATTCTTTTTAAAAAACGTCGGAGCGAAATCAAATGTTATGACACCTAAAACTGGTGGGTATACATGTTATGATGTTATTTTATATTACCAATGCATTAAGAATGAGTCTGCAGACAACGTAGTTTCAACGTGAGTTGTACTACGATCACTGGCAAGTACTCATGGTACATATGGAGAACTGTGACGATACCACACGTTATGATGTTACGATTAAATATGAATTGCTAATAATGATGAAATTATGTTTTCAATGGTGGAAGTGAAAACTTTTCTCTGAAAGAAAACATGCGTCTCCATTTTTCTGAAAATGTTAAGTAATTTGGATGGGAGACACACATACTGATTTTCTGCATTTCATGCATTTCATATTTATCATTTTTCATGCTTACTTTTTATTTGTACACGTTGGTTGTTTAACTTATTGAGATTTCAAGTAAATCTCACCCCTTGTGGACCCATTATCATTCAACTCGGAATGATAGAAGTTGTGTCAGAATTCAAGAAGAATGGGTTAGATGGAGAGCTGGATCCGACTAATTGAGGAGGAGCCAGACCTCGAGAAAAAATTGGATCTCATCCTTATGTTTATATCACTAGGCCTTTATGTTCTAGAACGCATAAAGCTGTTGATTTAACTTTGGAGACTTTTATGTTTAGCTTATTGTCTTGAATCTATGATGGTCATTAATGTATTAAGATGTTTTTAGTTATTCTGACGTAAGTTATATTTTCACCTTTAATCCGTTGCAAATATTGCATTATGCTAGTTGGACTTATAAGATGCATTGTATACTAACTATCATGTACGGGGGCATGTGACCTTGTGTTATATGTCCTGACGCTCTAAGTCTCTGTTTCATTCCAAGCGGAAATTGAGAGCGTCACAATGAATAAAACAATTTTCATTTGAAATACACACTCACACACACACTAATAAGTAACTTATGTAGATATATAATATATGGTTATTAGGCATTATAAATATTGACTAGTTACATGTTGTAATTGATAGGTTATATAAATGCTAAAAATTATTCTATTGTTCGTAGTTATGCATTATTAATTTTTTTTATTATCTATATGCAACTTTTATTATTTTTATTTAACTTGAAATCTAGAAAGGTGTAAAGAATTTTTTTAATTTCCCAATTTTTATTCATTCATAAAATTTTTATAATCATATTATTTAATATAGGGCCTATATATTAGATGTAAAGATTTCATTAAATTTAATAATTATTTGTAATCATTCAGTTTCATTAAAATAAATAAATAATTTATAAACAAATAAAAAAAATTGAGAAACAAGTTAACTTGGCTCGAGTTGATAAAAAAACATGAATAAAGATGGAAAAAATAACTCAAACATGTGTGTGTTGATCAACTTGAGCTTACATGAAGTAAAAATCTGGTTGTTAGTGGATTTGCGCACCAATTCTGAGGTGAAAATGTAGACTTTAATGAAACGGTCTTTTTTTTAATTAACATCTGACAAAATAGTCCACATCAATATTGATGCACAGATTGGTTCTCAAATTCGCTTATACGTAAAAGAGCTCAAAAATTAATTGCAGTGGTAGGAGGATTTTCTTCCAGGTGGGGGGCCTTCCTAAGCATCTCTTAATTGATTGACGTGTGACTATTTATTCCTCGCCATCGATAGGATATTTGGGTCTATAGATAGTCTTTTTGCACATAAAATAGAACAAGTACTACTAAACCCAACTTAATTACACAAGACCTAAACACATGAGCAGCCAATTGCCCACATGAGCACAATCAATGTTCACACTTTAGCATGCTTCATGAAATATTTTTAATTTCTCATCTCATGACACTAGTTAAAAAGGGCCCATCCTTAGTGATTATGTCTTTAAATTGAGAAAACATAGAGAAGATTTACATGTACAATTCAAGTTGGAATTGTTGAACCCATGCATTTTATATTCAAAATCTACAATTCAAGTTGGTAGTGATATGTGGTGTGTGAGAAAAAGATCCATGACGACATTTATAGTATAGATTAATTTAGGAAGGAAGCATCTTAGCCTGTAGATCAATATTGATACATGCTATCGGTCGACAACATGGAAGATGAAGTGTTTTAATTCGAGGAGGCTTCTCGCTTGTTTGCGAATTGAAATGATTTCAAACACTTATTAGAAAGTGAACCCATTTTACCCATAATCCCTCTCAAAGCTATGGGTATTTGTGAGGGGAACGAGCTGGTAAATGGAGCCTGGTTTAAGATGTCTCGTGTTCAAAAGTGTAATACTCCAAGGAAAGGAAATGTGTGAGCCACATGATCTGGGCGGCCATATTCTAAAATAACTCGTTAATGATCAATTGAAGCCTTATTAGAATCATTATAAAGAGCTAAAATTTCTCTCTCTTGAATAATATGGGATCTCATAAATCACCTACACTTATCAGTTAATAAGATATCATCAAAATATACCTCCCTAGAAAAACCAAATGAGTCATCCAACGTTCCAACTCAGACACTAATCGAGAACTTCTTATACTTTGAACAATTGACACATTAAGTATAACATATAAAATTGGGGTAACTAGTGATATTGGATTCAAGGCAAAAATGCCCATTATTGATAAGGCAATGCCAAATTACCCAATTCATTCACAATAACGATTCAAATGATCATTCACAATTACCCTTTTATGGGAGAACCTTCTGTAAATCGAAATCAACGGGTTTTAAAAGAAGGAATTATCCACTAGATTGATATAGAGCATCTTTTTCCGAAGTTGTCCTTGCAACAATTGAATTTCAAATTAAGTTTGTCAAATAAATTAAAGACAATCTATTATAAGAAAAAAAGCAAAGTAATGAATTAAGAGTGATTACTGCTTCCAGAGTGATCAACAACCTACTCCTCATAGCACTCTACAAAGTTTACCACCTCATGCACCTGAATTGGCTTATCTTTGATTCAATTTTGAGTACAAATCAAAGCCTCCACAGTATTAGGAGATAATGAACTTCGAAATGAATCCAATATGCATTCCCTAATGCTAAATGTGGACTTTGAGGCTACTGTACAAATATGGATGACTAAAATAATGCGGACTATCTCTCCAAGGACGTGATACTTGACAACATTTACCTTTCACCTAGCTAAGATATCAAATTAACCCGTCAACAAATATCTTTCCAAGTCCGGTTAGCCGTGTAAATAATTCTTTCAAAGCTTGTGGATATAGCCAAATCTCATACTCCACATAAGCTTTTTCGGCTTATCGGCTTTGGGAGGAGGTGATGTGGTGGATGATGGAACCTCTATATTAACCCCTTTGAATGCGACAAACTCATCATACAATCTATTGAGGGTGTTTTTAACCCTTAGCACAAATTGATCTGCCCATCCCTTCCCGCTAGTACTTTCAAAGCCATATACAATTCCATCAATTTTTTTTATCATGGGTCAAGGACAATAGCCATATATAGCAAAATGTTGATCTTGCTCAAATCTCCCCAATGTTTTCCATACTTGAGCCTCATGCTCAATGCCATAATCCGTAAAGTATGAACAATATTTTCACACATTTTATCTAATTGCTCTTTCACCTGATAAACTTTTTGTCAGTATTAATTGGATGTTACATATAAAGACCCAGAAATGGTGCATGTCATCTCATAAAAAATCCTAAAAAATTCTATAAAATCATTGTGCTGCCCCGATCTCCCTTCTTCTTCATCAAAGTGGTGGACGTATTGCATATCCTCCTTACCCATTGCATAATATGTATTTTTATACTGCTCAGTCATCTCTGATATAGAGAAGGTTGAGTTTCATCTTATAGGTATAGGGGAGGTAGCACTAGTGCTAGTATTCAGACTTGATGCATAATCACCACTATCCATAGATTTGACAAACAATAAAACATCTGGCATGATGCAAGACTCACACAAAAATCAAAATCATACAAAAATCATTAAAACTGTTTTGAAACCCCAAAGTGAAATCCCTAAACAGTATCGAGTTTCAATTTTGAAACCTTAAAATAAATTAGGTTAAGGGTTTCATAATGAACCTCTAACCTAATTTAGGGTTTCAATCCAAAACTCTAACATAAATTAGGGTTTCGGATTGAAACTCTAAACTAATTGAGGGTTGAATCCCTAACCCAATTAGTTGGGAGTGAGTTAGGGGTTTAGATTGAACCCCTAAACTGTTTAGGGTCTTGGGTTTAACACCTAAAAATCATCTATGGGTTCAATCCAAACCCCTAAACTAATTTAGAGTTTCGGATTAAAATCCTAATTTTTTTCAAAATCAAACTTCAAACACAGAAATTCAAAAACCCAAAAATCAAACTTCACAACTTCCAAAACTCAACCACATCCTCCATTGAAACAGTCTCATCTTCCATTGTAAAAAAAAAAACAAGCGGGTTTCAGAATTTCAAAATACTCAAAGAGTTCAAAAGTTCAAGATACTACAACTATAAGATAAATGGTGAGAAAACGGGTTTTGAAGAAGGTGTGTTACGGCGATGGCGAGTGAGAAATTTTAGAGAGAGGCTGAGAAATGGTCTGAGTTGATGCTGGAATCTTCTTCAATTGGGCGGACGGCCCCTGCTCAGCAGACCTATAAAATTTTAAAATAGTTGTAAAAATCATAAGGTGATCATTCTTCTTCTTAAGATCTTTGCTAATCCTTTTGGATCACAGAAATGTGTTATGAATCACATTAAAATGGGCTGGGCTTGGTCTGTAACTTAGTTGTTACCTTTTACTTTAATTGGGTTGTTTAAGTTGTTTAGTGGCCAATGGGCCCATTTAATGTTAGTTAGAATTCGGCCCATGGCCCTAGTTAGCTGCTGTCGAATTTCCAGTATATGTGGAGGAAATGGGATCCTTGTTTGTAATCTAGAAGAATATTGCTTTGTGCTTTCTATTTTCATGTAGGTTGAGTATTCCTCGAAAATACTCAGTTTATCTTAATACCATTTTACATACATTTCACTACCATCCATTCCATTGTTCACTTCTAGAGAAATTTCCTACTGAGTTCATTACAATTGGTATCTAGAGCCACCGATTCTTCAATGGATGGGGTAAACTTCAACAAACAACAAGCAAATTTGCAACAGTTGATGGAAAAAATTCTTAATAAAATGTTGCACATTACAGAATTAATGGACCGATGGCATGAAGATCACAAGGTTCTCCAACACCAAATACAGGAATCCTTCTTGGTATGGGAAGACCAAGCTGCGGAGGATGGAGAAGAAGATGCAGTAAAAGGGGAGGAGATAGTGACAGTGCCCACAGAAGTTACTTCCACAGAAATCACTCCATCTATTCTTATTAATCCAAATCCAAAATTAATTTCTAAACTCAGTTTCCCTCACCGATTTTCTTTTCCTTCATTTCATTGCACAAATGACTTCTTCCTCCCTTCCTTACAGGTCGTCTCTCACATTGTCTATCCACAACTCCAGAACCTTCTTGAGCGGTGTGAAAATGCAGTGATCCATGGTCATACGAGTCCTGCAATCAACTTGTTCAAAAAAATGCATCGGCGAGATTTATATTTGGGGATGGGTAAGAAACCCTTTGTTCACTATCGGTTTGATATATTGCCACTTAAAGTAGTTTTTGAACCCTTTGATAGAGGGAGAGATTACCTAGTTGATTTATTTACGGGTGTTGGAGAGGAGATTGAAAATGTTGCAATGCAGGCAACTAATTTTGAGGACACTGCCCCTTACGAACAACATGCTTGCCGTGTAGGCAATTCTAGAAGGGATGAAAAGTGTACCCCAGCATTTGGTTTGATGAAGAGTGATAAAAAGGCCCGCATGACGGAGAGTGTTGAAAATTTTAAGAGTAAGAAATTTTTTGCACCTTATCTGTTTGATATATTGCCACTTGAGGGTGTTTTTGGGTGTTATGGGATGAAGTTGCTACAACTTTGAAAATTGATAGAGGAACAAATATTGTGGCCCTTTGACAGAGGAAAGGAAGAAGAAATGGGGGCGAAGGCATTTTTTATGCTTCACTATGCTATGATGGGTTATGTAGCTGGAATGAGATTTGGTCTGTTGGCTTTAATGCTGTTTGACACAAACGGGTCTATTCTTGTTTTTTGGATAGCAGTCGAATATGTAGATGACATCTACAAGTTTTACAAACTCACAGAAGATGACAGTCGAGTGCACGATTACATGGATCCACAGCCTGAAATCAATGTCAAGATGTGGGCTATTCTCATTGACTGGCTGATTGAGGTTCATAGAAGAATTGACCTCATGCCTGAAATCCTCTACCTCACTAGAAATTTAATCGATGGATACCTATCCATGAAGGTGGTATCGAGGTTAGTTGGCATAAGTTCCATTCTCTTAGACTGCAAGTACGAAGAAAGTTACTGTCTACAGCCTTATAACTTGGTTTGCATATCAGACAATGCTTATACAAGTAATCAGATACTTGTCATGGAGAAATCAATTTTGGAGAAATTGGAGTGGCATTTGATAGTTCCTACTCCGTACATTTTTTTGGTTCATTATATTAAAGCTTCTATTGCCCCTGATCAGGAGATGGAGAATATGGTCTTTTTTCTAGCTAAATTGGGTCTCGTGCATTATCTAACAACCAATTTGTATTGCCCATCGATGATTATAGCAAGCTTGGATGAATTCTCTATAGAAATCTTCTTGGTACCTGTAGCCCTTCGGCCCATCACGATGGTTCAAAGCCTCCATACAATCTCAACACTCGACTTGAGCTCGCACCATACAATGGGTCATGTCATCATGCTTGGAGCAGATCCTTTGAGTAAAAGTGCATCCATTGAAGCATTGTGTGCTTATCCTGGCACTTTGCAAGTTGGAGGTGGGATCAATTCTAAAAATCCTTTGAGTTACATAGAGGAAGGAGCTTGCCCTGTCATTGTCACATGATATGTGTTTAGAAATGGACAAAGGGATCTTGAAGGGCTTAAAGACCTTGCTCATGTTGTGGAAGGCAGAGGCTTGCCTTGAACCTTAGCTGCAGAGAGAAGGAAGGCAAGTATGCAATTGTGACTGATAGATGGCAGAAGTTTAATGATGTATATCTTGCTGGCAAAATACTGGAGTTTCTAGCCAACTATGCAGACGAATTTTTGCTCCCTGATGTTGGATTTTGACAAATTTGAACAGCAGCAAAAGCGGAAATGCTAAACTGGAACCTTAAGGACAAAGTTCTTTAAAGGAGAATTTGTTATGAATCACATTAAAGTGAGCTGGGCTTGGCATCCAACTTAGTTGTTACCTTTTACTTTAATTGGGTTGTTTAAGTTGTTTAGTGGCACATGGGCCCATTTAATGTTAGTTAGAATCGGCCCAGTTAGCTGCTGCCGAATTTTCAGTATATGTAGAGGAAACGGGATCCTTGTTTGTAATCTAGAAGAATATTACTTTGTGCTTTCTGTTTTCATGGACGTTGAGTATTCCTCGAAAATACTCAGTTTATCTTAATACCATTTTACATACATTTCACTACCATCCATTTCAGTGTTCACTTCTAGAGAAATTTCCTACTGAGTTCATTACAAAATGTACCTAATCAATCTTAGGTGTGTAGTGACTTGATTCTCGGAGGACGCTCTCAGATCCATGTACTTTTCGGAGTTTGTGGACTCGATTGGGCTCGATGATCAACTCAATTTTCTAGGACGATCGATGGATGTGGCTACTGGAGACTCAAAATGAATTCCATGGATTATTCCCAAATTAATTTGAGAAATATTACCTTTGTTGAGAAATTACTCATTTAAACTGTTGCAACTACGTAACTCTGTACATAAAGGTAAAATACACATCTAAAGTTCCCACTTCCTTTTTGAAGGGAGAAACAAGAAAGGTTGGCTGGTTCATGTGCTGAGAATTTAGAATCCTTCAACTACCTTTCCATCTTCTTCGTTGCAAGAATGAATGCTAGTCAGTGTGCAAACCTGTTGCTGTTGCGTTAAGCAGCTTTCATTGTGTGACTGTGACTGTGACCTGAGATCTCTCTCTCTCTCTCTCTCCAATTAATTACATTAATTCGACCACAGACCCATTGCCGTCTCACAAATGTGTGCTTTCTAGTGCCACTATGGCACTTGGCACCGGTCTTTGTTTTTCCTTAAAAAAATAAATGTGAGTTTGTAAATACCGTGTAATCATTTTAAAAAAAATAAATAAATATAGGATTCATATGAAAAAATAATAATTTTTTAATAATAGATCCATTTTTTTTCAAAGCGATTACACAATACTTACACATTCCACGACTGTATGTAACATTACTCATATTAATTGAAGAGAAAAAAGAAAACATTCCAAACTCCACACTGTAGTAATGGACAAAGAAATAGCATATATAATATGTCTTCTTTTAATACAAATAACTTGCATACTAACATAAGGGCAACTTCTTACAAGGATAAAAGTTGTCTATAGGAAGCTAAAAAGGATGAAAACTCAAAAAACAAAAAAAAAGGACAAAAGATAATGCTAGATGCTATTACACTCTTCACACCATATAATACAGATACATATATATATATATATATATTAGCATTTTCTGCAACACACTGATTTATATTATTATAAGCCAGATCAGACGCTAGATATCATGCACTGCAACATACAGATGATGATCAAGGTATGCCTGAAATGATGGGATAGTAAGGAATATAAAGGCTAGCTGGTGCTAAGCCCCACTCTGGTGGCAGATTCAAATTGATATTCTTTGAAGAACCAAGCTTGTTCATGGCCCTGCATTTCTCATATGTGAAGGGGCAAGATGTGGAAAAGCTGAGAGGAGTGGAGATGGTGTAGGAGTTAAGCTCCTTGGTCTTGATGATTTTGGATACCACATTTTTCCCTGCGGCATAGAGCTGGGTTGGAGCTGCGAAAAGCTTGGCCTGGCAATTCAGTGGAGGAGATGATTTTGAAGTGTCTGAAGGAAGTTCCACTTCAAAAGAGCCATCATCTTCTGTGGTTGCCATTGCCAACTTTTTCACTCTATCACACTTCACAAGAATTTTAATGCCTGTAACAACACACAAATAGTGTAAGAAGTTATGTACTTCAGAGTACTAGAGCTTTGCATGCAATCTAATATACCACAGCAAGTCATAGTTTTTTGATACATGCAGCATTGCTAAATGCTAAAGATGCTAAAGCCATGGCAGCAAAAGTTCTTTTCCCTTTAGGGTCTTTTTATGCATGCAAATCATGATGCAGAGACAAACCCGAGAAGGCATCCTTGTGCTTGCAGTCAAGGCAAGAGACCTTGCCCTTCACAACTTGGGAAGTTGAGAGCTCGATTCTTGCCAAGGTCAATACAAAGACAAGTGCTGTGATGAACTTGGGAAGCACCATTGAAGCAAGCACTGCAGAGATATTGAAAGTGAACTTGGAAGATATAGAGAAAAGAAGGCAATCTTAGGGCTTATAAATATAGGATTACGAGCAAGAGAGTATAAATGAAGGGGGTCCCAAGGCAGAGTATGGTAGTTGGTTTCTTAAGGACTGCATTCACTTCAGTTGCGCAAGTTTTGTGAATGTATGATAGCTGGCCTGCATGGGAAGTCCCCTTCAACATCTGATATTGCCATAAATAAACGGACCATAAACTAGAATTATCAAAAACGACACGAACTTCAACCTTTTTTGTTTTATTTTTGTTCTGCTAATTTCGATCATTATTGTTGAGTTAATGCATAGCCCTACCTACCATGTCCTTCCCTGTACAAAATTCAATACTGCTACAGAATTCAATTTCAAAATATAATAAAGATACTAAAACCACTTTTTTCTGTTTATATATGCTGTCACATGCATTTTCAAAAGGGTTGGATGCAAAATCAGCAGTTAAGTTTTACTTGTTAGTAAGATGTTTCCTGAGTTTTTAAACGGGTTTTAGACAGAAAACCTAGGAAGTAAAATGCGAAAATTGAATAATCAGGAAGAGAAATGCTTTAGTCACAAAAGAATTTTATCAAAATAAACTCACAAACTGATATAGTTTGATCTGATACATCAAATTATAAAATTATTTTTATTGTAAAGTAAATCGAATGTATCACATATACAATGCCAATTTGCTATTTTTTTTTTTTTTGAAATTTTGTTACGGCAAAAACACTTCTCAACCAGTAAAAGCTTCCCATTTTTTAGTTTTCTCAAATAATAGTATCTTAATTTTAAGTTGTTATCAAATAGATCATGCTTCCCCGATATATATATATATATCCTTGTTGCATACACATCTTTGTAATCATGTCAATATCCCCTTTTTAAAAAAGAGAAAATCTATTTATAAACCTTATCTTTTATACACTCAACACATCGTTGATATGGAAGTCTTCTACATCAGTCATGTTAAAAAATGATTGATGTTTTAGCCCGAGTGTATGAAACCTAGATAAGTCGCAACACACGATTTATATGTAGCAAAACTCTTTAAAAAATAACAAAATAAGTTAAGAGGAAAAAGGCAAATCCTCCCTCCACCACCTTTTGCTCTAGCCCGAGTGAGATTTTTAATTTCTAGTTAAGACCTAGATTGAGAAACAGACAAAAATATGTAGATCCTCCAATAATTAAGTATTAATAAATGTTGAGAGATATTTTAGCCACAAAATGATTTCACAAAAGTCAACTAACATTCTGGCATGACTTGATATAGTATGTAAGAACGTAATTTTTTTTTTTGTTATAAAGTAAAATGGATTCATCACATTAGGCCACAACAGTTTGAGACTTGCAGGTATAAAGATATATAAATTTATAAGTAATGTTATACTCCACACTCTCATCCTATTTTGATCATACTAAGTGGTATGTGGCATATTCATCACCATTAGATGATAAATAAGCATGCAATAAATGATCATTTAATGGTGATAAATCTGTCACATCATACTTAGTGGAATGAAAGTGGGATAGTAGTATGGTGTATAGAATTTTCCTAATTCAAATAGAAATTAGTTGTAAGAGATCTTGATCCAATCGCTCCTTCCACGTACGGAGTGGAAAACATATGGGGCTTTGAGAGGGAGAACCAATATCCCTCCACTTTCTTTCATTTTTTCCTTTGGCTTTTAATTTTCATGTATTTTTTTTCTTTTCATCTTTTCATGGGAGATATTAAAGTAAAAAATTGTATAAATGACAATAAAAAAAAAAAAAAAATGTACACACTCTGATGTGGCTTTCTGTCCACATGCATGGTAGTAGCTTCATTAGATATATGTTTAATTAATAAATTCTCAAACCTAAGGGACTATTTGATAAAAATCTCAGGATCTTTTGATATATAATTGATGTTAGGACAAGGCACATAAATTAATTATAAATTATGTATATATAATTTTGGGGGCTAAATACTAATTTTTATATAATCTACTTTATAAAAACACCTTATGAAACTTAATTTTTATCATATTTTAAAAATTTTGGGGGGCGAAAACTCCCCAAGCCTTAAGATAGTTGCGCTCCTGTTCACACATGCAGCCTGATTGTAAACCCATGATTTAAGCATATGATCATGTATTTGCAATCCAAAAAATTGTATTTGAAAAGAGAAAAGATATTTACAACCGTGAATTATGCAACCGCTGCATAATCGTTTTAAAAAAATGAATAAAACATGAGACCTACATAAAAAAATTAATTTTTAAATAGTGAATTCTACTCTTCTTCAAAACAATTATGCAACATGTACGTACTTTACAATTTTATATAAAATTATTCATTTGAAAATATGTAGCCCTATTGCGACATCATCCTACTTCAAAAAATTGAATTCTAATATTATTATTATTATTATTATTATTATTATTATGTGGAGAGGACGTAAGATGGCGTGTATGGAATTATTGAATGCGGTTTTCCCGGTCCTAATGTTCCTTACTTTCGAAACCAATGGATTGAAAATGCCTTTAAATGTGTCAGCCCACAAACATTCAATGACTATTGTTGAAATAATTTCTTTTTTCTTGTCTAAGTACCTTTCAATCATTTAATAACACACTTAAGCTAATTATATATTTTAATAACTAATCTAAACAAAAATAATATACGTACAACCTTTTTTTATAACCTTATTTTAAATGAGAGACATTTTTATAAAATAACTTTTAAAAATAATATTATTTTATATAAGAGAAAAGATATTTACAACTGTGAATTGTGCAACCGCCGCGTAATCGTTTTGAAAAAAGAGAATAAAACATGATATCCACATGAAAAAAATTATTTTTTTAATAGTGGACCCCACTCTTTTTCAAAGCGATTACACGGTAGTTACACACTTCACGATTGTATATAGAATTACTCTTTATATAAATACCTTCAATTTAAAATATGATTAAGAATCACAAGTGTATCATTACTCGTGTGCATAATAACTTAAACAATATTTTATCATTCCTACGGATCAAACAACCTTTTTTTTTTTTTAGAAAATGAGGATAGCACATCCATAAACTTTATTACCGCTCACTTATGGCCGAGGAACACTTTCAAAACAAACAAACCAATCCTCCTAAACAAAGAAATAAATCTATCTAACTCAATTAAAAACTATACACTTTAAAAATTACGGTTAATATGAGCCGTACCCATTTTGTTCAATCTATACAAACTTCTAATCCATTGAGAAAGTTGAAAACAATCCTTGAAGAAATTATTATCGCCCATCGCATCACGTCTAGCCAATGAGTCCGCCACTTGATTCTCATCGTACCATGTCTAACATATTATATATAGATTTGCTATTTTTTTCTAAAAAAAAAATAGAAATTTTTATGATCAAGTAACGGTTTGAGGAGTAAATTGTACCTAATATAATGACATTCACAGCTAGCATTGAAGAATGGTAGGTAAAATCGTGGATGATAAATAGTACAATAATATTAAAATACAATTTAATTTAATAAAGAAAAGGATATGAGCAAGTGCAGAGTCAACAAGATGAGATGGGAAGGGAGCCAACTCTGATTATATTGAAGTGTGTTTGGTGGAGAATTCAATTCGTTTCCAAGGACGAGTAGCTGTGTCCTAAATTTGGAGAGAGATAGACATATTGGACAATTTCTTGTCACTTATAACCTAGGTAGGGGGAGTAGATCATCCTCGATCCAACGATCCTCCCTCTCCGTCGACCGATGATCGTACGTACGTCCTCATTTTCTTTACCCTTTTCTTAACGTATCTCATGCATTCGATCGTGACGTGTTAATTTCTTGTTTATATCAATATCAATATATTTATCACATTTTCTTTTGTTCACCCACCTTTCTCTAGGATTTTATCATTCCTAACATATGGGAGACAAGTAGGGATGTAATCGATCTGATTTGGTTTAATTTTTGACAAAATTTATGACTGAATTGATATGCACCGATTTTATATTTTCGAAAACTGATTACGCATCAGTTATCCTCCTAAACTAGTACCTCTGATTTTACTAGTTCTGGTCTGGTTCGGTCCAATTTTTCAATTTTAATAATATTAATATATATATTAGTATTAGTTATTAGTGATTAGAATAACTTATATATTAGTATTTGTTATAGTGATTTTAATTTATTATAACTATATCATTGATAGTTATAGTATTTGTATTAGTATATTAGTATTACTATATCATTATTTTATATATAATTATTTAGTATAGTGATTTATATAGTAATTTATATATAGACTTAAAGTATATTACTAATAGTAATATAGTATTGAACTATTAGTATTAGGCCATAAAATGTTATTAATATATATATTTTATGTTTAAAGCATATGATCAAATAAATTTTTATATTTAAGATTAAAATTTTATGTTATAAATTATAATAACATTATCTTACATAAAATATAACTTATATTATTATTATATATATATTATATAAAAATTATATATAATATGAGAAAAATTATATATAATATTAAAAAAATTAATTTAAAATATATAATATAGCGAATCAGTCTGGTCCGGTCCAATCTTAAAAAGCATAGAATCAGAACTGGACCAGTCCAAAACCGGACCGATTCGGGCCAGTCCAGTCTAGTTTTTCGATTTCCTAGTTAATTTTTACACCCCTAGGGAGGAGGGTTCACCATCTTGTTCCCTTTGATCCCATCATCCATTTGTAGCTGGAGGTTTGTTTGTGTAAAATTATGTGTTCAAAGTTCGACCAGGTTATCACTAACTTGTCATCTTTTGTGTGTTATTATTGTGAAATCACTACTTGTCTCATTGTCCAATAAATTTAAAGGGAAGGGAAAAGATAAGGTGTAGACTCTTAAAGTCAGAGTTAGAACTTAGGACTTCTACTCTTTTATCATTTGAAGTGATCACCATTTATTTCAAAAATTTAAATTGATAAGAAAATGTAGATTTAATAATTTTATATTTATCTAAACACAAACTAACTTTTTGCCATCATGTTGTTGGCCTTGTGATAGCGACACATTGTTTCATGCAATGATCCTAGTGTAACAAATTATCGTTTTATCATCCCTCGAGTCATCAAAAATTTATTTTTGAGTAATGTAATATACAGTCGTGAAATGTACAAATAACGTATAGTCGTTTTGAAAAAGAGTGGGGTTCATTATTAAAAAATTAATTTATTTTGATGTAGGTCCTATATTTATTCACTTTTTTCAAAATGACTGCATGACATTTACACACTCATAATTACAAGTATAATTTCTCATCATTTTTAAGACCGCAAAATATAGGAATGAGCTGTCAATAGTCAAGCGGGCATGACCCGTACAAGCAAATCATGGGGATAACACACCTTTTGTCTGCAAACCACGTTTCCTCCGAGTCCAAATATATACGGAACCCTGACAAATCTTAATTAAATTTTACATCGTTACATATAGTACTATACAGGCACCACCAAATATCGTTAAAGCTGAGACATCGTTTTTGTGTAAAAAAAATTGAAAATGCTCACCAACCAAAAGGTTGGTAACAAATAAAAATGCATTCAAAGACGATTTCATTTCAAAGTTTCAAGATAAAATAAACTTATGTCCTGGCATTATCATTAGATAAAAAAAAAAAAAAAAAAAACTCAGTACTTCTTGTTTAGAGTTGTATTATGAGTTATAAAAAATGTTTAAATAGTCTAAATAAAACTCTTTAATAATAAAATTAGATTGTTCAGTGGTTACATATTACTAGGAGTATAATTGGTCCGATTCGAGGGAGTCACAGACAGAAAATTTTGGTCCATCAATTTTGCCATACCAGACCATTAGCTATCAGTCTGGTCGGTCCATTCAGCTCGATTTGATCTATAAACACTTTTTCCTCTTTTTTTTTTTTATAGAAAAATTAAATTAGTAAAATTAAAATTAAGTGATCTCTTTAACATTTTATATATGATTAATGAATATTAAATAATTTAATTGTATATATGGTCAATGGTGATCCATTGGATGATAACTATATAATTAACGTATACAACTACTATATAAAATAATATATTATATATATTAAAAAATTATATATAAATTCGGTCGGTCTCGGTCCGGTCCAGTCTAGTCCAAAAAAACCACACTTCGAGACCGACTAATAAGACTACCGATCCAGTCCTTTAGGACTGAACTCTTCGGTCTGATCAGTTTTTTCGATCCGGACCAATAGTCTTGCGGCCCTACATATTAAATAGTCTAAAAAGTACATTTACTGACAATCATCGTGTTGATGCTTTTCCTCATGCAAAACTTAGTTCCAATTTTAAAGAAGACTATAAAATGGCAAAAATACCCATACAAATAGTACTTCTATTTTTATCTTTCAAATCAAATTATGCTATATGAATGGTGTGTGGTGTAAATATTTTCAAATAACACTTCTATTTTTTGACAAGGATAGCCCCGAGTTTTAAGGCAAAAATGTAATATCTCTCTCTATTTAATAAAATAAAATTAATTTTAATAAGTTCAAAATATTTACATTTATTTTAAAAGCAGGCATCTAATTTGCTAACATAAAATTTTTCTTATCCAAGATAGAAAATACTTATCAAATTTCTTGTATCCAAGATCTTTTGTTTACAATTTACTTAAAGTATAAGAAGATAGATAATACTTAAAAAATTATTTGTATCCAATATTTTTAACTTATTAATTTTAATATTTTATCAAATATTGCATCAATATTTTTCCAAATTTTAATAGTCTCTTGATAAAACTTGAGAGAGAAGGAAGATGATAAAATAACTGTGAAAAAGATTAGATGACGCTTAAGAGAAATTTAAGGAAAACTAGAGACCATAGCTAAAGCAAACAATAGATATTTTGAAATTTGAATAACTGCCATTATTTTTGCCCTTTGAATAAATGATAATTAATTCTATTTGCTTGTCCCATACTCATTAAGTAGGAGGTTTTTGTTTCCTTTTGGATAGGAAAAGTAAGTTAAATAATTGAAAGCGGTTGTTGGGCTCATATTTGGACATTCAAAACTTGAAGGCTCCCTTTGAGTATAGAGTCGGTTTCATCTCATCTCATTTTATATCATTTTATTATTATAATTTTTTTAAATTTTCATACAAAATATGATAAATAATTCAACTTTTTCAAATTTCAAAATAATAATAAAATTAAAAATTAATATTTTAACAATATTTTATTCAACTTTCATTTAAAACTATCTCATCTCATCCCACTATCTAAACAGGGCCTAAATACAACAAGCCCAGACCAATAATAAATATGAGTACACGGATAGAGAGCATAAATCACACGTCGAGAAAGTCAAGGGTGAGTCTCCCATGATTTAAACCCAGTAGACATTAGGAGATTAACATGTGATACCTGAAAGTATTCTAAGAAGAGGGAGATTGGTATTGCGCGTGTGCCAAACGGAAATATAGAGGAGTAAACAATGAGTCTTCTCTCATTCTCTCCCTAAGGGTACGAGGTGGAGTTTAAGTTAGAAACTGGTGAGATCTATTGCTTGGGCTGATTTTCAAGTAATAGAAGATGGATGATATACTGGAGAGATGGAGTAAGTTGAGATTATCAGAGAGTGAGGCGAGTGTGCTGGATCTAGAAATAGAAGGGGTGACTGAAACAAAGGAGAAGGGTGATCGAAGTTTGGTGGGAAAGTTGTTTACAGACCATATAGTAAGCAAGGAAGTGATCTCCTCAACAATCACTAAGGTTTGGAAAATAAGTAAACAAGCAGTGTTATATGAGTGTGGAGCAAATATTTTTACAGTAACATTTGCTACACATGCTGACAAGCATAAGGTGTTAGCTGGGAAACCATGGTTGTTCGATAATGGTTTGTTTGCGTTAGAGTTATTTGATGGGCTTAACCAGCCAAATAAAATCAGATTTGACTGTGAAAAGTTTTGGGTGCAGTTTCACAACCTACCGTTAGCATATATGAATCGAGTGTGTGGGGTGCAGATCGGTAAGACAATTGGCAATGTTTTAGAAATGGATATCCTGGATGATGGGATAGGATGGGGTAAGTTCCTACGACTCAAGATTGAAATGAAGTTGCACCAAGCATTGCCCAGAGGTAGAATGATTGGTGTGAATGGTGATAAAGTTTGGATTCCCATTAAATATGAAAAACTGCCAAAAGTTTGTTTTATGTGTGGATATATAGCTCATGAAGTAGGAGGATGTACGTCAAAAAGTGAAAATTTGCTTTAGCATGCAGGAAAATCTTAGCAATTTGGCTCATGGCTTCGTGCGGAGTCCACTTATTCAAAGAGAAGTTATTACAATGGGAAGGTTAGCTATGAGAATGGCGAGAGGTGGAAGATGAGACCAGAGAAGGGGGGAAACCAGAAACTGTTTCGGGCTAAACAAATGATGGAAATCAAGGAGCTAATTCAAATTCAAATATGAGGAGGAGAGTGTTGAATTCGTAGCGTGTACTCAACAGAGGGGGAATGATATGATGGCAGTTATGAATGATAAGAGGATTGAAGTAGATGAGGATGAAGGGGTTGGAGATAAAGGTAGAGAATAGATGAGAGATACTGAGGAGAGGGAATCGGGAAGTGTCAACCAGAATCCAAATTTGGCTAATAAGGATGGTAGTTATGATGATGAGATGGGTTCGGGCATGGGCATGGGTTCAAGCCAACTTAACATTGCTCAGACAAAATCAACGGGAAGAAATGAAGGTATATGAGAGTCTGATTCATCCAGAAAACTATACTAAAATAAGTGCTGAGAACAAAGCTCTAGACAATGGGAGTAGGCTCCGTAGCAACAAAGGGAGGTGGAAGAAACGTGCAAGGGAGAAAGGTATGGCTACTCAGGAAAAATCTTTAACCATGTCTAAAAAAAGGGAACTAGTAAATGAAGAAGAATGTTATGAGAATGAGGAAGGAAGAAAGAGAGTAAAAGGCAATGGGGAAGGAATTTGTTCCTTTGCAAATGTTAACTTGGTGGCGATTGCTAAGCAGCGCCACCAAGAACAATGAAAACCTTAAGTTGGAACTGTTGGGGGCTGGGTAACTCCCGTGCAATTCATGACCTTTACTGTCTAGTGAAGGAGAAGAGACCAGATTTAGTTTTCTTGATGGAAACTAAGTTAGATTCATATAGATGGGAATACCTTAAGAGAAAATTGAAATTTGAGGGCTGTTTTGTGGTTAATCCATTGGGAAGAAATGGAGGGTTGGTTTTATTGTGGAAGTTAGAGATAGGGGTGTCAATTCAATCCTATTCTAGATTCCATGCTAATGCAAGTATTAAGGCAGATCAGGAGGCAGTGGAGTGGCAGTTTACTGGTTTTTTTGGGCACCCTGAGGTTAGTAAGAGGCAAGAATCATGGGATATTTTGGTGTCATTAAAACCCTCAAATAACATGCCTTGGTTTATTTGTGGGGACTTTAATGAAATCTTAACACAAGATGAGAAGAGAGGAGGAAATGAGAGAAGTGTAGCTCAGATGAACAAGTTTAGAAAGGTTTTAGAGAAGGGGGAGCTATATGATTTGGGATGGACAGATTCAAAGTTTACTTGGTGCAACATACACAAAGATTCAACTTTTGTATTAGAAAGATTGGATAGAGGATTAGCAAATAGTGGATGGTTGGACTGTTTTAACACAATTAAAATAGAAACTCTGGTTGCTAGAAGTTCTGACCATAGACCTTTGTGTTTTTCTTTCTGGCAGCAGATTGCAGGATTCAGAGGGCATAAGAATTCTTTCAAATATGAAGTGGCTTGGGGCAAGGAGGAAGAATGTAAGAAATTAGTTAGTGAGGTGTGGTTGAAGGAGGGTACAAGTGAAGATCCTGTAAGAGAAGCTCAGCAAAGACTCAAAATTCGTAGAATGGCTTTGGCCAAATGGAGTAAAGTTGCTAGATCAGCCTCAGAAAAAGAACTAAAAGATAAGTCTGAGTTGCTTAAAAGGTTGCAAGATGAAGAAAATCAACAGAATGAAGAGGAAATTGTGCAGTTACAGAAGGAAGTGGGTGAGTTACTGCATAAAGAGGATCTCAAATGGAGGCAAAGGGCAAAAAGGCATTGGTACCAAGAAGGAGATAGGAACACCAGACTCTTCCATGCATGTGCTACACAGAGAAGAAAACAGAATTTCATTAAAAAAGTCAAGGATTATGATGGAAGCATGAGATTTGGAGAGGCTGATATTGCACTAGCATTCTAGAATCATTTTCAGAAGGTTTATACATCCACTAATCCAATGGAAGCTGATATTAAGATATGTTTACAAGGCATAGACAAACGTGTGACAATGGAGATGAATGCTGATCTGGAGGCTCCTTTCACCTAGGAAGAAGTTTTTGATGCCCTACAACAAATGGGTCCTTGTAAATCTCCAGGGCCAAATGGGTTTGGAGCAGAATTCTACCAGCATCACTGGGAAGCTGTGGGTCCTAGAGTGTGTGAGGTAGTGTTTGAAGTTCTAAATGGGGGAGGTATGCCTGGTACTTTGAACCATACTAATATTGTTTTAATTCCAAAGATTGATGAGGCTTTATCTGTGAATGATTTTCGACCCATTTCTTTATGTAATGTCTTGTACAAGATCATAGCTAAGGTATTAGCAAATAGGCTTAAGCATGTATTACCCCATATAATATCTAGCTTCCAGAGCGCATTTGTACCAGGTAGATCAATTATTGAGAATGTGATGGTGGCATATGAAATGCTACACACTATGAAGATAAGGAAGAAATGAAGAGAAGGAAGCATCGCATTAAAGCTTGATATGTCGAAAACATATGACAAAATCGAGTGAAATCTTCTGAAGTTAATTATGAGGAGGCTGGGTTTTAATGAAAAATGGGTCCATCTGATAATGGACTGTGTGGAATCAGTTTCTTACTCAGTTTTGGTAAATGACAAGGAGGGTGAGATTTTTCTTCCAACAAGAGGATTGAGGCAAGGAGACCCCTTGTCTCCTTACCTTTCATTCTATGTGCAGAAAGCCTTAGTTCTCTACTGAGTACTGCTGAAGCTAAAGGGAAAATGAAGGGTGTAGCTGCTGCTAGAGGTGGGACCAGAATCACTCATATGCTTTTTGTAGATGATTGTGTGATTTTTAGTAGGGCAAGTAAAGAGGATTGGAGGACAATACTAGACATACTGAAGGTCTATGAAGATTCCTCTGGCCAAATGCTGAATAAACAGAAAACTTCAATCTTGTTTAGCTCTAACACAAGTACTCTCAATCAAAGGGATATTTTGCAAGAGGCTGGTGCAGTTATATGTGGGGATTATGGAAACTACCTTGGCCTCCCAACTATTGTTGGAAGATCAAAGTATGGCACTTTTAAGAGCATAAAAGACAGAATATGGAAGAGAATTCATAGCTAGAAAAACTCGTTTCTATCAAGTGCATGAAGATAGGTACTTATCAAGGCAGTGTTACAGTCTATTCCTACTTATACCATGAATGTGTTTCGATTACCAAGGAAGCTGAGCAGTGAATAGCAAGGTTCTAGTGGAGCAACAAAAAGGATGGTAAAGGTATTCATTGGAAGAATTGGGGTAAAATGGGTGAAAATAAAAAGGAAGGTGGAATGGGGTTCGGGGATGTTAATATTTTTAATAAGGCTATGCTTGCCAAACAAGGGTGGATGCTGCAACAAAATGTCAACTCCTTGGCATCAAAAATTTTTAAGGAAAAGTATTACAGGCAAAGCCAATTCATTGAGGCAAAGCTTGGTTCTAAGCCATCTTTCATGTGGAGGAGCTTATTGGAGGCACAAGATTTGATCAAAGCTGGTATGGTGTGGAGTGTGGGCAATGGCAGGAGCATATCTATTTGGAATCATAAGTGGCTTCCCAATTCTGTAAATTTCCAAGTGAGATCACCAGTTAGTATTTTAGCTGCTGATTCAAAAGTAAGTTCCCTTATTTTTGAGGATATTCACTGCTGGAATGAGAGGCTGGTTTGTGAAATATTCAGCAGGGAAGAGGCTGCTCAGATCTGCAGTCTACCACTTAGCAGGTATGGTGAGGATGATAAAAGTTTTTGGGGTTTCACTAAGGATGGAAGGTTTTCTGTTAGAAGTGCATACCACTTAAGCACTAATATGGAAAAAGTAGACTATGGGGAATGCTCGTTTAGGCAAGAACAAAAACATGTATGGGAGGGGTTATGGAGGCTTAATGTTCCTAACTCTACCAAGCAGTTTGTGTGGAAGGCATTGAACAACATATTGCCTACAAAGAAGAACTTGGTCTAGAAGAAAATTGTTGAGGTTGCCACATGCCAAACTTGTGGTATGGAGGAAGAAACCGTATGTCATGTTCTATGGACCTGTCCAGCTGCAAGTGATGTATGGGCAGAAAGTCAGAGTAGCCTACAAAAGTGGACATGTGAAGAGAAGGAATTTTTTCATATTTGGGCTGAGATGCAGTCAAAGTTGCAGAAGAAGAAAGTAAAAGAGGTTGCCATGATCTTGAAAGGATTATGGTTCAAAAGAAATATGATGGTATTTGAAGGCAAGTTTGATAGTCCAAGTAAAGTGATAACTGCTGCCATATCAAGTCTTAAGTGTTTTCAAGACTCTAGACTTGAGGGGAACCAGAATAAGGGGGTAAATATCAAAACAAGAAAAGATAAAAAGTGGAAGCCACCAGATGAGGGTGTAACAAAGGTAAATTTCGATGCTGCTATTGATAAAACAAATAACAAAATTGGGCTAGGCATAGTAGCAAGAAATTATAAAGGAGAACTTTTATTCTCATTATGTGCCTCAAAGATGTTTAGTGGAAGTTCAGATCTAGCTGAAGTTGTTGCCTTATGGAGAGCTATGGATCTAGTTGTGGAACTAGATGGTAGAAATGTAGTTTTTGAAGGAGATGCTGAAAGAGTGATAAAAGGGGTAACAAGGAAGGGAAATATATGTGCATCGATGGGGTAGTTCTTTGATGACATGATAAGCAGACTGGTTCATAGACA
The DNA here is from genome assembly GCA_022457165.1 of Juglans mandshurica. Classification (NCBI taxonomy): domain Eukaryota; kingdom Viridiplantae; phylum Streptophyta; class Magnoliopsida; order Fagales; family Juglandaceae; genus Juglans; species Juglans mandshurica. Next base: position 5,626,518 of record CM039633.1, on the reverse strand, counting down.
AGATTGGTTTGTGGAGTTCATTTATAGAGAAGGCAATAATGTGGCTCATGAATTTGCAAAGAGGGCGTTGAGAAGGAAAGTGGAATGTTGCTGGATTGAAGGATTGAAGAGGGACCTATTGAGATTGCTGGTATAATCAAAAGAGAAATGCTATGTAATAATTTAGAGCAATAGCTTGTTGGTGACAGATTGTAAACAGATGCAATTTTGCACCTTTTGATTATGAATGAATGAGAAGTACTTATTGATGATTCAAAAAAAAAAAAAAAGAAGGAGATTGGTTAGAAATGAGGTCTAAAAAATGGAATTAAATTCTTCAGGCTAGTGTCTGGATTTGAGGGCACTAATGATTTATGTCCGGATTCAGTTTTTTATTTCTAAATCGTAACTAATGTCTATTTGTGATGCGATACTTACAACAAGTCTACATTAATTAAAAAATATTAAAAGTATTCTTAGGAAGTTTCCGCATTTCATCCTTCTTTTTACCTATAGTTGAATGATCCATGGTGGTATTTGGGTGGAGAAATGATTTGTACAAGCTCCAAATATACAAATCTCATGCAAACCCTTGTAAAGAAAGTAAATCACACCTTAAAAAAGTGTAAAAAAAAACTATTTTTTTTTATTAATGAGACCCATTTTTTAACAAAAGGTTTATATAAGACTTATCTATTTAGGACTTGTACTTAGCATTACTCGGATGGGTGAGGTATAGTGTTTTGGAAGAGCTCATCGAAGACATATTGTAACAAGTGCAGAAAATATAAATAAAAGGAAGAACACAAAAACTAATGTGGTTGAACATTAAGACTTACGTCCACGGATCTTGGAGAGATGAAATCCACTATGAATCATCTTTAGTAAGAGCTTTATTGTCTTTTAAGCTTTCTATTATAATATCCATTGAGATAGGAGAAAGATAAAGAAGATATTAATCCCTTGTTGCCCCCTGGCCGATGGAGTCTATGAATCCTATTAGTTTTCTTTAATTGCATTTATTCTTATCTTTGTTAGGGCTTGTTTGGACACTTAGAATATCTCTAAATATATGTGAATAATAGTAAAATAATTTGTAAATAGTAATGAAATTGTTTGAATTAAAATATTTAATTAGATTTTGGGAAATGAATGAGAAAAAATTCAATAAAAATAATAAAGTTAAAAAATTATTTGAACATAATTTTTTAATATTATTCTGTTTTGAAATTTGAAAATGTTGTATCGTTTTTTATGTTTTGCTCGGAAGTTTGGAAAAGTTGTATTGGATTTTCTGTTTGGATAATGATTAGGTAATGATTAGATGAAAAATCTAAAAACTTGAAATTGAAAAGTGTTTTGTGTTTGAGTGATATTTAGGAAGTAAATATTTGAGAATACCTGAGAATAACTTAGTCTCCAAACTAGACCTTAGCATTTACTCAATTCTTGCCATCTGTGTATCAAACCTTCTTTATATCCCATATTTGCAGCTCCTTTGTCTCTTCCTTCTTCACATATAGTGACTCATTCTTCTCCCATATGTTGTGCTCTATTACGTGGCTAGATAAGTTTTATATCCTAATATTTTCTTTAAAAGTGGTAGAGAAATGAAGAAGAAAGAAACAAAACATAAATGTGAAGGTGAAATATACTATGAATAATCTTTAGCACAAGTTTTCATAGTCTCTTAAATATGCTATAACGAATCCATAAAGAAATGATAAAGTTGATGAAATATATATTAGTCCCTTGTTGATCCCTTATCGATAGAGTCCATAAATACTTTTAGTCTACTTTCCTTCCTACATATCTAATCTTTGTTAGACTTTAGTCAATTTTTGCCTTGTATGTCAAACCAGCTTTGTGCCCCATCTTGACAGCTCATTTGTCTCTTCCTTCTTCACTTATAGTGAGACTTTATACTCCCATGGGATGATGGGCTCTATTACATGGGTAGATACATTTTATACCCTAAAATTTTAAACAAAAATGGTAACAAAATGAAAAGGAAATAAATAGAAAATAAATGTAAAGTTTTATCTAAAATAAAATAAAAATAAATGTAAAGGTGAATCTACAATGAATCATTTTTAGTACAAGTTTTCACAGTCTCTAAACTATCTACTACAAGATTCATGAAAATAAGATAAAGTGGATGAAAAAGATACTAGTCCCTTGCTGCTCCCTTGTCGATAGAGTACATAAATACTTTAATCTTCTTTCCATCCCTTTATATCTAATCTTTGTTAGCCTTTAGTTAATTGTAGTCTTTTATGTGTCAAACCAGCTTTATGTCATATTATGGCAGCTCTTTTGTCTCTTCCTTCTTCACTTATAGGGAGAATTTATTCTTCCATGAACTGCGCTCTATTACATGACTATATATATTTTACATCCAAGACTTTTCTCCAAAAATGAAAAATAAATGAAGAAGAGAGAAATATAAAATAAATGTGAAAGTGAAATCTACTATGAATCATCTTCAATACAAGCTTTCAAAGTCTCTTAAACTCGCTATTACAATATCCATGAAGATAGAAGAAAATGGAACAAAAAGATATTAGTCCATTGTTTCTCCCTTGTCGATGGACTCCATAAATACTTTTTGTTTGCTTCATTTTCCTTTATGTCTAATTTTTATTAGATTTTAGTCAATTATTGTCTAATTTCTGTCAAACCAACTTTATGTCCTATCTTGACAGCTCCTTTGTCTATTTTTTCTTCACTTATATGGGTTTTTATTCTTCTATGGGTTGGGCTATATTAAATGTCCAGATACATTTTTTATCCTAAACTTTTCTCCAAAAATGATAAAGAAATGAAGAAGAAATAGAATATAAATTTGATGGTGAAGTCTACTGGAAGGTATAAAATCTATTGGGCCCAAAGAGGTTTTCTAAGCCTAGTCCAAGGTGGGAGGTCTCATCAGGGGAAGAAAGAGAGAAGAAAGGAGGGGACAAAAGGCTGAGGAAGGGTAGGGTGTCAGGAGAAAAGGGGAGAAGTGACATAAAGGAGAGGGGATGAGACGTGAATGAACAAGGGGCAGAAGATGAAAGGGAGGGAATCGGACAACTTCAAGAACCTTCTCGGCCAGACTTTTCCTTCTCCTTCAGCTTTTTTAACCTTACGAGAGGAACTCCAGTGACGGGTGTTTCACCAGAAAATAGAGTTCTAATCTCCATTATATAGCGAGGATGAGAGACCATGAGAAACTATAAAACGAGCACATTATAGTGGACCCTCTCCTCCCCAAACCCCTGTGGACGTAGGCCCAATGCTGAACCACGTAAATCTATGTGTCTCACTTTATTTATTTTCTCTACATTTATTTACTGCTCACTGTCATGGAAGTATGCACGGATACCGTATAGACGTACCAGACCACCACCGGGAGTTCCACACGACACCTCGAGACCCAGATCGCCATAGCGGGCCGGGAACGACTATTTCTCCCCTTCTGGCCTGTTGCGCTATTTTTAGGCGTTATCATCTACTATAAATTATATTTAGTACAAGCATTCATAGTCTCTTAAACCCTTTATTACAATATCCATGAAGGTAGGAGAAAGTGGAAGAAAAATATATTGGTCCCTAGTTGCTCCCTAGTTGATGGAGTCCATAAATTTATTAGTCTTCTTTCCTTTCCTTTATGTCTAATCTTTGTCACCCTTTAGTCAATTTTTTCCTTGTGAGTGTCAAACCAGTTTTATGTCCTATCTTGGCAGATCCTTGTCTCTTTATTCTTCACTTACAGTGATCCTTTATTCTCCCATGGGTTGAGCTCTATTACATGACTAGATACATTTTATATCATAAACTTTTCACCACAAATGGTAAAGAAATGAAAAAGAAATAAATAAAAAAATAAATGTGAAGGTGAAATCTACTTGGAATGATCTTTAGTACAAGCTTTCATAGTCACTTAAACTCTCTATTACAATATCCATGAATATAGGAGAAAGTGGAAGAAAAAAATATTAGTTCCTTGTTGCTCCCTTGTCGATGGAGTCCATAAATGCTTTTAGTCTTCTTTCCTTTCTTTTATGTCTAATCTTTGTAAGCTTTTAGTCAATTATTGTCTTGCGTGTCAAACCAGTTTTATGTCCTATATCTTGGTATCTCCTTTGTCTCTTCCTTCTTCACATATAGTGATCCTTTATTCTTCCATGGGCTGAGCTCTATTACATAGTTGGATATATTTTACATCCAAAACTTTTCTTCATAAATGGTAAAGAAATGAAGAGAAAAATAGAAAATAAAGGTGAAGGTGAAGTATACTATAAATCATATTTAGTACAAGCCTTCATAGTCTCTTAAACTCTCTATTACAATATACATGAATATAAGAGAAAATGGAATAAAAATATATTACTCCCTAATTGCTCCCTTGTCGATGGAGTCCATAAATTATTTTAGTCTTCTTTCCTTTACTTTATGTTTAATCTTTGTTAGTTTCTAGACATTTATTTCCTTGAGTGTCAAACATGTTTCATGTCCCATCTTGGCATCTCCTTTGTCTTTTCCTTCTTGACCTATAGTGAGTCTTTATTCTCCCATGGGCTGGGCTCTATTAGATGACAAGACACATTTAATATTTTAAACCATCCTCCAAAAATGGTAAAGAAAAGAACAAAAAAGAAATAAAGAATAAATGTCATAGTGAAATATACTAGGAATGATCTTTAGTACAAGTTTTCATATTTTGTAAAACTCTCTATTACAATATCCATGAAGATAGGAAAAAGTGGAAGAAAAAGATATTATTCCTTTGTTGCTTCCTTGTCGATGGAATCCTTAAATACTTTTAGTATCTTTCTTTTCCTCTATGTCTAATCTTTGTTAGCCTTTAGTCAATTCTTGCCTTGTTGTCAAACTAGCTTTATGTCTCATCTTGGTTGCTCCTTTGTCTCTTCCTTCCTTACTTATAGTGAACCTTTATTCTCTCGTGGCTAGGCTCTATTGCATGGATAGATAAATTTTATATCCTAGACTTTTCTCCAAAAAAGGTGAAGAAATGAAGACAAAATAGAAAATAAATGTGATGGTGAAGTCTATTATATATTATCTTTAGTACAAGCTTTCGTAGTCTCTAGACTTTTTATTACAATATCCATGAAAATAAAGGAAAGTGGAAGAAAATGATACTAATGCCTGTTGCTCCCTTGTCGATGGAGTCCATAAATACTTTTAATCTTTTTGCTTTGCTTTATGTCTAAACTTTGTTAGTCTTGAGGTCAATTATTGCCTTGTGAGTGTCAAACTAGCTTTATGTCCCATCTTGGCAAGTATTTTGTCTCTTTATTCTTCACTTATAGTGACCCTTTATTCTCCCATGGGTTTGGCTCTAGTACATGACAATATAATTTTTATATTCTAAACTATCATCCAAAAATGGTTAGGAAACGAAGAAGAAAGAAATAGAAAATGAATGTGGATGTGAAATTCACTATGAATGATCAGTATTACAAGCTTTTATTCTAAACTCTCTATTACAATATCAATGAAGATAGAGAAAGTGGAAGAAAAAGATATAGTCCATTACTGCTTCCTTGTTGATGGAGTTTATAAATACATTTTAGTTGTCTTCTTGTACTTTATGTCAGATGTTTTGTAGCTTTTAGTCAATTATCGCATTGTGTGTATCAAACCATCTTTATGTCCCACATTGGTATCTTTGTTGTCTCTTCATTCTTCACTTATAGTCAGCCTTTATTCTCCCTTGGGATGAGCTCTATTACATGGCTAGATACATCTTCTATCATAAACTTTTTTCTAAAAATGGTAAACAAATGAAGAAGAAAGAATTTGCAAATAAATATGAAGGTGAAATCTACTATGAATCATCTTTAGTACAAACTTTCATAGTCTTTTAAACTATCCATTACAATAACCATGAAGATAGGAGAAAGTGGAAGAAAAATATATCTATCCATTGTCGATGGAATCCATAAATACTTTTGGTCTTATTTCCTTTCCTTTATGTTGCATCTTTGTTTGGCTTTAGTCAATTATTGCCTTATTGTCAAATCAGCTTTATGTCCCATCTTCGTAGTTCATTTGTCTCTTCCTTTTTCACTTATAGTGAGCCTTTATTTTCTCATGGGTTGGGCTGTATTACGTCGCTGGATATATTCTATATCTATCATTTTCTAGAAAGATGGTAAAGAAATGAAGAAGAAAGAAATTGAAAATAAATATGAAAATGAAATCTAGTATAAATCATCTTTAGTAAAAGCTTTTATGCGCTCTTAAACTCTCTATTACAATATCCAAGAAGATAGGAGAAAGTGGAAGAAAAATATATTAGTCCCTTGTTGCTCTCTCATCGATGGAATCCATAAATAGTTTAAGTATTTTTTCCTTCCCTCTATGTTTAATCTTTGTTAGCATTTAGTCAATTACTGCCTTGTTGTCAAACCAGTTTTATAACTTTTATGTCCCATCTTGGGAGTTTTTTTTTTCTCTTCCTTCTTCACTTATAGTTAGCTTTTATTCTCCCATTGTCTAGGCTCTATTACATTGCCTAATAGATTTTATATTCTAAAATAACCTCCAAAAAAGGTAAAGAACTTAAGAATAAAGACATAGAAAATGATTGTGGAGGTGAATTCAATATGAATCATCTTTAGTGCAGGTTTTCATCATCTTTTAAACTTTGTATTACATTATCCATGAAGATAGGAAAAAATGGAAGAAAAAGATATTAGTCCCTTGTAGCTATCTTGTCGATGGTGTCCATAAATTGTTTTAGTCGGCTTTCATTTCCTTTGTGTTTAATCTTTGTTAGCATCTAGACAATTATTGACTTGTGTGTGTCAAACAAGCTTTATGTCCTACCTTGGAAACTCTTTTGTTTCTTTCTTCTTCACCTACAGTGAGTCTCCCATGGGGTGGGCACAATTATATCGCAAGATACATTTTATATTTTATTCTATCCTCTAAAAATGGTAAATAAATGAAGAAGAAATAAATAGAAAATAAATGTGAAGATTAAATCCACTATGAATCATATTTAGCTTTTATAGTCTTTTAAACTCTCTATTATAATATCCATGAATATAGAAAAAAGTGGAAGAAATATATATTAGTCCCTTGTTGATGAAGTCCATAAAATGTATTTGTCTTCTTTCAATTCCTTTATGTATAACCTTTGTTAACTTTTAGTCAATTACTGTCTTTTGTGTGTCAAACCAGCTTTATGCCCCATCATGGAATCTCCTCTGTCTCTTCCTTCTTCACTTATAGTTAGCTTTTATTCTCCCGTTGCCTGGGCTCTATTATTGACAAGATATATTTTATATTCTAAACTATATTCCAAAAAAGGTAAATAAATGAGGAGTAAAGAAATAGGAAATAATTGTGGAGCTGAATTCACTATGAAACATCTTTAGTACAAGCTCTTATAATCTTTGAAACTCTCTATTACATTATCCATGAAGATAGGAAATAGTAGAAGAAAAAGATCTTAGTCCCTTGTTGCTCCATTGTCGATGAAGTCCATAAATAGTAAGTATTATTTTCTTTCATTTGTGCTTAATCTTGGTTAGTGTTTAGTCAATTACTGTCTTGTGTGTATCAAATAAGCTTTACATTCCATTTTTGTAGCTCTTTTATCTCTTCCTCCTTCACTTATAGTGAGCCTTTATTCTCCAATGGGCTAGGCTATATTACATGGCTAGATACATTTTATATTCTAAACTTATCTAAAAATGTGGTAAAGAAATAAAGAAGAGAGAAATAGAAAACAAATGTGAATGTGAAATTTACTGTGAATCACCTTTAGTACAAGCTTCTATAGTCTCTTAAACTCTCTATTACAATATCCATGAAGATAGAAGAAAGTGAAAGAAAAAATTATAGTCTCGTGTCAAAGGAATCCATAAATACTTTTTGATTTTTTGTTCCTTCATTTTTATGTCTAATTTTTGTTAGCCTTGAGTCAATTATTTGCCTTGGTATCAAACCGGTTTTATGTCCCATCTTGACAGCTCATTTCTCTTTTCTTTCTTCACGTATAGTGAGCTTTTATTCTCCCATGAATTGGGCTCTATTACATGGCTCGGTACATTTTATATTCTAAGCTTTTTCTACAAAAATGGTAAAGAAATGAAGAAGAAAGTAGTAAAAAATAAATTTGAATGTGAAATCTACTATAAGTTTTATTTAGTACAAACTTTCATAATCTCGTAAACTCTCTATTACGTAGGAGAAGTTGATGGAGTCCGCGAATATATTTAGTCTTCTTTCCTTTACTCTTTGTCTAATGTTTATTAGCCTTTAGTCAATTATTACACTGTGTGTATCAAATCATCTTAATGTCGTATCTTGAAAGCTCCTTTGTCTCTTCCTTCTTTACTTATAATCATGAGCTATTATTTTTGAATAGATAGAGCTCTTTTACATGACTTGATACATTTTATGTCAAAAACTTTTCTCCAATAATGGTAAAGAAATGACGAGGAAAGAAAAAAAAAATGGAGATGTGAAATCCATTGTGAATTGTATTTAATACAAGTTTTCATAATATCTTAAGCTCTCTATTACAATTCCCATAGAGATAGGAGAAAGAGGAAAAAAAGAATTTAGTCCCTTATTGCCTCTTGTCGATGGAGTCCACGAATCCTTTTAGTGTTATTTCATTTCCTTTATATCTTATCTTTGTCTGTTTTTAGTTAATTTTTTCTTTTGTGTGTCAAACTAGTTTTATGCCCCATCTTGGTAGTAGCTCATTTATCTTTTCTTTCTTCAGCTATAGTGAGTCTTTTTTCTCCTTTGGGTTGGGCTCTATTTCATTGCTAGATACATTTTACATCCAAAATGGTAAATAGATGAAAAAGAATGAAATAGAAAATAAATGGGGAGGTGAAATCTACTATGAATTGTCTTTAATACAAGCTTTTATATTCTCTTCATGGAGATGGGAAAAAGAGAAAGAAGAAGATATTAGTCCCTTGGTTCCTCCTTGGTAGATGGAGTCCACAAATTAGTCTTATTCATTTCCTTTACTTTGTCAAGCTTTAGCCAATTCTTGCCTTGTGTGTATTAAATCAACTTTATGTTTAATCTTGATAACTCTTTAGTCTCTTCCTTCTTTACCCTATACTGAGTCTTTATTATTCCATAGGTTAGGCTCTATTATATTTTTTTAGTAAAATAAAGTTACTACAGAAAGTTAACGTATAGGTTAGGCTCTATTATTATATGACTAGGTATATTTTATGTCCAAGTATTTTCTCTAGAAATGATAAAGAAATGAATAAGAAAGAAAAAATAAAAGGGTAAACTGTGAAGCTTTTCTTGCGATGAGGAAGTACTCATTTACTTTCGGTGGAAGGCTTTATTTGCTTAGGGCAAGCTAGTTAGTGAATTTTCAGATACGTGCTGCTATGATTTGAATCAACTGAGTAGGATGGAAGAGGACTTAGCTAAGCTATGGAACAAATTGTCTCTTACTGAGGAAGAAAGGTACGAACTTGTAATAACAGGGCAAGATGTACAAGAAACAATTGAAAAAGAAAAATTATGCTTAGTGGGGAAAATTATAGCTGATAAAAGGGTAAACCGTGAAGCTTTTAAGAGCATTATGATTAAAGTATGGAAAGCCATGGCAAGTATAAAAAATTTTGAAGTAGGGGAAAATCTATTCCTATTTGAATTTCAATCTGATAAAGATATGTGTAAGGTGTAGGAGGGCCAGCCATGGATGTTTGATATGAACCTATTATGCTAAAAAATGTTTGATGGTCTTATTCCACCAATAGGGTTTTCCTTTATTCATACTAACTTATGGGTACAATTATATAATTTACCATTTGGGTGTACGGATGAGGAGGTTGGAACTCACATAGGAAATGCTAGTGGAAGTGTTATACAAGTTGACACTGACAGTAATGATAATTGTTGGGGAAAATTTATGAGAGTTTTGATTGAAGTTGATCTTATGAAACTAATAGCAAGAGGGAAAATGATGGATTTGTTTGGCCAACGTATGTTTGTGCAGTTCAAATATGAAAGGCTACCTCGTTTTTCCTAAGTGTGGTGTCATTAAACATGTTGAGGGTAGTTGTGCAGGACAAAGTAGTTTGAGGTCAACTGGGATGGCCAATACAAAACAATATGGATCATGGTTAAGGGCTTCTAGCTTTGGTCCTAACTCTGAATTTGCTCACAACTTAAGTAATCAGATAATAAAAATGATCCAACCTTGGACTGGAAAGTAGGCTTTAGATGATAGTTATTCTAAGAAATCTAATCCAATTGAGAAGTTTAGAGCTATGAGGCATGACCCAATAGAGGAAGTAAATGATGAAGTATTTTTCAAGGAGGTAATGATTCTAGAAGGAAATGAAAGAGTAGAAGTTAATAATTTGAATGCATAATCTATTTTGCCTCAGGAAACTCAATATGTATCCATGGATAAACCAAAAATTGCCTCTACTACAACTTTGGTTGCTACTAATATATATGCTAAGACTGATTTGGATGATGAGAGGAATAATCAAAATAGTCTCCAAGGAACTTCAGGAACATGCTTAACTAAATAGAAAAGAAGAGCAATGGGAGAGACCAATACAACTGTGCAGAGGCCAACCAACTCTTATTCTATCAAGAAGAGAAAAACAAAAGTTCAAAGCAATCTCTCTAGCAAGGAGGACAAACTAGAGACAATGGGAAAAAAAAGATCTTTAGGATCCACTATCAGTGGAGGCTATTAACCAGCTCCACCAGGAGAAATGAGATTCTTAAGCTAGAACTATCAATGGCTTGGCAACCCTCGGACAGTTCGAGACTTTGACCTTATGATTAAGGTTAAAAATCATAGCATATTGTTTCTTATGGAAACTAAAATGCACAAGAACATACTGGAAAGAATAAAACAAAGTTTGGGTTTTAGTTGTTTGTTTTGTGTCGAGGGTGTTGGCAAAAGTGGTGGATTGGCTTTGCTATGGAATGAAGATGTTAAACTTAACATAAGTACCTATTCTCTAAGACATTAATTCTTGGGTTGAGCACACAAACTCATCTTTGGATGCTTACATGTTTTTATGGTAATTTAGAAACAGAAAAAAGATATGCGGGGTGGAACAAATTGAGACACCTCAAAAATCACAAACCCAAAATGTGGCTATGCTTAGGAGACTTTAATGAAATCTTATTTCATAGTGAGAAATATGGAGGGGCTCGAAGAGATGAAAAATAAATGGAATCATTTCAAACTGTGCTGAAAGATTGCTATCTCAGTGATCTGGGATTTTCGAAAGGCAAATTTACTTGGTCCAACAACAAGAAATATCATACATTCACTAAGGAAAGATTAGATTGAGCCATAGCCACATCAGATTGGTGTGGAGAGTTTTTTTTTTTTTTTTTTTTTTTGGGGGGGGGGGGGGGGAGGAGATGTTCAAGTTTTAGTTTCTTCCACATTTGATCATTGCCCAATCCTACTGTCAATGGGAAAATAGAATCAAGGTCCTAAAGATATTAGACCCTTATGTAGATATGAAGCTAGCTGGTCAACTTTTCAAGAGTGTGAAAATGTTATTAAACAGACATAACATCAACCAAGGGCTACAAATGGGGGTTTAACAACAATTAATTATAAACTTGACCGCTACATGAAAGAGTTAAAAAGGTGGAGCAATAGGAAAAAATATGATTAAGAAAGAATATTGCAGATAGAAACAAAGAAATTGGAAGATATACGACAATCAATGTCTGCTAATTTAGTGGAGGAAGTAAAAAAGGTAAAAAATGAACATCGATAACTTTATGGAAATAGAGCATCTGAAATGGAAACAAAGAGCTAAGTTGACATGGCTTCAACAAGGAGATAGTAACACAAAATATTATCACCGTTGTGGAAGCCAACGCAAGAAGAGGAACACAATTGATAGGATTATGGATGATAATAGGGTTAGAATTTCTAATCCTAGTGACATAGGAAATGTTTTTACTCAATACTATAAAAGTTTGTTTGCAACATCTAAACCTATAAATATAGAGGCTTCTCTTAATGCACTTGATCAAAAGGTTACTGAAGAAATGAATCACAACCTTCTAAAGCCTTTCACAAAAGCTGAGGTTCAGAATGCCGTTTTTCATTTGAGTTCATACAAAGCTCCTGGTCCTAATGGGTATTGGACATGTTTTTATCAAGACTATTGGCATGTTGTGGGAGACGAGGTATGTGAGGTTGTTCTCTCTTTTCTAAATTCAAATGATAGTATTGAAAACATTAACTTTACATTCCTGGTTATGATTCCAAAGATCAACAATCCTGTGAAGATTATTGATTACAGACCTATAAATTTGTGCAATGTTATTTACAAAATTATCACAAAGATGCTTGCCAACAGATTGAAGTTGATACTCCCTTAAGTTATTTCACAAAATCAATGTGCTTTTGTTCCTGTTAGCAGTTTATGAGACCCTTCACACATTGTATACGCAATTACATGGACAAAATGGTTGTATGGCTCTAAAACGGAATATGAGTAAGGCATATGATAGAATATAATGAAATTTCCTCGAAGCTGTCATCCTCAAGCTGGGTTTTCATTCCAGATGGACTGAATTAATATTAAAATGTATTACATCTTCCACTTTCTCTATTTTACTAAATGGGATTCCTCAAGAACTATTCAAGCCAACAAGAGTTCTGAGACAAAACTACCCATTATCACCTTTTTTGTTTATCATTTGTGCTAAAGTGTTGACTTCACAACTTTATGATGCAGAAAAAAAAGGGGCTCATTTAAGGTATTCCACAATCAAGAGGTAAGATAAGAATGAACCATCTAATTTTTTGCTGATGATAGCTTACTATTTTGCCAAGCAAGTATGCAAGAGTGGGCATGGTTGAATCACATTTTGGAGATCTATGATGAAGCTTCAAGAGATAAACTAAATAGGGAGAAGGCCTCATTATTTTTCAGCAATAACACTAAGCAACAAACAAGGGAATATATCATGCAAGTTGCTGGTTTACGCAATGTTTTGAATACCATACCGAAAGTCGTACCAGTCAAGGCACTAGAACGAAATATTTCGATACCGGTACCGTTTCGTATACCGTTTCGGGATAGTCGATATATAAATAAATTATATATATAAATATATATATAAATTATATTCCAAAATAATAGTCTATATATGAATAAATTATATATAAATACATATATATAAATTAAAAATAGCCTAGTCTGAATTGGGGGTCAAAAAATAAGCTTGTAGTTTGAAAAAAAAAATTTGAAGGTCTAAATATCGGCTGGTACAGGCCGAAATTGAGGCCGGTACGGCTTGTATTTGGGCCGGTACGAAACGTATATGGTACCTGTACCGGCCCAGCGGCCAGTATGGCAAATATCGACCGTACCGGCCGGTACGGTACAAAATTGAAAACAATGGGTTTACGAGCTTCTTCAAATCTGGAGAAATATATTGGCCTTCCATCTCTTATTAGTAGATAAAAAAATGTCAGCTTTTCAAGGAATTATTGAAAATGTGAGTAAGATGATTGAAAACTGGAAAATTAAGTTTCTCTCACAGGCTGAGAAAGAAATCTTGATCAAGGCTGTTATCCAAGCCATTCCTACATATAACATTAGTGTCTTTTTACTACCAAATGTATTGTGCAAAAAGCTTAACAGTATAATGTCAAATTTCTAGTGAAGATCTCAAGATAACAACTCCAAACGACAATGAAAAAGTTGGAAGTATATAAGTTATGGCAAAACATATGGTGGTCTTGGTTTTAGGGATTTAGTGAGTTTCAACTCAGCTCTACTAGCCAAACAAGTTTGGAGGATGCTCACCAATCCAAATTCTTTGACTGCCAGAGTCTACAAAGCCAAATACTTCCCTAACAATTCTATTCTTCAAGCTCAATTAGAGAAGTATTAGGTCAGCTATTAATATCATTAACGAGGGTCTAATATTGCATGTTGGGAATGAGAAAAAGGTACATATATGGCAAGATAAATGGATACCAAGAGCAAGATCAGGAAGAATCCAGTCACAAAGGAAATTCATGCCAGCTTCTGCAGTTGGGGCAGACTTAGTAGATCAACAAACATGATGGTGGAACATAAATCTATTAAAAGAGATCTTTATTGAGGAAGATATATTGGAAATCTTAAAGTTACCTGGTAGTGTAACATTTGCTGAGGATAAATTGGTACGGAAGGCTACTCCTAATGGTTGTTTCTCTATAAAAGTGCTTACCATGTACACAAACAACAATAGCAAGACAACAAAGGGGAATCTTTAGTAAAAGGTATTCATAGTGAGCTTTGGAAATAAATCTGGAAGTTGCATACAACCAATGTTGTTAAAAGTGTTTATTTGGCGTGCATGTTCAGATGTTTTGCCTATTAAAATGAACTTATACAAGAGAAAAATTGTTAAAGATTTTGTGTCTCTCATATGCATGAAAACAGATGAAACTCTTGGCCATCTTCTATGGACATGTCCATCTGCATAGGATGTTTGGATGCTATCTAGTAGGAAAATCTAAAAAGCCTCTATTACAGATGATGATTTTGGAAATATATTTATGCAAATACTTCAAAGAGTTGATCATAAGGATATAGCTCTGTTTACAGAAATAATGAGGAACTTATGGTTTAGGAGACTTAAACTAGTATTCGAAGGTACCTTTTTGCATCCTTTTGCCCTTTTCAATAGAGCTAGACAGGCATATGAAGATTTTCAAGAAGTAAACAAATAGTCTAATAAAATAGTATAATCTTCTTCAAATCAACAAATGGTTATACAATGGGAAGCTCCACCAACAAATCGGTTTAAACTAAATTGGGATGTTACTGTCAGACCTGAAGCTAATAAGATTGGTGTTGGAACAGTGATAAGGGATCAAGAAGGGAAAGTAATTGCTACTTTAATGTAGCCATTAAAATTTTGTACACATCCTACAAAAGATAATGTCATGTTTAAATGTGACTCTAATCAGGTTATTAATGCTATCTTAAATCAAGGCAAGCAATCAAACATGTCAAAAGATAAGCTAATACTGTAGCAGATACACTAGCAAAAGAAGCTGTTGTGCTTTGTAATGAGATAATAGACATTGACAATGTTAATCCTTGTATCCAGTCTCTTGTAATGGCTGAAAGCCAACTGTCATGTTTTATGGAATGAAAATATATCAGTTAAAAAAATAAAATAAAATAAAAATGAAATAAAAGGATGGGTCCAAGGCCTAAAATAGAAAAAGGCCCCAAGTCAAGTGGTTATCTCATAATAAAAGTAATACGTAGGGACTTCCCTATAAATTCAGAAAAACTCGTTCCCTACCCGTAAGCCCTACAACTCCCCCTCCCCTGGTATAAAGCCAACCTTTCATCTCAGAGGCCGAAGCCGCACTCCTCAGCCCAAGAATCACCCTCGCGCTCTTCCTGACTTTCTGATCTACTCGTAGCAACCATGGTAAGCAAAATAGAAGCCCATCACTAAAATTTTCAGTAAATCAATGTCCCAAGTTCTTTCTTTTTAATTTCGTGATTGTTTGCCGAGAAAGCGTGGTAAGAATAATGGGTAAACACCAATTCTATCTGTTAGGTTATTGGAAAAGGTGGGAAAGTGTAAACAAGTAGGATTTCGTGTTCGTTTTGGATGAGGAAGGAAGCTAGAAAGTGAAACGAATCGTCGAATGCTATTGATTTTTTAATATAGTGTTGTAATTTTCGAGGCCCTCTCATCTTGCCAAGAAACCTATAAAAGCAATAGGAAAAGTTGAAGGCAGATGTATAGTTATGCTGTTAAATCTAATCGTTTGTTTTTTATGAAAACAGGCTAATTATATTAATTTGGTCTAGTATTCTTGCAATGCTTGGAATTTATGCTGTAGAGTCCGTGAAAAATCTAACATCTCGTTGAGGTTGTGGAAGTACATCGTTCTCTTACAAATATATAGTTTTTTCTTTCCTAAAGTTAATGAGATGGAGGAAAGGCCTTTAGATGATGGCGGTTGCTGTTTGGTTTTAAAAGGACAGGAGGTCGACAGAATTGCCCAGTTTTTTTTATTATTCCTAGTTTATGGTTCGGCCATAGTTCAAGATGCGTTGTACTGATTGGATTTAACTGATTCTTTTCTCACGTGACTAGTAGGATGAAATGTGCACAAGGATTTACTGAGTTTCTTAATCTCACACCGGATGATTCCTGCTCTCTCTCTAGATTTGGGAAGTGGTGTAGAAAAACAACTTTTATCCCTCTCAAATGGTGTCTTTCTTGTGTGAAGAACTGCAAATTGTAGCATGGTAGTATGGTTGGACCAAGCACTTTATTCGGTTTCTGGATGGTGCTTGGTAAATTTTGTCTGATAGGAGATTTCATTTTCCTTGAGTATAGATTATGGAAATTTTTTTAGCTTTCTCAAAATCACCTTTTCTGTTAATGGTACTTCCTTCCAAGAAATGCATTTCTACTTTTGTACTGGTTACCATCCTAGTTCATGCATGTACATACACTTTCATACTGGTTCGAGGTGCCCATTTAACATTTATGAGTATATGAAATATTGACTTTTGTGAGAATGAAAAAGCAGAAAAGGTGCAGCAAGACACTTGACTATCTAGGAGAAAAAGATAGAAGAAGATCATACAAGTTTATCCCGTTAGAGTCTATAGAAGTGGTGTAACACCTCGTTCCCGTAGGATAGAGATGTTACTAACATTCATAACATAATGCCCGGTAAAGAGATTCATATCCTAAAATACCTCATTTATTGAAAAGCATCAAAATATTAAAATTGAACTGAACATAACTTTTTTGAAACATGAAACTGAAAACAGAAAGTAAAAACATAAACTAAACTAATTCTTGTGTAAATAACACTTATTCCTTTCTAAGTCTTTACACTAGATCTATTCCTGTCCCTCCAGCTCTGTGTCCTCATACTCATCATTTGTGACAGTTAAGCATAGAAGAAAATAGAGAAACAAACAAAAATGAGTCGAATACTTAGGAAGTAGCACATCTACCGTAAAACACATCTTAGCCTAGCATAGACTTAATTTTTGAAAGACTCTTCATAACATACGTACATCATCACAGATTCACAATCATACTGTACATATAACTTAATTTAACATAGGCTTTATTTTTGAAAAACTTTACATACATACATATATCGTCACTGATTCACATAGCATATCTATTCATCATTAACATGAGCATAATCATACATAATCATGGCAAACATGTAACGTGAATGCATAAATGATTGACTTCATGCATTTTTTAACAACCATACATGACTTGTTTATCTTATCTTTCACTTATCATATGGTGACCCACGCTTGAGTTCGTGGCACCGCATAACTTAACTGGTGGTGAACATGCTTAAGTCCGTGTTTCCCCTAACATATGGTGAACCACGCTTAGGTCCGTGGCACCACTTATCACACTGGTGGTGAACACACTTAGGTCCGTGTCACTCTTAACATAACTTGTGATGAACAGGCTTAGGTCCGTAACACACTTAGGTTCGTGTCATCCTTAACATAATTTGTGATGAACATGCTTAGGTCCGTGTCATCCTTGTCATAACTTGTGATGAACACGCTTAGGTCCGTGTTATCCTTATCATAACTTGTGATGAACACGCTTAGGTCCGTGTTATCCTTATCATAACTTATGATGAACACACTTAAGTCTGTGTCATCCTTAACATCTTATCTTTCTTAATGCATGAGAAGTTTGTTGGACTTCATGAACTTTTGTAGCATGACATATATTTATACATAGCATAACATAACATGACATGGCATAATGTGATCTGAACATAAACATTCTATGGCATACATGATATGAGAACTACATGAACATAACATGACTTATATGATCTAAATACTTCATGACATTACATTGCATGGCATACATTTGATTTTCATGACATATCATCCATCAAATCGCAATCCATAATAGCATAACATACATATGCTCACTTACATGCATATCATTATAATTCATTGAAGATCATGAAAGGGATCTAACCTAGACTTAGCTCATAGCGTAGCGTAGACAAACATCATATTTTCATATACAATTAGAACATTTACAGTACTACACATGCAATTATATGATCATACTAATTACCTCTTAGCGCCGCTTCCTGATCCCACTTTGTAGTGTGTTACCTATACAAGGTACTAGACGTTACTAATTTCCTAGAAAAGCGTGTTGTGATACTCTACGTATAATAGAATTTAACTAAATAATAGGCTCCATAGTATACTTTAAAAATATACTTTAAAATCCCTTAAATACTTTTTATAAAAGTTGTGTCTTTGGGTTCATAATTATTCATATAAAACTTTGGGCTAGCTTAAATTCCAGCCCAGCCCTAATTGAGAAAACAGTCCATTTAAAGTCATTAGAATAGTTTCTGGTCCATATTAATTTAAAAACACAAGTCCATTTAAAAAATAAGGCCAGCCCTCTTTTGTCTTGAGAAGGCACTTGGCGGTATGGGCTTAAGGCCCATTATGAATTAAAAAGGGTGATTGCCCTTTTGGAAACACACGGGGCCAACACAACTGAAGGGAGTTTTCCGTTTGATAACAGTGGACTCACCGAGAAAAGGAGCTTGTGCGCAGCGGCTCTAGGTGGCTGGGAGGGACTGGCGACGCAGCTGGTGTCTCTGGGTAGTGGTGCGACACTGAGAGAGGAAGAGAGAGTTAGAGAGAGAGGATTTGCTAAGCCTAGAATTGAAAATCACGGGGAGAGAGAGATCTCGTTGTGGGCCTACCAGAAGGAAGTGGGTTCACCTGGGTTGGGTTGGTAGGTGATTTCTGGCTCCGAGAGTGGTACTTCGAAGTCCCTTGAGGTGGTTGGTGATGGCAGCACAAGCACACGGCCAAAGAGTCATTGCCGATCAAGAGGGAGAGAGAAATCGATGGGTTGGGCTTAAACGGAGACGGCGTATGTCGAGGTGGGGGAAAAGCTCACTGTCGGCGGCTTCTGTGGTAGTTCCCGGCGAGGTGGCTGACTTGGCTAAGGGAGGTGGGTTCTCGGTTTGTAGAAGCTGCTACGGTGGCTATGTGTATAAGGTTTCTTGTGTTTATTTCTAGAGGTCTCGGGTTGGGTTTTATAGGCAAGGAGAAGGGGTATCATGGATCATAAGAAGATTGGATAGAGTTTGGAGTTGGGAGTTTGGTTTCCCATTATGAAACTTATTCAACTAGGAGATAAACACTGAGGCTTATGGGTGAAGATAATGGAAGAAACTCACCCATTCTAATCAAATCACTATTTTAAAACGGATCTTAAATTTAGTAATAGTAATAATAATAAAAATAATAATTAAAATTACACTTTTGGGGTCTGGATGTTACAAGTGGCCCAAAGGAAAAATTCTATTTATAAGCTCATCCAGCGTCTGTTTGTGGTCCACAAAGATTTTATTGCTCCTTTCTTCTAAATACACCAGATGAGGCAAGTACGAACCATGTCCACACTGTTGTGATTTGCGTGCTACCACTTGACCTCCTCTAGGAATAGAAAAGTTGCTTAATTCTTCTGGGATTTACCCAAGCCACTCCAACGGCTCTAATGCATTTGCAGTCTCACAATGAAGTAAAAGATGATCAATAAACTTTCCACTTCTCTTACACAACATCAATCAATTACTTAATTGTATCTAAAATTTCCATGGTGAGAATCTTTTCCTAAAGAATTCGTTAAGCAATAAATGAAACTCAATGGGACCTTTGTCTGTCAATATTCTTCCAAGAAAATGCTTGTTAGAGCACTCCCAATGGATTATTCATCCTATCATTTAAAATTCATCACCAAAATTCACTTTTTTTATTTTACATACTGACTTTTACAATATACCATACATCAACTTATCTATTTTTTCTTCATATCATTTAAATATTATACTTTTTAATGTTTTTTATTCATTTCAAATATTTTCTCTAATTTCCAATGATATCCTCATATATTTTGATAGTTGCAATATCTCCCCATATACAATGTCAGATAATTATGTTCTATTTTAAATTAATCCAAATGTATAAGCTAAACCAAAATATAAATTAATTTAAAAAATAAAAAGAAGACATTATATAATGAAAATATTCACAAAGTATATTATGAGAATATCCATTCTCGATAATTGTAAAAGAATATTTTTAAGATATTCTTCGATATATTCTGTGAATATTCATTTTTGATAATTGTGAAAGAATATTTTTAAGACATTCTTTGGTATATTCCGTGAATATCCATTTTCGATCATTGTGAAAGAATATTCTTAAGACATTCTTTGGTATATGAAAGAATATTCTTAATATATTCTTTATTATATTATGAGAATATATCTTTGGTTTTCTCAAAACTTCAACTATAAATAACACTATTTCTTCATAAAGTTTCACCAACATTTTCATTTCCATTTCTTTATACAATTCTTCTAGTTCTTTTTTCTATATAGTTCTTATGGATCCTGTTTTTGAGGTATTTGACTCTTTGTCATCTGACGAGGAGTTGAAATTAAATTTAGCTCTTGCTATGGAAGAAGAATGTTTGGGTAATGAAAGAGGCTCGACATAGCATCGTAATTCTATTCCGCATCATATATTCATTCGAAGAAATTCTTTTGAAAGCCACCAACCCATTTTTCAAGATTATTTTGCTAAATCACCCATATATCCTCCGAATCTATTCCGTAGGAGGTTTGGAATGCAACGTCATCTTTTATTGCGTATTCAAGCTGCAGTCGAAGCATACGAACAATATTTCGTCCAAAGAAGAGATGCTGCTAAAAGACTTGGGCATTCCTCCCTTCAAAAAATAACTGTTGCGATGAGAATATTAGCTTATAGAGTATCTGGTATTTTGTGGACGAATACTTAAGGATTGCAAAAAATACAGCATTAGAGTGTTTGAAGAAATTTGTTAAGACTGTTATAAGCATTTTCTCCAACGAGTACTTAAGATCACCAAATGACAGCTATATTGCTAGATTGCTCGCAGTTGGAGAAAGTCGTGGGTTTCCTGGGATCTTAGAGAATATTGATTGCATGCATTGAAAATGGAAAAATTGTCCAAGTGCATGGAAATGAATATATTGTGGTCACATTCATGAACTAACGATAATTTTAGAAGCTGTAGCGTTATACGACTTTTGGATATGACATGCATTTTTTGGATTACCAGTCTCTCATAATGATATTAATTTATTTTTTTGATAAGTAAAAATATTGTATATATCAAAAGGAGAAACCAAGTACACTGAATGTATACAAGAAAACACCTTGCCCAAAATGACCCAACAAGCCCCTAATGACCCAAAAAGCCCATAAAAAAGTCCCTAGTTGACTCTCATAATGATATTAATGTCCTAGAACATTCTTCTGTTTTTAGAGAGCTCGTTCAAGGACATGATCCGAGGGTCAACTACCAAGAAAAGATGCTCAAGGACATTCTTCTGTTACCACAAATAATTATGGCCATGTGGGTCATGAATGGACCTTCGGAGCATGTCTTTGAGAAAGCTCTCTAAAAACAGAAGAATGTTCTAGGAAATTAATATTATTATGAGAGCCTGGTAATCAAAAAAATGCATGCCATATTCAAAGGTCGTATAACGTTACGGCTTCTAAAATTATCGTTGGTTCATGAATGTGACCACAATACATTCCTTTCCTTGCACTTGGACAATTTTCCATTTCCAATGCATGCAATAAATACTTCCTAACATCCCAAGAAACCCACAACTTTCTCCAACTGCGAGCAATATTGTTGTCGTTTGGTGATCTTAAGTACTTGTTGGAGAAGATTCTAATGACAGCCTTAACAAATTTCTTCAAACACTTGGTTACTGTATTTTCTACAATCTTTAAGTATTCGTCCAAAAAATCACCAGATACTCTATAAGCTAATATTCTTATGGCAGCAGTTATTTTGTGAAGGGAGGAATGCTCAAGTCTTCTAGCAGCATTTCTTCTTTGGACGAAGTATGGTTTGTATGCTTTGACTGCAGCTTGAATACACAAGAAAAGATGACGTTGCATTCCAAACCTCCTACGGAATAGGTTCGGAGGATATATGGGTGGTTCAGCAAAATAATCTTGGAAAAGGCGTTGGTGGCCTTCAAACGAATCTTCGAATGAATATACGACGCGGAATAGAATTACGACGCGATGTCGAGCCTCTTTCATTATCCAAACGTTCTTCTTCCATAGCAAGAGCTAAATTTAATTCCAACTCCTCGTCAGATGACAAAGAGTCAAATACCTCAAAGACAGGATCCATAAGAACTATATAGATAGAATAATTGTGTGAAGAAATGGAAATGAAGATGTTTGTGAAACTTGACGTAGAAATGGTGTTATTTATAGTTGAAGTTTTGAGAAAATTAAAGGTATATTTTCATAATATTCTTTCACAATTATCGAAAATGGATATTTTTTCACAATTATCCATTTTCACAAAAATCGAAAATGGTAATTAAAGAATATAACGAAGAATATTTTTTCACAATTATCAAAAATATATATTCAAGGAATATACCGAAGAATATCTGAAGAATATTCTTATACAATTATCGAGAATGGATATTCTCATAATATACTTTGTGAATATTTTCATTATATAATCTCTTCTTTTTATTTTTTAAATTAATTTATATTTTGGTTTAACTTATAAATTTGGATTAATTTAAAATAGAACATAATTATATGACATTGTATATGTGGAGATATTTCAAATATCAAAAGATATGAAGATATCATTGGTAGTTAGAGAAAATATTTGAAATTAATAAAAAAGATTAAAAAGTATAATATTGAAATGATATGAAGAAAAAATAGATAAGTAGATATATGGTATATTGTAAAAGTCAATATGTAAAATAGAAAAAGTGGGTTTTGGTGATATATTTTAAAGGATAGGATGAAGAATCCATTGGGAGTGCTCTAACGGGTTCCCTGTAGCAGAATGTAAAGTGTCTTTAAAATAGAAGATCCAATGGAGGGCATTTTTGAGAGCATTTCTTTATATTTTAAAGAAAAATATATAATAGAGCATCCATTGGGAGTGCTCTTAACATAAGGAATAAAGATATTAGAGAAATAATGAAGATTAATCATTCCTCTTCTCAATCTAGTGGAATACAACAGATTAAACAATTCACTAAAAACACCAACCTCCCAATCTTCATTCACTCTGATAAAGTTTTTATTCCTTTGTGCCAATTACTAGAAAAATCTCGAAATTGTTTGCCTCATCATGGAAAACTTCTTTAAGCGCCCTATGAACACACCACAAATCATGCTAGAATCTGATCCTAGATCCAACTCCCACCTCAAATTGGATATTGTTCCTTGTAATGAACTTCCACAAAATACCTTCCTCGTATCAAGGACGTTCATCCACAAGGAAGTTCACGACTTCCTAGTAATGGAATAATAAAGGTATTTTGTGGATGAACTTCCTTGTATATATTATTCCAAAGGGCTAATAAAGGTATTTTGTGGCTTCAAGATGATCTTTTCTCCCACCGGACACAACCTGTAGTAAGAACTTAACCCCACTCAATAAAATTTTAGACTTGCAATCTCTAAGGTGTACGACCCTGTTCTTTCTTGGTGTAAGAGCAATGAAGGTCGAATTCCAAATTTTCTCGAGTATACCCATTACCAAAAGATAGACGTCACTTTGGGACACATGCGAATGGCCAGCAGCCGTCTGTGGGGAAAAGTAAGCAAAAGGAGCTTAAACTCTATTGTTTTTTAGTTCCACTGAGAAACTCGAGTCTTAGAAAAGATGTCAAATCCCATTTGTAAGACCGTGCAAGAGCTCCACTAAGTAAGTATCTGTAAGTCTTTGATAAAAG
The DNA here is from genome assembly GCA_022457165.1 of Juglans mandshurica. Lineage (NCBI taxonomy): Eukaryota > Viridiplantae > Streptophyta > Magnoliopsida > Fagales > Juglandaceae > Juglans > Juglans mandshurica. Next base: position 5,602,673 of record CM039633.1, on the reverse strand, counting down.
ATAAAATCATAGAAAGTCTCCACAGCGGTACATAGATGAGCATCGCCCAATCTCTTATTTGGGAAGCTGTGCATATTAATCTACAAGCTGAGCATCGTCCAGATGCCTTTGGAAAACCATGATAGTCTTAAAGAACAAGCCATTGTGCATTCCTAAGACTATCTTAGGGCTCGATCTTAAAAAAACTATGGTAGTTAGTGGTCTTGTTTATGAGAGGATAAAGTGTAATTACCTATTAAAGTAACTATGGTTGCAGGTGTTAGCTGGCTCAGCTTGTAGATTAATTGACCTGAAATTCTAATAATTTTTTTTTCTTATTGGCACTGGGTGTCAAAGAACAAAGTCCCTACTAATCCCGGGGTGCACAAGTCCTGGGCAAGGAGTTTCCCGCAAGTACACCTCGAGCAATTCAAGGAATAGTTCCCCTAGTCTGATGGTTTGCACCTAATAGGAATTGAACCTTAATCTGGAGGGGGTATTCCACCAAGACCAATTCCCTTACCACTTGAGCCAACCCCTAGGGTTTAATTCTAGTAATCTAACCCGTCCCCTTCCCCAATGTGGAGGGTTTAAGTTAAGGAGAGATTTCTTGTATCCCTAGATTCTCATGCATACATGGCTGCTCTTGTATATCTCCCGTGTACTTGAGTTCTTTCCTATTCTGGTTATCAATGAAGTTTTTGTGTACTGATAAAAGAAAAAAAGTTGAGGAGGTACTTAATTCTTGTTTGTCCACTATGGGTCTAGTGAGCCTCCATTGTACCCAAAAGTACAAAAAAAAAAAAAAAAAGTGATACTAATATCAAAAGCTTCTTTATCATCTTGTCCTCAATTAAGCATGCTCTATGACTTGAGAAGAAAGAAGACCTGTAGACTATAGGACTTCTTGTTTGAATAGTATATGTTGGACACAATGAGGGTGATTGTGTTTCTCGTTACCCTTTTTTTGGCCTAATGAATTTTGGCTGTAAGTTGATGTAATATTGAAAGTTGCATTGTTTATTTTGAATATGTTGTGATCATAATGCTAAAACTTTCAAAAAGTAATAAAAGTCAAATGTGCAGTTTAATCACAATTGTGCAACAATAGAGAAAGATATACTAGACTCTGGTTTTCTTGTATCGTATGAGTCTCCAAATGAAGTTGTGTTGGATTTCTTTAATTTATCACCCATTGTCTCATTTATAGGAAAATAGTCAAATTGCAATGGCAATGAGGATGGCTGCAAGATTTGTATCTCGGAGGTTCTCTAGTGGTGGAAAAATTCTTAGCGAGGAGGAAAAAGCTGCAGAAAATGTTTACATTAAGGTAATTTTCAAAGTCCCATATTTTCTCGTGCTTTTCCTTTTGGCATTTTTTGATGCCTTGGTGCTGCGGAGACATGGATTTTTTTTTGTCAGATTAAGTATTTTCTTTCTGGTTTCATTGTATATTGATATACACTTTCATTTTGCCTCCCTGATGCTATTTTCTTAATAATTTGAATATTTTTATTTGAATATCTCAGATTACCCAAGCTAAATGTCTAGGATGTGTGTGTGTGTGTGTGTGTGTGTGTGATTTGCCTTTTAAATTTGTTGGATGCCTTTGTAAGGATCAGTCTGGTGAAGGATGTCTTGGGTTATTAAACCCAGAAAAAGAAGTGGGGAATTGATTATGATTGAGGATTCCAGCTGAACCCTGTGTGAACAATTTTTTTTTTTTTATTAGTAATCAATAATATATTAATAGAGATAGGCAAAGCCCAAGTACACAAGATGGAATACAAGAGATAAGACCTATCTAGGTCGAAGTAAGGGAAACTAAAAAGTCATAAAAATTCAGGCCATTAAAATCTAAAGCAATGACCCATAGAAATAAAGTACTGAAAAATAGAGTTCTAAGTTCCTCTGGAGACCGCTCTTGCCATATACACCACATAATACAGATCGGGATCATTTTCCACACCGCCTTGATTTGTTGAACTCCTCTTGGAAGTGTCCAGCTGGCCAATAGATCTACCACAGCCCACAGGTGCAGACATAAGAAAGGATAACTCTATCTGGCTAAAGACTTCCACCCACAAGGCTCTAGCTGTCTTGCAATGTAGCAAGAGGTGTTCCACTGTCTTGCCAAATCTCTTGCACATGCAACACCAATCTAGTATAGCTATCCTGTGTGGACAATTGATTCAGACTAGGGGCAATTTAGAATATATAACAGGGTCCGTTAGAAATTTGAACTCTCTCTCTCTCTCTCTCTCCCTCTACATATATATATTAGACTAAGCCACTTGTTCTATTTCTTATTGATCTTAACACTTAGATCTTAACCAAGGGTGTAAATTGTCAAAATTTGGTAGTTTGGGGAACCAATTAGCAACTTTGGTAGTTTAGGATGCAAATTGGAAAACTGATATTTTAGGGGTGCAAATTGTTACTTTCTCGTAAAGTTGTCAAGAAATAACAGGTCCAGTATGCAAGGGGGGATCTTGGTAAATATTGCTAGCTTCAAGCACAGAGATATTAAGGGTGTGTTTGGATGTTGAAGTGAGTTGAGTTGAGTTGAGTTTAGATGATAAAATATTGTTAGAATATTATTTTTTAATATTATTATTATTTTGAGATTTGAAAAAGTTGAATTGTTTATTATATTTTGTATTGGAATTTGAAAAAGTTGTAATGATGAGTTAAGATGAGTTGAGATGAGTTTGGGATCCAAACTCACCCTAAAACTTTCAGTAAATATTACTAGCTTTCAAACTCTGAAATCAGACGTCCAGCATGCAGGGGAAGATAGTTACTTTTTTGTACGTCTATAAGAAATTAAAAATTAATGTCTCATTATAGTTATGGAGCTCAGAGATAGACTTGATGATCAAAGAGTATTGATAATACTTGTATAATATTATCTGTACTGAAAAATTTTAACACATGCTATTTCATCATATAGAGCATGAAAAAAAAAAATCTAAAATCCAAATTTGATTATGGGGTCAGGTTAAATTTTTTCTTCTTGTCTGTATAATATTCACAATCTAAAACCATTACACGAGATAGAGAATGTTGAACTTTTGACCAGCACGTGTCATGTCTCCAGCTGGAACTTTTCATCTTGGTGATGGACCCTTGGTACAATTCTGTCCATGCTAATTAGCTGTAGCTCAAAAGGCACTCCTCCGATTTTAACTCGAATGCAGAGTGAGATTGTGAATTCAAAATTCATTGGGTGCATGTATAAATAAATGCTTTGACATTTTCTTACACGAGGTATCTGAATATATCTATTGATTGCAATGGACAATCTGCTTATTAATCATGCCTGTAGTGCTTTTGTGTCGCTTTCTTAATAGATCTTGTGTAATGGTGTAGAAACTTGAGCAAGAGAAGCTGGAAAAGCTTGCAAGGAAGGTATGAGGAGATTACCTTTTTTCTTTTTGTCTGTCTTGGTAGACTTTCATCGTCTCATTAGCTATACGCCATTTGGTTTACCGTGTATTGCTTGCACTCTGAGATGCTCTGCTCCAAAACTTCATTCTCATTTGTTTTCACAATTTCTCTCCTCTCCTCTCATCTAATCTAATCATTACAATTTTTTCAAATTCCAAAATAAAAATAATATTAAAAAATATATATTTTAACAATATTTTATTCAACTTTTAACTTTAATCTCAACTCATCTCATCTTATCTACTAAAACAAATGAGGCCGCGTTTTGACTCAAGGATTGTGGTACTTAAACATGTATTTATTCTCTCTGTTGGAACTTTTTGTTGGATAAGATCCTTGCACAGTTATCCTTGGATGTAGTAATTCCTGATGAGTTGAATATTCTCAGGGCCCAAAACCAGAAGAAAAACCTGCCACAAGTTCAGGAGGAGGATCAGTCACCGATGCCAAACCAACCAGCTCCTCCTCATCCTCAACATCTGGAGTATCAAATGACAAGTACCGGAACTATGCAGTTTTAGCTGGAACTATCACTATTCTTGCTTCTGTTGGATGGTACCTCAAAGGTAGTGAAAAGAAGCCCGAAGTCCAGGACTGAGAGAGGTTAATGCGCTTTCTTTTAATATTAACAGTCAAAAAGAGTTGACAGAGGAAGAAGTATTACTTTTACTCTTCTAAATCTTTTGTTTCAGTCAAATAAAATACATCAACTTCACTATGCTCCAATATTCTCTTTACCATTTGTTACACATTCTTTCATAATTTTTGAGCTAGTTTGGCAACGGGTTTCCCTTGTCCCTATTCTGGAATATGTTACCTTCTCAAATCAATGACGTGGTGTGGCTAGTGTTAAAATAAACATATTATAAAATAGAAACGAATTTATGATGTACATTTTAAAACATTTTCCAACACAAAGTAAAATATTAAAAATAAATAAAAATATTAGAAAATAAAATAAAAAATAAGAAAAAGGAAGAAGGGTATGGGAAGGCCTACCAAGGGGTCGCCAACGGCCACACTCAATAGCCAACCCTTCCTTTTTTAAAAAGAAAAATCATGACCACATATGACCATCATGGTATGGATTCATGACCATCATGACCATATATGACAATCCAAAAGATCTAATAATGTGTACCAATCAGTGGGCCACCACAATCACAAAAAAGTGCAAATAGGCAAATAGGCTGATAAAGTAATTTAATCCAAAAGAAAAGGCAGCAAGAAATGTAATATTATGTCGGGTGTAATCGGTTCGGTTTGATTTGATTTTGAACAGAATTTGGAACCAAATTGGTATGTATCGGTTTTACATTTTTAAGAATTGATTATGCACCAATTATCCCCTATATTATATATTATATAATATATAATAGTATATTATAGTATATTACTATAGTGATAATATATTGTAATATATAATAATTTATATTATAATATATAGTGATATAGTATTAGTATAACTATTAATACAATAGACTATAGTGATATAAGATTTTAAAATTTAATATTTATTAATTAGTAATTTATCATATAATAAAAAACAATTTTATATATAATTATATATTATATATAAAAATTATATAAAATATAAAAAATTATAATATATATATAAACCGATCCAGTTTTAGAAAAAGAAAAATTGGAACCGGCCCGATTTTGATTGGTTTTAAGAAAAATAAAACTAGTACCGGATCAAACCCACCAGTTCGATTCGGTCCGGTTTACCAGTTCACCGGTTTTATTTTACACCCATATGTCAGATGAAAAATGCTACTATGCGGTCTAGCTTTGTCCTCTCATTTTGACCGTTATGTGTTTATTTAGTTTTAGTTTTAGTTTTTTACTTGATGGTTAAAGAAGTGACTTTTAGTGTATTGGTGTATTTTTTTATTTTTAAAAAATATTTAAAAGTATTTAAAGAAAATGTGAAAAGGAAAACAACAAAAAAATAAAATATAGAATTTGTACTAGTGGGCATGCCCAACGGTCAAAGCTGGGCGGCACACTAACATCACTCTATATCCGACTGGATCACTACAAAAAAAAAAAAAAACATTTATATATTGCGCTTGAAATCTAACCACAATGTTCAACAAAGGGTTGTGTGCAAAGCAGTAAAAAAGGGTAAAGTTATAAAACATGACAAAATCAAACACAAAATCACTTTAGCATTAGATAAATTCAGCAAATTTAAAAATAATCTTCTATTTCCCACTTTGTTTCATCTCTTCCAAGCAAGGTTCAAGAGAGCATTTTAAAAAAAATATGCTACCCACCATTTTTACCAATATATTGGTAAAGAGTAGTGCTATTTGAATGTCTTTATATCACACACCATCTATGTGGCATAATTGATCCACTACAAGAAATCAGGCCTTTTTTCAGCGCTCAAACTCGCCGCAAATACATATAATAATCGTTGCATTTGATCATTTTCGGCGATTATAAATCGCTGCCGGTTCGCCGCAATCCTAAAGCCATTTTTGATCAATCTCGGCGATTTTAAAAACTCGTCAGAAAAAATTATTATTTCCGGCGATTTTAGTCTGTCGCAAATGTTAAAAAAATCGACAGAAATAGCCTTCTCGTTTGCCATTAAAATCGCTGTAAAAATTTATTTGCAGCGATATTAACCGTCACAAAAAGTTAATAAATCGCTGCAAATAATCATTATTTTTTGTAGCGATTTTAAATTATCGTCGTCATTAAGTATTTCCAGCGGGTAGGTTTCGCCGCAAAAAAGTATTTCCGGGGATTTAATGTCGCCGGGAATAAGTTTATACTATTAAAAAATATTTCCGGCGAATTTTACTCGCCGGAAAAGGTGTTTCAGAAAATAAAAAAAAATTCACAAAACATGCCTTAAAAAGGAAACAGATGCCTCAAATGAGATGAACTGGAGAACAATGATAGGGAGAAACCTTCTTTTATTTCATTTAAGCCCAATCTCATAAGCTCCAGACAGAACCAACAACTAATTACAACACGAAAATTTCAATAACATTATAATTTTACAGATTCATTGCTGCAGTCCAACTGAAACAAATAAGAATGAACTAAACCTTAACTGGTGATGAATTAATAGAATCCCGGTCAGATTAGGTACGGCCACTTAGTCTTTGTTATGCATAAAATAAGGGAATGAAGGGACATGGGAATACCTTGGCCTCTCAGACTTAGAAAGATGCTTAGACATTTCGGATGCTTGCAATGAATCAATCATTGTATTTTCATTAATCTTCAACTAAGAAAAAAAATTAAGTGAAAAAGTTAAAAAAAATGCCAAATCCCTCCTATTGCATTAAGTATTCAGAATCTCAGATATAATTAAAAACTTGCATGTAAAGCATGAATTATAAGGTAATCCAAATAGAATAGTGGATGCAGAATGATAAAATAAAGAAAGCATTCTACGTTTAAATTGGAGGATTAACATAAAACAAGTTATTCAACATTCAACTTAATAACATATAATTTTGCTTGGAAGGTAATCCATATCATAAAAGAAAATGCACCATCATATTATGGAGCATATAATAAAAAATTCATCTAATCTAGAAACCAAAAGAAAAATGCATTGCATTCAATCTCCAATTCACATTAGAAGAGTATAGTACCTGCTCTTGGATTATGCTCCTGGCCTCAACAAGTTGGGCTTCAAGTTCAAGCTCCCTCTCAGTTGATTCAGAAGTAACTTCAGCACCTTTCTGTGCATCTTGCAATTGAACCATACGCTCCTTCAAATGTCAAAGCATAAACAAGAAAATAAATTAACATCTTACTGTCCATAGGAATCATGAGATGAACTGGTAGAAAAAGCCAAAAAAAAAAATACCTTTATGGAAGTCATCTTATTTCGGAGACTTTCCTCTATTTGACCTCTAGCCATGTGAAAGGGCAGGTCAAAGACATCCTGCATGTATTGAACTCTTAACATATAGCGCCATAACTAATGTAAAAGAACACACTTTAATCCTATGGGAAGTTGTCAGTACCGTTCTCCCTCCCAATGGGGACTTTGTAGGGTCAGTTTCAACTCCTTCATTGACAGCCACAGATTGCTTGGACAACCCATTAGGATCCTAATGGGTTCATTGTAGCTTCTTGCTTGGACAAGATGCTATACAACTGATGTTCATGCCTAGTTTGTGCTTTCCCACTTACTGTGAATGAAGAAGGGGCAAGGGGAGGTGTTTTTTTTTATCCAAAAGCATGTAAACTAAAATACTTTTCTTGTTCAAGGATTTAAGTACCTGGAAAATGTTTAGCCAAGCTCCAATTGTGGTGGCAGCACGAGGGATAGGCCTTTTAAACATGGTAAGCAACTTTAATGCATCAGCTTTGATTTTTGTAATGTTGTTCTGCGTTGCATGGAACTTAATCACTCACTTTACTAAGAACCAAAACCAACTTAAATCAACAACAAGCCAAAATAGTTGCAATGAAATCAACAAGCCAGCATTATCATTGAGAAAATTAAGGAAAAAGAAGAGGAAAGATCCAAAATATCCAGCACATGAAGTAAATGTTTCATCAACCCTATCCAGTTTGACCCAAAATATTCTGAATTTAGTCCCCTGACCCTACCCTTCTCATAAGAAATAAAATGTAAAGAAGAATTGGAGCAAATAGAAAAGACAAACCAATATGACCCCAGGAAACAGCTTTTGCTAATTGCATCATGAATTTTATTTTGGCACAAAATGCACTTTCATCAAAAGAAAAGAAAATTCCCCATAAAAATGATCTAGGATAGGTAATTGTCTGCAAATATGCGTCATTCACCAAGAAGAAGTAATTTATCTAATTGCAAGGTATCTTCATAATCTGAAACATTGTAACAATGTGATATATAGCATGCAATAAAACCAGCTGAAATCTCATAACCAAAATGTTGTCCCCATTTTATTTTTAATTGTAGCGTTTTCCATAAATAGAGAAATGAGGAATAGGAAATCTACATTAATTAAATGCCTGAATCTTGATTTTGAAATACAGGTATCTAGATTCTTACTTATAATAGAACCTATTGTCACAAATGAGCATGCATTTTGCACACAAACCTGCTGTTATTTCTCCTTCGGGACCTGCAGTCTTTAAACCTGAATTCTCCTGAACTTCTTTCTCTGTCTGCCCTGGTTTTTCCTTCATTGATTTCAAGCTTCCACCAGTTTGCTGACCACCTGTTTGAGGACTAGTTGCCTGACAAGAAAACAAGATACGCATAATGAGCAAGGCATGGGAAGACCAAAATGACTTCATTAACAAATGTTTACAGTTAAACTCAACAATTTTGCAGGAATCACATGCATTTAGCAAATGTCAATTGTGTTATAATCTCAAACCAGATGCTACATAACATGCTTTGGTATGAAACCAAATGTTATTTTCAGGCAAAAAACATGTTAAGAATACCTCCTTTGCACCAAACGGATGAAATGTTGGGGGGGCACAAAAGCTCGCTCCATATCAACTAGTGCAACAACCATTTTCTTTGCCTCATTCTTAAAACCATACCTGGCAGACATACACCAACAAAATGTAATATGATAATTTTTCTATTGATTTGTTTCTCTCTAATAACAACAGAACATATACAGTCAGAAAAAAAAACAAAACATATAGTACCTAGAGAGCCCTAGTTCTTTTCTACAATGATAGCTTAGAAAGACAAGAAAGAAATAAAATAAGTAAAAAAATTTTGAATGGCCAGCATATTTGGCTCAACAGATTTGAAAAAAAGCTCTAACTATTTTTATTGTTCATTTAACTAATTCGCTGTAGAATATTTTTTAAGGGAAATGGCTAAAATATAGCCAAGGGGGTGATTATATAATGATCATATCAGAGATATTTGTTAATTAGGACTACTTCTTGTTGAGTTTGCCTAAGTTTAACTCTTCAAAATGAGGATTATGGTCTCGTCAAGTTCTTAATTATTCAAATTTAAAGATTTAAGTAAGAGAGAAATAGACACATAAAATAATATATCAATATTGTTTGATACGTATTCCAGATTGTCGGACTCATCTCATACGTCAATCTCTATATATCCTACTTAATACCCTCAAATTTAGACAAGAATTTGAAGTACTGATCTTTTTTCCTCAAAGTGGCCATAGATAGAATATATAAAATGAGGAGAAAATATTACGTACAAAGAAATAATAGCATATAATTTATCAATCTTAATTTGTAGTGTAACAAGCATATATATATATGTGTGTATATATTAATAAAAGCAAGACTGAAAGTAATATTTGGTTCGGTAGATGCTTGAGTAATTGCATCTGCCAGTGCGACTGTTGAGTACTGCATGCCCCCAACAAGGTCTTAGTGCCTATTTTTTCATTTCTTTTTTAGCAACAGCCCTCCCAACAATATTGTAGTAGTTAGTACATTTTGGGGGGATTCAAGAAAGGTTGGAAGCGCAGCTGGTTTTTTTATTAACTGCATAATAACCAAAAAAAGCTTCAAGCTGTTTGTTTTACTCCCCCCATTACAAGGGGCGAGACATTCAACTTTTCTTCTAAGTTGTTTGGGGGACCATTTTTATTAATTTAATCTCTAACCTTTTTATGGTTTATACTGGTTTTATACCTTCGTCCACCGGATTCATGAGATTCTCTTGCAGCTTGCTTCAATTTAAATAGGGAATTGTACATTATTATTAAGTTGAATTGGGTTCTATCCAAGATTTAGCATTTATGCACAAGTTGATTACAGTTTATTCTTCATGATATGAAAAGAGGCATGACAAATAAAAGAAGCACCATAATGAGTACCATCATCATTTTTTGTAAAATCACCACTTGGAAAGGCTTTGGAAAAGAAGGATGATTGCCAAGGGAAATTACCTAATTGACCAATGTTACATAACCAAACATTATCAACGTGTTATTTTTTTCTCTTTTGCTAGGATTTTTTGCAAATTTTTTTATAGTGACCTTTGACAGTTTTTAAATTTGCCTGACTATTTGAAACTATTTTTGAAATTAATTGATCTTGACTCTATAAAAAAAACTAAAGAAACACACAAAATGAGGTATTCAAAACCTGTGAAAGTTCGTCAGCATCCTCCAAAAGTCCTAAATGGTGCTTTCTTCGAAAGAACCCAGCAGGACTATTGACACAAGTTTGTACCCCTCTGCGGCTCCTTCACCTACTTACCGACCTATGATGTTGACACTGGGGTGGATATTACAGCTCTCAAGCCTAAATTCCAACTATCAACCTGAAATTTGTCCTTGCATATCTAGAAAAAAGTGAAGCTATTAATCTTAGCCAAACAAGGATAATACAAACTGTAAAAGAAATATAATTTTCTCATATAAAAGCCATGACTATTGAGATTAATTACCAAATCAAGTGAGCGTTCACCACATATCAGCGAAAACGACTGGCATTCCTTTTCAGGCTGAAGTTGCCCCTGAAAGCTTAATTAAGGGAAGAGGAATTCCCATTCCAAAAATAATAAAGGAGATATTTAAACCCTAGCAATCATGGGATAACCAAAAGAGAGGCGTGAGCAAAATAACACATACCTGTCCTAAAATTATCTTTATGTAACTGAGCTTATGTTCAATTGCTTTTCCTTCTGCCCGGAATACCAAATCAAATATTTCTCATCCTGAAAAACCAAAACAAATCAAAGTCTTGATCATCTAAGTCTAGAATAATCTTTCCTGAAGCAAAGGTAGATAAAGGTAAATAGATTAATAACAACAACAATATTTGCAGGGTGTTGTTTGGGCATTGAATGTTTTAATTTTGGCTAGAGTTCCACAATGCCCATTCGTTTACTTTGAATATTGATTAACATGGTTCATAGAAAAGAAGCAATCAAATTGTCTGACACAAACCAAGCTAAATGTCTATAATATAAAAAATGAATTGCATTGTGCTATACATGTCATTAGATAATCAAATGTAAGAAGACAATACATAAACCCCAGTTTATGTTTCCTAATCTACTTCAGGATTCTTATATTGGCCTACCCTATACTAAATCAGTATACAAGAACCCATGTATAGCAAATTCATAAGCACTTTCTGATAAATTATATATGCATCTCCATGACAAATCATAAATATTAAAGAACACAAAATAAGGAATATCAGTAATTTATCAACTCCCTTGTTCACACAAAAGAAGATGAGTAAGTCCACATAAATACATTAAACTATAACAAAGTAAATTACCTTGGGAAATCGACTCCAGCTGAGTGGATCAGGAGATGAATGGGACGCTGAATGTTCGACTCCAACCCACTTTGCCTCGGAAAAGGGTCGACGATGATGAAGAACAGAGCCTCAGAGTGAAAAAAATGGGACTTTTTTCACTAGTCTCGACTCCGCATAAACTCACGAAGATGCCGATTAGTGGGTTTTCGATGGGGCGGAGTCGCGTACATTGCTTACGCGAGAATCACTGGACTGGAGTGGTTCGTGAGTTAGTGGTTTCATTCGGTGGTAGTTGATTAGAGGAAATTTTGTGTGGGCGGTGAGTAATCTGTAGCTAGAGAGAAATGGAGAAGATGAAAGGGGTTGGGGACGACGAATGTGAAATCGGGATTTGGGGGGGGGGGGGGAAATGTAAAACTTTTTCTAGGGTGTTGGCGCCCACTTACTAAAATCAATATTGCGGCGAAATTTTGCGACGCTATAAGGTTTTACCATTTTGCGGCGGTTAAATTCGCTACAACTCTTTTAAAACTCGCCGTGTAAAATCAAATACATTTGCGGCGAATAAATTTCGCCGCAAAAAACTTTAAAATCGCCGCAAAAAATAAAATTAAAACCGAACCCCTTTGAAGCAGCGTCGAAGCACAAACTCGCCGTGAAAACTAGGCTATTGCGGCAATATTATTTCCAGCGATCAAAAAATCGCCGCAATAGTCCAGTTTTCTTGTAGTGTGATTTGGAAAATAAATTTTAAAATTTGAATCTTACAAATCAAATTATGTTGTGTGTATGATTTGTGGTGTACATGCATTCAAATAGTACTACTCTTTGCCAATATATGATCTTTGCTTTTACCAACCAAACATGATTTATCAACAAAAATCTCATTGAACAAAAAGCGATCTCATACATCGACAAAATGTTTCATCTAAATATATACACGGGCAACAATATGCGAACAAAGTTTTTTGCAACCCAAATTTGAATAAAAAACAACTCTAGACTAATTAAACGTACATGGACTAATGCAAAACACATGGTTTTGTTTTTTTCAACCCAAGACCTAGGCAAAATGAGATGTGTTGGGCACAAAACCATCTCAGATATGGCTGAAGTTTTTCAACCCAACCATTGTCAGCCCAATATAGAAGCAAAACAGACCCAAACAAAATTTTTTGCCGTGACCTAACCTAAGGTTTTACCAATTAAACTTGTTATTTTACATGGACACCAAACATGCAAACAATTATTTTCCAACCCCAAACAGAAGCAAAAAAAAAAAAAAAAAAAAAAAGGCCATAGATTAACTAACTACATACATGGATAGATGCAAAACACAGGCGGATCTCATTTATATTGACTCGTAACCACTCAAAGTATACACAAACAAAACCTTCTCACTATGGCCTAAAGTATTATCAAACAAACATAGAAGTTTTTTGCATCACAAGTATATTGTTGGCTACACATGTGTGGCATACAATAAAAGATTAGCTGGCATGTAAAGATAATATCACGTGGGGACTCACGTGATAGAGGGTGATTAAAGGATAAAACTACACAAAACGTTCCGTATGGGCTCATTGATAAACCCTAGAAAAAGGTCACCAACATAAAAACATTGCTAATTGTATTTCAAAGATATATGAATCTACAGAAATAAGTCTGAGTGAGATGCCTACGCCAAATGAACTCTATCAATGGCCAAATCATGCTTAAAAGGTAACATACCAAGCTAAGAACCGAGAATCATGTCTCTAAAGGATTTTGCAATAGTAGAACACTTCAACCCTTATAAATATATTACCAAGTATAAACTAGAGATTCATTCATTAGCCACCGAAAAAGGTTAACTTCTCTCTGACTTAAGTATCAAAGGCATCCCTATTGGGTTCCCTGAGTTTTCCCTTCTAGTTGCAAGTTGTTTAAGCACGTTGCAGGCATCATTGGAAATTGCATCAACATTTTGCCATCGTTTTTGGGATCGTTTGATTTCTTTGAGAAGTAAGATCCAAATGCCAACAACCACACTCTCCTATGGCCAGGAAGCGACTAACAATGGATGAACAAGTGAACAATATAGTGGAGAGAAGATTTACAGAGATAAAGGAGAGGCTGTAAAAAAATGATGCCTTACAAAGGGAGAAAAGGCCCTAAAGTGAGGATACATGGTTTGAAGGGGGTGCAGGTCAAGATCGGAACAAACAACTTGATCAGGATTCATATCCTCAAGTGTAGTATCGTTAGACGAGGCATTATCGACAACTTTATCATCACCTGCTCCAAACCCCACTTTTTTTTTTTTTGCGAACTTCATTGCTTTCCCAATAGCGTCACCTTTGTGATTGGCCAGTAAAGGAAACTTGAGAGTCTTTTTGTGTAACTGTCAATCACTATCTACAAAATGAGCAATCAAAGACATATAGTTCAAGTTTTGGACTAATGTCCATGTATTAGTGGCGAGACAAACTCTTTGACCTTTCAATAAGTTTCTTAACAAATCTCTCTATACACTATATAATTTAAGAATATCATTTACTACCATATAGCGAGAATGAATGTTAAACCTAGATTCTAAGTATTTTGCAAAGGCTTGGAACCCTTTACCCTCCACAAATCGAAAGGGTAGCTCTTCTATTATGATCATACGAGCTAAATGAGTTTTACATCCCTTCGGATCATACTTCACCAGTCCCTTCAATGTACTTCCTGACAACTCACATCCGTCATCTTTTTAAATCCAATCTTCAATCTATATTGACTCTTTTCAAGTCAAGAATGTCTTGTTGGACTCTTTTTGCATTGTTATTCTAAATAGCTTTTTAATTGGAATGTACCATATCGTTTATAGTGGCATCTATAAACCTTACTACAATGATTACACTTTGTTTGCAGGTCATTAAGGTCACCACAAGTGTTTCCACAAGATGGAAACGAGTTTTTTCTTTAGTGGACTCACGGGTGTAGGGTTAGGGGTAGATATAGGGGAGCTAGTACTAGTACTAGTATTCATATTTGATGAACTATCCATGGATTCAACAAACAATCAAACACCTGATGATGCAAAAACAAATCACACAACAATTAAGATCATACAAATCACACAAACTGTTTTGGGGTTTCAAATTGAAACCTCGAAATTGCATGGGCTTCAAGACTGAAACCCTAATTTAGGGTTTCAATCCGAAATCCTAACATAAATTGGAGTTTTGGATTAAAACCCTGAACTAATTTAGTGTTTTGGATTGAAACCTTAAAATTCATAGCATCCAACGAGAATATGAAACAAACACAAATACAAATCAAACTCCACAGCATCCAAAACACAACCTCATTCGCCATTGAAACAAATTACAATCCCATCCTCCATAGTCCATGAAAAAGAAAACATATTTTGAAGTCTCAAGATACTTACAAAGATGGAGATAACATGGGTTTTGGTGATGGGGAGGAACTGAGTTGAGAGAGAGAGGCTGAGAGTGAGACTGAAAGGCTGAGAGAGAGAGCTGAGAAGCTAAGATCGTGATAGTGAGGGTTGAGACACCCGGGGTGGTTTTATTAACTTTGTAATGAAATGACGCCGATTGGGGATACAAAAAAGTCGTTAATCTAATTATATATATATATATATAACCGACCGTGGCATTTGGGTTGAATTCGGGGACCCGCCACTCACCACTAACTAAAATGACACACTTGAGTACGAGCGTGCTAAGAGGCGAGTAATTCCAATATTTATTGCTCTTACCATAGAACAAGAAACCACAACACGGAAGAAAGAATGCCTCCATATCAGGCAGATCATAGAAGGTATGCAAGAGAGTGGAAAGTTGGAGCGAGTGTCGGGAAATCGAAGGGAGAGATTAACGGGGAGATACTAGAATGAAAGCCTCAGGAGGGAGAGGAATGGCAGGAGGGAGAACCCTCCCTCCCCCCCCCCCCCCCCCCCATAGTAGCCTACCACAGACACACCAACCTTTCGATGAGATTAGAACTATCAGTGGATGATTTTTCAGGGGAGGCACATTGTTGTCTGTCGAGAAAGCACACGCTCGGAGGACCAGGTATGAAGAAGTCTTTGTTGCGGAGAGGTCCTATAAGTAAATTAGAGGGGAGAAGCTCACTCCCATATCCTTCAGTGATGAAGATTGCGAATGGGCTCTATACCCGCACAACGACGCCCTTATGATAACCTTATTGGCTACCAATTATACCACACGCAGGATCTTGGTTGATAAAGTGAGCTTGACGGACGTTCCATTTTGGGACACATTCATAAAAATGGGCATTGACCAAGACAGGTTGTGATTGACACCTACACCCCTCAAAAGCTTTTGGGGGAACCAGTGCAACCCGTCAGTGTAATCACGTTACATGTTACCGTAGGCAATAGGCCCTGTGCAACAACGACGATAACAAAAATTTTGGTGGTAAAAGCCCGCTCATCATACAACTCTATTATTGGCTGCTTGACTCTGAACATGATGAGGGCGTTTACCTCAACGTATCACCTGAAGATAAAGTTTTTGATAGCCATGAGTGTCAGGGAGGTCTGTGGCGAGTAAGTGTTGGCACATGAATGCTACATACAATAGTTTAAGAATGGGAGTGTAGAGGTCCGCACCAGTGAAAGAGTGACCGAAGAAGTAATTCCTCTACCCCAGAGCCCATCAAGTGAGTGATAAAGACTTGAGATGAGGGAAGTTTAAAACAAGGAGAAGTAGTTGAGCCCTTGGAGCTAGTAGTTTTGTATCCAGACCGACCAAACACGATAACTGGATAGGGAATGAATGGCACCAGAACTCAGAGAGCAGATCAAGTAGTTCCTCATCAAGCATAAAGATGTGCCTACATGGAGTCACGAGGACATGCTTGACGTAGACACAGAGGTGATAGAGCATTGCCTCTGTGTTGACCCGAAGGCTAAGAAATTAAGGCAGAAGTAGAAAAAACTCAACGTGGAGAAAAACACGATGATCATAAAAGAGGTAGAATGTCTCCTAAAAGCATGGTTCATCCGAGAAGCCTATTATTTGAAATGGCTCTCCAATGTCATGTTAGTGAACAAGGAGAATGGAAAGTGGCAGATATGCATAGACTTCACCAACCTGAACAAGGCATGCCTAAAAATAGTTTATCCTCCCTCGTATCGACTTGATAGTTTACTCAACGGTAAAACATCGAATGTTGAGTTTTATGGATGCCTATCCAAGTTATGATCATATATGAATGTGTAATGGTAACCAAGAAAAAAAATCCTTCATAACAAATAGGGGACTCTATTGTTATCAAGTGATGTCGTTTGACTTGAAAAATGAATGGGCGGCGTATCATCGGCTAGTGAGCTGCATGTTTAAAAGGTCGACCACCACATAACATATTTGAGAGAGACATTCGTCATGTTGAAAATATAATATGAAACTCAACCTAGCCAAATGTGCCTTTGGTGTATGGTCGGGCAAATTCCTAGACTTCATTGTGTTAGAGCGGAAATTGAAGCCAGACTAGAAAAGATCTAGATGATAATGGAGACGAAGCCTCCCCAGAATTTGAATGAAGTACAACAACTAGTAGGCAAAATAACAATGTTGAATAAGTATGTGTTGAGATCAATTGACAAGGTCTTGCCATTCTTTTGGGTGCTACGGAAGACTGAAAGTTGAGATAATGCATATGATAAGGCATTTTAACAATTAAAAGCCTACCTGTGTAGCCCTCCCCTCCTCAGCCAAATCCAACCAAAGGAGACACTATACATGTACTTGAAGATTAAAGCATGAATGCGGAAATAGTTTATATCTATGGTCGAATCTAGTAGTACAAGAGGGGATTTAATGAATTGAAGTGAGAAGTTGAGGTCTTTTATATCATATGTTCGGCCATAGCTTGATTTATATGAATTTGAGTTTGCATGTATGCTAAGTTGTCATTGAAACATGCATCTTAATATCAATAATGGATTTTTGAATATAAAGTGAAAACATGATAAGTAGGACACTAGAGGGGTTTGGCCATGGATAAATTTTGATGAATATTTATGTGTAAGTGATTAATATAGAAGCTTAAATCTTTAGGCTTGATTTAAGGAATGAAGTAAAAATGTAACTATAACCTCTATACATTTTGGCCTATGTCTAGTGGAGTTTGGATCCTGAAGTTGTGTGCACAAATGAAGAGATCTAAAGCATTGAAATCCATAATGCATATCACTAACCAAGAAATAAACAAAAATTATAAGAGACCTACTTGGAGTTTCGGCCATATAAGAAGATAGTACCTAGAAAAGTAAGATTTTAACCACAAGGTTATACAAGTTTTAAAATCATAAGGGGTAAGGAAGATATAATAATAAATCTACTCTTTTTTGGGCAAGAAAATTTAGTAAGGTATTGGGGCTAAAGTGAAAATACAGAAACTTAAGGGGTCAAAATATAAATATTAAAAGACTTAGGACAGCTTGTAAAATCAAAAGTTTAGGGAGTAAAAATTAAATTATCAAAACATATGACTCGATTATCTTCACTAACCTTATATACAAACACTAGACAAACAAATGAGTATGTGGGATTACTAGCATTCTTGTGGACTATTGTTAAGTTCCCTCTTATACTTTGTTAAGTTATTTTATGATACCTTCATTATTACAATGGCCTAAATGATTACTTGTGGAGATTAGTTTCCCTTACTCATTTTCTAAACTGTACATTTAGGAATATTCTTCTTTGTAATATTCATAGGTTAAGAAAACAATGAAAGTCATAATCTCGCGGTTGAGATCGAAAAATCCTAACAAAACTCTTGAGGCCACTAGGAGGATAACATATTATGGCAACCTTTGCGGCTGAGTGGGGAGTATCCAGCAACTCTTGAGTTGCATTAAGAGGATAAAGGAAACTTTGAAAAAACCTTGCAATTGGAGTGTGGAGTATGTATTAACTCTGTGGCCGAGTAGGAGAATAAAGAAAACCCTAACAAATCTTGCAGTCAGATGGGGAGCACGTGGAGTCCCATAGTGCAAGTAGGGGTTTAGGTACTCGATAAAAAATAAAGAGAAAGCTATAAATTGAGAATGCTACCTTTATTTAGTATGTTATTTTTCATTATTGTCGTAATTAACCTAATTTATTGAATGCCGCGCTACTTTTGATAACTATTTTTCCAAATCAATCATTGCAATGTGTTAATTGTTACCATAAGGGATGATTGGTCGAAAATCATCAACAATTCGAAAACTGGCCAGTAGTAGGCAAAAATCCACCAGATGATAGTTAATGGTGGCATGAGATACTTAGAATCTGATGGTTGGTAGATCCCATTACTTTTTTAGAAATGCTACTATGTCGCCACAGTGGTATTGATGTGGCACCACCACTTGGTGCCACGTGGTTTATTAAAAAAAATATTCAAAACAAAATGGCGTTTGAAAACAAAAAAAGAGAAAGACTGAAATCATAGGTTCTCTCTACCCCTTTTATGTTTATGTTTTTAATTTTTTTAATAAACCATGTGGTGGTGCCATATCAATGGTGTGGCATGGTGCCACGTCAATGGTGGTTACAAAAAGTTAGAGAGATACTATTATGCCACCCTAGTTATACCGATTACTTTGTTCCATCGATGTGGCACTTGGTGCTACGTTGCTTATTAAAGAAAATTAAAAACACAAACATAAAAGGGTAGAGGAAATCTAGGAATCAATCTTTCTCTTTTTGTGTTTTAGTACGCCATTTTGTTTTGAATATAGATATTTTTATATTTTTTAATAAATCACATAGCACCAAGTGGTTATGCCATATAAATAGGACAAAGTGAGCAGTAAATATGGGGTGATAATAGCATTTCTCTTTTAGTTATGATGAAAAATTTGATGCTTTGACTTTTTGACAGGAGTGTATGATAAAAGTATATAAAAGGCTCATTTATAGCCCCATCTGCCATCACCACAAAATCTGCTGATGATACACAATCTGTCACAAATGGAGATCATGTCAAGATTATCACTTCTGGAAATCATGCCACGATTACAACGTCAATTATAAAGAAATTGATATATTCAATATTCAACCAACTAGTTTTTCTATTTTTCCTTTCTAATGTACAGCTGAAAAATATCTCACTAATTATAGGATTGCATTTATGAATAATGTATATAAAGTAGTGCGTGTACACGTTTATGGTCAACGGGAAACAATTCATTTTTTTTTTCAAATTCTTTTATCGCATCTGAGCACAGCGGGAAACAATTCATTTTTTTTTCAAATTCTTTTATCGCATCTGAGCAATCCTCGACCACTGTCGTTTAGTGTTTTTTTTTTCTCAACAATTTTTTTATCCATGATTTCTTCCTCCAATACAAACACTTCTGTAAGCCTGAACTCTCCCATTGTCCCACTCACTAATATTACTCATCCTATCACCTTTAAACTTACATGTGAGAATTATCTCTCGTGAAGAGCTCAATTTCTTCCTTATCTCAAAGGTCAGCAGTTTTTTTATTTCATTGATGGCTCTCGCACTTTGACACCACCAATGAGCACCAATTATTCTACTAATGATAGTACCCCTCTATTTATCTCTAATCCTGAATATGCCCATTGACATCAACAAGATCAACTCTTACTTTAAGCTCTTATTTCATCACTCCGGGATGATGTTCTTGCCCAAGTGGTAAGACTTCATACCTCTAGCAAAGTTTGGCCAACTCTGGAGCAATTATGACACTTCGTTACTACTTTGCCTCTCTCAAGAAAGGAAATCTCTCTATTGTTGAGTTCTTCCAAAAAATGACGTCCTTTATTGATACTCTTACTACTATTGGACAACCTTTATCTGACTATGAATTGGTCTGTTACGTTATTGTGGGACTTGGATTAGACTATGATCCTTTGATCACCTCATAGATAACTTGAATTGAACCTATGACCATCTAAGAAGTCTATGGCCGTCTACTTAATTATGAGTTGCGTCTAGCACAACAACAACCAACACTGGACCTTCATGGTGCCTCTATCAACACTGTGTCCAGGAACTCTAATAATCGTGATTTACAAAAGGAACCTCAAACAACTCAAATTCTTCTGGTCATGATTCTCGCAATTACTCTTCTCAATCCTCTCAATCTCGAGGTCGAGGATGTGGCCATGGAAACTCAAAAAGATCACGCCCAACTTGCCAAGTGTTCACAAACTGGGTCACATTGCCTTAAAATGCTATCATAGATTTGATCAAGCCTATGAAGAATATCAACCAGATCAAATTGAAGCTTTCATGACTTCTAACTCCATTCCACAGGATCAAATATGGTACCCTGACACTCTAGCAACTCATCACCTCACCTCTAATGTTGGCAACCTCACATTTGCTATTGATGAGTATGTGGGCAATGATCAAATCTGCATAGGCAATTGGGTAGGTTTGCCTATATGTCATACCGGTTCATCTCATTTCTTCTCCTTTTCAAAACTTTTGTTCTTATGACAACTTTTACATATTTCATTTATCCAAAACAATTTAGTTTCCATTGGTAAATTTACTAATGATAATCAACTATTATTTGAATTTCATCCTAATTTTTTATGTGTGAATGATCTAGTTATGAGGAAAATCCTCCTTCATAGACCAACTTAAGATGTCCTTTATCTCTTCTCTCAGTCCACAAAATCCACGCATAAGATTGCATTTCTTGTGTAGCAAGTCTCACTTGAAACCTAGCACTACAAACTTGGGCATCCCTCTCTTTCCATGGTTCGGCATATTTTGTATTCCAATCACCTTTCCACTACAGGCAATAAAACACCTTTAGTTTGTTACTCTTGTCAATAAGCAGAAAGTCACTCCATTTTATTTGTCTCATTCTAGATCTTCTCATGTTTTAGATCTTATATTTTTGGAAGTTTGAGGACCTCCCTTGTGACTTCTAGGGATGATTATCGTTATTATGTTCTTTTTGTTGATAATTATATTAAGTTTTCTTGGTTGTTTCCCATTACCCAAAAATCAGGCGTTGAGAAAATATTTTATGAATTTTGAAAGTTGGTTGAGCGTCAACTTGGAGAAAAATAAAAAGTATTCAGACCAATTGGGGAGGGGGATATTGGCGTCTCAGCGCATACACATGAATTGCCCATTGCCTCATTTGTCCACATACACATGAACAAAATGGGTTAGTTGAACGAAAATATAGACATATTGTTGTAATTGGGCTTTCTCTTATGGTCCACTTTGGTTTGCCCAAACAATATTAGACTAATGCTTTTCAAATGACCTGTTTTCTCATCAATAATCTTTCATCACCCATACTTCAAAATAAATACCCTCTTTAGTATTTGTTCAATATGAAGCCCAATAAGAAATTTCTCAAGGTTTTCGAGTGTACTTGTTGGCCAAATTTGCATCCATATAACTCTAAAAAAATGGACTTTCGTTCTCAACTTTGCGTTTTCTTGGGCTACAATCAGTCACACAAGGGCTACAAGTGTCTCCACCATCCCACTATTCGCATCTATAACTCTTGAGATGTTTGGTTTGATGAAAACCATTTTTCTTTTCTTAATGACCAGTCCACCCAGCTTGCTACTAACTCTTTGGACCATGTGTCCCACGTATATTTACCTTCAATTTTGCAGGTCCCCATTCTTTCATCACGTGCAACTTCACTTGGTTCACAACTTGCCATCACGCATTAGCACATTAGCCCACCTACTGTCGAGTCTTCTCCCATGCACTCAACTAGCAATCCGCCACTTGTCAGCACACCTCGTGAGCCAACGAATACTTCATCTTCACCACAACAAATTGTTGAGCCTTCGTCTCTACCTTAGCTTGATGCAACTCCAACTCAGTCTTTACCGTCTACATAACCATCGCCTGAGTTGTTTGCCTCTCATTTCGTTCACTCTATGTGCACCTGATTACGAGATAATATCATCCAACCTCATGTCTACATGGATGGCACAATTCTATATCCTCCTCGTGCAATGCTTGTCTCCATTGAGTCTTCACAATCTGAACCCACCTCGTTCACTGTGGCCTCCAAGAATCTAGCCTGGAGAAATGTCATGAGTATGGAGTTTGATGCATTATTACACAATCATACTGAACTCTTGTCCCATATCATGCATCCATGAATATAGTTGGTTCAAAATGGATATTTCGTCTCATGAGAAAAGCAGATGGGACGATTGAATGACATAAGGCATGCTTGGTGGCTCAAGGTTACACTCAACAGCCGAGACTAGATTTTATTGAGACCTACAATCCAGTTATCAAACCTTAAACCATCCACCTAACGCTTACACTTGCTATCACTCGTGGGTGGCCACTACGACAATCTATGTTTATGGCTCAACCAAAGGGATTTTTGCATCCTCCATACCCCCTAATCCCGTATGCAAACTCAATAAAGCTATCTATGGGCTTGAGCAAGCTCCTTGTACCTGGTTCACACGTCTTAGTCAACGCTTACTTGAGCTTGGTTTCACAACTTCAAAGGTAGATAGTTCGCTCTTAATTTTTTCAATTGCCACTGTTGAGATTTTTATACTCATTTATGTTGATGATATTGTTCTCACGTTCTCATAATTTGCACTTGATTTTCTATTAAAGCAACTTTGGGTTGGGCTACCAATAAAAGACCTTGGACTAGTTAATTTTTTCCTGGGCATATAAAGCACTCCTCGGCCCGATGGTCTTTACCTCATTCAAACCTATTACATATCAGATCTTTTGCATATGACTAATATGCTAAATGCTAAGCTCATATCCACTCCCATATCATTTGCCCATTTGTTGTCCAAATTTAATAGTATAATTTTTTAGATCCTACACTCAATAGGAGTACTGTTGGGGCATTACAATATATTCTTCTCACTCGTCCATATCTCTCCTTTGTAGTCAATCGTGTTTTCCAATACATGCACCAGCCAACTGTAAATC
Source organism: Juglans mandshurica (assembly GCA_022457165.1). NCBI lineage: Eukaryota > Viridiplantae > Streptophyta > Magnoliopsida > Fagales > Juglandaceae > Juglans > Juglans mandshurica. The sequence continues at coordinate 5,579,120 of CM039633.1, read as the reverse complement.
ATTGGACTCCTGTAAAGCGAATCCTTCGTTATCTCAGGTCCACATCTTCACATGGGCTCCACATCTCTTGAAATTCCTTGTCCTTTCTGCAAGCATTCTCCAATGCAGACTGGGCCGGTTATCCTGATGATCATCATGATCGCCGCTCTACAAGCGAGTATCTCATTTATTTGGGCAATAATATGATCTCTTAGGGTTCTAAGAAACAACAAACAATTGCTTATTTTAGCACTGAGGCAGAATATAAAGCTTTGACAAATTCACCTGTTGAACTTATATCGTTTCAAGGACTTCTTAAAGAATTGGGTATCTTTCTTCCTTAGTATCCAATCCTTAGGTGTGATGATATTTGCGTCACATATTTGTTTGTCAATCTAGTTTTTCACTCTCGAACCAAACATGTTGCCATTGACTTTCACTTTGTATGTGAACGAGTCTCACATCGTCAATTTGACGTTCGGTTAATTTCTGGAAAGGAGCAGCCTATAGATGTTCTTACTAAACCCCTTGTTACTGCCAAATTATCTCCTTTATGTGACAAGAAGAACATAATATTAATGATAAACATTACAAACAACTGTCAAGCCAAAAATCACTCCTATTGAACTTGAGGGGATGTCATCACCACAAAATTGTTGACAACTATAATCTCTCACAAACGGATGTCATGCCAAGATTATGACCTCCCAAGAACATGCCACAATTACAATGTCATAAGAAAATCGTCATAGTCAATATTGAGCCAAATAATTTTTTTATTTTTTCTTTTGACAAATATTCCATTAATTTATGAAAAAAATAATATTTACAGTTTTAAAGTATGCAAACATCACGTATTTTAAAAAAAGAATATATAGGAAATTGAAAAAATTAATTTTATAATATTAGATCTCACTTTTTTTAAAAAAAATTAAAAATTAAGCGACATTTTCACAATGTGAATCTATATAGGAAAATGATTTACACACAATATTTTTTACAACACTTTATATAACTATATTTTAAATGAAGGATATTTTTATAAATATACCTTATAAAAATAACATTATTTTAACACATTGTTGGACATATATGTATATTACTCCTCTCAATTTGACTTGGGGACTCGTTTTAGACGGAAGAAGTCAGACATCAAAACGATAGAGGATCCAAACACAACCAGGGGTCTGCGCACAATCCCCAGTACTTCAGCCGAAACTCTGAAGAGAAGAGTAAAGGTGAAAGTGAAAGGGAAGTTATGGAGAAGGGAAGGAGAGTGGTAGTCTCAGCTTTGCAGTTCGCTTGCACCGATGAAGTCTCCTCAAATGTCGCCAACGCCGAAAGGTCTCTCTTCTTATTTCTTTATTTTTGAAGTAAATCATATTAGAAGCACAAGTTGGTTGTTAAACTTGCTGTTTACTTACAAACCAATCAAGTTCACACCCTTTTCTCGAGCACCGTATATATTTTTCATTCTCTTGTTCTATTCGCTCGCTTCATTATTTTATATTATTGTGTTTGTGAGTACGATTTGAACTCCCTGTGTACTGCTGCAAATTTTATTTCTAAGTTAATAAAAGTGTCTGAATTTGATGTAGCCTATGGATCAGACCAGCTTTTGGGGTTCTTAGTTCTGTTTTATTGATATTTACTCTCTCACAAAGCGCTGTATTCCGGTTTATTTTTTTTCTTTTTCATTCTTTTTGCTGCTCCAGTTGATTTAAGTTAATTTCTTGCATCAAATTGTGACGGTTTTGACTATGTGGACTTGGTTATTGTTGAAATGGAGGGTACTCTTACTGTTTTGTCTTAACATCAAGATAGCTTCTTCTTGGTTACACCAAGTGGTTTTGATGCGACCAAATGTCAATGTAAAATAGAAAGCGAAAAAACTATGTATCACTGGATGATTCGGCCTTTCAGACACCAACTTTAATGATTCAGTATTTTAGACGCCAACTTCAATACTTTTTTTGTATCTTAACTAATATTTATTTGAGAAGTTCTTAGTAGCTTGATTGATGTTATGCCATCAGTTTTGTCATACCGAGTTCTTGGTTTTTGGAACCATATACTTTTGCAATGCCATGCTTCACTTTTTTATAACTTGAGGAGCTTTCTTTTTATGCAGACTGGTTAGAGCTGCTCATGGAAAGGGTGCGAACATCATTCTTATACAGGCATGTGCACTTGAACTTGTGATATCCTGCTCTTGTAGCGTACATCTCCTTAAAAACATTCATTTTAAGAAAGTAGTATTTTACACATCTTCTGAATGATACAATTATTTCTGATTCTTTACTTGTAAAAAACATTATTTCTGTTTCTTTGTTCTTATGATGGCTCTATGGTTCATGCAAATATATTTTGTTCCTGAACATCAAAACGCTATATCATTTTTGAGACTTTGTGACAATTTAAAAATATCTGTCTATTCATGAGATTAGAGGACCTTGGAGTCAGTTTAAAAATACTATTAAAATGCTCCGATTCATTCATGCTGCATGTCTAAGGAATGTATGGCTTGATGGAGTCGGAAAAAATACAGTTTTTTAATAAAAAACAAATTGAAGCTATTCATCAAAGTGTTCTTTGCAAACTGGTTGCTTTCTTCTTCATCATGTGCATCAAATGATGCTCTCATCTCAACCTATCTGCAAAAAAATAAGATATCTGTTATTATTTTCATTACTACCATGAGGACAAGCAAAGACGACTAGTTATTTGAAATGAAACCCTACGTTTGAAAGTGAATGTCTATGTCAAATGTAGAGAAAACCAAACTACTAACTACTAAGTCATTATGACATAAACAGAGAGGTGAATGAGACGGGCAAAAGATGCATGTAAACACTTCAATCTTCATCATATTTCCATTTTTTCAAATAAAAGTACGTGTACACATCCTCAAAGCTGTTGTCACATTCTTATCAGAGAAAAACTGCCTTACTTCACAGACCAATTGGCGTACAAATGAAATCCCCACCCATTTGCCTTCTCCCAGTTTCAGGTTTTGTCTCTAATTCCTTTCAAGCCCAATCTGATCCCAGTCCCATAAACCCAAATGATACATCAACAAGAAGAAAATGAGCCAACAATAATAACTTGATTTCTGATTAGCATTTTTGGATTTGAAAGAAATGATTATTTGGCTCTTGCTACAGAGAGATCCAATTTACAAGGCTGAAAAGGCCCCAATGATGTTCAACAAACTAAAAGTGAAATGTTCTTCTGCTTGTGATGTTGCTTTTCTTGCTGATTATCATGCAGAAGTTACCTTTAAATATTTTAGTCCAAAACTCTGAAATACTTCCGCAACCAAAATTTGCTTTACTATATATTATCAATAAACTCAGTGACAATTTTGGCTGGGGATGGACAAAGAAATTAACAATAATATATGAACTTCCATTTGAAAACACACCAGAACCTTCGAGATACTTTTGTGTTTGAACAAGAGATATAGAGGAACAAATAGATATATGGACTACAAACAACAGAAACATTGAAAGTGACCAATTGAATTGTCTACAAAGTGAAATTTTCCATTCTCTTTCTTCATTGAATACATGACTTACAAACCCAAAACACACTCATAAGGATACTTATTCGAATGCATTGAAACCAATTAGAAGAGAAAAAAAGACTTCAGCTGCACAAAGTTCTCTTATAGCAATCAAAGAATCAATCAAAAGTGAAATAAAAACTTAATAGAACATAACCGGTATATCCCAAATTATTCAAAACAACTAAAACTGAACTCAATAAAAGAGAGCCAAACATTTCCTCATGCCAGGCTAAAACTATCCCTGTAATTAACAACTAAACACCATAAAAACTCAAACTGCAACCTTTGTTCCATTTTTCTGTTGTTTTTGTCACCCTTCCCATCAAGCAAACAGAGACCAAACAAGGGCAAACAATTCGAAACTGGAAACAAAAGGCCAAACCTTTGTGAAAGTCAACTATTTTTCTCGCGCTCAAATTCCAGCCTAAACCAAACACCAACCTACTTTAACTCCATTGAAATCTTAGCTCTATCTCCCCAAAACCCAAGTCCCATCATCTTACAACAAAATTGAATGGGCTGAGTTCGCAAGGACCATTAATTTGGTTGAGTGGTGAGCAGCACAACCAAATAACAAGCAACTTGTCTGTTAGTGGGTTTTTTGGGAAACATGCATTTCCATTATTAAAGTTTTTTTAATCAAAAGTTGAAACAATTCATTCGGTTTGAGGTGGGGAACTTTCTCTAGATACACTCAGTTTGAGGTAGGCGATAGATCTAGACTCAAATTTGGCATGGGTATGATGTGGTGATAAGGTTCTCAAGCGAGCTTATCCGAGAATTTATGGAATCGCGAATTCACAGGAAGCCTCGGTTGCAGATCTTCTAGAACTGTCAAGTGGTTGCTCCTCAATGGAATGTCACTTTCCTCAAAGCCGCACAAGCTTGGGAAGTTGAGGCATTATCCGAGTTCTACAATCTTGTGTATTCTACTAGAGTGAGGGTGGTAGAGGCAGATACGATCATCTGGATCTGTTTGGTCATTCTATTTTTTTTTTTATGGGCACCGGGTGTCCAGAAACAGCATCTTGACTAATCCTGGGGGTGCATAGGCTGCACGAAGATTCCTAAAAGTGCACCTCGGGTAATTCAAGGGGAAAATCCCCCAGCCCTAGAGATTGTTTGCACCCAAGGGGATTTGAACCTTAGACCTGGGGGGAAGATACCCCCAAGCCCAAGGCCTTTACCACTTGAGTCAACCCCTAGATCTGTTTGGTCATTCATAAGTCTCTTTATGAGCACCACCAATTCATTCCCATGGAGGAGAGTATTTTAAATACTAAGGCACCTCTTAAAGCGGCTTTCTTTGTATGGAAGGCTTCATTGGGAAAGGTCCTCACCTTAGATAACCTACAAAGACAGCAGATTATCACAATGGATTGGTGTTGCATGTGCAAAAGGAGCGGGGAGACTGTGGACCACTTACTTCTTCATTGCGAGGTTCCTATGAGACGAAAGCCCCTTTAGAAGCAGCTTTTTTTTTTGTTTGGACAGCCTCCCTAGACAAGATTCTTACTGCAGGCAATCTGAGGAAACATTGAGTAATGGTGTTGGACTGGTGCTGCATGTGTAAGAAGAATGAGGAACGTTGTGATGTGGCCAGGACCTTGTGTGATGGTTTTTTTTTGCCGGAATAGGATTATCTTGGGTCATGCCTTGTAGGCTGGTGGATTTTCTAACAAGTTGGAGAGGACTTCAAGGCAATCCTCAAGTGATAGCAATATGGAAGATCCTATATGTACGTGTTGGTGCATTTGGTGGGAGGGAAATGATAGAAGTTTCAAGGATCACGAGAGGACAATGGATGAGCTTAAAGTTCTTTTCTTTAAAACCTTGTTTTTATGGGTGAGGTCCTTGATTTTAATGGTCTAAATGTCCATGATTTTATACTTTCGGTTGTAAACCCTGGTTAGGTACTTTTTCATGTATACTTTTTGTGTACTTGGGCTATGCAGCCTGTTCTTATGAAGAAAATTCTTGATTACCTATATAAAAAAAAGGTAATTCTTTTCCCTGGAAAAGCATATGGAAGACTAAGGCCCCTACATGGGCTGCATTTTTTGCTTTGATGGCCTTTCCTAGGCAAGATTCTCACTACTGAAAACTTAAGGAAAAATACATGGCAGTTGTTGAGTGGTGCTGCATATGTAAGAGGAGCAGGGATTTAGTGGATCATCTTCTACTCCCTTGCCAGATGCTTATGCATTGTGGAGTGACTTCTTCTGACAGGTATTACCAAATCTAATAGAGCTATTTTACTCTGGGAGAAGGCTAGCAGCAGCCCTCAAATCGAAGCAGTGTGGGATATGGTTCGTATTTGTTTCATATGGTGTATCCGGAGGGAAAGGAATGATACCTTTGGGAATCACGAACGAACTCCAGAGGAGCTGAAAACCCTCTACTTCAACACCCTATCATTTTGAGAATCACGAACGAACGCCAGAGGAGCTCAAAACCCTCTACTTCAACACCCTCTTCCTTTGGATAGCTGCAATAGACTTCAATGGGCTTAACTTTTATGATCTCTTGTTTCTTTTCATCTTCTAGATTGATGCATTCCCTTTATATTGGTGTATTTCTTGTATACTTTATGTGTGCTTGGATTGTGCCCTTGTACCTGTTAATGAAATCTAATTACTTGTAACAGAATGTAGTGGGCTGGAAGTAACAAACACCATTTTCTAGAAAACAAGTTTGAAGTTTTTTGAAAACTCCAAACTGATTTCCATTTTCTGAGAAGTGAGAGAGAAGTACAACATTCCAATGCAGAATTACAGTAACGGAAAAAAATCAAGAGCAAAAAACATGAGTAAAAACTGGAGAAATGAGAACCTTGAATATTGTGTTCCACATTTTCTTCAGATTGGAATAAGTTTCCAAAGGCAAACCATGCAAAACAATCATAATCATCTGAGATATTCAAGACAGGAGTAAGAAAAAAAATAAAAAAGCTATACCTTTATGAATGTATTGAATTCTCATGGAACTCTGATACCTGAAATTTATAACTCCCGATCATGTTTTGATCAGAAACTAATAACCATCATTGGAATCGTGCAGAAAATTAAAAAGAGAATAAGAAGAAAAACTCAAACCTTTGTGTCTGGATTTTAGAATCAAGACTATGAAAAGCAGTAAACATACAGATCTGCAAACGCTTAGTGAGGAGTCGGTGGTGGCATCATGGAGACGAAGAGGAGTGTGTGTACTGTATGTGTAGGGTTTTATGAAATATTGAATATGTGTTGTTTTTTCTTTAAAAAATATTAATGAAAGATGCAGATGGGGGGTTACATCGGTTTGCCGAAAATCTGTCTGAAATTCATAAGTCCGCCTAATGCATAACCCAAACCGAGCCGCCGCTTTAATGGAATGACATTTAGTGGTTCAGGTTGGATCAATGCAGTCAGGCAGTCCAGGTCAGTGGTTATTCACTGCCCTGTCTGGATGAACTTATTGTTCAGTGTTCCTACTACTGTAGCATGTTTCTTAAGGTACATTATGGAAGCACTGACTATTGTGAATTCTGATCTTCTTATATATAATATTTTTTTTATTAAACCGATTATGGCCGTCGATGACTATGATATTTAAATTTCTAGAGCTTCTTTTAGCATTTACAGTTCTGTTGCTGTGGAAGGCAAATGTTTGATGCAAGTATTGCATATTGCATAAAACTAATGCTTGCCATGCAGATAATAAAAATGAACTAGATAAGTGGTGGTGTTTCCTCAAGTTCTTTGACCGAGTAAGGTTTATTGTTAATGGCAGTGTATGAGCTTTATTCTTCACGGTATACTGTTTCAGGAGCTTTTTGAGGGGTACTACTTCTGTCAGGCACAAAGGGAGGATTTCTTTCAGCGAGCTAAGCCCTATAAGGGTCACCCAACAATCCTGAGGTAAAGTATCAGAAAATCGCTTCTGTTATTTTCTTTACTGGTGAACGCTCTTACGCTGGATCCAATGGGCACTGTGTTATTTTCCCTTCACTCTCGATGCCTTGATCCCAACTTCGTGCAGTTGAACTTCTTTTATATATATATGTGCATGCCGTGTAGGATGCAGAAACTTGCAAAAGAGTTGGGGGTGGTGATACCGGTTAGCTTCTTTGAAGAGGCTAATAATGCTCATTATAATTCAGTAGCCATTATTGACGCTGATGGGACAGATCTTGGACTTTATAGAAAGTCCCATATTCCAGATGGACCAGGTATGTAAGGTGCAGAATTATTCATTTTCTTGAATCATATATATATATATATAATAACAGTATAATAATTTTCTCCTACAGGCTACCAAGAAAAATTCTATTTTAATCCTGGTGACACTGGCTTTAAGGTGGGTGCTTACTATATGCTCAATTGATATGTAATACTGCCTTGGTAGATTCATTTGGTGGCCATTTTGATAACTAAACTTATATTAACAGGTATTCCAGACTAAGTTTGCAAGTATTGGAATTGGTAAGAAGTTTTAAGTACATTAATCTTATATGTTCCGAGTATTTTTTTCCTTTTCACAGCATGCTTGTGTTTTTTTCATCTACCATTTATGCAGTAGTGTAGAGATGGTGTACCGGGGCTTGTTTGGAAAAAGTTTCCATCCCAAAATCTCATCTCTTCTCATTTCATCTCATCTCCTTCCCAAACATCACTCAAACACAAATACTTTCAAACTAATAATTACAACTTTTTCAAACTAATCATTACAACTTTTCCAAACTTTCAAACAAAAATAAAAAATAATTCAACTTTTTCAAATCCCCAAACAAAAATAATTTTAAAAAACTATATTCTAATAATATTTTAACTTTATTATATTTTTTATTCAACTTTTTTTCTCTCATTTCCCAAAACCCTATAAAACATTAACTCAAACTATTTCAGTACTATTCACAAACTATCTTACTACTATTCACAAAATGCTCATCTCATCTCACTCCCCAAGCATGCCCGTAATTTTAACCGGGGGCTTTAGATGTTCATTATACCTATGTTAACAGCAAATATAGCAATTTTTTCTAATCAATAATTGCATCTGCGACTGAATTGAGATTATTTGTCAAAAAATAAAGTAAAATAAAATAAAATCTGCAACGGAATTGAGCATAGGAAAAAGCTAAGGTTACTACTGCATATTTTATGTCAGCAATCTGTTGGGATCAGTGGTTTCCAGAGGCAGCCAGAGCTATGGTTCTTCAGGGTGCAGAAATATTGTTTTATCCCACTGCCATTGGTTCTGAACCTCAGGATGAAGGACTTGATTCCCGTGATCACTGGAAGCGGGTGATGCAAGGGCATGCAGGGGCAAATGTGGTAAATTCTTTAGACTCGTAAATTATCAACTAAAGTACTGTAGTTGGTCAAAGGTTGGCCTAGGTTCCGGTCCTTTTTTAATTAATTAATTTTTTTCCTTGTTCAAGTAACCTCAAATAATTCAAAAATGACCATAAAATATTAAAGTTTAAGGAGTTGCGATGTGTTTAAAGCATACGTCATTCTTGTAACCTTTTTGTTGATCTCTGTCAAGGACTTGATTGAATTTGTGAACTAAAGTTCCCAACAATGTGGTGTTTGTTACTGAGTCATTTTAAACACAAGGAGAACTAATATGGTTTGGACCAATTCAGGTACCTCTAGTAGCTTCAAATCGCATAGGAAAGGAGTTAATTGAGACACAGCATGGAAAAAGTGAGATCAGATTCTATGGGAATTCTTTTATAGCAGGTACTCCATTTGTTTATCCATTAACATTAGCAAAGTCAAGAGTACCTTCAAGTACCCGGATCGATTGCATGAATTTGTATCCCATACGAATTGATATATCCTGAAATTTGAATGCAGGACCTACTGGAGATATTGTCGCAACTGCTGATGATAAAGAGGAAGCCGTTCTTGTTGCAGAATTTGATCTGGATAAAATCAAGTCCAAGAGACATAGTTGGGGAATATTTCGTGACCGGCGTCCAGATTTATACAAGGTGCTTCTGACCTTAGATGGCAACAATCCTACACTGTGATACCACCCCTGTTTCTACCTTGTTATTGAGGTAACGAATAAATTGCCTGCATTGTGTATACAAGGTGCTTCTGACCTTAGATGGCAACAATCCTAAAAACTAAGGTATTGCGCCCTAAAGAAGTTCATCCTTGCAGTTTTGTATTTGACCATTGGATATGTAGCTCAACTCCTTCAGCAAAGTAATTAATATCCTGAGATATGGATTCATGCGTTGAAAGATATGGATTCATTGTGTCAGCTATGTCTTTGTTGCCGGCTTCTGTGAATCCATATCGCTCTATGTTCAAGAAAAGTGTAGCTTTAGTAATCTTCCAAAGAATTGGGACATAATATCTTGGCATGTAAATCCATGTGGTCAGTTCAAATCTTTCTATGATGTGCTCAAAGCATCTCCAGAAGATCCTATTCTCTCTTAAAATCCTCTCTGCTTTGCTCCAATGACACTGCAGGCATTTCATATCCCATTGAGATACGGATTCAAAACAAATTTGATGATTCTGGGTTTGTTATATGGCCTGGATGCTACAAAACGTACTTAAACATGTACTCCCATCATGTTCGGAATCTTCTTCAAGAGGTTTGTCTTTGTTGCCGTCTAGTCTCCTTCACTTTGGAAGTTCTTTATACTTTTTACGCATTTATTTTTCCTTCTCCTGCGAATGAATCCATGCAAAGAAAAGGGGATCCACTTCATGGAATTGGAATGTTCATGATGAAAACTATGAGGCACCATGATCTGGTTAAATTGCCAGAATTTTAAGTTTGTAGTGCATAATTAATGTAGCCTGAAATGGTAGAATCTTCATCAGCCACTATGGTCAGTGCGCAGTGATTACGAGATGCAAAACAAAAGGACAAAATTTATACCTGAAAAATTTTAATGTGCTTTTGAACATCTGAGTTAGCTCTTAAGAACATCTAGCACTACTTAAAAAGAAAAAAAAAACCCATCTAGCAGTAGAAGCAAAGATTAAGATTAGACAGAAGGAAGGAGAATTTTAATTCTCTCTAAATGAGTAAAAGCAACACTGGATTCATCATCTGGTTCCACTATTTATTTGTGAATTTGGGAAGAGAATCAGAAGTGGAAAATCCAACTGGCAAGGCCACAAAGCTTCAGGATGGCTTCGTACCTATCACGAAGTTCCCTCAGACGTCACGTTTTGCCGACTTGGCCTCATTTTTCCTCTTTTCTTCCATTGCTTACACCATCATCGTCTTCCTTCCCATCTATGTATTCATTGTCTTCATCTTCTTCTTCCCCATCTGCTTCGTCTTCATCCTCCTCCTCCTCCTCATCCTCCTCCTCTTCTTCTTCTAGAATCTCATCATTTGGCTGAACAAAGTGCAACTTGAGGCGCCCATCTTCTCTACATGCATGCAAAAACTCGTGGGTGGGAATTCGTATCTCCTTGAGAACAAACCTGCCGTCTTGCCTGTAAGATTTGAAGCAAACCTGAGGCTTCCCACTTCTGCTGATACAAGAAATCGGAGGAGGGAATGCTCCGCCACTAATCTTCGACCTCCTGAATTCACCACCACCACCTTGAATCTCGCATGCCAAATTATTCTTCTTCGTGCTGATTTTCTCCTCTTGGTTTTGCCAATCTTCGCTCATCTCACTCGTCATGTCCTCAACATCATCGAAACTTTCAAACCCAAGACCCTCGGTGCACAGCTGCAGGCTGTCGGAGCTCATCGACGAGAAGCTGTCACTGCTTTTGTGATGACATTTGTACTTGGTTGTCGAGGAAGAGGAGGAGGAGGAGTCTGTAGAGAAAGAGTCCCTTGACAGGCTCTTGCCCTCATCCATGTCAACTGCACCACCACCAATATCATTGGCACTGAACGTTTCGGCCACAGATTGTGGGGTAATTAAATCCGTCGAATAAGATGATGGGGAAGATGCTTCAGAATTCTCATTGAAATGAAGTTCACCGAAGATCTCGGTGAAAGATTGCCGTTCAACACTGGTTTGAACAGGTTTAATCTGGTTCCATGAAGAGAGGGATTCAAGCAGTGTTGGGTTTTCCTGCAATTGGTTTTCAAAGATGTGGTGGAGGCTTCCACAGGCAGTCATGACTCGGCTGTTTTGATGGTATATCTTTGTAGGATTCTTGTGAGAAAACAAAAAGAGAAAAAAGGTGATGAGCTTTTTGATGGTGGGGAGAGAGAGAGAGAGAGTAGGATCATGGGTTGAAAAGATCAAGGGGGGAGGGTTCTATATTAAATAGGGGATGCTGATTTTGCACATCTTTTTTCTGTTGGAGTGGAAACAAGGATGAATGGCTATGGAGGTTGGACCGGATTTGGTGGTTACAATTTCAAGTAAAGTTATGAAAAGATTTAAACCCTTCTATTTATGGGGTGGCCTTGTGGGTTTCCAATCCATTCACACTTGCTGTAACGCCGCGTAAAACAAATATATATATATATATATATATATATATATCAATTCTACAACAACGTTTCTTTGCTTAATTAACTAAGAGACTGACGACAATTAATACCATTTTTGCTGATCTATAATAAGTATTGGGATTTATTAGAATTTATAATTAGGAAGGAATATTTTTATACATTTTAAAAGAAGAAAATAAATAAATGAGGGTAGGTTTAAATATTTTAGCTCAATAATAATTCTTCTCATCTGTCACTATTCACTACCTCGCATCCCACACTCCACACCTCATACTTTATGTAAAAAGAAAAGAAAAGAAAAGAAAAACTATCAAGTATGAGGTATGAAAATGAACAGTAACTGATGTATAACAAAACCGTTTAGCTCAAATTGTTGATTTGAATTCATGATTATATACATTCCATAAATTGGTGGCACAAACGGCAACAAGCTTAACAATCTTCTTTTACATTTTTTTTCCCAATGAAATAAGAGAAATTTTATTTGCGGTCTCCAAGTTAGGATTGCATATGCAAGCCCTTTATTAAATGAGAAAAAACATCATTTTAAGAGGGATAATTTTATAATTTTAAAAAATTTTAAAGATAAAATTGTCTAAACTTACATTACAGTCCCTAAATGAGGATTGTATTTAGCATTGCTCATGAAATAATAGCTCAACACTTAATTATATATATTTGCCACGTGGCAGTTATAATCTCGAGGTAACATATTAAACACGTATATTTCTCTTATTTTTAACACATTATATCATCTACAAGTGGATATATATTAACCTCGCCCTTCTCTTTATCACTACAAGTGGAGGGGATTTAATATTTTTCAAAAATAAGAAAATTAATTATGTAAAATAAAAAAGGAAAATACATTCATTAACAGGCCGTATATATAAACCCATAAATAAATAATGAACAACTCAGAGAGAGAGAGAGAGAGAGAGAGAGAGAGAGAGTGCCTTTTTATTGCTCGAACCACATATATATCGTCTCTGCCAGGGAAGGTAAACCCAGACCATCATGACCATCAATATATATATATATATATTGATGAGGTCATGCCATGTCAAAATACAGTGGTGTTGTCCAGGTAATATTGCTCGTGATTGGTTAGAAAACTAAAACCTACAGCTCATTGTATATTCGAATTTATCTCTATATTTAAAAATATATACATTTAAGTCTTATGTGTCGAGTTATCACTAATTTTAGAAAATACTCAAACAAGTAAAAACATAAAAAAAAAACTAATGTTAATTATTTTAAAAACATTAATAATGTTTCGAATTAACAAAAATGTTAAAAATAAAAAACACGACTAAAATGAAAGGGCCAAAAATATATATATATATATTTTCCTTTTTTAACATAATATTTCTTATTTTTTTCGAAATATTTTTATTTTATAAAAAAGATGTTTGTTTTAAAAATGTAATAGTCTTTTGTACATTTTTTAGAATATTTAGGGATAATTTGTCCCTTTCTAAAGAAAGAAATTGCATACATAACCAAGATAATTAATACTTGGGGCTTGGTGGCCTGCACGATAATCTAATTTCAACTAATAATTTTATTATCATTTACAAACTATCTTATCTCATCTCACTATTATTTTCATACATTTTCCGTCACTACAATTACAAAATTAACTCTCAAACATGCATGTTATTCACAAGGGTAATGCTACAAATGTATAAAAATTTTAAATCAAAAAAATTATTATTATTTATTTATTTTTATATTGATCTCAAGTATGTCCTACTAATTTTTAAAGAAACTGCACGAGACGACTATATCCTAGACGTGTACAAATATTTTCTCTTTGAAATTATATTGAGATTTCTTGTATTGCCCCTAATTAATACACATAAACCCTTCTCTCATAAAAAAAAAAAAAAAAAAAAAAAGAGGAAATAAAAAGTCCAATAAGAATAAGAAGGAAAATAAAACAAGAATTAATATATGAAAACAAAAATTCTTTTGTTTATTTATTTGTATTTGTTAGTGAAACCAACTTAGATGATCAGAAGGAAGAATAAAAAATAGAAGCTGTGAGAAAATTAGTTCATAGCTACGTGGCTTTCTGCATGGTTTATTCTCACTTATTCATATCACTGCATGTCGTAATTGCATGCGTTGTCAACATAACTTTGGCTCCGTTTGGATATAAAAACAGTTTTATCTCATCATTACAATTTTTTTAAAATTTTCATATAAAATATAACAAATAATTCAACTTTTTCAAATCCCAAAACAATAATAATATTAAAAAAAATAATATTCTAACTCTTAACATCGTGTTTCGTATACCTTTGGATCAGGTTCCGACAACTCAGACCTTCAGAATTGAGCCTGCGAAAATAGGGAAGAAAGCAGCTAGGAGTGGGCGGCATTGGGGCTGGGGAGTCTCTGATGCCAAAGTTAGTATCGTTTTTTAGAAGTTCGTAAATAATTGAGAGTGTCTAGAGATCAGAAAGCGTTTCTCGTATTTGAGAGTTGCTATTTATACCAGGAGTCTGGAGGGACAGATCGTGTCTGCCCTCCATGGAGTCTGTGTCTTCATATTGCTCCTTTTGTAAGAGTCCTTTAATATGGCATGGTTCTGCGACAACATCATTAATGTGACGTGTACTCGGGTAGTCGTGTCATTAATACGGCGTGGTTTCCCGATTTGCCTCACTCTGCTGGCGTCCTTAGTGGTTTGTCGATATCTTTCATGTCAGAAGATCAAGGGTCCCCTTTATTTTCTGTCCATTATACAAATAGGCACTCAAGGGCTGGACACTGTTCGAGGGGTCTCCAGATCGGTAAGTCCCATCCTCTTGCAATATGCTCCCTTATAGAGGTTGCGTCCAGGGGAGTCTACCCGCGGACCGGGCTGAAGAGTCCACTTGTTCTAGGCTGGGCCTTCGTTTCTTGTTCCCTCAGTTGCCCTTCTTAGGACCGAAAAGACAGAGGGGGAAAAACCTCTTACATTAACAATATTTTATTCAACTTTCATCTAAAACTATCTCATCTCATCACACTATCCAAGCAAGACCTTATACGGATGGCAATATATATAATTATTATTTTATTGTGTAAAATTAAAGTGGCTATCCTTTTATTTGTGCGAAATAGCTCTACTTGTATCTATTAATAATTATTAGCGTGCATTCTGAATGTATTATACACATCATTTAAATGGTAAGATTTAATTTGTAAGAATTAAATTTTAAAACTTCTTTTCTAAATCAAATTATGCCATATAAACAAACATTTTATTCCACACCGGCTTATAAATAGAACTTTTTTAACTAAAACATTCTTAAAAAAAAAACTTAAAGATTAATATAAAATATTTTCACATTAGAGATTCAGAAAATCCAGACGATTGTAAGATATATAATGATGTAGTTTCTATCTTTTTTCATAATAAGAGAAATATTATTGTTTACTTTGTTATTTGCATTCATATATATTAGATAATCTGTCGCCTTTAAGTAATGTTTTATTTAGCTTTTTATTTATTTATGAAATTACTTAAAATGTGTCACAATTATTAATATAATTAAAAACAATAAAATTTAAATTCAAGAATATCATTATTCTTACAATAATAAGAATCTCACAAGCCCGCCAACAATATTAGAGTAAATTGGCCATGTTAAATTGCGATAATGGGTTCCACAAATTCATTGCTTTTCAAGCTTGAAGCGCCCAAGTAAACTTAGAGAAGAAAAATTAATAAAATGATGATACCCATTATTCATAAACTTTAAATATAGGACGTATGTCCAAGATTATTGAAATATTTTTGGTGGTGGATTAAGGTCTCGTTTGGATTCAAAAAGTGTTTCATCTCATTTCATCATTATAGCTTTATCAAATTCTCACACAAAATATAATAAACAATTCAACTTTTTCAAATCTCAGTTCAACTTTTTCAAATCCTAAAATAATAATAATATCATAACAATAATCACGCTCCGGCAGAAAATTCACCTTCAATTATCCACTCTTACTCTTTTTGCGGACAAAAAAATAATTAAGAGATTTGGCGTTCTCCATTTTGATGTGTAGCTTTGAAGGAGATAAGATAAGATTTTTATTTTTTTATTTTTTTTGTAGTAGTTAAGACTGAGCTTTTACAATCAGGTGTTGCACAGATACAGTAATATCAACATGTCATCGTCATGTATGCCGTTCTCTCTCTCTTTTCCTTCTTTGTTTTGAGAATATTCGAGCCGATCCTTTTCACGAGTTCTCTCCTGTCTAAGAAAATTGTGACATTGTCAATCACCTACTTACTATCCATCCATTTCACGGACTCTCTTAAACGTCTCTGTCAAAAACAGATGGAAATGATGTGATTCTACGTTTATAAAATTACCATATACTATTTTCCCTTGTATTTAATTTAAGGTCTTTTTTATTAATAGTGAATTGTATAACTATCGCGTAATCCTTATAAAAAAAAATGAATAAAACATTCTTTTTTAATAGTGGATCTATTATTTTTCAAAGTGATTACGCGACGTTTACGCATTTCACGATTATATGTAGAATTATTTTTTTTATTATAATTTATTTCATGAGCAAGCTGTTATATTAGTAATTTCAGCATGGTAAAATAATTAAATAAATGAGATTAATAGATTAATAAATGAGATTACCAATAAAACTAGTGTGGAGTTAGTCACATGACACACCATATATAATTTTTTAATTTTTTTTTCTTACCAAATGTGTAGTGTATAGATAAAAAGTAAAAAGAATTTAATTAGTTTAAGAAGAATAATACAAAAAAAAAAACGTGGGGTGTGATGTGTGGAGATGATGAATAACAAAATTCAATTAGTTAATCCATAGGAGATGAAAAAAGTTAATAGTATGTGAAAATGAGGGAATGCATGAAGCTTACATACGACTTGGGCACAAAAGAGTCGGTTAATTGATACTATTGATCAACGATTGAGAGTGTGGTTGCGAGGCGCATGATGAAAATAGATTGGTGAGGTCCAAAAGCATGAGTAGATGCGTCTTCAACCAACCAAAAAAACTTGGGTAAAAGGAGATGAGACCTATGAATTTGGGGGATCAGGAGGAGATAGAAGATCCACTTTTCATAGGTTAAGATGATAATATATATAGTCATGGGAGAAGAGTGGTCAAGAATTCAACTCTTTCCATGAACTTGGAATTAATAAAATATATCAAGTCATTATGGTATTGGTCAGTCGGCCCCCTAAGGCTAAAGATGTATTCCTGGCTCCTACCATTAAAGATGGGAAAGCAAACCCAAAGAAACTACAACAATCAAACTCCAATAACAATGTTTGAGAATATGTAAGTTTCTTCCATGGAATCAGAACGGGTTAGTATGAGAATATGTAAGTTTCCTCCATGAACATTTCACAAACATTCCCTTGACTTCAAAGTTAAGAAACACTTGCACTAGACCTTTAATAAAATCAACCGGGGATCAACATCTGTTGAGCTTTCCTTCACCTCCAGGCTTCAATCCGCCCTATCCTTGAATCTGTGACTCATATTGCTGATTCCCCTAGTCTTCTCAGCAGACACTGTTCCTGGAGCTGCAGATTGCTGACCACATTTTTCACTTGGTACCTTTCCCAAAATTTGAATTACTTGATTGTACAGTCTTTCTCTTTTCAGAGTTACCTTGAACTTCAGCTCTCACGCAACTGGCTTCACCAGCTTCTTTTATGTTAATGGAAGGGTCAACCTGAGTCAGAGTCCCACAAAAACCATCCCCATCAGGATTTAGTTTCTCAGAAGAAGTCAATGAACTTCCAGCTTCTCCATCAATTAGGTGGTTGTTTTGATTAGAGTCAGCGGAAATGTCTGAAATAGGTTCTTCAGTAATGAACCTTTGCTCTCGCTCTTCTTTCTCTTGGGTAATATCTTCCTGGCGGGCTTGTGAAGGGCTTCGGTGCCCATTTTCATCAGAAGGCTCTAAATGGCTAGCAGAAGGAGGCTCCGCCACAGAATCCTTTCTTTCTACCAATGTTTTTAAGATTAGGGTCCTGAGAAAGTTCATCACTTGGACTGCATACCTCAGGGCAGTCAAAGGATCTGCCATCTGCGACAAAAGATGTGAAAAAAGTCATTCCACCAACCACTGAATAAATTGGCCATCCGCATTCCATAGCATATTTTCACTTTAAATGGAAGGTGATAAAAAAAATCGTTAAAATGACTTCTTTGGAACTGAGGTACAGATATGTAGTAGCTCTAAATCTCAAAAAAGAAACCAGAGAAAAAAGAAGAAAATATGTGTTTGCGGGAGGGGGGCAGGGGATTGCCCTATGCAAATTTATCAAATCTTTTTTTTATAAGTGATAGAGCTCTTTTCAAATCTGGAAATGCTCTGATATGTGAATGGTGTTAATGATATGGACTCACTTAAATGACATCCAAAAAATACTTCTATATTAGGTCCATTTAACACAATAAACTGATTTGATTAGAGAAAAGCCCAAATGCTATCTTTTTGAAATAAAATTGCAGTTAAATGTGGGTTATGTTGAGAACTTCTGGACTCCAGTTATTCAAACTCGCCTTAGTCATGTTTGGTGCAAAAACCAGAGCAATGTTGCGTGCGTCCATCTTGTTCAGATGTTCCTCTTGGACAACATCAGCCATCAGGTTGATGGCCCAGTCCAGTAGAGCAGCTTCAGTTCGGGGTAGAAGCCTCACAATTTTAGCAAAATCCTCTTCTGTCTGGCATTGCATTACCTGCTCAGGTGATAGAGAATCCAGAACCCCAGTTGGGAGTTCCCTAAACCAAGCCTAGAAGATCAAATATAGGCCAAGTCAATATATACAACCATTTATAGTTCCACAATTCTTACTCATTTCTAGAGGACCATGTAGCGACTTAACTATGTATTCACAGGAAACCAATCTGAAATAGGCCAAACATTATTTCCAAAATAATTGTTTACTGTAACTTGACATATTTTTTGTTGATTTTAACATCCGTTAGATTAATCATAATCACTTATCCAAAGAAGAAAAGATTAATCATAATACCAAGCCTAATTCAACACAATAATGTAACACATAGAATCGAAATTTTCTCTTGTACTAACACTAATTATAGGGCACTTAGGTTAGGTTTGGATAGTGAGTTGAGATGAGATGAGTTGAGATGAAAATTGAAAATTGAATAAAATATTGTTAGAATATTTTTTTTTAATATTATTATTAGAATGAGATGAGATGGGTTGAGATTAAGGCCCCGTTTGTTTTCACAACTCCTCTCAACTCATCTCATCTAATCATTACAACTTTCCCAAATTCCCACACAAAACAAATAAACAATTCAACTTTTTCAAATCCCAAAACAAAAATAATATTCAACTTTTTCAATTCAACTTTTAACTTTAATCTCAACTCATCTCATTGCGAAAAAAAACGAGGCCTAACTCTCAATCCAAACCAAGCCTTAATCTCTTGTAATTGTTAGGGTCAATAAATGTCAAGGAAGAAGAAATCCTTTCTACTTGGTCCAAATTTACTCTCCATAGCAGTACCTTTGTATGTGGAGAAAGTGAAAGAGCCCAAAATGTTGCATATCAATTACATACTCCTCACAAAAGAAACAAGGGCACACCTGACATCTAAAAATGGCATACCCTGTTAGAGTTGATAGAGTAATGATGGCATACCTTGATAAGTCCTGCCAAACAGTGTACATCAATGCCTTCTGGTACCACTCCCGAATTCAGTTGGTCCCTGACATACTCCTCTTGACTGTTTGCTGCAGCAATTCTGAAAACCCCTTCTGCCTAAACATGGCAACAGTTTGAGGAATTAAGTCTAATAAAAATTGTAACCATGACATGAAACAGACATTTAAATAGAAAAGCCCCCGTCACTTGGATAAATCAAACCACTAAACTCAACAAACTTTCATTCAAATACCATACTATTGCGCTTGCTCACGCAAATCATGCCCTGAATTTAGAGTCATCATCATGATGTTAAAGAAGATAGAGGAGAAGAGAAACAACAGGGTGAAGTACCTGCAGACCTCCTAGAGCATACAACTTTTTTTGCATTAGCAAGAGAATTGTTGGCACGCTATTGCCTCTAGAGTCAAATGACAACTGCATGGATTCCGTGGAAACTCCAAAGACGGTAGTACTACATTTGAAAATTTTGCAAATCTATAAGCATATGAAAGATCATAATAGTTAAACAATTAGGCAGAAACTCATTAGAAGATGTGCAAAAGTTATCAAGCTTTAATGCTTTTGATGAATGGAGTTTCACTATGTAAAGTATGTAGATGTCATAAGAGAGTTACTTGACGGTTCTACAACTTGGGAGAGTTTAATAAATCTTACTGGGATGAGGCTAACTTGATGTGCAGTTATGTTATCCAACCAAATAACTCTTATCCTCATTTTTAATGATCCCTCAGAACCAAACATTTGACAAACTGAAACAATGTGTTGCATGGAAAATACTGATTAGGATGCTCGTATAAGGACATATAGACAAGTTTGTGAGTAAGCCAAAAAGGAGGGGTTATTTGCTAAAGCTGATTACAACAAAGCAAAGGAGGGAATTATTAATCATCTGAGGATTGATGAATATTCCTTTAAACAACTTCAAATAAAAAAAACATAATAGAAGCATCACATTATATGTACTTGTAATCATCAATTAATTACAATTCAGGCTAATCTCAGGAATGGATACCACTTATATGCACTTGTTCCCCTAATTGGGAAACTCAAAGCTCTATCCCATCGAGTAAGTAGACCAACAAAAATTTGAGATAAGAAACAGAAAAAAAGAGTACACCCTTAGCTATGGAACTAGGAAATCATAGCAGGAGAAGAAACACAACAAACATCATGGGACATACAGCAACTCCCCAATGATAATTTGTCGAAGATCTCCTGTTATTATGATTAAGTTCTTAGTTTGTGGAAAAGGATTTGTGCAAGTACACGGCGTACAATCCTCATGCAATTCCTTTGAAAAAAGTGTGACCCATCCCAAAAATGCCTCACTCCTTTCAAAGGACTTGCATACTTTAGACTTGTAGCTAATATTACTAGTTGTTAGTCAATCTGCCATCAATTTTTTTTCACATATAGAAGATGTCACTCATGAAGAAAACACAAAACCAAGAATTGTAAACAGCAAACGAGTAATTGAATGCAATCCAAAGAAAAAAATAGCAAAACCCAATAATTAAAACCAAACAAGTTCACCCATTTAATACCAAAATAAGCACCTAATAGTAATTGAAAATATAAAAACACGCTCACATTCCCACCAAAAATAATAAATGGCAAGAATTGATCAAACCCCAGATGTACCTGGCGCTAGGAGGCCTCCTGGGCACCTCAGGTTCAAACTCCTCAGGCAATCCCAAGAACCCATGAAAACTATCAAAGGTAACATGCGCCACATGGCGCACATCAGTCGGACAACCAATCTCCATGGGACAGAGTTCCATCCTGTCAGTACTCTTGCAAGCCATTAAAGATTTCCTCAAGATTTCCAACAGCAATGCCAGCACAGGTAGCTGGTCCCTTCTTTGCCTATCGCTCTCCTCCTCCTCTTCTTCATAGTCGGTCGTTACAGAGTAAGAGGGCGAGTCACAGTCCCGGACAGAGTGATTGATGCCGTCATTCTGAAGGGGTGGGCAGCATAAAGAAGAGGAAGAGGAAGAGGAAGAGACTCTTGTAGGAGATGGAGAACGAGGAGGAGAAGCAGGGGAAGAGAAATGGGATGGGGAATGGCTGAGGTCGAGGACCTCAGGCATGGCTGGCAAAGAAATTGTTTCTTGCTGATTAGGGAAAAGAAAGAAAAACAAATACTAAAAAGATTCTGAGAAAGAGAGATTTTTCAGAGACGGCATTTGGAATGGTGGAGTTGGGTTGAAGCAAAGGGGTTGAAGGATGTAGGACGTGACTGTCATTACCTCAAGATTCTTTCTTTTGGTCTTCTCTGGATATGAAGAGTTGAACAAGCATACAGATATAAATAGAGACACAGAGATTTGGTGGGAATTCAACTGAGAAAAGATAAGAGTGAGATTAATATCGTCGAGTCTTGACGTTTCACCTTCCATTTATACGTTTGGAGAAAGAAAAGATGCTAAACGAATTAAATATATAATATTGTAAAAAAAACTGAGCGAAATCAAGTTAATTTATAGAAGAAAATTTCTAAAATAGTACATGATGTAAAAGGCCTTTGACCCCTTCGTCATGATTAAAATTGAGTGATGCTACTCATGACTTCGTTAAAAAAAACTAAAAATTATAAATATAAAAATTATAAAAAATTTAAGATTTTAATTTTAATTTTTTTATATATTTTTTTAAATGCTAATATATATTGAATATTTTTTTAATAAATCAAGTGCCTCTAAGTGGTGTACCATTACCTAACAATGAGACAAAGTGAGAGCTGTATAATTAGAACAGAATAATAGCATTTCTCAATAAAATATATTAACTTACTACTGATCAAAACTTACAATTTTTAAAATAATAAAAAATAAAAACCCAATGGTGGTTGTTAGGGGTGCTCCTGTCCAACCCCCCGCCCTCTCCCGCCGGGGGGGGGGGGGGGGGGGGGGGGGGGGGGATTTGGGCCCCCGAACATCGATACCGACCCGTGGGCAATGCCCCCATTTGAATGTGAGGGCGGATTGACCCCTAGCCAGTATGCCACCTAGTCCAACACTGCATTTACATAATACACTATAAATTACAAATTTACAGAATATTAATACAAACTTACAATTGGCCCCGAACATCGGTGCCGCCCCCGTGGGCGGGTGCCCCCATTTGAATGTGGGGGGCGGATTGACCCCTAGCCCGTATGCCACCTAGTCCAACACTGAATTTACATAATACACTGTAAATTACAAACTTTCAGGATATTGAATACAAACTTACATATCTTAGAAAGTTACAAATCATACAAAAAAAAAACTAAACTTACAACCAAACAAACGTACAGTCTTACGTATTAGAAAAATCTAACAAATCAAACAAAAGACTTTGGGTCACGGCCACGTTCATGGGTCATATAGATCTGTGCACAAGATCTGTGGGTAGATCCGTATGGCCCATGATCATGACCGTGAAATCATTAAACTCAAAGATCCGTCATGACATCATGGACTCCGATGTCACCCACGGTGGGAATCACTAGCAGTTATGAAACTATAGAGAATAGGGACATTATATTTATAGCGAGAGAATTACACCTTGGAAGAATTAGTACGTACACTAAAACAATATAACCACCAGATGTGATTGACAAATATAACAAATGAGTTTTTACAAAAAGAAAAAACAAATATAACTATTAGATTTTAAAAGATATGATCGTTGAAAAATAATAACAAAATATATTTAAATTAAAAAAAAACCATTAGATATAAAAAAAATTTAAAAAAAAAAATTGAGGATGGCACATCCATACTTTATTGAATGAAGCTCTTACTTATAGTTGAGGAAACCCCATAACAAGTAAAACAAAATACTAACATAACAATCAACCCCAAACAAGTACAATTAAACTTAAACACGTAAACTAGGCAAACCAAGATAATCCAATCTAAGCAAACCTCTTACGCGTAGTGGCAAATAATCGGAACTCACATATCTACAATTAAAACCCCCCTCCCCCTGTCTTGCTAGGAAATCCGCCACTTTATTACCTTCTGGAAACAAATGAGAAATCGTGTAACCAAATCCATGAAGAGCTTGAAAAGCTCCTCCCAAAAATCTCATAAATACCAAACTGTAAATCTTTATTCTTAATCCATTGTACAACCAAAGCCAAATTAGATTCTATCTCAACCTTCGAAATCTCCATCTCCTGACAAAGTAACATGCCAAAAATAAGCGCTTTAAACTCCGCTTCATTATTAGTACCAAAACCAAAACGCCCTTCATCATTTCTCAATAAACCACCCAGTCCACAACTCCCTGGGTTACCTCTACAAGAGCCATCAACATTGAGCTTAACCCACCCTTGTCTTGGTCGATTCCATTTTACAATCTGTGGTGGCCGCAGTACTGTATTCCATTTTACAAGAGCCATCAACATTGAGCTTAATCGTTAGATAAAAAATGAGCCGTAGAGGAAATATTACCATTAGAAGGATAGAAAAGAAGATATGATCATCAGATACAAAAGTTATTGTTAGATAAAAGAATAATATATATAACTTTTAAATTAAAACAAACAATCATTATTATTATTGAGAAACAATACCGTTGGACAACTAAATAAATAAAAACAACAAAGAAAAAATAAGTGGATAATGATGATATAGATCTGTAATTTCTAACATTTTTTTTTTTTATATATATCAAAAAACACAATGATAAACTAAAAATGTCATGTGTGGAGTACCGAAAAAATAAAGTTTATAAATATATTTTTTTGATAAAATTTTGCTATATTATATATATATATATATATATATATATAATATATCATACAAAATGGAAAACTCATGAAGTTCGTGAATTAATCTTCCCTAATATATATAGGTCAATACATTCTAGTGAGTAAATCCTATGCATGCATCTCAAGTGAATATCCATTTAAGTAATATATATATATATATATATATATATGAAACTATTTAAAATGCATATACAATATTCAGATCTCGTTTGGATACAAAAACGGTTTCATCTCATATCATAATTATAATTTTTTTAACTTTTCACACAAAATATAATAAACAATTCAACTTTTTCAAATCTCAAAATAATAATAATATTAAAAAATAATATTCTAACAATATTTTATTTAACTTTAAACTTTTATTTAAAACCATTTCATCTCATCTGAGTATTCAAACTGGACTAAATTTGATTAATTAAGATGATCAAGAGTAGCATTATACGTCGTTACGTACAGCAAATTAATCAAGAGCATTAATTAGCCATTCTTCATGATCTCAAGACTAATGACATCATCCTAATTATTCAGATTTAAGGAATAGCCAAGCATATACGTACTTTTACAAGGATAAGCAAAGTCTGTACTTTAATTTCTTGATGTCCTGTACGTACCAGCCAAGTGATAAGACGAAGACGACTATAAAACTGCAACAAGATCAATGACTTTGTAGTTGTCATCCATGCACAAGGACTGCAAACATGGCTGATTCAATTCTATTACAATAATAACCTAATTCTATAAACTGGCATAGTTTCATATGATTTGTCATGTTTATTTTATAATAAAAGGAACTTTATAATCTGACAAACTACATCAAGCCACATCAGTTTATAAAATTATTTTTATGTAATTACTTTGTGGTTAGAGTATTTCTCATTTATAAATAAAGCTATTTCTTTCAAATCCTAAGTACCTTTCCTTCAAAACATCATATTCCTAACCTCAAAGCTCTCTTCCATGCATGGCGGCCTCTAAAACTCTCACCATGAAACTCTTCTCACTACTAGACGTTTTTTTTATATGCCATCATCAAAATAGCAACCGCCAATGATCCAGACATCTTAACAGATTTTCTAGTCCCCAAAAACTTCAGCGTTGTTGATGGAAACTTTTTCACATTTACTGGCCGCATGCGTTCCCTTATCGGAGTAGATCAACCTCCCACGACATTTAAGGTCTTTAAAGCAAGCTTGGTTGAATTCCCAGCTCTGGAAGGACAGAGTGTTTCCTATGCTGTGATTGAATTTGCAAATGGCACGACTAATCCACCCCATGCACATCCATGCATCCTCGCTCGGCTGAGCTCCTTTTTCTTGTTGAGGGTTCTCTGCAGGTGGGGTTTGTTGATACAACCAACAAGCTCTACACTCACACTTCAAACTGGTGATATGTTTGTGTTTCCCAAAGGACTTGTTCACTTTCAGTACAATGCTAACTCTGAAGATTTTGTTATAGCAATTTCAGCTTTTGGGAGTGCAAATGCTGGAATTGTTTCACTTCCTAACATTTTGTTTTCCACTAGGATCAACTGTTGGGGTATATGTGGAGACTGGTTTTGGAGCTGAAAAAGTGTTTGCTGAAAGTTGGCTCGACAGTTGGCTCGAGCCAAGTTCGCACGACTTCGCTCGACATACCGCTCGAGCGAATAACAAGTCTGAGAGTTCGCTCGACACCGCTCGAGCGAGAAACAAACCCTAGTGTTCGCTCGACAGTTGCTCGACACTCCACTTGAGCCAATGTTCATTTGGCTATTCGCTCGAATCGCGCTCGACAGTCCGCTCGAGTGAAATACGCAGTTTTTGCCAGATTAGGGTTTCCAGCGCCACTCACTATAAATACATCATATTTGACTTGTGTTGGACGGCCTTAAACATATTTTGAGAGAGAACAATTGTCTTGTGAGTGCATATTGTGTGAGAGAGCAAAAAGCCCTAGAGAGTGTGAGTTGAGATTGAGTAATTGTAATCTCCTCTGGTTAATAAGATTTCTGCAACTCCTGTGGACGTAGGCAATTTGCCGAACCATGTAAATACTGTGTCGTGTTCTTGATTGTGTTGCTTTTACTTTATTTGTCATCGTTAGTGTGTGTACTTTGCATAGTATTTCACAACAACTGGTATCAGAGCCAGGTTGGATTTGAAAGAGAATGATGGCTGGAGATAAAATGAACGCACCTGGGATCGAGAAGTTTGACGGCACTAATTTTGGGTACTGGAAGATGCAAATTGAGGATTATCTCTATGAGAAGAGGCTCTACCTTCCACTGTTGGGAAAGAAGCCAGAGAGCATGGCTATGATGCTGAGTGGACCCTGTTAGATCGACAGGTTCTAGGTCTTGTTCGGCTGACTTTGTCAAGAACAGTGGCATACAATGTCATTAAAGAGAGAACCACGGTGGATCTCATGGCGACTTTATCATGTATGTATGAAAAGTCGACTACGAACAATAAGGTGCACTTGATGAAGAAATTGTTCGATCTGAAGATGTCTGAAGGTATGTCTGTAGCCCAACACTTGAATGAATTCAATACGATCACAAATCAACTATCCTCTGTAGAGATTGAGTTTGATGATGAGATCAGAGCATTGATTCTGTTGGCATCGTTGCCAAATAGTTGGGAGGCCATGAGGATGGCTGTGAGTAGTTCAGCCAGCAAAGCAAAATTGAACTACGATGACATACATGACATGGTGCTTGCTGAATAGGTACGTAGGAGAGACATGGGTGAGTCTTCGGGTTCAGAATCTGTCCTGATTGTTGACAATAGAGGCAGAGAACATGGCAGGTCAAGCTCCAAGAGCAGGGGAAATAGCAAGATGAGATATGGGCAGCAGATCACATGCTGGAGTTGTTGCAATCCAGGCCACATCAAGAGAAATTGTAGGAATCAAGAAAGTTCTCATAATGATGCTGTGAACGTAGTGGCAGAAGAAATTCATGATGCCTTACTTCTTGCAGTGCACAGTCTGATTGATGATTGGGTGTTGGATTCAGGGTCTTCGTTCCATAGCACTTCACATCGAGAAATCATGAAAAATTATCTTGCTGGTGATTTTGGGAAGATGTATACGGCTGATGGAGAGGCATTGGATGTAGTGGGAGTGGGTGATGTGCACATCACACTTCCAAACAGGAGCGTGTGGACTTTACAGCAAGTCAGACATGTTCCAAATCTGAAGAAAAACCTGATCTCTGTGGGACAGCTTGATGACAACGATTTTACAATAGCATTCTCTGGAAGAGCATGGAAGATCACTAAGGGTGCGCTGGTCCTAGCGCATGGTAAGAGATCTAATTCTTTGTATTTGACATCACGATCCAGTGATGTGCAGGGATATACAAGAGTGCAAAAAGGCAGGCTTGATCGCCCAAAACAAGTGAGGAAGCCAAAGGGAGTCAGCTTTGTCGTTCCTCATGAAAGCCTGGGAAAGTTGGCTAAGGTTGCCAAGATCGGTTCAAGATCGGATACTCTTGGTGCAGTGGGAGTTGTGAGTCACCCTGTGGATGTGCTGACTAAGGACGATGTATGTGGAAGACTGAAGTCGGGCTTAACTTCAGTGCGTCTTCTAACTTGAAGACGGGAGCTGTGAGCTGCAGAGATGATAGGGTTTGGCTGGAAATAGTGGCTGGCATGTGGAGACCCAGTCTCCAAGTGGGAGATTGTTGGGG
Organism: Juglans mandshurica; assembly: GCA_022457165.1. Lineage (NCBI taxonomy): Eukaryota > Viridiplantae > Streptophyta > Magnoliopsida > Fagales > Juglandaceae > Juglans > Juglans mandshurica. Next base: position 5,550,996 of record CM039633.1, on the reverse strand, counting down.
TATATGTGGAGACTGGTTTTGGAGTTGAAAAAGTGTTTGCTGAAAGTTGGCTCGAGCCAAGTTTGCTCGACTTCGCTCGACATACCGCTCGAGCGAATATCAAGTCCGAGAGTTCGCTCGACACCGCTCGACACTCCACTCGAGCGAGAAACAAACCCTAGTGTTCGCTTGACAGTCGCTCAACACTCCGCTCGAGCCAATGTTCATTTGGTTGTTTGCTCAAGTCACGCTCGACAGTCCGCTCGAGCGAAATATGCAGTTTTTGCCAAATTAGGGTTTCCAACGCCACTCACTATAAATACATCATATTTGACTTGTGTTGGATGGCCTTAAGCATATTTTAAGAGAAAACAATTGTCTTGTGAGTGCATATTATGTGAGAGAGCAAAAAGTCCTAGAGAGTGTGAGTTGAGATTGAGTGATTGTAATCTCCTCTGATTAATAAAATTTCTGCAGCTCATGTAGACGTAGGAAATTTGCTGAACCACGTAAATACTGTGTCGTGTTCTTGATTGTGTTGTTTTTACTCTATTTTTCATCGTTGGTGTGTGTACTTTACATAGTATTTCACAACATCAACGACACTGTGTTGGCTAAATCCTTCAAGACCGATGTTGCCACCATTCAAGCTCTTAAGGATGGTCTTGTTCCCAAGATCTGAGGATGGCATGCATTGCCCGTGGTTGCTATTTTATCATATCTAACTGTTTCTTTTCCCATTTTTTTGGGGTGTTTTGTGCTTTTTTTTTTTTTTTTTTTTCTATACTTTCTTTGAATAATGACCCTTCTTCACAAGAAGTCATGTATGTATCATGACGTTTGTCACCATTGACTTTAATAATTTATCCCTTTATTCATGATGAAAGATATATGAAATAATTCTCATTCAACATTGTTGGAGCCCATTGAGTCTGTATGTTAGATCAAAAGGTATACATATATGAAGGATTTTTTTACAATTTTTCAAAACGAGAAGATGAGCGAAGTTAATATAAACATATGACATGGCTGAAATCAAATGTTGGTCCGACCCGTATTGGTTGGACCAGGCTGGGTCGGGCCCAAACCCAACTTGGATGAGTTAGCTTGCATGCCTAGTTCACAATATTACTAGAAATTGCACACAGGCTTCCCCTCTATTTAGGAACAAAAGATTTGAGAACACAAGACGGGGACCATCGGCCTATTTATAGAAAAAGAAGGCACATGTTGAAGATCATGCAACCAAAATTGGTGTTCATGCATTACTAGAAATCGATTACTAGATTTCTACTATTACTAGAAATCAAAGTTTGACGAATGCAGATGTGTATTTAGATATACATGTCCTAAATAATATGGTAGACACCCATGAGCCTGTAAATGAGTTACAGTCACGTATGTCATTATGAAAATTTTGAGAAAATATATTTGCAACCGTGAATTGTGTAACTGCTGCGTAATCGTTTTGAAAAAAAGTGAATAAAACATGGGACTCACATGAAAAAAATTAATTTTTTAATAGTAGAACCCACTATTTTTCAAAACGATTACACGGTGTTTACGCACTTCACGGTTATATGTAAAATTACTCGCAAAGTTTAGGGATGAGTCGAGAATGATATTGGAATAAAAAACCAAACAAGATGTTATAAAATAGAAATGTTAATTGTTTTCCATCCTGAATTTTATTATATCTAGTCACACTAATTGATGTGTTCTCTCTCTCTCTCTCTCTCTCTCTCTCTCTATATATATATATATATATATCTATATATAATGACTCTTGATTTAAGCGATTGACTAATAAAACAAGTTAAAACGCATTAATAAAATAATTGGCATATGTATATATAACGCACACTGTGGCCCAAACTTATTTTTGTGTAATTATGCAGTGTCACAATTTCCTTGAACTCGTCTCATTGGAGAATATTTCATGAGAAGCCATATTACTCTTCATCCAGATTTTATCATTCAAAGTCCTGTTGAATTACCTAATGCGTTTTAACTTATTTTTATTAGTCAACCACTTAAATCAAGAGTCATTAAAAATATATATAGAACACATCAATTAGTGTGACTAGATATAATAAAATTCAAGATGGAAAGAAGAGAGTGGATAGTTACACGATTTGTATATATGAAGGGGGAGGGGCATCACAAACTGAGGGACTAGTAGTGGATGGCACAAAGAAGGATAAGGGAAAGCAAAACACTGATGAGGAGTGTACTAAAAGGGAGAGGGCGAATACTGAAGATGGGGGTGTGGGTGAGATCAGTGCAGGGGGAGATAGGATTGATGAAAGCATAGTAGCTATGGAGGGTGATTCCTCAGGTTTTGTGGAAGGAAAAGAAAATGCAAGGGAAGCAAGGAAAGGAGGGAGAGATGAAGGGGGTTGTGGAAGCAAATAGGGGATGTATGGCTTATGAAATAGAGAAGGTAGTGGACGATGCAGTTTTAAATGGGAAGGGGAGAAAAGCAAAAATAATTTAGGCAATGGGAGGTTGGAAAAGAAGAGCTAGAAAGAAGGGGGAGGCTACAATCAGGAGTGGGTGCACCACTCGAAAAGGAATGAAAGATGAGGAGGAGAAGGGATAGGTAGAGATGATGAAGTATAAAAAAGGAAGGTTGAGCAGTTTTGAGAGGATGGAGGATTCTCTTCAAGTATTGGCGGAGGCTGGCCAACAGCCCCACCAATCACAATGAAAATATTGAGTTGGAATTGCCGAGGGCTTGGGAACCCTCGGACAGTTCAAGACCTCTATCAAATGATGGAGGAGAAGAAACACGATTTAGTTTTCTTAATGGAAACTAAATTAAGAGCTGAGAAGTATAATAGATTGAAGAAGAGGCTTAAGTGTGAAGGTTGTTTTGTGGTGGAACCAGTGGGTTAGTATTGTTATGGAGTAGTAGGGCCCAAGTAGAAGTGTTGAACTACACACAAGGGCACATAAATGCATGGATCATAAAAGGGGAAGATAAGAAGAGGTGGCTGTTGACAGGATACTATGGCCAACCTGAAACTCATAAATGAGCTGAAGCATGGAATCTGTTTTCATCTCTAAGGCCAAGAGGCATCCATGGTTGGTGTGTGATAGGAGATTTCAATGAAATCTTAGCTCATGATGAGAAGGTGGGGGTTAGCCTAGACAGGAAAAACAAATGGAAAATTTCAGAAGGGTACTTGAGAAGGGGAACCTGTCAGATTTAGGTTGGAGAGGAATAAGTTCACATAGAGTAATAGGCATTAGGATGATACATTCACAAAAGAAAGGCTAGATAGGTTTGTGGCAAACTCAGTCTGGGCACAGATGTTTAAAGAATATTGGGTGGAGGTTTTAACTGGCAGAAGTTCTGACCATAGGCCTTTATTGTTGATCATGAACAAAGGGGGAAGGAAAATCTGGAAGGGGAGTAAAGTCTTCAGGTATGAATCAAGCTGGGCTAAAGAGGGCTATGAAGAAGTTATCAAAAGGGCCTGGTATAAAAATTAAGAAAGGGGAGAGCAGTTAAAAACCATTAAAAACCTGTTGGAAAGTTGCAGAGGAGCTCTCCTTGGATGGAGTGATCAGTTCAAGGTGGATAGAATGAAGGAGATTAAGGAAAAAAAATGAGTTATTAAAGAGGTTACAAGATTATGAGAGTTGTCACAACTTTGTAGAAATCAAGAGATTGCAGAAGGATATTGGGGTAATGCTCGAGAAGGAGGATGTTAAGTGGAAACAAAGAGCCAAAAGAAATTGGTATGCCATGGGAGATAGAAATACTAAATATTTTCATGCTTGTGCAAATCAAAGAAGGCAGAAAAACAACATCAACCAGATTGAGGATGAACAAGGGAGGATTTTTAAAAGTCGTGAAGAGATTGATAGAGCTTTTAGAAGTTATTTTGAGAATTTATTCACATCAACTCAGCTTAGTGTAGAAGAGAAGGAAGACTGTTTGCAACATGTAGAACCTCGAGTTTCAAGAGCAATGAATGGGAAGCTTCTAAGGCCATTTTGCAGATTGGAGATAGAGGAAACTATTAAGAACATGGCCCCTTTGAAGTCACCAAGTCCCGATGGTTTTGGTGCCTTCTTCTACCAGAACCATTGGAACACAGTAGGAGATAATGTGTGTGCAATAGTATTAGAATATCTGAATGGTAACATCCATTTCTCTTATGTTAACTATAAATACATTGCTCTTATTCCTAAGATAAAAAAACCCTAAAGTTGTCACTAAATTTAGGCCTATAAGCCTTTGCAATGTCTTTTACAAAATTGTGTCCAAAGTGCTAGTAAATAGACTTAAAGGGAGTGTTGACAGAGATCATTTCAGCCAATCAAAGTGCCTTCATACCTGAGAGAATAATTACTAATAACATCATGATTGCATATGAGGTTTTGCATACAATGAAGGTGGGGAAAAAGGGGAACTTAGGGAGCATGGCTATTAAGCTTGATATGTCATAGGCATATGATAGAATAGTATGACATTTTTGTGAAAGCATTTATGAAAAAACTAGGATTCTGTGATGAGTGGACAAATCTAATTATGAAGTGTGTTACTTCAGTCTCATACTCAGTATTGATCAATGGCAAGCTAGGGTCTAAAATTTATCCTTCGAGGGGTAGGAGACAAGGGGATCCCTTATCCTCCTATTTATTCATAATGTGTGCTGAAGGGTTGAGTTCCTTACTAAACAACTCAGATTGGAAGGGGGATACAAGAGGGGTTTCAGTTGTGAGAGGGGGCCAAAGAGTAAATCATCTGTTTTTTACAGATGATTGCATATTATTTAGGAGAGCTTGTGTGGAAGAATGGAGGAGATTGCAAGCTTTGTTGTTAAGGTATGAAAGAGCATTAGGGCAATTTATGAATAAGGAAAAGACAACAATATATTTCAGCTCAAACACTTCAGTTGATGACAGAAAGTTAATTCTAAGAGAAGGGGGGTCATTAGTGCAAGGTAACTATGAAATTAGGGTTACCCACCATGGTTGGGAAATCAAAATACAACACCTTTAGGTGTCTTAAGGAGAGAATGTGGCAAAAAATCAACAATTAGAAGAATTGCTTCCTCTCGGGGACAGGGAAGGAAATCATGATCAAGGTTGTATTACAAGCCATTCACTCTTACACAATGAGTGTTTTCAAGCTGCCCAAGAAGCTTTGTAAAGAAATTAATGTGATGCTATCCAAATTCTGGTGGGGTAGGCTGCGTTTGGATGTTGAGCTAGTTGAGTTGAGTTGAGTTTTTTATGAATAGTAGTGAGTTGAGATAGTTGAATGAGTTTTGTGGGGTCCACTTGAAATGAATTTAAGTGTGTTTTGATATTAAGATGAGTTTAGATATATTTATAGAAAGTCGTCAAATAAATTGGTGCCATCATTACATTCAACTATTCATCTGACATATCAAAAATACTGTCTGCGTCAAATGGCAAAAAAACAAATTCTTCAAGTTGCACTTGCAACCATCCACGTCAAATTAACTAGGGGCAAAATGGACAAAACATTACTTTCTATTTTTCCCAGCCACCGGTTTGTAGGTATCATGTGCCCACTGCTGAATTTCTGCCATTGGTCAAGGTGGTTACATCAAATAGTATAGACTCACTCAAGTTCTTTCAAATAGATCCGTAATCAACAAAAAGACAATGGGATTCAATGGAGGAGCTGGGAAAAGATGGGGAAATCAAAAGAAAATTGTGGATTGGGGTTCAGAGACCTAGCAAGTTTTAACTTAGCTCTATTGGCTAAGCAAGCATGGAGGTTATTGCAGAACCCATACTCTAAAGTTGCTAAGATTTACAGAGAAAAATATTTCAGAAACTCTACAATAGCATAAGCAAGATTGGGAAATGCTCTCTGATTTGGAGGAGTGTGTGAAGTTCTATTGGGTTGCTGAAGGAGAGTCTTAGATGGAGAGTGGGAAATGGAGCTAAAATCAGTATTTGGGGTCAAAAATGGTATCAACACCATCATCCTATTGTGTCCAATCCCCTATCACAAAGCTGAAAGCTGATGCAAAGGTCAAAGATCTGATTAATGAAGAGAATAAGGAGTGGGATGAGAGACTGATTAGATCAGTTTTCATAAGGGAAGAAGCTAACTAAATATGCAATAATCTCCTAAGTAAAAGAAATATGAAGGATAAGTTGATTTGGGGTCCCTCAAAGAAGGAATTATTCACTGTCAAAAGTACATATTTTTTGGAAGAATTTAGAAAAAAAGTAGTGTTGGGGGAAACTTCAAGGGAGGCTGAGATTGGTATAAGGTGGAAAAGCATATGGGACCTGCATATACGTGGAAAGCAAAAATCTTTATGTGGAAGGCTGGGAACAACCTTCTAGCTACCGGAAGTAATTTGTTTGTTAAGAAACAGTTGAAAAACCATTGTGCCCTATCTGTTTGCAAGATGACAAGATGACGAGTCGGTGATGCATGTACTTTGGCATTGCCCTGTTGCAAATGATGTGTGGGCTGGGGCTCTAAAACCAGTTCAGAAATGGAGGAGGGTAGATGAAGGTGACCTGTTAAAACTATGGGAAGAATTGACAGAAAAGCTCAACAAGGCTCAGTTGGAGGAAACAACAGTCATCATGAGGGGATTATGGATCAGAAGAAATAGCTTTATATTCGAAAACAATTTCATAGCCCTAGTATTGTTATTAGATCAGCCAAGGAAAGTTTAGATGAATTCTAGTACAACAGGGATGAATCAGATGCTGGTTTAGGAGAGTCAGAAAGCTCTAGTATTCAAGCAGGGATGAATCAAATATGGAGACCATTGAGAGAAAACTGGTTGCATAGGAAGATAGGGATAGGAATCATTATTAGAGATGACAAGGGGGAGTTGATGGCAGCCTATTGTGGATCGAGAGGTAATGTGGAACAACCAGCTACAACAGTGTTTTGCGCTAAGGAAAGCCATGGAATTATGCAGTGATTTGAGTCTCAACAAAGTGATACTAGAAGGGGACGCCTAGATAATTGTCAAAGCAGTTAATGATCCTAATGAATACTTATCTTTCTATGGAAGCATCATTGAAGATTTGAAGTTTTTAATTACATGGCACCGAATGTTAATATGCAAATTTATAAGACCATCCAGGATAAGAGTACCACAATTCAAAGTTTTAATTTTAGATTCTGGGATGCATGCAAAGATAACGAAAATTACTCTCCAAATATATATATATATATATATTGATATATGGGGGAGGGGATTCGATTCTTATTTCTCCTAGTAAGAAATCAATGTGTTGTCAATTGATTCAAAGGATTTTGGCATCCACAAACATGAGAAACTACATCCACAAACATTTTAGTCCCATAATTGAATCAACTTTAGGCTACTGGATGAAGCATCCCATCCACTAGTAATGGGCAATTTGACTTTTCTGTGCTCTTGATATGCATTGCATGGTATACATATATGAAGGTTTTTTTCACGATTTTTCAAAGCGAGAAGATGAGCAAAGTTAATGTAAACATATGACGTGGTTGAAATCAAATGTCAGTCCGACCCATATTGGTTGGACCGGGCAGGGTCGGGCCCAAACCCAACTTGGATGAGTTAGGTTGCATGCCTAGTTCACAATATTACTAGAAATTGCACCCTCCCTTAAATCGTTAAAGATAAAAAGAAACTCACAGAAAGCATCACAACTCAGAATATAATTCATTTGTCCGAACATAAATGCCATGCATTGATAATTTCTCATCCTCCTCATTCTACATTAAGATTCGTATAAAAGAAAAGTCGACCATTGTCCAAACTACAAAAATGTTGCGACTAACAAAAGCCATCCAGGACCATACCCAGGCAACCAAATCACCAGCCCCAAAGCTGAATGATGGGATGAGAGAAGACAGCCTACAGCCTTCTCCCTCTTCTACCACCCTTCCTTCTTGTGCTGTCACTAGGGATTGGAGTCACATCCTCTGTAAACATAACACACAAAATAAGATTCGAGCCCCATTTGCTGATTCCCATCAGTTAAGCTCGTAAAAATAAATTCAAAATTCTAATCGGGATGTATATTAACACTCCAATGCAAGAATTCCTCCGATTGCTGAAGTTCAGGTAGAGCCCACCCTGATAAGCACATTACTGGTAAAATCAAGGCAAGCTTGGAAAAAAGCCCGAAGTAGGGATAAAAAAATCAAAGAAATTCATCCCATGGAATATTGTTTGCAAAATCTTTATGCAATAAAAATTATTTTGAGGTGTCTACATCCACCCGAGGCAATTATGGTATACATGCCAGATCGGGTATATACACTTCAAGCATTAAGAAAAAGTAAGATCCTTACCAATTCGACCAATCTTCATTCCAGAACGAGCAAGGGCACGGAGTGCAGACTGAGCACCAGGACCAGGAGTCTTAGTTTTATTGCCTCCAGTAGCACGGAGCTTGATATGAAGAGCAGTGATGCCAAGTTCCTGTTTAGGATTGAATGACAATCAGTCAGGCAAGCAAGCATGCCAAGTTCCTCCAGGGAGATGTATCGCTTACTACTAAATCCATAAATAACTATCCTGAAGTTAAAAAGAAATACATATATTAAAAGGAATGAAAGAACCCTTGCATCTTTGTGAGACATCCTGTGCTGCAAGCATGGCCGCATATGGTGAAGACTCATCCCTATCAGCCTTCACCTTCATACCACCTACAATTCAAAGAAGGTTCATTTTCACCTTTTATGGGGGATCCACTAGTGAGAATTAAATTCTCAGAGACACCAGAAGGTAATTATACAAAAGAATTATATAGATGCAAACAAAACGAAATTCAATTTGTTTTCTTTGTTAAGGTTCCAAGTGATAATAAGATTGCATGCTTCATAGATGTAATTATGTCAACATAACCAAATGCACAAACACAGACCAAGCCATGTACGTGGGAATAAATGAAAAATGACAGACAAAACCCACAACCTAGGCTGAGACTGATGACCTACAGTGCCTACTTAATGGCTCAATATGAAACAAAAAGTGATTGTAACCAGTCAATGAAGTTGTTTGGAAGATTAGGCGTTGTGAAATTATCTTTCCAACCAAACAATGCACACCACATCACTTAATCAGATAGTAAGTTTTGTCTGATTAAAAAGGATTACATAAAAATGACACAAGCATCACAATTAAAAACCTGACTAGAGCAAACATTACACAGAGTATCTACAAAGAGCCATTAAAGACTAAGACAAGGCATACCAGTGATGCGAACAAGTGTCTCTCTTCCAGACAAATCAGTCACATGCTGTGGTTTCCAAGCAAGAAAAGCATTTAAAATCAAGCTCAAAACAATTACAATTGGAGAACCAAATATCTTAAAACATGAGTAATGTCACTCACAATAAAGGTATCATTAAAAGATGCATAAATGTGAGCCACGCCAAAAACTTGTTCTCCTTCACGAGTAGCGGGGCCAAGGGTCACGTTTTCTTCCTTTGGTTCCCTTTGCTTTCGCTTTGACTACAGAACCCCCATAAAATGTAAGAATACAAAATCAAAGTCATCTGTCATCTCACAAAAGTCAATATTTCATATACTCATAAATGTTAAATGGGCACCTCGAACCAGTATGAAAGTGTATGTACATGCATGAACTAGGATGGTAACCAGTACAAAAGTAGAAATGCATTTCTTGGAAGGAAGTACCATTAACAGAAAAGGTGATTTTGAGAAAGCTAAAAAAATTTCCATAATCTATACTCAAGGAAAATGAAATCTCCTATCAGACAAAATTTACCAAGCACCATCCAGAAACCGAATAAAGTGCTTGGTCCAACCATACTATTATGAGAATATCCATTCTCGATAATTGTATAAGAATATTCTTCAGATATTCTTCGGTATATTCCTTGAATATATATTTTTGATAATTGTGAAAAAATATTCTTCGTTATATTCTTTAATTACCATTTTCGATTTTTGTGAAAATTGATAATTGTGAAAAAATATCCATTTTCGATAATTGTGAAAGAATATTATGAAAATATACCTTTGATTTTCTCAAAACTTCAACTATAAATAACACCATTTCTACGTCAAGTTTCACAAACATCTTCATTTCCATTTCTTCACACAATTATTCTATCTATATAGTTCTTATGGATCATGTCTTTGAGGTATTTGACTCTTTGTCATCTGACGAGGAGTTGGAATTAAATTTAGCTCTTGCTATGGAAGAAGAACGTTTGGATAATGAAAGAGGCTCGACATCGCGTCGTAATTCTATTCCGCGTCGTATATTCATTCGAAGATTCGTTTGAAGGCCACCAACGCCTTTTCCAAGATTATTTTGCTGAATCACCCATATATCCTCCGAACCTATTCCGTAGGAGGTTTGGAATGCAACGTCATCTTTTCTTGTGTATTCAAGCTGCAGTCAAAGCATACAAACCATACTTCGTCCAAAGAAGAGATGCTGCTAGAAGACTTGAGCATTTCTCCCTTCACAAAATAACTGCTGCCATAAGAATATTAGCTTATAGAGTATCTGGTGATTTTTTGGACGAATACTTAGATTGTAAAAAATACAGTAACCAAGTGTTTGAAGAAATTTGTTAAGGCTGTCATTAGAATCTTCTCCAACAAGTACTTAAGATCACCAAACGACAACAATATTGCTCGCAGTTGGAGAAAGTTGTGGGTTTCTTGGGATGTTAGGAAGTATTTATTGCATGCATTGGAAATGGAAAATTGTCCAAGTGCAAGGAAAGGAATGTATTGTGGTCACATTCATGAACCAACGATAATTTTAGAAGCCGTAACGTTATACGACCTTTGAATATGGCATGCATTTTTTTGATTACCAGGCTCTCATAATAATATTAATTTCCTAGAACATTCTTCTGTTTTTAGAGAGCTTTCTCAAAGACATGCTCCGAAGGTCCATTCATGACCCACATGGCCATAATTATTTGTGGTAACAGAAGAATGTCCTTGAGCATCTTTTCTTGGTAGTTGACCCTCGGATCATGTCCTTGAACGAGCTCTCTAAAAACAGAAGAATGTTCTAGGACATTAATATCATTATGAGAGTCAACTAGGGACTTTTTTATGGGCTTTTTGGGTCATTAGGGGCTTGTTGGGTCATTTTGGGCAAGGTGTTTTCTTGTATACATTCAGTGTACTTGGTTTCTCCTTTTGATATATACAATATTTTTACTTATCAAAAAAATAAATTAATATCATTATGAGAGACTGGTAATCTAAAAAATGCATGCCATATCCAAAAGTCGTATAACGCTACAGCTTCTAAAATTATCGTTAGTTCATGAATGTGACCACAATATATTCATTTCCATGCACTTGAACAATTTTTCCATTTTCAATGCATGCAATCAATATTCTCTAAGATCCCAGGAAACCCACGACTTTCTCCAACTGCGAGCAATCTAGCAATATCGCTGTCATTTGGTGATCTTAAGTACTCGTTGGAGAAAATGCTTATAACAGTCTTAACAAATTTCTTCAAACACTCTAATGCTGTATTTTTTGCAATCCTTAAGTATTCGTCCACAAAATACCAGATACTCTATAAGCTAATATTCTCATCGCAGCAGTTATTTTTTGAAGGGAGGAATGCCCAAGTCTTTTAGCAGCATCTCTTCTTTGGACGAAATATTGTTCGTATGCTTCGACTGCAGCTTGAATACGCAATAAAAGATGACGTTGCATTCCAAACCTCCTACGGAATAGATTCGGAGGATATATGGGTGATTTAGCAAAATAATCTTGAAAAATGAGTTGGTGGCTTTCAAAAGAATTTCTTCGAATGAATATATGATGCGGAATAGAATTACGATGCTATGTCGAGCCTCTTTCATTACCCAAACATTCTTCTTCCATAGCAAGAGCTAAATTTAATTTCAACTCCTTGTCAGATGACAAAGAGTCAAATACCTCAAAAACAGGATCCATAAGAACTATATAGAAAAAAGAACTAGAAGAATTGTATAAAGAAATGGAAATGAAAATGTTGGTGAAACTTTATGAAGAAATAGTGTTATTTATAGTTGAAGTTTTGAGAAAACCAAAGATATATTCTCATAATATAATAAAGAATATATTAAGAATATTCTTTCATATACCAAAGAATGTCTTAAGAATATTCTTTCACAATGATCGAAAATGGATATTCACGGAATATACCAAAGAATGTCTTAAAAATATTCTTTCACAATTATCAAAAATGAATATTCACAGAATATATCGAAGAATATCTTAAAAATATTCTTTTACAATTATCGAGAATGGATATTCTCATAATATACTTTGTGAATATATTTTGGTTTAGCTTATACATTTGGATTAATTTAAAATAGAACATAATTATCTGACATTGTATATGGGGAGATATTGCAACTATCAAAATATATGAGGATATCATTGGAAATTAGAGAAAATATTTGAAATGAATAAAAAACATTAAAAAGTATAATATTTAAATGATATGAAGAAAAAATAGATAAGTTGATGTATGGTATATTGTAAAAGTCAGTATGTAAAATAAAAAAAGTGAATTTTGGTGATGAATTTTAAAGGATAGGATGAATAATCCATTGGGAGTGCTCTAACAAGCATTTTCTTGGAAGAATATTGACAGACAAAGGTCCCATTGAGTTTCATTTATTGCTTAACGAATTCTTTAGGAAAAGATTCTCACCATGGAAATTTAAGATACAATTAAGTAATTGATTGATGTTGTGTAAGAGAAGTGGAAAGTTTATTGATCATCTTTTACTTCATTGTGAGACTGCAAATGCATTAGAGCTGTTGGAGTGGCTTGGGTAAATCCCAGAAGAATTAAGCAACTTTTCTATTCCTAGAGGAGGTCAAGTGGTAGCACGCAAATCACAACAGTGTGGACATGGTTCGTACTTGCCTCATCTGGTGTATTTAGAAGAAAGGAGCAATAAAATCTTTGTGGACCACAAACAGACGCTGGATGAGCTTATAAATAGAATTTTTCCTTTGGGCCACTTGTAACATCCAGACCCCAAAAGTGTAATTTTAATTATTATTTTTATTATTATTACTATTACTAAATTTAAGATCCGTTTTAAAATAGTGATTTGATTAGAATGGGTGAGTTTCTTCCATTATCTTCACCCATAAGCCTCAGTGTTTATCTCCTAGTTGAATAAGTTTCATAATGGGAAACCAAACTCCCAACTCCAAACTCTATCCAATCTCCTTATGATCCACGATACCCCTTCTCCTTGCCTATAAAACCCAACCCGAGACCTCTAGAAATAAACACAAGAAACCTTATACACATAGCCACCGTAGCAACTTCTACAAACCGAGAACCCACCTCCCTTAGCCAAGTCAGCCACCTCGCCGGAAACTACCACAGAAGCCGCCGACAGTGAGCTTTTCCCCCACCTCGACATACGCCGTCTCCGTTTAAGCCCAACCCGTCGATTTCTCTCTCCCTCTTGATCGGCAGTGACTCTTTGGCCGTGTGCTTGTGTTGCCATCACCAACCACCTCAAGGGACTTCGAAGTACCACTCTCGGAGCCAGAAATCACCTACCAACCCAACCCAGGTGAACCCACTTCCTTCTGGTAGGCCCACAACGAGATCTCTCTCTCCCCGTGATTTTCAATTCTAGGCTTAGCAAATCCTCTCTCTCTAACTCTCTCTTCCTCTCTCAGTGTCGCACCACTACCCAGAGACACCAGCTGCGTCGCCAGTCCCTCCCAGCCACCTAGAGCCGCTGCGCACAAGCTCCTTTTCTCGGTGAGTCCACTGTTATCACACGGAAAACTCCCTTCAGTTGTGTTGGCCCCGTGTGTTTCCAAAAGGGCAATCACCCTTTTTAATTCATAATGGGCCTTTGGGCCTTAAGCCCATACCGCCAAGTGCCTTCTCAAGACAAAAGAGGGCTGGCCTTATTTTTTAAATGGACTTGTGTTTTTAAATTAATATGGACCAGAAACTATTCTAATGACTTTAAATGGACTGTTTTCTCAATTAGGGCTGGGCTGGAATTTAAGCTAGCCCAAAGTTTTATATGAATAATTATGAACCCAAAGACACAACTTTTATAAAAAGTATTTAAGGGATTTTAAAGTATATTTTTAAAGTATACTATGGAGCCTATTATTTAGTTAAATTCTATTATACGTAGAGTATCACAACACGCTTTTCTAGGAAATTAGTAACGTCTAGTACCTTGTATAGGTAACACACTACAAAGTGGGATCAGGAAGCGGCGCTAAGAGGTAATTAGTATGATCATATAATTGCATGTGTAGTACTGTAAATGTTCTAATTGTATATGAAAATATGATGTTTGTCTACGCTACGCTATGAGCTAAGTCTAGGTTAGATCCCTTTCATGATCTTCAATGAATTATAATGATATGCATGTAAGTGAGCATATGTATGTTATGCTATTATGGATTGCGATTTGATGGATGATATGTCATGAAAATCAAATGTATGCCATGCAATGTAATGTCATGAAGTATTTAGATCATATAAGTCATGTAATGTTCATGTAGTTCTCATATCATGTATGCCATAGAATGTTTATGTTCAGATCACATTATGCCATGTCATGTTATGTTATGCTATGTATAAATATATGTCATGCTACAAAAGTTCATGAAGTCCAACAAACTTCTCATGCATTAAGAAAGATAAGATGTTAAGGATGACACAGACTTAAGTGTGTTCATCACAAGTTATGATAAGGATAACACGGACCTAAGCGTGTTCATCACAAGTTATGATAAGGATAACACGGACCTAAGCGTGTTCATCACAAGTTATGACAAGGATGACACGGACCTAAGCATGTTCATCACAAATTATGTTAAGGATGACACGAACCTAAGTGTGTTACGGACCTAAGCCTGTTCATCACAAGTTATGTTAAGAGTGACACGGACCTAAGTGTGTTCACCACCAGTGTGATAAGTGGTGCCACGGACCTAAGCGTGGTTCACCATATGTTAGGGGAAACACGGACTTAAGCATGTTCACCACCAGTTAAGTTATGCGGTGCCACGAACTCAAGCGTGGGTCACCATATGATAAGTGAAAGATAAGATAAACAAGTCATGTATGGTTGTTAAAAAATGCATGAAGTCAATCATTTATGCATTCACGTTACATGTTTGCCATGATTATGTATGATTATGCTCATGTTAATGATGAATAGATATGCTATGTGAATCAGTGACGATATATGTATGTATGTAAAGTTTTTCAAAAATAAAGCCTATGTTAAATTAAGTTATATGTACAGTATGATTGTGAATCTGTGATGATGTACGTATGTTATGAAGAGTCTTTCAAAAATTAAGTCTATGCTAGGCTAAGATGTGTTTTACGGTAGATGTGCTACTTCCTAAGTATTCGACTCATTTTTGTTTGTTTCTCTATTTTCTTCTATGCTTAACTGTCACAAATGATGAGTATGAGGACACAGAGCTGGAGGGACAGGAATAGATCTAGTGTAAAGACTTAGAAAGGAATAAGTGTTATTTACACAAGAATTAGTTTAGTTTATGTTTTTACTTTCTGTTTTCAGTTTCATGTTTCAAAAAAGTTATGTTCAGTTCAATTTTAATATTTTGATGCTTTTCAATAAATGAGGTATTTTAGGATATGAATCTCTTTACCGGGCATTATGTTATGAATGTTAGTAACATCTCTATCCTACGGGAACGAGGTGTTACACCACTTCTATAGACTCTAACGGGATAAACTTGTATGATCTTCTTCTATCTTTTTCTCCTAGATAGTCAAGTGTCTTGCTGCACCTTTTCTGCTTTTTCATAAAAAAGAAGATCATAAAGACTTCAATCACTTAAATGATCTAACATTAAAATGGAGAAAAAAAAAGATTAGCTGAAACAAATTTAACGGTTAGATCTTAAAGGAAAGGAAAAATTGCAAAAGGTGTTGTAGTTCAAGAGATAAAGTGACAAGTTTAATAGTTTAGTGGTCATAGTGCAAAAGAAGAGGTAGTTTGAGAAAGTAAGTGTAATTTTCCCTACCAATAGAAATTTAAGTATTATATTATAAACACACACATACCAAATGTATAAAGACATTGAATTAATTTCACGAATGTGGTATATTTTATTGTAACACATATTATGAAAAATAATGGAAACAAATTACTAAAACCAAGTGACTTATTTTGTTTTAAAGAATGGATTACTCATGCAAGTACCTTACTTTGTTGCAAAAGAGCGTCTTCATTTCTTAACTGAAAATACTTTGTTTCAAAAGAGTGCCTTTTTTTAAATATAAAAAGAAAAACTATATGAATAAAGCATTAATGGCTTTTGGCAAAAACTACAGTCATTTCTCCTTCTATTTATTTCCAATAAATATGTTTCTCCAAAGTATTTTCTCAATATAAAACCAATAATTCACGCTAATATACTTTCCCAAAGCTTCAAAACAAAAAAGAAATAAGAAATATCATAGATTTACCCCAAAAAAATTACTTTCTTATAAGTATATTTTACCCGAAAAGATTATAATAAACTAGGCAGGAAAGTTTCTGAAAAAGGATTATAAGTCATGTCCTGCAACAAACGGAACCTCGTGTTAAGGATTGGTGCTTTATTCCCAGCACTCTTCTCCTTCCTAAAATCAAAGAGCGGGTACAGCATACAAAACAACCCCTCACCCAACCCCAAATTGCACACCCAAAATTTGAGGTAGTTGGCAACATTCAAAGCAAACTAAAAATAAACGCTAATTTCAAAAATTACATCACCGTTCACTTCTCAAGACATGCACATAAAATGGAAGGGATCAGAATGCTAGAATGACGAGCAAGATGGAGTATCCGATCGTTCATGGATTTCCAGTAAAGAATATTGAAGGAAAATGTATCTAAAAAAAGACTAAAATGTAGACTACATAGCAGCAACCAGAAAACTTACAGAAATCTCGAACAGATCCGAAACTAAGAAAAAGTTTCCCCTACCAAGCGATTGCAAATTCAAGTGGAGAGAGCGAGAGCGCCTGAAAATGAAGCACTGCTAGGTGTATAGAATTATCGGTTAGGGATTATAAATGGTCCGGAACGAGTTTTCGGAACGAAGCTCTCTAATCACCGTCCGATCTTAAGAAAATAATTGATCCGTTGATGCCTTAAAATTCATTGTGCTCTCAGTTCATATATGATATAATCCATTTCTCCGAAAGAATTTTAATATATATTCTACAATTATAATTTTTTTAAATTTTAAAATAATAATAATATTAAAAAAATAATATTCTAATAATATTTTATATAACTTCTATTTAAAATTATATCAACTCATCTCACTATCCAAACTACATATAAGTTTTACAAAAATAAATTCTATATCGAGATTTTTTAAAACAACTATACAAAATTAAAAAAAAATTGAATAAAAATGTTAAGATATGTTTTTTTTAAGAATTATTTTGGTTTTTATATTCTTTTAAGAGAATTGGAAATTTGTTTTGGTGTTTAAAAAACTTATATTGAATTTTTTTTAAAATCAAATATAGAAGTAATTTTTTTCATTTGCGCATCAAACTATTAAAACTATCAATCTTCATCTCAAACTACAATATTTTAATAATTATCCACCAAAATAAAAAGTAAGGTATTTAAGAACATTTGTGTAACACTCCATCCCTCTAAACTTGTAATGTTAGTAGAACAAGATGCTACTAACATTAAGGTCTGTTTGAATTTAGAAAGTGTTTCATCTGATCATTACAATTTTTTTAAATTTTCACACAAAATATAATAAACAATTCAACTTTTTTAAATCTCAATTCAACTTTTTCAAATCTCAAAATAATAATAATATTAAAAAATTAATATTCTAACAATATTTTTTTCAACTTTCATATTTTATCTAAAACCATCTCATTTCATCTCTAAATCAAAACCAGCCCTAAAACATGTCATTCTTGCACCATGTATAAAAGTTCCATACATTTATAAAGTAAAACAGAGTACTTGTTAAAATTGATAGTTCTCAAAATAACATTGTTCGGAAGCACTTATTAATAAACTAGCAGTAGGTAACGTCCAAGGGACGTTTGTCTATTTTTTTTTTTTTAATTTTTTTTATCTAGTGATTGAAGAAGTGTTTTTTTAATAATTTTGTGAATTTTTTTATTTTTTTTAAAATGTTTATGATGATTAAAAAAATACATGACAAAAGAAAAATAAAAATAAAAAAATGAAATACACATTCAAGACATATTTTTAGGCTACTTCTTCATTAGTTGTAGCAGTTTTTTTTTTTTTATTAATCAAGAATATTATCATATTTAAATTATGTTAAAACTCTAATTATTTATATTGTTATAGTTTTTTAAAAATATTTAACAAAATTTCATTATTTATTTAATATTCAGTAAAACTTTATCTTTTATTTAATGATGAGAAATTAGTATTTTATAAATTGAAGTTAATTTTAAGTGTATAATATAATATTTAAAATTTAATTATCTATTTTATGTTAGTTTAAATCAATATTTAAACTTCTACCGTTAGATTAAATCTGAAGATTAAAGATGAAGGGTTGGAATTTAAAACTCAAAAACTAATATTTTTTCCTACTTAAAAAAAAAATTAAAAAAAAAAAAAAAATTACTGTTCATCTATGAACAGTAAATACTGTTCATAATTACTGTTTATAAACAGTAGCAACGGCAAAAAACTATGCGAAAAATAAAATTTTTTTACTATTTTTTGTGTTTTTGGCTTTGGATACCTTATTTTTTGTGTTTTTGGGTACTACTTAGTCATACCATATGTGATTATAATCATCAAACCCACAGCTTTAAGTACTTCTTGAACTCTATGTAGACTGGCTTTACTCTCTTATCAATGACCAAATCCCTTCTTGAGATAGGATCGGTTTGGGATGCCAAAACCTGTGGTGGCAAGTTTGTTAACACAGCCTAGAATTCCACTTTACAAATTGTAACACAAATCCAAACACCCAAATCATGAAACATCACTAGAAACTGAAAAAGAAAATCAGTTCAAAGTCGGAAATAATAAATCAACAATAACCCACGTCCACAATGACCCAGAAACGACCCAGAAACATCTATAGCCAAGCAATCGAAATACTTTAAAAAAATAACCCAAAAACCCACACCGAAACCAACACCAATATCATACATTAATCAAAAAGCAAGGAGTATCTAGCAATACCTTAGAGGTGGGAGTGGGGGCGGCGTGAGGCTCTGAAAGGTGGGACTGGGAGTGGGGGCAGCGTGAGAGACTGTGGGTGCGATTTGAGACTCTTGAGAGAGAAGGAGATCGAGAGAGGTGGGAGTGGGGGCGGCCGGCGACGTGACGAGAGCGGCCAGAGGTGAGAAGGGCAATGAGGTGTGAGGGCCGGCTTTAGGAACCTAACGGGGTTGAACTTGAAGTGGGATTTTTTGAGACTGAAATATGAAGTGCAGTAGAAGTGGCATCTTGAAACGGGGTCGTTTAGGACTTGGAGGAAGACGCTTCGTTTTGGGAAGAAGGAATAAATACACTGCGTTTTTTTATGTTAGTGGAGCTGTTCATTTTGGAGGGGCAAAGCTGTGCGTTTTGTGCTAGGAATCACAGCTCACGTTTTCTGTCATTTTATTGTGTTTTTGGGGTCTGGAGTCGTTTGTCTTTTGTCTAGTTATAGATTTGGATTGTAGTCAGAAAACACAATAAAATGACAAAAAACGTGAGCTGTGATCCCCAACACAAAACGCACAGCTTTGCCCCTCCAAAATGAACAGCTCCACTAACATAAAAAAACGCAGTGTATTTATTCCTTCTTCCCAAAACGAAGCGTCTTCCTCCAAGTCCTAAACGACCCCGTTTCAAGATGCCACTTCTACTGCACTTCATATTTCAGTCTCAAAAAATCCCACTTCAAGTTCAACCCCGTTAGGTTCCTAAAGCCGGCCCTCACACCTCATTGCCCTTCTCACCTCTGGCCGCTCTCGTCACGTCGCCGGCCGCCCCCACTCCCACCTCTCTCGGTCTCCTTCTCTCTCAGAGTCTCAAATCGCACCCACAGTCTCTCACGCCGCCCCCACTCCCAGTCCCACCTTTCAGAGCCTCACGCCACCCCCACTCCCACCTCTAAGGTATTGCTAGATACTCCTTGCATTTTGATTAATGTATGATATCGGTGTAGAGTTTTATTAAAACTCAATGTCCCAGACACCCATATCTCTATGGGTTCAAATATATCTCTTTAGTTAATGAGTTTAGTGGGACACAAATACCTCTAGATTTCATGATGACTAGAAGTCTATTTAAGTATTGAGAGGATTAAGGGTTCTCACCTACAACATAATTGAAGAGGAATGGTATCGATAGAACCCCTTTCAAGCCTAGCTAGTAGTGGCCATTTTTGTCGGAAACATTCATAAGCTTTCAAATCTAGCTAGTAGTTACCGTAACATGATAAGATGCCAAATCAGTTTTGAGAAAAGATAGTTATTGATTTTTATCAGCCTAGATTTTGATATTTTTAGTTATATAAATGACTGTCTATTTAAGTGATAAATATATAAAATTATTTAAGAGAAGTTTATTTTGTGGTAATCCATGGAAACACAGCAAGGTTAAAAGAAGTTTCCAGGGTTGTTTTTACTTAAGAGTCAATCAGATATAAAAGGAATGGAGCTGCTGAACAATAAGGGGAACAAAGCCACAAAAAATTGTCCACTCTCAGAAAATAATACCAGTTCCAGATAAACGTACCAATATGTGCACCTTCCTGCAATAGATTTACATATATAAGCTGAAATCAGATATTTAGTAAGGGCATTGTAGTTTTGCATAAGCTGTACAGAAATATATATATATATATATATTTTTTTTATAAGTTAAGCAGTACAGCAATATCACACAAATAAACTAAAAATAAACACCTTCTTGCACTGTCTTCAAATATATGTATATCCAAAGATACGTATAGCGTGAACCCATTATACAGACTACTCAAAAAATGTATGAGAGGGTGAATAAAGCATAGCATGCCATCTTCATAGCCACGTTCTAATCAAGTAATAGTCAAACAAGAATATAGACTATCAATTAAGATTAAAGACAGCTAAATCAAATAGCTTACATAATGTGGGTTAAATTACTTTGATATACAAAAAAGTTGATCATTTGTGGGTTTCATACATGTTTTTTTTTTTTTTTTTTATATGAGCTCAAAAACAAGAGTTTAACCTAAACCAAAAGGCAAACAATCTACATATCCATTATACACATGAGCAGACAACAATTAGAAATAAAACAATTGCGAATTCAATCAAGTCAGGATACCTTCATGCACCAAAACAGGGGGGGGTGCAAAAGTCTGAGGAAATAACTATCAGTAAAGGCAAGTTTTGAATTCACATTGGCCTGGGACCACCGCATCAATAAATATTTTGCTTTTCATGGGCATTTTTGCCCTTAAATTTATCTTCATCATTTTTTTAGTGGTTATTTGCTTCTAAGCATCTTTTTATGGTTCTTATATTTCTTTTTTCCACTTGTTGAAATTCAAGTTCTACACGTATCCCTTTTATTATTCTTTTGCTTTCTAAGGAAAATTTCTTCAAGAAACTGCATATTTTTAATGATTCTCAACACGTTTTATCATGAAAAAATATATTATGTTTTTTTATTTTTAGTAATTCATTTTATCAAAAACATTATTTTCAGTATTTATTATTCTTTTTGGAATGTGTAAATTTACTTTATTTAATGCATTTATTAGTTTAAAGTTACCTGAGGTTTTTTACTTATTAATCTTGAAAAATGTAGCTTTTCCTTAGTCTTAAATTTCTTTTTTTTTTTTCCTTATTTGTTAAAACAAAATGCCATTTTTTAATAACTTAATATTGCTATTAACAAAAGCTGAACCACATATTAGTGCCAAATAATTTGGCCCCCCAAGATTTTAATCCTGGCTTCGTCCCTGCAGCAGAAGGTAAGACTTTTCGCATTCGAATAAGCCCATGCAATAACAAACCAGACGCCCAAAAGTGCAAACTGAAATATATATGAAAAAAAAACCTAACTTCCGAAACCCCAGTTGCTACGCATATAAAACTCAACTCGCATACAATGAAATTATACTAAAACAGGCTCCAATTCCAACAGAACACATTCAAATTACGCCACCATGACAACTACATTGAGGAAGAATTCAAAAGAGACAGTCACAGAGAGAGAGAGAGAGAGAGAGTACCAAGAGGCTACCTTCGGAGATTGATTTTTGTATATTGGCTGTAAAATTCTGAACAGCAATTGAAACTGAAACTCAGAGATTGCGTGATCGAAACTTTCCCTCTCGCAAATGTAAGAAATTATTGCACCGCTCAAATCTTGAATTATGAATGTGGTTTTAAGAAACCCTAGAGTGGAGCGGGCTTCTTCTTGGTGCTTCCCACCCAATTATTGTGTGTTAATTACAGATATTAATTCTTTGTTACCAAATGGGGCTTCCTTTTATCTTGATTTACACTTTGCCCATTTACCTCACACTCGCATCACGCTACTTGTCTTCCTCCACAATTATTTTTTACAATTTTTATTTTTGTCTAAATCAAAAAGTTTTAGAGTAATGCTACATACAGTCGTAGAATGCACAAACATCGTACAGTCAATTTGAAAAAAAGTAGAGTTTACTATTAAAAAATTAATTTTTTTATGTGAGTTTCATATTTATTCCGTTCTCATCTAGGAATGATGGATGATGGATGCACTCTCATTCCGTTCTCATCTAGGAATGATGGATGACACTTCGTAACTCTTCAAAACCTAATTCTTCTTATATGTTTTATCCCACAATGCTACTAGTTTTTTTTTTTAAATGAAAAAGTTTCATACTCTCATGATAAAAGAAAATTTAGGATCAATGCATAGTGCTCCTCCTTTGCTTTGGTTTACCTTTGTGGTACACAAAATAAGGTTTTTTTTTTAATATTTATAGCATTTTGATTCAATGTATCAATCACCTTAACAATGGTCGTTTTGTTTGACCTGATTAATTGAAAAAATTTGGGACCATTAACTTGGCTCTACTTTTTCTCAATGCATCATTATGGGATTATGATAGGAACTTTGTCGACCTTTCTTACCCTTCCCTTATAATAAGAATTTTCCTATAAAAAATTATGTTTGAAATGTCTTTAGCCTTTTATAATTATGTAAAATATAGCTTGATCTTCATTAATTTTTTTTCTTTTCTTGCTTGCAAATTAGTTAAAGGAAGCATGAAACAACTTGACTTTTAATATAGAAATTAGAATAGTGCTAGATACGGTCTTAAGTGTGCAAGTTTGGCGTACTTGTATTGAAAAAAAAAATAAGATCTACTATTAAAAAATATTTTGTTCATGTGAATCTCGTATTTAACCATTATTTTCCATATTTAATTACATATATATATATATGAATGTCAAGTGATAGTGTGATTAGTGATACTTTTTTTTATTCTACTTTTCTTTTATGTTCATTATATACTATATAGTTGTTATGTTTTCTAATATTTCAGATTTCTTGTTTGCTTTAGTTTATGGATATGCCAGCGGATTCGAGTGCGAGCTCTCCTTTTTAGGTCGAGGGCACCCCTACCCCTACCTCTACCCCTACCCCTACACCTACCCCTCCTACTCATACTCCTATCCCTAGCTCTACGGCACCTTGCCCTGCCCCCAAACCCAGCAAGAAACCTGGTTCAATAGTTTGGAGTCATTTCACCAAACTAGAGGGTGGTGACTCAAGTAACCCCCAAGCCAAATGTAACCATTGTGGGAAAATTTATGGATGCCACTATAGGAAACATGGCACCTCACAATTAAAGGTGCACTTAGAAGAGCAATGCAAAAAAAGTTCAATATTAAGATCATTACAAGATAAAAGCCAATCTAGGCTAGAAGTTGGACTTCAAAAAATGGCGGATGGGACTAGTGGGGGTGCAAGTTTGAGGGGGTATACTAAGTATGATCCCGATGAGTGTAGAAGACATCTAGCTCGTATGGTCATAATGGACGAGCTACCTTTTCAAATTGTAGACGGGAAAGGGTTCCAAGCGTATTCTCACTACTTGGAACCAAGGTTTAATATTCCCTCTCGCCACACGGTGGCAAAGGATGTAAAAAAGCATTTTTACATTGAAAAGGAGAAGTTGAGGGGTCAATTGGCAAATCAATTTGTTTGTCTCACCACTGACACTTGGACATCGATCCAAAATTTTAATTATATGTCTTTGACTGTGCATTTTATTGATTGCCATTGGACATTACAAAAGAAAATTATAAAATTTTGTAAAATCACCGATCATAAGGGTGAGACAGTTGGGAAGGCCTTGGAGGCTTCAATAAAAGAGTGGGGTTTGAGCCGAGTTGTTACAGTCACAGTCGATAATGCCTCGTCTAATGATGTTGCATTAGGACATTTGAAAACTTATCTTAGAGAGGCAAATAAGACACTTATGGGTGGTGAGTGTCTGCATGTGAGATGTGCGGTACATATTCTGAATTTAATTGTCAGTGATGGTTTGAGAGATCTTCATGACTCGATTGCTCGGGTTAGAACTGCTGTGAGATGGGTGAGATCTTCTCCTTCAAGGTTGGAGAAATTCAAGGTTGCTGCGAGATCTGCGGGTCTAACATCTAAGAAGGGCCTTTGTACTGATATGCCTACACGATGGAACTCAACATTTCTGATGTTGGAGGCGGCCCAAGAATATAGGCTGGCATTTGCATTATTGGGTGAAGAAGACATCCAATATGTAAAATATTTTGATGATCATGGGGGATTGGGGAAACCCGTAGATGATGATTGGGAAATTGTAACTATTTTTGTAGAGTTTTTGAGATTTTTTTACGATGTCACCACGAGGCTATCCGGAACTTTGTACCCTACATCCAATGTTGTATGCCAGCAAATATGTAGGGTAAAAGAAGAATTAGATGACATGGTCGCGGGTGGTCACATTAGGCTGTGGGAGATGGCATTGATTATGAGGTCAAAGTACGACAAGTATTGGGGAGATTTAACTAGGGCTAATATTTTGTTATATGTAGCTGTCGTCTTTGACCCGAGGTATAAGTTGGATGGCATGATATTTGGATTGGGCCTTGTGTACGGGCAAGTATGGGCGGAGCTTATTGCAGCAAGGGTTCGGGAAACTCTTACTAGATTATTTGATGAGTTTTCCACCCTGCGGGGTGGTAATATTGCGGCACCTACATCTACCCTCTCAGCCTCAGGCTCACAGTTTCCTGAAGTCGAGGTTGGGAAAAGGCGTAGATTGGAGTGGGGTGAGAGGTATGAGCAGACCCCCTTCCTCCGGACTTCTGTAGAGGCTCAGTCAGAGATAGACAGATACTTAGCAACAGAGATTCTACCATTTTCACGAGATTTCGATATATTAAGTTGGTGGAAGGTGAATGCTATGAAGTATCCCATCCTTGGAGAGATAGCCCGCACACTTTTGGCCATCCCTGTTAGCACAGTAGCCTCAGAGTCGGCCTTTAGCACCGGAGGGCGTGTATTAGATTCATTTCGGAGTTCATTAGCTCCTGCCACTGTAGAGGCTTTGATTTGCACGCAAAATTGGATCAAGGGAACTCCAATTCATGTTCCGGATGTTCTTGAGTATGAGGAGGCTGACGTCGAGGAGGAGGGTGATGATCAGTCTGGATCTGGTATTTATTCTAATTTCTTATTTTTATTTATTTATTTTTATTTAATTGGTATTCATTAATTTCATTTCAAATTTAATACTTATAGTGATACATGAGACGGCGTCTACGGCTACCTCCGATGCAGTATGACTTTTGTATTGGACTCACCATTGCCATGGTTTGCATAATTTCTCCCCTAATAAGCTAATTGTTTTTTGCATTTAAAACTTTGTTTCATTTTTATAACTTTTTAATTTTAATGTGTTTTATTTTTAACTTATTAATATTTCAGGTTTTTTGACTTATTAACTTTTATTTTTAACTTATTGATTTTCAGTCTCACAGCAATCGACAGTCTCACAGCAATCGACATTCGACACATTGACACAACTCAGTGAACTCACAACTACGACTCCACCCCAAAATCAATTTTCTTAATTTACAATTATTGTAATTTTGTTACAATAGTTAATTATACAATTTGTAATATTTTTTTTAGAAGAGTTTGTAATAGTGTAATAGTTTATTAGTTCTCTTAATTTGTATAATTGTAAACTATTTATTTTAGCATAGTGTCTTACTGCCTTAGTGATGAATATTACTTAATTATTTATTAGTTAAAACTTAATATCTACTTATCAAAAAAAAAATTATTTCTTTTCTGTTTTTAAATTTATATTTTTTTTAATCTAAATAATGGGCCCAAAGTGGCCCAAAACGAATTCTGGGCCATTTAGGGCCCAGAAAAATGTACTGGGCCTCCGGCCCAGTACCATGTGCGGGGGTGCGGCCGGGTGGGGGTCCACCCCCGCACCCCAGGCAGCGGACGGGGGACCCCGCCCCCGCCCATGCGGGGGCGGGGTCCGGGGGAAAAAATCCCACCCCCGCATATGCGGGGGCGGGGGGCGGGGGAGGGGTGGCCCCGCCCCGTAGGGGGCGGGTATCACCCCTAATTCAAGGACAAATTATTCAAAAAATGACACAGCGCTTTCTTATAATTATCTTATAGCTCTCTTTAAATAAAGAGTAATTTTATATAATATAGTTGCAAAGTATGAGTATTATCTTATAAACTTTGTAGGGTTGTAAGACTATTGGACCGATAGTCTTAGAGGTCGGTCCCGAGGTGTGGTTTTTTTGGACTGGACTGGACCGGACCGAAACCGACCGAATGTATATATATATATATATAAATACTTTTTCTTATAAATAATATATTATTTTATATAGCAGTTGCATAAGTTAATTATATAATTTTTATTCAAGAGATCACCATTGACCATATATACAATAAAACTATTTAATATTCATTAGCCATATATAAAATGTTAAAGAAATCACTTAATTTTGATTTTACTAATTTAATTAATTTTTTATATTAATTTCTTTGTCAAAAATAGAAAAAAGAGAAAAAAAAATCATGGACTGAATCGGACCAATCGAACCAATAGCTAATGGTTCAGTCTGGTTCAATCTGGCAAAAATGATCGACCAAATTTGTATCTATTTAAAACAGATTACACTTACAGCCCTAAAAATTTGTATCTATTTAAAATAGAGTTGTAAAGGTTGATAAAATAAAAATAGAGTTGTAAAGAAGTTGCAAAAGGTGTTGTATCACAATTCTCTACACAACCATATTTTAAATAAGGAATAGTTTTATTTATAAAAGTTGCATTATTTTTTGTAAAAAAATCAATTTAAAATATGGTTATATAAAAAATTATAAAAAGAGTTATACGTATATCATTATTTGAAAATAAAAAATTATGGTTAAAATTAATCTACGACACAGCCTTTTAGAGTCATTTGCTTTTAGGATAAAATTGCCTATAATAAATTTTAGGACGGTAATCGATCTTACTCAAAAAGCATGAGGTGGATGGCTTAAGAATTTAAAGGTGCAAAGGTGCAAATCGGTCAGTCTGGTCCAATACGGTTTGGTGATAGACCATTTTTAATTCATCATTTTCTCTGACCGAATACCCATTGGAACCAGACCAGTAGCTATCGATTTAATCTGGTCCGGTCGGTCCAGCTTATTATTTTTTATTTTTTTTAAAATCAATTAATAAAAAAATATGTAAAATACTAAATTTAAATTAAGTGAGTTATTAATATGGATTATGCAACTAACTCAATAAGAAAATATTTTATATAGTCAATAATAATGAATTAGATGAAAATTATATTATTAATTTATATAATTACTATATAATTAGCTAATTGATATTATATATTAGTTAATTGATAGAATATTAACAAATGTTAATAACATATTTAAAATTTTATATTGTTAATGGTGATAGGTTAGATGAAAATTACATAATAAATTGTACAATTATTATATAAATAATATATATAAAATATATTTTTTATTTTTATTTTTCATTCGGTCCAGTTCAGTCTGGTCCAGTCCAGGTTGGAAAAATCCTGGACCGGGACCAGATTGAAACTTTTCGATCCTCTAAAACATGGATCGGTCTCAGTCTTGTTCCGATCGGTTTCTCTTGTTCGGACCTACCGTTTATCACCCCTATTTAAGAGATTACTAATATAGAGATTGATAAGGCAATTTTTCAGATGAATGGCTTAAGCGCCCCTAGGCCAAATTGCTTCCTAATTACCTTCTTTCAGAAGCATTGGGAAATAGTTGGTAAAGGGGTGTGTGCAACAATAACTGCAGCTTGCAGGACAGATTCTTAGGCCACTGATATAAATGATACATTCATTGCCTTAATCCCCAAGGTCACAAAACCAACTAAAGTATCTGAATTTAGGCCCATCAACCTTTGCAATGTACAGTACAAGATCATAGCCAAAGTATTAGCAAATAAGCAGAAATCCAACCTTCCTTCTCTCATCTCTCATACATAAAGGGTTTTTGTTCCTGAAAGACTTATTATGCATAATGTAATTGTTGCATTTGAATCAATGCATACCATCTATAATAGTGACAAAAAATTCAGTGGATGAACTTTTTTAAACTTTAGGAACACGTGAAAACTCCAGAAAGATCTCACGAATCGAGCAATGACGTAAATTTTGTCAGCTTAGTAAGTTTCTTACCCATTTTAGTGACATAAATGCGATTTTATTTATTTGAGGTACTTAGGAGTATGGGATTGAGAAATGGTTTGTGTCATTAGTCTCATATGAATATCTAGGATTTTATGACGTAATAATACGATTTTCGTTTTCCGGATGAAACCTGTTCAAAAATGTGTTTTGATTTATTCAAGGTGCTTATGAGTAGGGGTGTGCAGAATTCCGAGAATTCCAACTCCGTCCGACCTCCGCTCCGATGCCGACTCCGACGGAGTCGGAGTTGTCGGAATTCGGAGTAGCTCCGAATAATTATTCGGA
The DNA here is from genome assembly GCA_022457165.1 of Juglans mandshurica. NCBI lineage: Eukaryota > Viridiplantae > Streptophyta > Magnoliopsida > Fagales > Juglandaceae > Juglans > Juglans mandshurica. The sequence continues at coordinate 5,521,977 of CM039633.1, read as the reverse complement.
GTCGGAGTTCGGAGCTCCGACTCCAAATTTTTTTTTTAAACCCAGCTCCAAAACGACTTCGTTTTGGAGCTGGGTTTAAAAAAAAAATTATTGAACGACACCGTTCCACTTAATATGGAACGGTGTCGTTCGGAAGTTCCTTCTTGAAGGGGCTTCTTCTTCAGAACGACTCCTTCGGCCTTCCTTCTTCACTTCTTCTTCCTTTTCACTTCTTCACTTCTTCAGTTCTTCTTCCTCCTTCACTTATCTCTCGCATCTCCCATCCCAGTGCATGAACCAGTGAACCCTCCGTCTCGTGTTCTTCAGAACACCGTTCGTCGTTGCTCCTCCCTGCCGCCGTCCCTCTGTTCAGCTTCCACCTAAATTTATGAGCCCTAAATTTAATTCAAGCACGTCTCTTATGAATTGGAGCCAGCAGTTGTGATTCTTGTGTATTGAATATTCAATATAGTCCCCAACACGGCGCTCAAAAACATGAATTTTACACTGTTTTGAAGACTTGCGCTCGAGCGAGATGTCGAGCGCAAGTCGAGCGCACGTTGTATTGAACATTGCTCGAGCGATATGTCGAGCGGAAGTCAAGCGAACCTCTCTGGAAGAGTTCTACTCGAGCGCTGCGTCGAGCGCTCATCGAGCGAACCTCTCTGGAAGAGTTATGCTTGAGCGCTGCGTCGAGCGCTCATCGAGCGAACCTCTCTGGAAGAGTTCTGCTCGAGCGCTACGTCGAGCGCTCATCGAGCGAAACTCTCTGTATGGATTCTGCTCGAGCGCGACGTCGAGCGCAGGTCGAGCGATCCTCTCTGTTTGGATTATGCTCGAGCGCCACGTCGAGCGCACGTCGAGCGAACCTCTCTGGATGGATTCTGCTCGAGCTACACGTCGAGCGCACATCGAGCGAACCTTTCTGGATGGGTTTTGCTCGAGCGCTACGTCGAGCGCACGTCGAGCGAACCTCTCTGTATGGCTTCTGCTCGAGCGCACGTCGAGCGAACTCATTTGGATGGGTTCGTCTGAGTCAAGCGCACATCAACCGAACCTCAATGTAATAATACATCGATACATGTATTATTATGATACAATAATACATGTCCTATTGTATAATACAATAGCCTAGTTTATTTTTAAACTAATTTTTTGCTTCTAATTTAATTTTTTCAGCTTCATTGATTGTGATATGGATCGTAGACATAGTGGAGATGATCGTCCACAAGGGGATGTGACGGATGCCAATGCTACAACTCCTACACCGGTGGGTACTTCCACCCCTAGAGCCACATCTAGGGCAGCCACATCTAGGGCAGCTACATCTTGTGCGAGTAGTCGACTCCCACTCCCAGTTGATATAGAGGATGAAGATATGTTCAACGAGGAGGAGGAGATGCCCATTGAGCAAGATCAACCACCATGACCTTCTAGAAAGAGGTCGTGGACATGGGAGCATTTCACCAAAATTCCTGGTGAAATTGCGAACCCAGTGGCAAGATGCCATTACTGTGGATCACTTTGTGGATGCCATTCGAAGAAGCAAGGTACCAGTGTGTTAATAGCACATCTAAATGGTTGCCAACGATATAAGATAGCGAAGGGATTGCAAGCCACTGATCAGACCAACCTCAGTTACCAAACTTCTACAGCCACTGATGGTACACAGACTAAGAAATTGGTCATCCCTCAATACAGTGAGAAGATGTTGAGGAACATGCTTGCAGAGATGATAATTACTGATGAGATGCCATTTACCACAGTCGAGAAAAGAGGCTTTCGAAAGTTTCTAAATTTTGTTGAGCCACGATTTCCCATTCCATCACGGTATACAGTGATGCGAGATTGTATGAAGAGGCATGCGAAGGACAAGGAGGAGATGAGGAAGATGTTTATTACAACTGGCCAGAGAGTGTCTTTTACGACTGACACATGGACTTCCATACAGAACGTCTGCTACATGTGTATCACAGCACACTACATTGACAGTGAGTGGATTTTGCATAAAAAATTATTAGTTTTAAAGAAATTGTGGATCATAAAGGTGCATCCATTGGGGCGAAGATGGATGATTGTTTAAAGGACTGGGGAATTCGAAAAGTGTTGTGTATTACAGTTGACAATGTCAGTGCGAATGAAACAGCAATTGATTGGTTTAAGCAGAACACGACGGTGAGAGATGATGTCATTCGGGCCCACGAGTTTATTCACGTTCGATGTTGTGCTCATATCATTAACCTCATAGTTGTTGAGGGATTAAAAGAGGTTCATGATTCCATAACCCGAGTCCGCAACATTGTACGATATGTGAGGGGTTCCCCTCAAAGGCTTGCCAAGTTTAAGGCAATAGCAGAAGATTTGAAGATTGAATGTTCTAATATGCTGTGCTTGGACGTTCCGACTCGATGGAATTCTACATACATGATGTTGGATGTGGCACAGAAGTACCAAAAAGCATTCGAGCGGATGGAGGTCGAGGATGGGGGCCTGAGGTATGCTTTGTTGGAGCCAGCAGGACAGGGGCTCGGTGCGCCAGACGCTCATGATTGGACCAGTGTGAGTTATTTTGTTGAATTTTTAAGAACTTTTTATGAGATAACCATGCGACTATCTGGATCCAAATATACGACTGCGAACTCATTTTTCAGTGAGCTCTCGGAGCTTCACTTCCAGTTGGAAAATAGTTGTACTGACTCTGCTGGATTGTTATCTGATATGGCTACGAGGATGAAGATCAAATATGATAAATATTGGGGGAATATTGAGAAGATAAATAGATTGCTATTTGTGGCTGTGATCCTTGACCCCCGAGTTAAGTTGGCCGTTCTAGAATTTTGGGTAAATTCCGTCCTCGGGGCAGTGAAGGCTGGAGAGTTTATTAGATTGCTAAAAAGTGATGTTGATGACTTATATCATCACTACAGTACTAGTGCTCAGCCTTCATCCGCAGTTGGTAGCTCCTCACATTCGAGGCCGACAGGATCGACAGTTCCCTCAGGTGATACTGAGCCATCTGTAGGGGTTAGAGGCAATCGTGTTATACGGCAGTATCATCAACTCATGTCAACAAGGAATATTATGCATTGTACATCTGAGGTTGGACGATATTTTATGGAAGCTGTCGAGGCACCTAGTGATGTATTTCAGTTATTAACTTGGTGGAAAGTTAATTCCACCAAGTATCCAGTCCTTTCCCGTGTGGCCCGAGATGTGCTAGCCATTCCTGTCACTACGGTTGCCTCAGAGTCGGCATTTAGCACTGGAGGTCATGTGTTGGATGCTTATCGGAGTTCATTGTCACCGTCAACCGTGGAGGCCCTCGTTTGCACACAGAATTGGATAAGTGAAACGCCCCTTGGACTAGATACCGTTGGCGTTGATGCCGAGAGCTATAGGCTTGAATCGGGTAAGTTTATATGCTTTTAAATGATGATTTAATTATTTTTAATGTTTCTAACTTCTACTTTTTATGATTTTATAGATCTAATTGTGAACCCTAACATAATTACCGATGATTGAGAGTTTGGAACGGACGCTACTTGAGAGTTGGGATGGAGTTGAGAGAACCTCCTTTCTTGGTAAGAATCAAATTATTCTTTTACCGTATATAATTTTTTATTATCAATTTTTTTTCATCTATTGATTGCTACTTTCTATCTTCATTTCAGGCGTGACCAATGGAACATTGGGGTTTGAGTGAAACCCGTGTTTAATTTTTATGTAGTTATATTTCAAGACTGAGTCATATTGTTATTACGTTATAAATGAGACTGTTATAACTTATGGCTGCATCATACAAGTTATTTACTTTTTAAACTATTTATATAGTTATATTTATGTACTTATATCCCGAGCAAAGACGTGGGATAAATACTCTTTATTCTATAATTTCTATTAGTACTTATCCATCCTCTCTCAAAAGTTTATAATTTATTATTCAACTGAAATTAATCGAATTATACAAATTCGTATCATCATTCTTTTCTATAAAATTTTAAATTTGTGTAATTTTCAACTCATGAGTCATGAGCACTTTTAATGCTAAATTTCAGGTGGACATAAAACAAATTAAATATATAATCAAAATTCAGTAACAAAATCAGAACGAATATTTAAATTATTGAAAACTCTTGAATAAACCAAATATTTGTAGATGATTCACTTTTAAAAAAAATATATATATGTTGCCCACTATCTGAAACGAAATTGAACAACAAAATTTAAATAATAATAATAATAATAAAATCTGAAATTGAGTTCGGAACTCCGAACGGAGGTCGAAGCTCCGACCTCCGTTCGGAACTCCCTCCGAACTCCAGTCGGAGTTCCGATCGGAAGTCGGAGCTCCGACCTCCGTTCGGAGTTCCGATCGGATGTCGGAGCTCCGACATCTGATCGGAATCGGACTCCGACTACGTTCGGAGTTGGAGTCGGAGGGGAACTTTGGCTCCGACTTTTGTCGGAGTCGGAGGTCGAAAATGACAACTCCGACTCCGTCGGAGTCGGAGCCCACCCCTACTTATGAGTCTAAATTTGTGAAATGAATTGCACTACTAATTTCGTAGGATTATTTAGGATTTTATGGTGCAAAGTTATTTTTACCATTTTCAAAGTGAATAGTAACACTTGTGAGACTACATTCGGGTAGAGAAGATATCTCAACATTTTTCAAGTATTCTCGTACTGATGAAAATACTCCACATGCCAAACACAATGAACCATCTTCGTATCAAAATCTCTCCAAAAATCACTATCATATTTATTACTATTATATATAAATAAAAATAAAATCACTATAATATTTATCACTATTATATATAAATAAAAAATAAAATCACTATAATATTTATCACTATTATATATAAAAAGAAATAAAATCACTATAATATTTATCACTATTATATATAAATAAAATCATCATTAAAAAAAAATCAATCATTGATGGGACCCACACCTTTTCAATTATCTATCCAAAAGTCAACAACTCAACATATTTCATACATCCAAACAACTCAAAATACTCTCAATAGGACCCACAAACCCACTTCAATCTCTACTCATAACTATTCACAAACATTCTTAACACTTCTCAAGTATTCTCACTACCCAAACGTAGCCAATCTAGTCATTTTCAAATCACAATGTAGATTGTTCAAATCAATTTAGAGAAATTTTATTTAGATACTTGGCAAGATCTTAACTATACATTATCAATAGGTCTACATTCAACTTAGTAATGAGAACCAAAGGTTTAGTTTAACTGTTGAAGAATTTAATAAGCTCCTAGCATTTGTCAATTCAAATTCATCTATTATGAACACTGGTACATCCACATCAGTAGTAAATCTAGCCACTACCCCTCAGTTTTCTGGTAACCAATTTAATCAATGTGATTCTGCCTCTACCAAGTTAAATTCTAGATTTTCTTGGATCTTAGATATCGGTGCAACAGATCATATGATCTGTTCACCTCTATTATATTCTTCTACTCCTAAACCAGTTACAAATTCCATTAATCTTCCTAATGGACAAACTGTTCTAGCATTATATACTGGAACTGTAAGTCTTTCTAAAACATTACATTTAAATAATGTCTTGTATGTTCCTAACTTTTCATTCAATCTATTATCTGTCTCTAAACTATCCAAAGAATATAATCTCTGTCTATCCTTTTTTGGTTTTTATTGCCTTTTACAGGACCAATGAATGAAAAAGATGATTGGGATTGCCTTTGAGAAACAAAGACTTTATCACCTATCTCAAGCTTCCTCGAAAGCTAATTCCTGCCAGCAATATCAGTTTAATTCTACACCAATCTTTGCATCAGCCACTACTCAAAACTAGTCAAACCTTTGGCACTACAAATCAGGTCACGTCTCAAATTCTAGATTACATTTTCTTAGACAAATGGACAATTCAATAACATTTGATCTAGCAAAGCATAAAAAGCTTTATTTCCCTATATCATAGAATATTTATAATAAAGAGTTTGATTTGATTCATTGTGATATATGGGGTCCATTTGCCACTATCTTATATTCTGGTTTTAAATTTTTCCTAACTATAGTAGATGATTTTACAAGATGTACTTGGGTGTATATACTTAAAAATAAATCTAAGGTTTCATCTTTGCTGCCAAATTTTTGTAAAATGGTTACAACTCAATTTAACACTTCTGTCAAAACCATAAGAACAAATAATGATTCAGAATTTATCCTTACAAAGTTTTATAGGAAAATAAAATTTTACATCGAATAAGTTGTGTAGAAACCTCACAACAAAATGGAGTTGTTGAAAGGAAATATCAACACTTATTAAACATAGCTAGAGCTTTGATGTTTCAAGCAAACTTACCTTTAATTTTTTGGAGCGATTGTGTATTAACTGCAGTACATATTATAAATCGAATTCCAACTCCTCTTCTCCAAAACAAAACACCTTTTAAAATGCTATTTCACAAATCACCAAATATTTCTCATTTAAAGGTTTTTAGATGCTTATGTTTTGCATCTACAATTACTAATCACAGACAAAAGTTTGATCCAAAGCAACTAAATGTCTATTTTTAGAATATCCTTCTAATTTCAAAGGTTATAAACTCATGGACTTAAACAAAAACATAATCATAATTTCCAGAAATGTTGTGTTTTATGAAACCAACTTTCCATTCAAAATTCTTCCAATTAATTATAAAATACCTACTTTTTTGTTTCCTCCTTCATAATTCCAACACAATTCCTCTCCTATAAATAATCATATCCCTTCTGATCAAAATAATTCCTCAATGAATTCTAATGAATCAGATTCCTCTCATATCGACAGTGACAATCAAACTGACTTAGCTAATTACATTCCTACTAGTTCACATATTAGAAAATTATCCAGAATTAAACAACTACCAAAATTTTGCAAGATTATTATTGTGGCACTGTTTCATTGTTTCCTTATGCAAGCAACTCATCTGCTTATATTGGTTGCTCCTCTAACACAGGTAATCTCTATCATATATCATCTTTTATTTATGTCAGTAGACTTTCAGCACCACACAAAGCCTTTTTGGTTTCAATTTATGTTACCAAAGAACCCAAAACATGCAAACAAGCTGCAAAATTACATGAATGACAAGTTGCTATGAGAAATGAACTCAATGCTTTAGAGTTAAACAAAACTTAGAAACTTGTTACTCTCCCTAAAAGTAAACAGACCAGAGGTTGTAAATGGGTTTTTTTAGTGAAATACAAGGCTGATAGAACTATAGAAAGACATAAAGTAAGGCTGGTAGCCAAAGACTACACTCAACAAGAAAGATTAGACTTATTTGATACTTTTTCTCCTGTGGCAAAACTTCAATTCGGTTATTGTTAGCTATTGTTGTTATTAGGGGTTGGCATATTCTCAAATTAGATGTAAATAATGCTTTTTTACATGGTGAATTATATGAAGAAGTTTACATGGAAGTGCCCCTGGTTTGGATGTTAAACAGCCCAATATAGTTTGTAAACTATTAAAGAGTCTCTATGGCATGAAACAAGCCTCTCGGCAATGGTTTGCAAAACTCTCTCAAGCTCTTCTTGATTATGGCTTTACTTAAGGCAATTTTGATTACTCACTTTTCATTAAGAAAAATGCCACTTCTTTCATAGCATTACTAGTATATGGAGATGATGTTCTACTAGCTAATGATAGTCTAATTGAGATTCAGCAACTCAAGATATTTCTACTTGGTAAATTCGCAATCAAGGACTTGGGGTAGTTGAAGTACTTCCTGGTAGGGGTGCTACCAGCCCCCTACGAGGCGGGGGCACCCCTTCCCTGCACCCCGCCCCGCATGGGGCGGTGACGCCCCCGCATCCCAGGGGCGGGGTGCGGGGTGGATTCCCAATCCGCCCCGCTTCTTTTTACTTAAAAAAAAATACTATATTTATTTTATTTAAAAATTATTTATAAGTGTAAAAATACATTTTTAGATCTAAATTATAAATTTAAATTTTTTAAATATGACTATAATTTAAAAACTATGTAATTTTTAAATTTGTTAGTGCATATTTTGTGTAAATTGTAGTGTATTAATTTTTAAACTATGTAGTTTTTAAATTGTCAATACATATTTTGTAAACAAGTCTAACAAATTGTAATATATATTTATATATATAAAATTTGTAAAATATAAATAGATATTTATGTTTATATATATGTATATAATATATATATATATATATATATATATAAAATGGGGACTGGGCGGGGTGGGGCGGGGGAAATGCGGGGCGGGGTTGGGCCCTCCCTGTCACCCGCCCCCGCTAGGGCCCCTAGATGCGGGGCGGGAGGCCCTACCCCCGCATGGGCAGAGCGGGGTTGCCCGCCTAGCCATGCGAAGGCGGAGCAGAAGCGGGGTGGGGCCCCGTTGCCCACCCCTACTTCCTGGGATTGAAAGTAGCCAGATCAAAATCTGAAATTTCTCTTTGCCAAAGAAAGTATGCTTTGGACATACTTCAAGATACAGGTCTCATAGGTTCCAAGCTAGCTACATTTCCAATGGAATCTACTCTTAAACTTAGTGCAGATGATCCCAATCTTTATGAGGATGTCTCGGGTTACAGAAGATTAATTGGCAGACTACTATATTTGACAATTACAATGCCTGACCTAGCCTATTCTATTCGGGTTCTTAGCCAATTTCTTGCTAAACCAGCAATGTCTCATTATCAAGCTGCCATTTGTGTGCTTAGATACTTAAAAGCAACACCAGGCCAATGGTTATTCTTCTCTTCATCTTTAGATTTAAATTGAAAGCTTTTTCTGATAGCAACAGGGCAGGTTGCTTAGACACCAGGAGAAGTGTTACATGTTATGCAATTTTTCTAGGAGATTCATTAATCTCATGGAAAACAAAGAAACAAACCACAGTTAGCTGATCATCTGAAGAAGCAAAATATAGGGCTCTTGCAGCCACAACATGTGAGGTGCAGTAGTTACTTTATGCTATTCAAGATCTCAGTGTTGATCATCCTTAGCTAACAATGCTCTACACTGACAGCAAATCAGCTTTGTCCATTGCAACCAATCCAGTACAACATGAGAGGACTAAACACATTCAAATCGATTATCATTTTGTTAGGGAAAAACTGCAGCAGAATGTTATAAAGCTTTCTTTTATTCCCTCAAGATTACAATTAGCAGATATCTTCACAAAACCTCTCGAATCATTGCCTTTCAATCATAATTTGCACAAGATGAACATTATAAATATACATGCTCATCTTTAGGGGGGGGGGGGGTGGTTGGAGTATAGCCTTTCATATTGACGAATGGAATTGAAGTCTAATGAAGAAAAGCTAAAGGCAGAGAAGAAGCGAGAGAAGACTATATTGTTATTTATGTTATACAATTATTATTTCTATGTAGTATAAATATTAAAGGACCTTCCTGTATTATATTTTAAGTAATTTCATTTTGTTCAATTCATATTACACAAATTCTCGAGTTCTCCCAATTTCCTTCTCTATTTTCCCGGTTTTCCTCCTCTATTCATCGAGTTCTCGATACCTAACCCTTTATCCCTGAAGATTCAAGCTTAAACACTGTATATTTACACGTACATGCATGGATATATGCCTCATGATCTACAACCCTTGGCTAAGACATGCATTGTTAAAACCCAAGGTGTTCTTCCTCATTCCAAGCTTATATACATGCTTATATCTCTATCAACCTTTTATATATATCTTAAGTATTAATTAAACTTGAACTATGTGTGTTTGTGTGTGTCATGCGGTATTGGTCGAACTTATAAGTTATTAATCATGTTCTTGCAATTCCTACTGAAGAAGGGGAAAAAAAATCAATACATAAAATATGAATGACCTTGCATAAACCCACCATCGAGTTCTTACTCGAAAATAAAAAAGAGATAACTGTTGATTTAGTGTTATTAATCTTCATGTTCTTGCAATTCCATTTAGTGTTGCTCGAAATATTCATATGGGCTAACTGTAATAAATGTTGTAGATTTGCGCCCACTTGATATGTTTATCTCCCTTTCACTTGAAGAGATCTTTTTTCCAAAAGTAATGACCACATATCTTGTGTTTAGATTGCATTTTAAGTCGATCAATACAATTACAAATACATGTATGATTAATTATCTTCAAAATCAAATACAATGTGGTTTAAGTTAACAAATATGTCTAATGATCAACAGTTTTCATCTTTGAGTTATTCTTATAATTTGGCATGTAGTCATGTGAATGGAATTTTTCTATTCATAAGTCTCATACGTCACACACCACCCTTTTTGTTATTTTTTTTAATTTTTTTTCTCTTATAAAATGTGTATATGTATGATGAATAGAAGAATTCAATTATTTTAAAAAGAATAAAACCAAAAAAAATTTAAAAAATTTTGAGAAAATAAAAAATTAAAAGAAATTGTGGTGTGTGGGGCTATGAATAGCAAAACTCAAATACAAACACTTTTTAATCTAATCATTACCTAATCATTACAACTTTCCTAAACTTTCAAATAAAACACAAGAAACAATTCAATGTTTTCAAATCTCAAGACAAAAATAATATTTTAATAATATTTTTATTTTATAATATTTTTATTCAAATTTTTCTCTCTCATTTCCCAAAATCTCATAAAACATCTCGATTCAAACCATTTCATTACTATTCACAAATTCTTTCACTATTATTCACTGATCATCTCATCTTATATCTTACTACCCAATATGCACCTCCAATGATAGTAACTATTGTTAGAAGTGAGATCGCCATCAGAGTAGTTTCCTGTAAAGATTGTGTAATTAAAGTTTGGTTCATGCATATTATCTTCTGATGTTGACTCTCTAAGCCAAAAACTAGAAGATCTATTATTATTAGTGTCTTAAATTAAGTTCGAGGAGTTCCTTCTCTTTTCTCTCTCAGGAGGTAGAGTGAGGTTTTAGTGCCTTTGAAGAAATTCAAAGGATTAGTTCTCATGTCTTGTGAGTTGGTTATTTTGGTTTATTTCTTTGAAGCTAGGATGGAAACTGAGGATCTGGTAAATCGATGGGAAAGGCTCCAGTTGTCGACGGAGGAAAATTCTTTCTTCCATGTCAAAGAAGTCGATGGGAGGGCTGCTGAAAGACATGGAACACACTGTATAATGGGAAAAGTATTGGCAGATAAGATTATAAATAGTGAAGCTTTCAGAATCACTATGTCTCAACTATGGAGGTTAGAAGGGTGGGTTCGTTTCAAAGAGTTAGGGGACCAAAGTTTCCTGATAGAATTCCAGACTCTAGGCGACAAAGAGAAGGTCCTTAGTGGTCGACCCTGGTGTTTTGATAGAAGCTTGCTTACTCTATTAGAGGTGGACGGGTCAGTATCCATTAATGGCCTTCATTTTGGTTTTGAACCGTTTTGGGTGCAACTACACAACCTCCCACTGGCCACCATGACGGAGGAGTTCGGGGAACAATTTGCAGCATCAATAAGACATGTTATTAGGGTGGACGCAGAGGAAGATGGACGTGCATGGGGAAGGTGCCTTAGGGTACGAGTGGCCATTGACATTCATAAACCTCTTCTGCGAGGCAAATGGCTCATGTTAGGAGATAAGAAGTTCTGGATTGCAGAACTTTTGTTTTTAGTGTGGTATTCTTTTCCATAAAGGCTAGAGTTGCACTCGACCTCGCCAAGATCAACAGGACACAGACCAGTCTTCGCTACAGTTTGGATCTTGGCTTAGAGGACAATCAAAGAATACCAGTACCTTCGATGGCCGCAGATATGGGGGATCTAATGGTGACAACCAGCAGCATGGGATGAAAGATGAAGCAAGAGAACCAGAAGCCAAAAAAAAGGAAAAGTCAAACAAATCAACGGAAAATCCGTCGTTTTCGACAGTGTATCAGCAGAAGCGGGCTGAGGTGACTCAAGAAGGAGGTTTCAAAGGAGATCAGGGTCAGCAGTCGTTTGAGGTCAAATCAGATAAAGGTGGATCTATACCTATCTTCCTCGGTTCACCCCATAAAGTGCACGTCGAAAGTCAACCTCTCTATACCAAACCATCAAGTGTCGTGTCGGAAGAAGCTACAGGTAATCCTGATTATGGAGTCTCAAACTCACAGAGATCTAACTCGAGCAAGGAACCAGTAGTGGGATTCCATGAAAAGCTAAAGCAGGAGAAGAGGGATCCTCTTAAAGAATGGAATGGGGCAATCCAACAGTGCAAACCACAGAGGTGCACAGGAGGGAGCATTCAGGTCTTGGACTCTAAGGATAATCCCATAGGGGCCAACAAGAGGGCCTCTTCTAGAAAATGGAAAAGGCAAGCACGAGGAGGGGATAGCCTTATTGGAGGGGATGGTAATGAGAACTTGGTAAACAGGTCTATCTGGACTAGGAGGGATCACTGTAAGAGGGGCTGTAAGAGACTCAGTGAGATAGAACAACATGGAGAGAAAAGGTTTAAAACACAGGCAGACAATAAGGAAAACACAAGTGCATTGGCAGGGCTGGGCAGAGGCTGGTTCCCAGCCCTGCCAATACCAATGAGTATAGTGGTGTGGAACTGTCGAGGGCTTGGGAACCCTCGTACAGTTAATGTCCTTAGAAACCTCACTAAGGAAAAGTGTCCCAACCTAGTTTTCCTAGTGGAAACTGTGTAGAAATAAAAGAATGGAGGAAGTCAAGAGAAGCCTAAAGATGGATAGCTGTTTTGCAGTAGCGAGTAAGGGGATGAGTGGGGGCATTGCTTTACTCTGAAAAGAACACTGGCATGTTATAATACAGAATTACACACGATGGCACATTAGTGCACTGGTTCAGGAGGAAGGTGGGTCAACTTGGCAGTTTACAAGCTTCTATGGACACCCAGAAACTGCCAAGAGAAGCAGCAGCTGGAAACTCCTCAGGATGCTAAGGCCTTCAACGCCTATGGCATGGTTGTGTGAAGGTGATTTCAATGAAATCCTTCACCAAAAGGAGAAATGGGGAACAGCCAGCACCATACAGGCAAATTGAGGAGTTCAGACATGTGGTGGATTTTTGTGGCCTCAATGACCTTCATGCACAAGGGCAAAGATTCACATGGTCAAATAATAGAAAGGGGTGTACTTTCCCCAAGGAAGGAATTGACAGAGCTCTTGTTAATAAAGAATGGGAGGGCCTTTTCCCATCTGCCTTGTGTACTGTCCTTGCAGCACTTAGATCAGACCATTCTCCCATTCTCATTAACAAACAGATCACTACTAAGGGCAAGATGCAGCGAGGGAAGTGTTTTAGATATGAAGTTGCATGGGAGCTTAAAGAAGAAAGCCTGACAGTAGTGACTGAGGCTTGGGAGAGGGACAGATTAGGGAATGGGGAGTCTCAGTCCATTAGAGGAAAATTAGAGTCATGGCAGAAGGGATTGGTGAACTGGAATAGTCCAAGCATCAACAATTCGATAAGAAGGTTGCACAAAAAATGACTGAGATAAGTAACCTACAAAACACAGGTGATGGACAACACTTGGCACAAATGAAACAATTACAAACAGAAGTGGAGAACTCACTTGCAGAAAGGGACCTGAAATGGAGGTAGAGAGCAAAGTAGCACTGGTTCAAATATGGAGATAGAAACACTCACTTTTTTCACTTGTAGGCTAGCCAAAGAAGGAAGACCAACACTATCCAAAGTATTGAAGACTCACACGGCAGGTTGATTACTGAGCATGGAGCAATTGGTGCCACCTTTACTGGTTTCTTCTCAAACCTCTTTACTTCATCTAGTCCTGTTAATATTAAGGAATGTCTAGTGGTCTGGACACTACATTAACTTTGGAAATGAAAAGTTGGCTCATGAATCCATTCTCTTTGGAGGATATCAAAACTGCTGTGTTCCAAATGAATCCATTGGGGTCCCCTGGCCTTGATGGCTTCCCAGCCCATTTTTACCAAAAATATTGGGATTTGGTGGGTGAGGATGGTGGTAGCTTAGCTGAGGTTAATGACACTTTCATCTCCTTTATTCCTAAAGTAAAAAATCCAACCACAGTGGGTGATTTTAGACCTATCAGTTTGTGCAATGTAGTGTATACAATTGTCTCAAAAACCCTTGCTAATAGGTTGAAAACCATCCTCCCTAAACTCATTTTTTTGAACCAAAGTGTCTTTGTCCCTGGTAGGTTAATCACAGACAACACTCTAGTTGCATATGAGGTATTACACCCCATGAACACTAGGATGAAAGGCAAAAAAGGTTTCATGGCCCTTAAACTTGACATGAGCAAGGCATATGACAGAGTTGAATGGAGCTTTGTGGCTGCAGTAATGTCCAAGATGCAATTTCCTCAGCAATGGATTAACATCATACAGAATTGCCTGAGCTCAATATCCTATTCCATCTTTGTTAATGGGGATCCACAACAGAAGTTCTGGCCTTCAAGGGGCCTAAGACAAGGGGACCCTATATCCCCTTACATTTTTATACTATGTGCAGAAGTCTTGACTTCTCTACTGAATAGAGCTGAGAGAAGCAGTGTTTTAACTCTTGTTCAAGTTGGGAGAGGTCCAATCTCAGTAAGCCACCTATTTTTTGCAGATGACAGCTTAATGTTTTGCCAAGTAAACACTGAGGAGCTCAATTGTGTTCTTAATATCCTTAACCTCTATGAAGGGGCCTCGGGTCAGGTGTTGAATAAAGAAAAATCTTCAATCTTCTTCAGCAAGAATAGCAAGCCTGTCACTCAACAAGAGGTACTGCAGTTGGTAAGAATAAAATCCTCTGGAGCTTTTGAAAAGTATTTAGGACTGCCAGCCTTTGTAGGAAGAGCTAAAGTTTCAGCATTACATTCCCTTGTGGATAGAACATGGTCTCGGGCAGCCAATTGGAAGACAAAGTATCTTTCTGCAACAGGGAAAGAAACTCTCCTTAAAGCAGTCCTCCAAGCAATTCCTATATATGCAATGGGGATGTTTTTGCTGCTAGTCTCTATCAACAGAAAATTGAACCAACTGCTCCGGAAGTTCTGGTGGGGCTATAATGAAGAAACTTCTAAAATTCAATGGGTTGGCTGGGACAAAATCAATTCCAATAAAGAGTCTGGAGGCCTTGGCTTCAGGGATTTTAAAAGGTTCAATTTAGCTCTATTATCAAGGCAAGCATTGAGGATTTTACAGAACCCAAACTCTTTGGTGTCCATGACCCTTAAACAGAAGTATTTTAGTCAGGTGGATTTGCTAGATTCAAGTCTGGGCTCAAGACCCTCATTTGCATGGAGAGGTATTCAAGCAGGTCTAACTTTACTAAGAAAGGGAATCATGTGGAGGATAGGGAATGGGACAAAGGTGAACATTTGGAAAGACAACTGGATTCCAAGCTTTCAGGCAGGCAAGGTGGTATCCACCCGAGATGCAATCTCTGGTGTGAGAATGTCAGTGATCTCATAGATCCCCAATAGAAAAAGTGGAAGGAATCACTTCTTTTGGAACTCTTCTCTAACCAGGAAATTGAAGCCATTAAAGCTATTCCTATCAGTGTGGGTGGTAGGGATGATGTGAGGATCTGGCCTTGGACTAACAATGGACTCTTCACTGTGAAGAGTTGTTATCACTTTAGCAGAGACATGGATAGTCTTCTGGAAGGAGAGATTTCTGAGAAGGCCAGAGAGACACTGATTTGGAAGAAACTTTGGAAGCTGGATATACCTCCTGCAACAAAATTGTTTATATGGAGAGCATGTAGTGAGGCCCTCCCAACTCTTGCTAATCTGCAAAGAAGGTAGTTGAATCCAATTTATGTCCCATCTGTAAGCAGTATCTTGAAACCTCCGGACATGCTCCTTGGGGATGTATAGCAGCACAGGATGTTTGGTGTCAAACTGGTAAGAAAGTACAAAAGATGAATTACTGTAGTGACTTGTTTTTTGACATTTGGGCAATGCTAGTGGACCTTCTCGACTCACCAGAACTTGAAGAGGTAGCAACTATCTTGAGAGGCATATGGACAAGGAGAAATGAGTTCATCTATGACAAAGTCTTCAAACACCCTACAATGTTGTACCAACAAGCCAAGACATAACTATCTTCATTTAGAAAGGCACTAAAGGATTCAAAGGGTGCAACTGTCAAACTCCCCAGTGTGAAGGCAAAGTGGTCCAAGCCTGCTGAGGATTGTTTCAAGGTGAATTGGGATGCTACTATGAGGGCTGGAGAGGGTAAAATTGGTATTGGGGTCATCATTCGAGATCACCAAGGTCAAGTCACAGGCACCCTTTGTGCCAACAGATTCGTCAGAGGTACCCCTTTTGATGCAGAAGCCTATGGTTTACTGCTAGCAGCTGTTTTTTGTAAGGAGCTAGGCCTCTCTCGAGTCTGGCTAGAAGGGGATTCAAAGCAAGTCGTAGATCTGCTTTGTACCAGCATCCCAAATTTGACTATAGGAGGTTGCCTCATAGGAGATTCTCACAAAGTGTTGGACTCGTGTACCACCTGGAAAGCATCACATACCAATCATGAAGCTAACATCGCAGCTCATCAATTGGCAAAATCTAGACTGGGCAGCATGGAGGATCTATATGATATTGAACAATGTCCTAGTTGTATTGAGCAGATTGTTACTAAAGAGTAGGGGTGTAACCGGTCCGGTCCGGTCCAGTTTTAGACAAATCTAGGACCGAACTGGTATATACCGGTTTTATATTTTTCAAAACCGATTACGCATTGGTTACCCTCTTAAACCAGTACTTCCGGTTTCCGGTCCAGTCCGGTCCGATTTTCCAATTTTTTTAAAATGTAAGTTTCACAGTTCCATGTTAACCATCCACTGATCTAGGCCTCAAAATGGGCAATGGGCATGGTTCAATCAACCAACAAGGACCTGATCAACCCAATCGACAATAATAAACATTAAACACAATAATAAATTTCGGATTTAAAAACCAAATCTATATTGGGTTGAGATCAATAGGATTCAAAAACTGGTGTTTGCAAAGAGTTGAGGAAAACATAATTCTAATGAACAAACAATTGGTTCCATCACTCGAAGTGTAAGTTATATTTTCAGTGTGGGTGGGTGGGTGGGTTTTGTTTGCCTCTTTCATCAAATTACATTTTATGGTTCAGATTTGTGTACTTTAGCTTAAGGTTTATTTATTTATTTGTTTGTTTTTAGGTTTTTGAAACAGCAAATCAAGCTGTGGAAGTGAATGAGATGTGGCGAGCCCGACAAAAAGAGCTAGAGCTGGATGATAGAAGTACAGGCAAATTTAGAAATGGAAGCAATGATAACAGCAGCCATATTGACAATTACGGTGTAAACAAAAGTAAGAGGACTCTTGTAAATGTTAACAATACAAGTGCTTCATGTTCATCAAGTGAAAGAGTATATGAGAGTGGCTCTTCAAGGGAAGATGAAGAACTTGAGGAGTATACTAAATCACAAAACCCAATCAATCTAATCGGCAATCACATATTCACAAAAATCTCAATATCACAAAACTCAATTACAAATAGATAAAATCACAAAACCCAATTACAAAAATCATAGTAGGCTAGTATGTAATTTCAAAAAAAAAAATACAGATCGACAAAGAGATTGAGATAGGGGCCGAGAGAGTTGAGAGGAGAGAGATTGAGAGCGACGATGAAAGAGTTGAGAGACGAGAGAGTGAGAGGCGGGAGAGTTGAGAGTGAGAGACGGGACGAGAGACAGAGAGGGTGAGTTGCGAGAGGCGAGGGGCGAGGCTGCGAGAGCAGAGGGCTGAGAAGTTAGAGACGAGTGGCTGAGAGGCAGGAGAGTTGAGAGTGAGAGATGAGAGACGGGACGAGAGACGAAGAGAGCGAGCTGCGACTGCGAGAGGCAAGGTTGCGAGAGCAGAGGGCTGAGAAGTGAGAGACGAACGGGGGAAAGTGAAATCACGAATTCACGAGGGCGGAAGGAGATGAAGTTTTTAGATTTACTGATGGGTTTTCAAACAGATGAAAACGACGCCGTTTTCCTTTGGCCCTTTCCTATTTAATTCAAATTTAATTCTTTTCAATGTGTTTTTATTTTAAATGATAATTAAAATTTATATATATTTCATATTTGTAATACATTTAATATACTATAGTCAAATATTTTATATATTAGGCTATATAATATATATATATATATATTTGTAATACATTTAATATACCATAGTCTAATAGTATTAAAATTAGCATATTACTATAGTTATATATTAGTATTAGTTATAGTGATTTAGTATAACTATATTAGTATAAGTATAACTATAGTCTATAGCCTATATTAAACTATTAGCATTAATTAAATAGTTATAGACTTATAAATTAGTATAATTATAACTATATAATATATTAAACTATTAATATTAGTTAAATAGTTATAGACTTGTATATTAGTCTAGCTATATAATATATTAGTATAAGTATAATTATAGTCTATATCAGACTATTAGTATAGTTATATATTAATATTAGTTATAAAATATATATTTAATATTGATATTAGTTATAAACTTTTAGTATTAATAATAAGTATAACTATAATCTATAGCCTACATTAGACTATTAGTATTAATTAAATAGTTAAATAGTCTATAACTACTAGTTATATACTTATATATTAGCATAGCTAAATAATATATTAGACTATATAATAGTATTAATATTAGACTATTGGTATAGTTATGAGTTATATATTAGTATAATAGTATTAGTTATAACGATTTAATATAACTATATTAGTATAACTATAACTATAGTCTACATTAAACTATTAATATTAGTTAAACAGCAATAGACTTATATATTAGTATAGCTATATAATATATTAGACTAGTCTAATAGTATTAATATTAGCCTATTAGTATAGTTATATATTAGTATTAGTTATGGTGATTTAGTATAACTATATTAGTATAACTATAACTATAGTCTATATTAAACTATTAATATTAGTTAAATAGTTATAGACTTATAAATTAGTATAGCTATATAATATAATAGACAATATAATAATATTAATATTAGCATCTTAGTATAGTTATATATTAGTACTAGTTATAGTGATTTAGTATAACTATATTAGTAAAAGTATAACTATAGTCTTAGTCTATAGTCTATATTAAACTATTAGTATTAGACTATTAGTTAAATAGTTATAGACTTGTATATTAGTATAGCTATATAATATATTAGACTATATAATAGTATTAATATTAGCCTATTAGTATAGTTATATATTAGTATTAGTTATAAACTTTTAGTAAAAACTTTTAGTATTAATTATAAGTATAACTATAATCTATAGTTTATATTAGGCAATTAGTATTAGTTAAATAGCCTATAACTATTAGTTATAGACTTATATATTAGTAGAGCTAAATAATATATTAGACTATATAATAGTTTTAATATTAGACTATTGGTATAGTTATAAGTTATATATAAGTATTAGTTATAAACTATATATTTAATATTAGTATTACTTATAAACTTTTAGTAAAAACTTGTAGTATTAATTATAAGTATAACTATAGCCATTAGTCTATATTAGACTATTAGTATTAGTTATAAACTTTTAGTGATTTAGTATTAAGTTATTAACATTTTATGTAATAATTTATAAATTATAATAACAAATTATTTCTTATATGATATTATGAATATATATAATTTTATATATTATATATAAAAATTTCACATAAAAATTTTTAATTATACATAATATATAAAACTTATATACATTAATTATTAATATATATATATAATATTTTGTATAAAACTTATATATACAATAATACAAATATTTTTTATATATATATTTTTAATCAACTGATCCGGTCCGGGTTGAAAAATCCCAAAACCGGAACCAGCCAGTTTTTACATTATACGAACCGGTCCCGGACCGGACCGGACCGGTTCAAAACCGGTAAAACCGGTCCGGTCCGGACCAGTTTTTCAGTTTGAAATTATACCCCTACTAAAGAGATGTTATAAACCTTAAGTGTCTTATCTTTTGGTTTATTCACCTTATTGTAAGCTCTTTTTAATCTTATGAGATTAGATTTCTCTTTAAAAAAAAACAAAAAAAAGCCAAAAACTAGAATGCTTTCATTCAATTCTATGTTGGGGTATATGTGGAGACTGGTTTTCGAGCTGAAAATGTGTTTGTTGAAGTTGGCTTGATTGTTGGCTCGAGCCAAGGTTCGCTCGACAGACCGCTCGAGCAAAGGCAAGTCAGAGAGGTTCGCTCGAGTCTCGCGAGACACAAACTCTAGTGTTTGCTTGACACTCCGCTCGAGCCAATGTTCATTTGGCTGTTCGCTCAAGTCGCGCTCGACAGTCCGCTCGAGCGAAGTACGCAGATTTTGCCAGATTAGGGTTTCCAGCGCCACTCACTACATATATGTCATATTAGACTTGTGTTGTATGGCCAGAAATATATTTTGAGAGAGAACAATTGTCTTGTGAGTGCATATTGTGTGAGAGAGCAAAAAGCCCTAGTGAGTGTGAGTTGAGATTGAGTGATTGTAATCTCCTCTGGTTAATAAGATTTCTGCAGCTCCTATGGACGTAGGCAATTTGCCGAACCACGTAAATACTGTGTCGTGTTGTTGATTGTGTTGCTTTTACTTTATTTGTCATCGTTAGTGTGTGTACTTTGCATAGTATTTCACAACAACTAGTATCAAGAGCCAAGGTCGGATCTGAAGGAGAATGGTGGTTGGAGATAAAGTGAACACACCCGGGATCGAGAAGTTTGACGGCACTGATTTTTGGTGTTGGAAGATGCAGATTGAGGATTATCTCTATGGGAAGAGGCTCCACCTTCCACTGTTGGGAAAGAAGCCGGAGAGCATGACTGATGCTGAGTGGACCCTGTTAGATCGATAAGTTCTAGGTCTTGTTCGGCTGACTTTGTCCAGAACAGTGGCACACAATGTCAGTAAGGAGAGAACCACGGTGGATCTCATGGCGACTTTATCAGGTATGTATGAAAAGCCGTCTGCAAACAATAAAATGTACTTGATGAAGAAATTGTTCAATCTGAAGATGTCTGAAGGTATGTCTGTAGCCCAACACTTGAATGAATTCAATACAATCACAAATCCACTATCCTCTGTAGAGATTGAGTTTGATGATGAGATCAGAGCATTGATTCTGTTGGCATCGTTCCCAAACAGTTGGGAGGCAATGAGAATGGCTGTGAGTAGTTCAGCCGGCAAGACAAAACTGAACTACGATGACATACGTGAGATGGTGCTTGCTGAAGAGGTACGTAGGAGAGACATGGGTGAGTCTTCGGGTTCAAGATCTGCCCTGATTGTTGACAATAGAGGCAGAGTACATGGCAGGTCAAGCTCCAAGAGCAGGGGAAATAGCAAGATGAGATCTGGGTAGCAGATCACATGCTGGAGTTGTGGCAAGTCGGGCCACATCAAGAGAACTGCAGGAATCAAGAAAGTTCTGATGATGATGCTGTGAATGTAGTGGCAGAAGAAATTCATGATGCCTTACTTCTTGCAGTGCACAGTCCAATTGATGATTGGGTGTTGGATTCAGGGTCTTTGTTCCATAGCACTTCACATCTAGAAATCATGCAGAATTATGTTGCTAGTGATTTTGGGAAGATGTATACGGCTGATGGAGAGGCACTGGATGTAGTGGGAGTGGGTGATGTGCACATCACACTTCCAAACAGGAGCTTGTGAACTTTACAGCAAGTCAGACATGTTCCAAATCTGAAGAAAAACCAGATCTCTGTGGGATAGCTTGATGACAGCGGTTTTGCAGTAGCATTCTCTGGAGGGGCTTGGAAGATCATCACTAAGGGTGCGCTAGTCTTAGCGCATGGTAAGAGATCTAACTCTTTGTATTTGACATCAGGGTCCAGTGATGTGCAGGGAAATACAAGAGTGCAGAAAGGCAGACTTGATTGCGCGAAACATGTGAGGAAGCCAAAGGGAGTCAGCTTTGTCGTTCCTCATGAAAGCCTGGGAAAGTTGGCTAAGGTTGTCAAGATTGGTTCGAGACCGGATACTCCTAGTGCAGTGGGAGTTGTGAGTCGCCCTATGAGCGATGTATGTGGAAGACTGAAGTCGGACTTGACTTCAGATCTTCTAACTTGAAGACGGGAGCTATGAGCTGCAGAGATGGTAGGGCTTGGCTGGAAACAGTGGCTGGCATGTGGAGACCCAGTCTCCAAGTGAGAGATTGTTGGGGTATATGTGGAGACTGGTTTTGGAGCTGAAAAGGTGTTTGCTGAAGTTGGCTTGACTATTGGCTCGAGCCAAGGTTCGCTCGACATCACTCGACAGACCGTTCGAGCGAAGGCAAGTCAGAGAGGTTCGCTCGAGTCTCACTCGACACTCCGCTCGAGCGAGACACAAATCCTAGTGTTTGCTTGACACTCTGCTCGAGCCAATGTTCATTTGGCTGTTTGCTCGAGTCGCGCTCGACAGTCCACTCGAGCAAAGTATGCAGATTTTACCAAATTAGGGTTTTCAGCGCTACTCACTACATATATGTCATATTAGATTTGTGTTGTATGACCAGAAGCATATTTTGAGAGAGAACAATTGTCTTGTGAGTGCATATTGTGTATGAGAGCAAAAAGCCCTAGAGAGTGTGAGTTGAGATTGAGTGATTGTAATCTCTTCTGGTTAATAAGATTTTTGCAGCTCCTGTGGACGTAGGCAATTTGCCGAACCACGTAAATACTGTGTCGTGTTCTTAATTGTGTTGCTTTTACTTTATTTGTCATCGTTGGTGTGTGTACTTTGCATAGTATTTCACAACATTCTAGTATGATGAAACCTTATAATCAAAGAAATTCCGAATCATCTTTTTTAACCTAATATTCTACTGTTCTTATTTACTTTTCCTTGTTTATGTGGATTCTTAAGACAGTATTTAATATTCAATAAATGTTTCAGAGTCCACGTACACAATAAATGTGAGAGAAATAAACTAATATGAGTAAATGAGGCCCGAAACAAAAACATCCTGAGCTCATCACCTATATTATTTATAATAAATATTGTAAGATTCATCTTTTATATATATATATATATATATATATATATATATATATCCTACTCATAAATTTGTATATGTATCTTGGTCCACAAATTCATGCCTTATCAAATACCTTAGCCTTATATTTACGAGTCTTGTGAGAACAAAATTCATTACAAGAAAATTGTTTATTATTTATGACCAGTTATTTATATCGAAATAACTATTTTCAACTTGTTTATTTGAGACTTGTACCTAGTATTACTATTTCAACTAAAATGAGTGTTTTCGTCGCAAACAAATGGTTAAAAATACTCATTTTTCTTGTAGTGATTCTACTACATTTCCTTAAAAATCAAACACTGGTTGGCCCGGTTTGGATTATGAAATGTCACAACTTATCTCAACTCATCTTATCTAATAGTTACAACTTTTTTAAGTTTTTACACAAAATATAATAAACAATTCAACTTTTTCAAATTTCAAAATAATAATAATATTATAATAATATTTTATTCAACTAGCAACTATCATTTCAACTCTCTATCCAAACCTTCCCTAAATATTATTAAGATAAGATAAGATCATGAGTTAATATGAAAGTTGAAAGTTGAATAAAATATTGTTAGAATATTATTTTTTAATATTATTATTATTTAAAAATTTAAAAAATTGAATTATTTATTATATTTTGTGTGAGAATTTGAGAAAACTATAATAATGAGATGAGATGAGATGAGATGAGATGAGATGAGTTGAAACCGATTCTAAATTCAAACCGGACCTAAATTGCTTTGAGGGGGACTCCCAATATTCCAACTTTTCAATTCCAATATAATATTAAGAGGTACAAGTTTTGCATATTCTCACTAAAAAAAATGAAGTCCGCAATTAAAAACTCTATAAATCATTTTATATTTAAAAACAAAAAAACAAAAATCAATTCAAACTACAGCTAGCATGTTATTAAAGTGACAACTCACCTCCCGAATCAAAGATTCTATTAAAGGCTCCCCCTCATGAGTTCAGATTAGATAATTAAATTAGCTAGTAAAATGTCGATATTACTCTCATGTATGATACAAATATCAAAATTACCTAGAAAATAAAATATAAATGAAATTGGAGACTAGGACTGTAATCGAACTGAGCCAAACCAGTCTTTGACTTGCCGAGCTTTGCTCGACTCAAAATACTCGAGTTCGAGCCCGAGCTCCAGATTTCCTTTTATTATTTGTTCAAACTCGACTCGATAAGCTAAACTCTCAACTCGAATTCGAACTTGAACTCGTTCCACAAACGAATTTGAGTCGAGCCGAGCTCCAGTTTGAGCTTGAATTACTTTTTTTTTTAAATAAGATTTAGTAATTAATAAATTAAATAAATAAAAAAAAAATAAAAGATCTAATATTGAAGTTATACAACTAACAAGTAGAACATCTATTAAATTATAAAATTTTAAACAATATATAAATAATTAATTTCTAACTAGTTGATATTTATCCAAAATAACAATATATTATATGCCTACGTATATTATTAATATATATACTTAATATGATAGTATATATCTATTTCATATATGTTTCTCACATACTAGTATATGAAATTATTAAATTTTATCTACTAATTATTATATAAATTATAAAATATACCTATGAAATATATTCACTATATAAACATAAGTAATTAGATTACATATTATATATTTAATTATAAAAGTGATATGCTTATATTATTAGTTAATACACATATATGTATGTATATATACATAGGTGTATGTATATATTTATCAATATATGAATGAGTTTTAATCGACTCGAGCCAACTAGTCGACTCGAGCATAAACGAGCATGCCTTAACGAGTTTTAGTCGAGTCGAGTCGAGTTTTGTCGGGTACATATCATTTACAAATTAAACGAGTACCTATTTTCACGAATGATTTTTTTTTTTTACGAGTTGAGTTTGATTCGAATTTAATCAAACTAATATCGAGCAACCTATCGAATGGACTGATTCATTTGCATACGGGGACCCAACCTTAAAAGCTACTGCCACGGTTCACATAGCCATGATCATGCCTCCCACGATGGACCACCAATTATTTTAGAAAAATGATAAATGCAGGTGAGTTGGTGCAGGAAGTTGCGCACGCGTAAAATGATACGGTGCGTTTCATTATGGATGTGGTAGGCGTGCACAACTTTCTGCTCCAACTCTCCTGTCCGTAGCAATACTAACTTTCTTTCACGTGAAGGACAATTATGTCTTTTTATTTATATCATCCTTTTGGAATTTTCCAATGCTTCGATCTAAACTAAGTGACAACTCATGACAAACGACACGAGAAGTTTTGGTTGTGTACGTGCTTAGAATAAAATAATATTTTATATTAAGATATAAGACAAATTCCACGGGGACTGATTTTGAACCCCCCCCCCCCTTTTTTTTTTTTTGTCTTTCTAATCAAGCATAGTATATAAAAGAGAAAGATACAGAGTTTAAGGAGGATCCTTTCCACTATCAATATACAAAAAACATCTAAGAATTTTATCTAAGGGTAGGGTTCCAAATACATGATTGGTAGATACCCATTACGCAACTGAATGCGCACATCGATTTTATGATCGATGTATTTTAGCAAATTTTTAGTCTTGATGAAGATTGGCTATGTGCTGAATGTCCTCAATAATTGTTGAAATTTTCCAGAATGAAGGGGTATCTGGGTTTTCAATTGATGTAATCACTGATTGGGAATCTCCTTCTATTATTGCAAAACTTTGGGTTGAAGCCATATTGGTTGCGAGCAGCGCTGCTTGTGCTTCTGCAATTAAAGGAATAATGATTTGTACTTTTTCCGTTCTGATTCCCAGAATATCAGCAGTACTATGATTTCTTTGAATTTCTGAGACTACTGAAAATTGATCACGTACT
Organism: Juglans mandshurica; assembly: GCA_022457165.1. Taxonomy (NCBI): domain Eukaryota; kingdom Viridiplantae; phylum Streptophyta; class Magnoliopsida; order Fagales; family Juglandaceae; genus Juglans; species Juglans mandshurica. The sequence continues at coordinate 5,496,067 of CM039633.1, read as the reverse complement.
GCTGCAACAAAAGAGAAACTTAGATAGTTTGGTGGAGGCAAATACCATATATCTTCTTTGCTTTGTTGTTCAATTTTTCCTTTCCACGCTTCTTTATAGTTTTCATAGATGTGCTTGATCTAAATATTTGCTTCCTCAATTGAAAAAAAAGTGTGATTATGAATGATTTCATTTCGCTTCCTCCAAACAAAGTCTATCATTATGACTGCAAATAGTTGGAAGTGGTGTCTTTCCTCTTTTCGAAGTCTCAGTTCTTTTCCTGGATAGATAACCATTCGAATCTAGTCTGATATAGATGCTATTGGCAAATTTGCAAGATTTAAAGGCCAAGTGCTTTGTTGCCATAGAATTCTGTTGATTGGGCATTCAACAAAGAGGTGCATCAGAGTTTCTTTCTCATGGTTGCAAAATGCACATTCTTATGTTTCTTTGAGGGAGACGAATTCACCAAATCTTGTTCTAGTAGGTAGAATATTCCAAAAAAGTTTCCAAATCAGTAATTTATGACAATCATGGATTTTAAGACTCCACATTGGCTTGAAAAGTGCTATTCAGGGGTTTTGCTGAATTGGAACTTAATCTAGCATTGTTGCTTGATACGTCGATTTAATTGAATATTTCCCACTATGGTTTAAAGTCCAAACGACTTAGTCCTGCTCATTTGTTCGTATTGGTAGTAGGATTTTCTGTATTTCTGATATGCTTTCCTGTTCAAAAAGATCTCGTAGTTTTGGCACATCCCAAATTCGAGAGTTTATTTATATGAGATTTGAAACTGTAATATTTGGATGTTGAAGATCCATGCCTTGGATTGGTTGTGGTTTGAAATTAATCAGAGAAGGAATCCATGGGTCCTGCCAGATGTTTACCGATTGTCCATTGTAAATTTGGAAACATCGACCTTTTTTGAGCAAATCTTTTGTTTTAAGAATTCCTTTCCACATAGACGAATCTGGTGCTTTCTGTGGGGCTTCCCAAAATGTTGTATTCTTCATATACTTAGCAGCTAGAATTGAGTGCCACATGCCAGTTCCAGGTTTGCTTAGTTCCCAGCCTGTTTTTGCTAGCATAGCTTGATTCATCTTTCCCATCAATCTGATACCAAGGCCACTTTCTTTCTTCGGTTGACAGATAGATTTCTAGGACTTTAGTGATAAATTATGAGTTTTGTCTTTCGAGAATCCCCACCAAAATTTTTTAAAAGCCGTATCTAGAGATTTGCATACTGATTGTGGTAGTTGAAAAGTAGTCATATGATATGTTGGTATTGTACTTACCACAGATTTTATGAGCATGGTTCTGCCTGCCTGGGCAAGTAGCTTTGACTTCCAGCCTTCCAGTTTTTTTCCACTTTGCTCAACATATTGCTGTAATTTTCTTTTTTGTTTCTACTGAAGGACGTATGTAATCCCATATATTTTATTCTAGCTGATGTTTCTTTGTACGGTAGCCACTGAGAAACAGATGTTCTTGTTGTCTGGCTTGTATTTCTGGTGATAAACATTGAAGATTTGCTCAGATTGACTTTCTGTCTTGACCAACTTTGATATTTTGCAAGACACTCTGATATATTTTGATCATTTCTTTCCGTGGCCTTTGCAAAAATAATAGTGTCGTCTGCAAATAATAAGTGTGAGACTGTTGGACTGTTTCTGCTTATTCGAATCCCTTCCAGCTTCTATTGGGCTTCTGCTTTTAATAAGATCCTTGAAAGACCTTCTGTGACTAGTATAAAAAGAAAATGTGATAATGGGTCGCCTTGTCTAATAGCTCTCTGGGATTTGATGAAGCCTCTTGGTGAACCATTGATAAGAATAGAGAAAGACACTGTTGTTATACACTCCTTTATCAGATTTATCAATTTTTTATTGAATCCCAAATTTTTCATCACTATAAAAAGAAAATCTCACTCCACCTGATCAAAAGCTTTTTCCATGTCAAACTTTATTGCCATCAAACCTTTCTTGCCTGTTTTCCTTTTGAGATGGTGAAAAAGCTCATGAGCTATGATAGTATTTTCTTCAATATTTATGTCTAGAAAGAAGGCTGTTTGGAGTGGAGAAATGATTTTTGGAAGTAGGAGTTTAAGACGTTTAGCCAAGATTTTGGTAATAATCTTGTAGCTGACATTTGTGAGACTGATAGGGCGATATTGGCTTGGACTATTTGTATTAGTCGTCTTTGGTATAAGAGCAATGTTGGTATGGTTAATCTGTTTGAGAAGCTGCCCACTGCTAAAAAAATTCTGAACTGCCAATATGACTTCTTTTTTTTATAATACTTCAATAATGCTTGTAGAAAAGAGTTGTCATTCCATCTGGCCCTGGAGCTTTATTGCTGGGAATCTGTTTTAGAACTTCTAAAATTTGATTTTCTTCTGGTATGACTGTAAGTGATTCATTCTCTATGTCTGAAATTTACTTTTCAAAGAGATTATCCAGCTGACCCGGAACACTTGGATTCGAAGAAGAATATATAGTTCTAAAATGATTTATAAAATAAGACTTTATAACAGTAGAGTCCATTGACCAGTTACCTGGCGCCAGTTTGATTGATTCAATAGCATTCCTTCTTCTTCTGATGGTTATTGTCATATGATAAAATTTGGTATTTAGATCCGTTGAAGTTAGCCATGTGAGTCTAGATTTTTGCCTCTATAAAATTTCCTCATATTCTCTTTGCTTGTGAAGTCTATGTTGCAAAAACCTTTCTCTTTCTTGACTGTAAGGAGTCATAACATTGTCTTGTACTTTGAGAAGTTCACTTTCAATCTGATGTATATTGTGGTTGATCTTCCCAAAGTGCTCTTTGTTCCAGACTTTAAGAGCTTCTTTGGTAGATTTGATTTTCTTGCAAAGAATGTAAGACGGATTTCCCAGATGAGATTTACTCCATGCTTCACTGATGATTTGATGGCTTAATGGCTCTTGAGTCCAGAATGCTTCGAATTTGAAAGAATAGGCTTGGCGAATATTAGCTGTGGTAGATAACAAGATGGGGTGATGATCAGATGCTGATGAAGCAAGATGTTGCAATGTTGCATCAGAGAAAAGCAATTGCCATTCTTGATTTGCAATCGCTCAATCTAATCTTTCTCATATAAGGGCTTGACCCTATCTATTGTTGGTCCATGTAAACTTTGGCCCCATGTAGCCACTGTCGATGAGATTATTTCTATCCATAAGAGCGTTTAGACCCTTGTTAGGATTGTAAGAGATAGGTCTTCCTCCATATTTTTCAGTTTGATCAATAAGGTCATTAAAATCTCTTAGACGAATCCAAGGCCCTGGAAGAGCTTGATATAATGAATCTAAATGACTCCAGAAACTAGCTTTGTTGTTCGATTGGGCCTGAGCATATACATAAGTAATCAACCATGGTTGATGTGAAGGATCAGAGTAAATTAAAACTGAAATTGCGTTAATATTAATATTTACAGGCTCTATTTCTACACCCGGTCTCCACAAAAGTAACAAGCCCCCTTTTTTACAAACTGCTGGATTGTGAACAAAATGATGGAAACTTAAACTATTTACAATAGATATGGTGCGATCATCCGACACCAAGGTTTTCGACAAAAAAACTACATCGGGGTTATAATTCCTAATATTAGCCCTTAAGTTTTTAATTGCTTTGGGACGGGCTAAACCCCTGCAATTTCATGCCATTGTCTTCACTTATTAGATGGAGGCATTTTTAAGCTTGCCTCACAAGTTGATTTGGACTTTCCGTGTGGGTGTGTTGGTGGCCTGCTATAAGGACTGATTTTTTACTTTCCTTTTGACCTTTTTTCCTTTTCTATTGATCCTGAGTGCATTGCCAGGAGTGTTAGTGCCATTGAATCTTCCTCTGTTGGTTGCTTTGGAGCTTGACATTCAAAAGGGTCTATTTTTTCCACTTTTATAAGTCTTTGAGATTTTCTTTTTGGGGCATCAGTAGACTCATCAAGTTGCTGCCTTTTAAAGGAAAATATAATTTTGCCAGCTTGTTTTGGATCAGTTGCCACTTCAATCTGCATGGGACTAATTTCACAAGGGATTTATGAATCTTCTAGTAGTTGAATGTTCAATTGATTTGGAGACAATTTATTTTATTTTATTTATTTTTTTAATATTTTTAAAATTTTTTTTTTCCAGAATTTGGACACGAATGATTGACAGTAGATAAAACCTCAGACTCACTTGAAACTGGAAATATATATTTTTGAACCATTAACGGGTTGATGACCTTTGAAGACTTAAAGGGAGAATCGGTCTTATGGTCCAAATCAAAAAGCTAAGGCCTATTAGAAAAGGTGTCTTGAGGGCCCATAAATAAAGGCCTTGTTTCCGTTTGAGAGCATGATTTGAGCCCAAGTCCAATTCCTAATCCTAGCCCAAGCCCAATCCTGATTTTATCCTGCTGAGTCTTATAACTCTAAACTGCTGAGTAGATCTGCTTCCACTGTGTTGTCCATGGGGGACTAAGACGCGATGATTCAACGACTGAAATTGAAGAAGAGAATTCATGTACCCGTGTACTTAATTTAGCTGCCACCTGTGCTTCTATACTTGGAGACAAAGTGGATATTTTACTTAAATTTGGTATGAAGTTGCTCGATTCAGTAGGTTGAACAGTGAAGCAATTAAAGTTTATTGGTGAAGAAATTAATGAAGTCGGTTCACTGTAGCTGCTCTGAGTAGCTGTGTCTTCTCTCATGGACATTCCACCCGATTGAAGTGAATTTGAGGATGATGAAATCAACTGATGTAAGTCCAATTTACTTGCTGAAATTTGTTCAATGTGATCATTTGAGAAGCACCTTTGACTCTGAATAACAAGCTCCTGTTGATTAGAAGAATTTAGAGCTTGTTTTCCTTTACTATAAGCGCCTATGGTTGAATCTGAAAGAGGTAAATCTTTATTCTTCTCTATTTCTTCATACTGCCCAGCACCCATTTGATGAAAGCCTGATTATTTTCAAAATTGTTTTGAAATTCCGCCCGTATCCAAGGGCCATGCTTTAATCTTGTTGATGGAGAACTTAAGAAACCACAGAAGATTTGAGAATGGCCCAGCCTTCCACATGCGTAATAGAAGTCTGACAATTTTTCATATTTTAGAGCTATCCAAATTTCATGGTTGCCGAGTCTTGGCATCATAAACCCTTGTTGAAATAGTTTTGTAACATCTAATTCAACTTTAATTCTAATGAATTTTCTGAAAGCTAAACCATACAGAGGATCTTCCTCAACTTTGATCAAATTAACAAGGGCTTTCTCAATTTCTATTGCATTATTGAGAGTGATATGATCTAGGGGTAATCCATGTATTTATACATTAAAAATTGCATGGTTCAAACTGATTTCATGGAGAGTGGCACCAGGAGACCATGGTTTCAGAATAAGCAAGTGCCCTTTAATATTCCAAGGGGCCTGATTCAGCACTCTTAACTTGTCTTGGAAAGTTCTAAATGTAAATATAAACTTGTTTATATCCATATCTTCAATGAGAAAGTTTTGGACAAAGTTCCAATAGGCTTTAATACTAGAATGAATTGCATATTTGTTCAGAGGTCTGTCTGCAACTAACCTTTCTACCAGGATTTTATCTAAGGTTGTTTTTGCTGACTCTGGTGCAGATTGAAGATTGAGATTATTCCAAGACAAAGAATTTGTTTGAAGGATCAATAATCCATATTCATTTGATGTTGATGTTGATGTTGATGTTGAAGCTGTAATAGAAGTGGCTGATTTTGGATTGGAAACTGAGAAGGGTTTGACAGTCAAGGTGTTGATGTTTGGACTTCTTCTTTGTAAATAAAATAGTTACGAGAAAATGAGTAACAATAAGAATAGGAAAATTTTCCACCACCTAGATAGAGAAGTTTTGACTTCTCTCTAGCCGGTGCTTTACTGATTTTGAACTTAATCCTACTTAATTTATAAAATGTTTGTTAAGTACAAATATTTGACAATTAATACCACATCTATGAGTTATTCTATTATCAAGTTGATGTGTAGAACACACCACTCACATCACTTAAACGATAAGTTTTTATTTGTAAGATTCATATTTTGAGATTTATAAAAAGACAAATTATATTCTATAGCCAAGGGCTGTAAATTAACTAGTCTGGATTGTAAAATCCGACCGAACCGAATGATTTTCACTTGGTCTAGACCGGACCGAATGATTTTCACTTGGTCTAGACCGGACCGATAACACTAATGGTCAGTTTCGGTCCATTAGTTTTCAAAATTTCAAATCTTGGTCCTGTCCCTGGGTTATGGTTTTTTTTTTTTTTTTTTGGACCGGACTGACCGAAATACATATATATATATAATATTTTTAATTATTTTTATATAGTATTTTATATAGTAGTTGTATAACTTAATTATGTAATTTTCATCTGATCTATCATCATTAACCATATATGTTAAATATACTATTAAATATTAACTAATATGCTATTGGCAATTAACTAATATATTATATGATTAATCAAAACATGATATGCAATGATACATACGCTAGTTATCTAGTATTTACACCTAATTAAAATAGTTAGGTACATTTTTTGTAAGATACCTAAGTTACAAATATGAAATATCCATGGTCTAATTATTCATTAACCATATATAAAATATTAAGATTTTAATATAGGTCATTATGTATGAACTATTATAATTCATACACATTCTATTGAGTACTAAGTAACATCATTAATATAATTATAATTAATAATTTTATTAATGAGTTGATTAGATAATTCACTTAATTTTAATTCTATTATTTTATATAATCTTTATCATTTAATTTATAATGTTGGGCCGAAATACACAATAGAAGGTAAGTTGGGCCTTTAACAAAAAGTGGTCCATTTTGCACTTGTCTAGGCCAAAATGGACTGAATGATCCGAATGATCGATAGATAATAGTTCGGTTCGATTTATAGGTGTAATTGATATGGTCTCAAGGTGGAAATGGGCAGACCAAAAGTTTTAGTCCAGTCCAAAAATCTCTCATTGGACCAATCGGACCGGACCGATTACATCTCTTTCTATAGTTGGTGTATAGAACAGGTATACATAGTAAAATGCTTACATGACATAATTTGATCTGATATATAAATTTTGGAATTTGAATATTACAAATTAAATCTTATCATTTAAATAAAATAGATTGTGTGCTCTACACATCGACTTAAGAATATAATAACTCTTATTAAAAGTCATAATTAAATAAACGATTATGCGCACCAGACAACAGTTTGCTAAAAAAAAAAAAGCCACTATTCTTGTCGAAACCAACAAACCCCACAATTCAACCTTCCATTTTGGTTTCCAAGCATATATAATATCTTTCATGATATTTTTCTACGTATTTCCTTGTGAATTTATTTTTCTGGAAATATTAGCTCATTCTCTCTCCCCAGCTCATTGTCCTGAGAATTTAATTGCATCAAAAAATAGAAAGAGTTTTAGGAACTCCTCCAATTCAACCTTCCATTTTATTGTTTATACTATGCATGAACTCCTCCAAGCATTGCACTTTTGCCCAAGCATTGCGATGATTCATTCTCGATTATATTGTTGGCATTCACCCTCACCCTTAACGGAAGAAGGTGTGAATGGACAATAATATTTATAGAACATTAAGATTATGTCTAAATAACTTAATCATTTGTTTGGACCCCTAGACCCCATCATCGCCCCCCCATAACCATCCGCCTCACCTTGCCCACTGGCCAACCATGGTGAAAACAACGGGAAAAATCCAAAAAAATCCAAAACAACAACAAATCTATATATCCATCCCTAAATCCACAAATCTATTATCCAACAATAAATCCAATAAATTACAAAGTGCAAACAATCAAACACAATGCAAGAAAAGAGAGGAGACGAGAGAATTGAGAACTTATGAGAGAGAGAGAGAGAGAGAGAGAGAGAGAGAGGAGAATGAGTTAGGGTTTTCTACTTTATATACTCATTCGCAAGTATAAAACGAATTTGTTTATATATATATATATATATATATATATGAATTTGGGCCGAGCAAACAAGTTAAACTCATGGGCCCAGCATGGACCCCATCCCCTGGCAGCCAAAAGCTTGCGGGCATCTTCCCTCACACCGTCCATCTACAGATGGGGCCCTGCATCAGCCAGGCGGGAACTGAACATGTGGTCAGGGTGATGGGTGGCAGAGCCTCACTGCCTACCCCTACCCTACCTCCTCTCCTTAGCGTGGCCACCGCTTGATGGCACCTCCTCCTAGCCACTGCATGTTCCACATTCGCTTGTGAGAGAGAGAGAGAGAGAGAGAGAAAGGGGTGGCAAGCGCAAGGCTGCTGGTCAACCCCATGAGACGGTTTATGTGGGTGTGAAGACTTCTAACTCGCAGTGGCGCGGGGAATGCACTAATAGTCCCAAAAAAAGAATGGCGAGTAGACGTCATGCTTGTCGGCGTCCTTGTGATGCCACGGTGATGCGTACGGCTGGCAGGTTGTGCAACATTACGTAAGCCTATTGTTGATGACAAAAACCATCATCGAGGGGCTCGTCAGCTTGGATGCGAAGATATATATATATATATATATATATTTATATGCAAAATGGTAGGAACTCATTTTGGTTTCCCGTTTAGACGTTCCGCTTGACGTGTAAAGGTCACTTGGCATTTATGCTTTGTTTTTTTTCTCTCTCTCACTTGCCCCGTGTGACTACCCCTCCCCTCACCCAGTACGTCTCCCCTGCCCCGCGAGAATGACCCATCCCTTCTCCTCCATCTCCCCGACCTCCATCTCCGACAACCAATTCGGCTTCTTCAGAACAATTTTGGGTCATTGTTTTTACCAAGTAAATCTACTATTTCCAAGTAAATTGATAACCAACACCCAACTCTTTTCTGAGTTTTATAAAATAAATTAATAAATAAATATCCCACAAGAAATATCTTTATTATTTTTCTCTTCCAAGATTCCCCTATCCAGTTCCAACCGGAATTTTCGAGATAAATTTGACTTTCACTGGATTGTCAGCTTCAAATTATTGTATGCTTCCCACCATTTTTAAAGTTCAATGTGTTAATATGTTTGTGTGTGTACATGTGTGTGTTGGAGTCTGAACTCATATCATACCCTCGGACTCGGGACTCTGACATCTCTTTGTCTTTATTTTTTTCCTCACTAACTTGCAAGAAGCAGACATCAATGATTCTCTCCCGCATCTTTTCTGTTTCCTACAAATTTTCAGCACCATCCCCATGTCCAGTACAAACACTTTTATTCGAGACTTCTGCCCTTAGTTTGTTTCTGAAAAAAACAATGACCCAAAATTATTTTGAAGAAGCAGAACTGGTTGTCGGAGATGAAGGTCAGGAAGATGGAGGGGAGGGGATGGGTCGTTCTCGCGGGGCAGGGGAGACGAACTGGGTGAGGGGAAGGGTAGTCACGTGGGGCAAGTGAGTGAGAGAGAGAGAAAAAAATGTGTAAATGTCAAGTGACCTTTACATGTCAAGTAGGATGTATATGTAAACAGGTTTCCTAGCATTTTTCTATATATATATATATATAGAAACTTTTGAAAAAGAATACATATAGATAGAAGTTACTATTGGGAACATCTATTTTGCACACATGATGTAGCATCATGTAGACCACACATCTCCCCAAGTGAGTGTTGAGAACAATCAATTAGAAACAGCTACGCAGTGAGTGCAAAGTGTGTACTGCTATAGTGGCTTCTCTGAGCACACTAACGGGCTTTTTAAAATTCAAAGAAAAAAGCCAGACTTTTTGAAACGTTGATGCTAAGGGATAAGAGTATCATTATTCATCTAATTTTCATTGGAATCTAACATTAAGAAATCCGAATATCATGAACGCTGTCTTAGAGTTTCTCTTTCCGCAATAGTTGGTACCATTATGAAAGTGTTATTATGATTGCATCTACTTCAAGCAAAAGATAACGAATAATCATCAAGACATAAAACGAACTAATGAATTAAGTAATTATGCGGAATTAGGTTAGATACATGACCATAATTTGTGATGATAATTAGTTGGGTTAATGAAATATATAGGTGTAGTTGTAAGATGTCAATTTCTTTTAGAAAAATTATAGTTGCAGTTGTGAGTGTGTAAGCGTCGTACAATCACTTTAAAAAAAGTGAATAAATACGAGATCTACATAAAAAATAATAATTTTTTAATAGTGGACCTCACTCTTTTTCAAAGCCACTGCACAGCATTTACGTATTCCACGATTGCATGTAGCATTTTTTTTTAATTTAAAATTAGCTATATATTTACATTCTTATAATTAAAATACCATAATTATTGATAGCACGTACAATTGAAGAGTACTTTTTTTTTCCTCATTTACTGTTGGAACAAGACGTTACTTTCATTCAAATTTGTCTGATAATTTAGGTAAATTATCGCTTAATACCTACACATCATGAAGTAACAATAGAAGAGACAAGCCACCATGATGAGATCAAGAACTCATTTTTCTTTTGTTTGCCTTTTATGGGTTCTCTCTCTCTCCTGATGGTAAGGAATTAGTTGCATGGCAATACCAAGAACCAATTTTCCTTTTCCTCTGCTTTTTTCTTCTCTCATCATCATGTAAGAATTTTATTGTATATCTCTCTCTCTTCTCTTAAAGCTCACCATACAATAGAATTGAAAATGAACCAACCTGTTCAATAGCCTGCTCGATACTCGTTTGATTAAAAACTCAAATCAAACTCAACTTTTGAGAAAAAAAGAATTCACATGTGAAAGCGGATACCCGTTCGATTAGTACATGACACATCTCCGACTAAACTCGACTAAGTAAAGGCTCGTTAATGTATATTCGTTTAAGCTCGACTCAATTAAAATATGTTCATAGATCAATAAATGTGTATATATGTAGTTAATAATATAAGCATCACACATTTTATAATTAAATATATGATATATGAAAAAATCTATTCATCATCCTAACTTCCATCATCCTCCCATCATCTCATGATGTGGCATTATATGATAGGTTTATAAGTGAAATATAATAAATAATCTTCAATCATCTAATGACACATCATAGAATAATAAGAGGATGATGAAAGTTAGGATGATGAGTAGCATTGCTCATGATATATAACCTAATTACTTATGGCTAGTCACTTATGTCTATATATTGAATTTACTTGATAGCTTTATTTTATAATTTATACAATAGTCCGTTAGTAAGATTTAATAATTTCATATATTAGTATATATGAACCACATATGAAATATTGATATATACTATTATATTATGTTTATGGTATTAATAATTTATGTAGACATATAATATATGCTTATTATAGACAAATATCAACTAGTTACATATTAGTTTTTTATAATTTTTTACAATTTTCAAATTCAATAAAGGATCTATTTGTTAGTTGGAAAATTTTCATTAAATTAATTTTTTTTTACAATTTCTCTAATTCTTAATTATTAAATCTTATTTAAAAAAAAACTCGAGCCAAGCTGAGTCGAACTCGAGCTCGAGTTGGGAGCTTATCTCCTCAAGCCAAGCTTAAACAAAAATTAGATAAAATTCTCGAACTCAAACTTTTAAACTGAGAGAGGTTAACAATCTAAAAACCAACTCAGCTCGACTAAAGTCTTACCACACAAAAAGTGTGTCCAAGACTTTCACATCTAAGATCGATATATAATAAGATTGTATTTAAAGTAGCGACAATTGCCATATTGTCCCGCATCTAGGGCTCCTAGCGGGGGCAGGTGATGAGGAGGGCCCAACCCCGTCCCGCATTTCCTCCGTCCTGGGGGCCTTGCTGCCCCGCCCCCGCATGGCGGGGCGGGCAACCTCGCTCCACCCATGCGGGGGCGGGGCCCCTCACCCCACATTTAAGGCTCCTAACGGGGGTGGGTGACGAGGAGGGCCCAACCCCGCCCTACATCTCCCCCGTCCCCATTTTTATATAAATATATATTACAATTTGTTAGACTTGTTCACAAAATATGCATTTACAAATTTAAAAACTACATAGTTTAAAAACTAATACACTACAATTTATATAAAATATGCACTAGCAAATTTAAAAATTATATAGTTTTTAAGTTATAGTCATATTCACAAAATTTAAATTTATAATTTGGATCTAAAAATGTATTTTTAATTACTTTTACACTTATAAATAATTTTTAAATAAAATAAATGTAGTATTTTTTTTAAGTGAAAAGAGACGGGACGGATTGGGAATCAGCCCCGCATCCCGGGAGCGGGTTGCACCCCTAATATTTATTGACACTCAAACTCAAATCAAAATAAGAATAAAAATGTATAATTTATTACACATTTAATATTAATAAAAATATTTCTAGAAACAATAGTAATTAGTGAGATATATCATTTTAGTGATTTTTTTAATATTTACGTTGTTTATGGAGATTGAAATTAATAAATGTGACACGTGCTGTTGCTGAGATTTCGGCCGACCTTACTGGTACAAGCCAGGAAGCCGAGGCGGTCGCCAACACGTGCGCGCAAACTCTGATTATCTTTTTTAATTATTTCTTTCATAGTATTCAGTGGCAATCACTTTCGGGTTCCCAAAAACTAATAATAATAATAATAAAATAACTTTTCTTGTTTCATACACCTATGAGACCAGCATGGTTCACACGTGTCATATCTATTTTTGTTAATTTCATAACTTTATTGCTATTGGGCTGAATTTATTTTTAAAAAGTAATGTCTTACACCGTATTTTTATTCTACTTTTGTCGTATTCTTATGATACATTTATTATTATTAAATGATATTTATTTTATTGTATGATTTTTTATCATTTAATGATAATAAATATGTCACTCTTATATAATGAGATAAAAATAAGATAAAAATATGGTATATAACATTTCTATTTCAAATAATATAAAAACCAATGCTATATTCGTTAGAATGATGACAATGGTAATTGCATGTGGTACACGTAATATAGTCATGGTAGTAGTGTTATATAGGACTTTAGTATATGATGTCAATAGGAAAATGAAATGGGAGGATATAGATGACGGTAGCATGTAGGGGTTGGATTGTGGGTAATCCAAACTTGGCTTCATCCAAACCGCGGCCAACTCAATAGAGATAAATAAGCTTTTACTTAACAGTAATATTAGATACAGTTTTAAGGTATATAAGTCTCATGCATTCATTTTAAAAAAGAGTATAGTCTACTATTAAAAAAATAATTTTTTTATATAGGCTTATGATACGTGGGTTTTGTATATCTATAAATTTCGGGTTCTCGCCACCCAACTGAATTCTTTGGGCAATTTTTTTTTATAAGTAAATGATATTAGAGAAAGAATGAAAGTATAATAAATCAATGATAATAATTTATCAATGATTTACGCAATAAACTAAATATAAAAGAGAATAAGTCATGATATCATGATACATATACTAGAATATTAAAAATATATTTTATTATAAGTATGGTAATATTCTAACACATGGCAAAATAATGGTTTAGTTGATGGTTTGCAATAGCCACGATCTTGGTCGTGGCAATGGCAAAAACTATGGCATCTATGGTAATATAATGACATCATTAATATATACATGATGTGATTCAGGGTATGGTAAGATCGATGGCTATATATAGCGACAACAATATCAGTTGTAAGATGTTGTTGTAAGAGAAAATATATTTGTAACCGTGAATTGTGCAACCGCCGCGTAATCGCTTTGAAAAAAGTGAATAAAACATGGACCCACATTAAAAAAATTAATTTTTAATAGTAGATCCCACTTCTTTTCAAAGCGGTTACGCAGCGTTTCGCATTTCGCGGTTGTATGTAGAATTACTCTTGTTGTAATATTCTTCATCTTCCACTAACTTCCAATTCTTACGGTTGATTTTCAAGGAAGTTGCATGTGTTAATGAAGCTAATGAAAAATCACGAGCAGCTAAAACTCTCACACAAATGGAGTATTCTGCCCTCTGCAAAAGGTAACATGACTGTTGAAGGAAAACTTAAGCAACCTTAAATTATGGATGGATAGGAATCATAGGATGATAATAACTTGTATTGATATAACATAACGAGCTCTTCTACGTACAAGCGGATTTACGGACCAATCTGTAAACTAATGTTGAGGTGGACTATTTTGTCAAATGTTCATTTTCAAATCGGCACTATTTCATTAAAATCTACATTTCCACCTTAGTATTGGTGCGCGTATTTGTACACAAATCTACTTACAACCAGATTTTTCCACAACATATTTCTCTTGATGGACAAATAATTTGGTTGAAGACATGGTTACAAACTTGATTGTTGCAGTCTATTTAATATGAGTTGTAGTTATCAAATATATATATATATATATATATATATATATATATATATATATAGCATAAAAGGGCATGTTTGGTTAAGCTTTTTTCAAAAAGAAAAAAAATTCAAAATAAAATTTTCTTCTTTCAAAAGAAATTTTCTTCTTAACATTTCATCCAATCATTTGTTTCAATTTCAGGGAAAAGAAAAAAAAAAAAAAGTTAATACAACTGTTAAAAGAATATCTTTAAAAATTATATTTAAATAAATTTTCAAAATGTCAATTTTTATCAATATTTTATATAAGAATAATGCTAGATATAATCATAGATTGTGAAAACGCCGCCGCACACTCCTTTTGAAAAAGAGTAAAGTTCACTATTAAAAAATTAATTGTTTCATATGATCTCATATTTACTTTCAAAAGGAATACACGGTACTTGTACATTCTATGACTGTAAGTATTATTTTCTATTATTAATTTTTTTTATCGTAAAAAATTAACTAAAAAACAAACACGTATCAAAATTTTAAAAAATTCCTTGACCAACGGTACCTAAACTTTTCAAACCTAGACACTCATGTCCAGTAAGCTTACAGCTTTTCAGAGACCATAGGACTCCAGATCATTTGTACGATAATTTAGGACATTAGACTTTAAAGCTTAGTGGTTGCCGACCTAAATTACAATAAATAAATAAGCCTATGGTGTAAATATCCCATCAAATAAAAAATGTTGACTCTTGGAAGATACTTATTAATAATTTATGGCCAGAATTACAAAATAAATAGAAGAAGCGAAATAAGTATTAAATTAAAATCTAACCAAAAAAATAGGAAAAATGAATGAGATGCACTTTCTGCTAGAGCACTCTCGAATAATTTTTTTTACAAAATGTACAGATTTCATGCACCCTTTAAAAAAAAAAAAGGTGTGATTTACAAACAATGCTATGTCACACTTATTAATATATCATGTTAATGAATGATTAAACAATAAAATTAAAGATGAATAATAGTATTTAGTAAAAACAGAACCAACTTATTATCTTGTTCAAATTTAACAATTAAATTATCATAAAATATGTAACATAATACTAATGATTATAATTCCTTTTAAATCAAGATAGCTAGCAATAAAATTATAAATAGTCTTTCTTATTTTTTTTAAAGGAAAATATCGTCATTCATTCAATAGGAAAACTTGCATTCATGATTGGATATATATAGGGATATCCTCGTATCAACCATTACCTCATAACCAATTAATGCATTTGGAGCTCTACCAGTACACTATTTCTTTTTGTGACTAGTTTTTACTAAACAAAAAGGAAAGCAGTAAGATAAATGCAAAAAAAGATGAATTACAATTTGGAACAACTCCGGTAGACTTTGAAATCTGTGACGGCTCGTGAAGACACTACACTTGTCTCTTTTCAGCCACAAAAGTCAGATCTAAAAAGATCTGTTAGTGGAGATTCCGGTGATCCAGCTCGTGAGGCAAGAAAAGCTGTTGGAAGGGTGGCACGTGAGAACCATGCGCAGTTGTGAGCGGCGCATGAGGACCACGCACGGTGATTTTTGCAAAACCATTACTATCCTCTGAATGATTTGCAGCCTAAAAGTTTTCTTGTGATGCGCCTCTCTCTAAAGTTGAAGAAAAACTGTAGATTCATCCTTTTCGACTTTGAAGAAAAAAATAGAACTATCTTGATAGATAAAGTGGGTAGATAGATTCAGGCAGGTTTGGGGATGAGATGAGAATTTTGTATTTTATTTTTAAGTTTAAAATATTATATTTTAATATTATTATTATTTTGGGATTTGAAAAAAGTATATTTAGATTTGAAAAAGCTGAATTGTTTATTATATTTTGTATGAGATTTGAAAAATGTGTAATGATGAGATGAGATGATATAAAATGAGATGAGAATTTTATGTTTTATCTTGTGCCCCAAACCTGCAAGTTCTCCTCCTCCTCCAACAAAACTCAGATCTAGAGATTTTTACGAAAAAGGAGAAAGAGAATGAGAAAGAGAGTTTGCCTAGGGTTTTTTTTACAAGAGAGATCGCCCTTTCTTACTTTTCATATCAACAACATTAAAGTTTCACAATATGAAAATTGAAAATTGAAAATTGAATAATAGTTGGAAATAAAATGGCGCCAACTAATTCTATAGTCAAGGTACAAAATTAACGAGAATACGTGGGAATACAATAACATTTTTCTAAGCTAATATTAAAAAAATTTAAAATTGTGTAATATAATCACATTATTGCATATTCAATGAGTAGAATATAATTTGATTTAAAAAATAAATTTTAAAATTTAAATCTTATAAATCAAATATTATCATTCAAATTATGTATATAAAATATTGCGAGAATAAAATAACTCGAAAATATTGCGTGATTGAATGTATATATAAAAAATCTACAGAATCTCTTACTATTCACACAACTTCCATATACCATATTTTTTTAATTTTTATTATTTTTTTATCAAATATTTAATATATGAATAATATACAGAAGAATTGAATTAGTTTAATAGAATAAACTTAAAAAAAAATTAAAAATAATATTAAAAAATTTAAAAAAATATAGTGTAGAGAGATTAAGAAGGTTGTTTAGCATTCAATTATATATCCCAATTAGAGCCCGTGCTCTGATCCTTTATAATATGAGCGCACGTTTCAGTGCGTGCGCGTGTGGGGTGGTGTTGGTTGGCTGAAGAGTGAAGGCCAAGATCAGATCGATAATGGCATGCTGCTCTCTCTTTCGAGCGCTCTTTCTGCTTCTCACTCTTTCAGGTTTGTTGGCATTCCGCTTTTTCAACTAACTTTCTTTTTCTTTTGCAAGTACGTTTGGTTCACAAGAAAGTGGAGGAAAAGAGAGAAAGATTTAATACAGAAGAGAGTTTGAAGTTCTAGTCTTGGGTGTTTCTTTGCTAAAAATCATGTCCAACTGGGTGCAATACAAATGTTCTTCCTAGCCTTTTTTTTTTTTTTTATTTCCTTTGAAACAAAACAAGTACAGCCTGGATGGGTTATTCTGCAGCATTTGTATCGTTACCTCTGTTTTATAAGCAATCACAGAGCTATTTGCTTCTTCTTCTTTCTTTTAATTAACAGCCCTGTTTTTCGATACAAGGGAAGCTTTTATAAATGGATATGCATTTTTCTGAGTTTCTATCACTTGGATTCAGTGCTTGTTCTCTCTCCTTTCCCATCTCTGGAATATGCCAAATTTTCTGAACTCTGATGATGGATTGCTTACTGTCGCTGTTACTTGGAAATGCTTGTTTTCATGCCCCCAAATCTATTCTTGTCATTGGGATTTAGTCTTTTTCAGTTGTTGAAGACTAATTGCTGGATCGGAGAAATATTTTCTTGATAAATGAGATATATTTTTGACACCTTCATCAACTTTAACTTTCTTCTGGGTTCATCTGCAGATGATATGAATTTAAAATATTGGCCAAACAAGTGGTGTTATAATTCATATCTGGTTTTCATTTTTTATCTGTATGCTGTTCTTCATACCTTTCTAACTCTGTTCCTCGCACTTTCAGATTCATTTGTCCAAATTTTCAGCATTGGAATGGGAATTAACTATGGACAGATCGCGAACAATCTCCCATCTCCCTCTCGTGTTGCCATCCTCCTTGGATCTCTCAACATCAGTAGAGTGAAACTCTACGATGCCGATCCAAATGTCCTGCTTGCCTTCTCCAACTCGAATGTTGATTTCATTGTTGGGCTAGGAAATGAGTATCTCCAAAGCATGACGGATCCCATTAAAGCTCAGATTTGGATTGAACAGCATCTGTTACCCCACCTTACTCGAACCAAGATCAATTCCATCCTTGTGGGAAATGAGGTTTTCAGCAGCAATGACTCTCATTTATTCTCTTATCTCCTCCCAGCAATGCAAACAGTATATCGTGTTCTTGTCAATCTTGAACTAGATAAGCAAGTTGCTGTCACAACTGCTCATTCTCTTACCATTTTAGGAAACTCCTACCCTCCTTCAGCTGGAACTTTTAGGGAAGATCTTGCTCAATATATCCAACCCCTTTTGAAATTTCATTCTGAGATCAATTCTCCGTTCTTGATAAATGCATATCCATATTTTGCATACAAGGATAACCCAGATCAGGTATCCTTAGAGTATGTGCTGTTTCAGCCCAACCAAGGGATGATTGATCCTAACACGAATCTGCACTATGATAACATGTTGTATGCTCAAATCGATGCTGTCTATTCGGCAATGAAAGCAATGGGGCATACGGATATTGAGGTTAGAGTTTCGGAGACCGGTTGGCCATCTAAGGGGGATGCTAACGAGGCAGGAGCTACACCACAGAATGCAGGATTATACAATGGTAACTTGCTGCAGAGAATAGCACAGAGGCAAGGTACTCCAGCAAAACCGTCAACTCCGATTGATGTACACGTTTTTGCTCTTTTTAATGAGAACTTAAAGCCTGGACCAGCGTCAGAGAGGAACTATGGCCTCTACTATCCTGATGGTACACCAGTTTACAACATCGGATTGCAGGGCTATCTCCCAGAGTTTATCTCAGCATCTGATAAGAATGTAAGACATGCAATCTTTATCATTTGTAATTTGATTGAGGTTTTACCAAATTGGATGGTCAAATGTAAAGGAAAATAGACACAACTTTAAATTTTCATGTGAGGTCGGGTCTGCCTGAAAATTCTATACGGTCAACTGTTGCAAGACCCCCACATGATATACATCTCTCTTCAGAGTATTGGACGCAATTGGAGAGGATCTCTATTCCATCATAATGTATCTAATCCTTAGCTTTCTATTTCCTTCCCCATATTTTGCAGGCTTTGTCTATCTTCAGCTCTCTGGTCTTTCTCATTGCATGCTTCATCTGTGCGTAAGCACTTGTAAATCTTTCAAAGGGCAGGAGATATCAAGGGAGGAAGAGAAATTTCTGGAGATCATTCCAATGCAAGAGGAGTTACTGTAGGTGAGTAATCAATTACTTTTTATCTTGCTAAACGTGGTCTGGTTGACATAACCCCAATCTCTAAAATAGAGGTTGGAGTTCGAAACACCTCCCCCAACTCAAAAAAAAAATTACTTTTTACCTTAAGAATAATGCCAACTGTCCCAATTCATGAACCTGACAGATGGGTCCATGACTTTCGTCTTCTATTCTAAATAATGACATGTTTATTGCATTTATCATCTTCATTTATCGCTTGCCACACAGTCCTGATAGGAAGTTGAGATAGGTCGGTCCAACAACAAAATTTGCATTTTTCTGAATTTTTCTGAACGTTCATAACTCGATCAGACACTAGAACAAATTAGAAAAGAAATATATGGAATCTTTCTTTTGTAGAAAGGTTTTAAGCCCCGGCATCTATAAGGTAGTAGAATCTGTCCAATGTCTGTCCACCCTATGCATAAAGCAAGCAGAAACTTGACATTATACGTATGATAATAGAGTTATAATAATTCAAACAGCAAATAATGAAGAAAATTGCATTTTTAGCACTGTTTATTGAAGATAGGGTAGTGGGTCTCCATCCTCCTTATATCCCACTTATAATGGTGCACGTTAATCTTGCAGTGGACAAGATTCTTATTGTCTTCAGCTAGACAAAAGTCCAATCGTAAAAGAAGTCTACAGTCCGTCTTTCTACAGCCGTTTTTTATTTTGTGTCTGAGGCTAGATGTTGAGTTGAGTTGAGATGATTTGAGTTGAGATGGTGAAATGAGTTTTGTGGGCCCAATTAAGATAAGTTTAGATATGTTTATATGTTAAAATGAGTTTAGATGTATTTATGGGAAGTTGAAAAAAGTTGTGGGTCTCACGAGTAGAGAGGTATTGAGTTAAAAATGGTTGTGAGTCCCAAGTGTAAAGAGTTTTGAGTTGAAATAAGTTTAGAAATTTTAAAATTAGGTGTTTAGATGTTAGACCCAATTTAAAATTAGACTGAACTTCAGTTCATATTCCAAACGGCGCCTATGATGGCTGCCTCTGTGTCTGTATCTTTTGCTCTCCATTCCCAAAAGAGAATTTGTAGGGTCGACCTTAGTTGGAGACATCCCATTTCTATTATTTGTTCACATCAACGTGATACCCAACATTCTATGGTGGGTATTTTCTGAATAGCAAAAGGTATGCTGCATTAATCAAATCAAGGTCAATATGCCTTCTAAAAACATCTTTGAAATATTCCATAGCATTAAATATTGTGTTTTTGGTCTAAAGCCAAACTAATTATACTAGAAAAAGTTTGCAAGGTCTCCATTAAATATTGGCGTGTTCAATACTAAGAATATTTAATTAAATAGGATTAAACTTAGAGTCGAAATTCGAACACAATACCTCTGCTCTATTAAATTATTCTACTAAAGTTATTATAAAAATCCCCAAACAGAAATCAGCCAAATAGTTCCCTATTGGTTTTCTGTTATTGAAAGGATAATTGAGCCACAAGGTGGGCCAGTGCCGGTGGACAATAATGAATCAACATCATGGACCATGCGTATGCACCATAAGATTCTTACACCATATCGGCATGGCCTAAGAGGATAAGATTGATAAATAAATGGATTGCCTAGCTATAGTGACTGCCTAGCTAGCACATGATATGATCCCCAAAATTAGTATAAATTCAAGTAGTTTCTGAGTCACCAATCCATGGAACGAGTAAACCAAACATGATAGTTTGATACACTTGCTTCAAAATACTCATAAATTAGTATATGGGCAATTGCTTGTTTAAAATACTCATAAATAAATTAGTTTTCTTGCATAGCTTTCCAAAGAAAAATAAATGTATATTTGCAATATTCCTGTTCATGTGATTTGAGATATTGTTTGCATCTGTGCAGGAAGACAAAGGGAAGCAGAGCTGTTTATTTCTAACCTCAAAGTCATTAATTCAGCAGCGATGAATTGAAGTTTTTGGTCAAAATATTTTATTTTAGTCATTTAATTATAGCCAGCAATTACTGTCTTGAATAGTAGGTAATTCTTCTCAATCAGTAACAATAAATCTGAATAATGTATACAAAATTCTTTAACAAAAATCCATCCATTAATAAAGGGGAAGTTGGTGAAGATTTTAGACTTTGTATGATGAATAATTCTACTATGCCGCTTCATTTTATCCCATCATTTTGATCTCTTATGTATTTAATTTAATTTTTTTTTTTTTTTTTTACTTATTGATTAAGGAATTGACTCCTTTGAAAACTCAACGTTTATCCTGAAAAGAAAAACCAATTGAATTTGAATATTACTAATTTTCTATCATGGTTTTTGCTTTAATATTTTAGCTGTCTGGGGTATACATATGCGTGGCAAGCGAGGAATGGTAAAACAGAATGAAATGTAAAAGTATTATTATTCCACACAATGGGTGACTTTACAGAGAATACAATATATACAATATTGCTAATAAATGGTAACCATGATTACATGGATATGATTGACAGGTCACAGAATGTACGTTTGACAATTGTTGGAGTTAAGAGAGGTAGCTGTCATGGAGACTTCGGAAAATGATTTGTTGCCTTGTATGTGGACGTGATCTTCGGTGCTCACAGGTTGTTTAGTGCGAGCATGAATGAAAATCAATTGCCACATGTTTAGCGATGGAAAATTAGATTGATTGGAGATAAGTAATACCAATATTGTCGCATTACAAGGTCGGTGGCTGATGAAGAAAAATGCCAAGATCTTTGAGAAAATTTTGTAACCACATGAGTTCGGCAGTGGAATTTGTCAGTACTTTGTATTCAGCTTCCGTGCTTGAGCGAGCAACATTCTGTTACTTTTTAGAATAATAGGAAATCAGATTTGACACGAAATAGATAAGATACCCACTAGTAGACCGGCGATCATCAGGACACCCTGCCCAATTGGCATTAGAGAAGGCCTGTAACTGAAATGATGAATTACGATTGATGAACAACCCATGAGTTTGGGTGGATTTGAGATAGCGAAAAATTCGCTTGACGACAGTTCAATGGTGGACTGCTGGACGTTGCATGTATTGACAGACTTTATTGATAACAAAAGATAAGTTAGGTTGAGTAAGTAGAAGGTATTGTAATGCTCCAACTGTACTTCGATAGAGAGTGGAATATGAGAAAGAATCACCGTCAAATTGAGAAAGGGATTGAGATGAAGACATGGGTGTGGATACAGGCTTTGCATTGGACATGTTTGTCTTTTGGAGAATATCAGAGATGTATCAAGATTGACTCAAGAAAATGCCATCAGGATGCATAGAGGTCTCAACGTGCAAGAAAAGGTTAAGATGGCCAAGATCTTTAACTGGAAGATCAACCCGAAGCTATGGAATTAGATCAGCAGTGGCAACCTTAGAAGAGCCAGTGACCAAGATGTCGTTGACATAAATAACAAAAAAGATTTGCACCACCTGAGTTATGTATATAAACAGAGAGGTATCTGCTTGTGAAGCTCGAGTACCAGGCACGTGGTGCTTGCTTAAGTCCGTAAATTGCTTTGTTAAGTTTGCACAAGTGATTAGGGAACTGAGGATGAAGAAAACCTTGTGGTTGAGCCATATAGACCACTTTGGAAATTTCACCGTGAAAAAAAGCATTTTGCACGTCAAGTTGAAAGATTGGCCAACCACGAGTGACGGAGATGGAAATAACCAATTGAATTGTTTGGGGCTTGATCACCGGACTGTAAGTTTCATTGTAGTTGATGCCAAGTTGTTGTGTGAACCTCTTAGCCACGAGTCATGCCCTATAACGCTCAATACTGCCATCAGCCCTTCTCTTTAGCCGGTATACCCATTTCGAACCAACCAAATTCATGGAGTGGTGGTAAGGCACAAGAGACCAGGTTCGGTTTTGTAATAGAGCATCAAACTTTGTGGTCATGGTTTGACGCCAAGCATGGTCTTTGGATGCAGCGGTGAAATCTGTTGGTTTCAATGAAGACGCAGCTGCAATTGTCATGGCTTGAGAGGGATACCATATGGTACTGTCTTTATAGCATCTAGTCTTCACAATATTGTTCTTGAGGCGGGTGACCGTGGGATGGGTAGGTAGAGCAGTGGGTGGTGGAGAAGATGGTGTCGAAACTATGGACAAAGTGGAGATAGTTGTCGAAAGCAAGGAGTGCTCAGTAGAAGGTTGAGAGAGAACCGGAACAACATCTAGTGAAGAGAGAACAACAAGTGAAATGTCGGTGGAAGCCAAAATTGAAGTAGCAGGAGCATCTGTCGATTGCAGAGGAGGATGGGTCGCTGGAGAAGATGAAGTCGTGGCCTGAGATTGCTGGCTTGTGGGCCAGTGGAGGAAGCATGTATTTGGCCCATTGGTGAATCCCTTGGCAGCTGAGATTGGACCTGCAAATAAGGAAGATAAGCTACAACATGGTTAGTCGTAGAAGCATTAGAGGGCTGGGCCGAATGGGCTTCAAGAAATGGGAAACAGACTTATCAAAATGGACATCTCTGGAAATATAAGTGCGGCCTGTGGGCTGATGGAGACATTTGTAGCCTTTATGTGAAGAACTGTAGCCCATAAAAATGCACAACTTGGACTGATAGTCCATAATGTGAGAATTATAGGGAAGCAAATTGGGCCAGCAAGCACATCCAAAAGTTAAAATTTGTAGTCAGGCATAACATTGTAGAGACATTGAGTGGGTGATTTGTTATGTATAACTGGAGAGGGAAAATGACTAATAAGGAAACATGCAGTTTAAAAAAATCAACCCAAAAATGCCTTAAAATTGTGGAAGAAGATCGTGATGATTTTTCTGATAAAGAAAATCTGAACGATGAGGATATAGATCTCATTGCAAGGAAATTCAAAAAATTCTTGTTTAACAAGAAAGCTAGTAGAAAGCAAAAAGGAGGTAAAGAATTTCCTACAAAGAAAGTTTATAAAGAAAAATGGAATAAAAAAAAATTACAAGGTACAGTGTCATGAGTGCTCTGGCTATGGTCACATTAGAGTAGATTGCCCAAACTTAAAAAAAAAAACAAGAAAAATATATTGAATGTCACACTTAGTGACAGTTCAGAATCTGAAAATTCTAGTTCATCGTCTGATGAAGAAAATTTCTTTATGACTTTTTCTATTGTTGTTGATGATTTTCTTGAAATTGTGCTAATAGAATCTGGAAGTGATGATGATGACAGTGACTCGGATGTAGCTTTTGTTGATGCTGATCAAGAGCTGAGCATGATCATAATTTATGTGAAGAGGTGGTTAAGCTAAAAAAATTAAATAAGAAGTTGTACAACAAACTCACAGCCGTGGAAAATGAAAAGAATAATTTGTCCGATGCATTAAAAATTTCTGAAGTTGAAATATCAAAATTGAACACTCAGAGAAGAGTACTTGAGAAGGAATTGAAAAAAGTTCAAGAATACAAGGAAAAAACTGCAACTCAGAAATTAGATTAGATGTTGAGCTTTCAAAAATCCTGTTGTGATCGCACAGGTTTGGGGTACATGACTTCCCAAAGGTATTATCATCCGCTGCCACTTCATCAAAAGGTATTATCTTTGTTAAAGGAAGCTAATGTGAGGATGCTCCAAAGAAAGCCGTGTCAAAATCTAACATTCTGAGAGCCTCTAATGAAAGATTAATGTCAAAGAAGCTTAATCAAGGTAAGTTTGAAAGTAAGTTTGTCCCTACTTGTCATCATTATGGTATGTCTGGTCATATAAGGCCACGTTGCTTTAACTTGAGTAAAGTGTAGAAAAAAGAATGAGAAAAAAAATATACAAGTAAAGAAAAGAATTTAGAAAATAAGGTTGAAGAGTTGAGTCATCAAATAACCTCCATAAGCCTTAAGCTTGGTGAACTAGTAGAATTTTGTCTTCCCAACAAAGGAAAAAATGTGCAAAGTGGGTGGTCAAAAAAGATGTCGTGTGACATAAATTGATAGGACCACTTACATGTTCTTGTATTCCTTACATATCATTAGTTTAGGACATGCATTTCACATTTTTTTATTTGTTTGCAATTTTTTTTGGGTTTAGTCAAGTAGTCTTCTATTTCTTCTCTTTTCGTTTGGTTTGGTTGAGTTGTTTTCTATTTTTCTGATTTGTCTCCCGGTTCAAGTTGTTTTGTAGTTGAGCAAGGTGCAAGCTTTGTGTGTGTGTCAAGTTTTGAGCATTCGGGTCCTCACACAATCAATTCCTTAAACTGAAGCATCTCTCTATTTTGTGCAGTCAACTTTGTGTATGTTTACTATGGTTCATTTTGATAAAGTCAAATTATAATGCACTGTGAGGAACTCACTTTCACATTCATTATTATTATGTCCCATAATTGTTTAAGAGGTGCTCATCAAAGGGGGAGTCTATGCCTTAAATTGACTAATACTAGTTGAATCTAGTACTAAAAGCAAGAGATCTCTCCTTACCGAACATAAATGTTTGATCCATATAGAAAAAGTCGATGTTTATTCATTGTGAAGAAAGATAAACATCCTACACGGATCTATCCCTTAAATCCTTATAGAAACAATCGTTGCTCTAATCATTGTGGAAAAAGATGAGTAATAAAAATTGACATATCAAGGGTTGTGCAAACTTATGTTCGGAGGAGATACTCTTTCAAGTATTTAAGCCCTAGTATAAAGTTTGACTTTTTAAGCTGAGAGATAATCTCTTAGGAGTATCTATGGAAAGAAATAAAAAAATATATAATAAAAAGAAAAAGAAAAAGAATGAAAAATACATATATATGATTCATTGAAGTAAGTATTCTCACTCACACACTCACATGAACTTTGATATTGATGAACCCGAAAGAGAAAGAACTAGTTGTTGTCTGTTATAGTTGAAGATGACTGATAACTGTTGTATAATGTGCATGAAAATCTACCTGCACAAAATACTGAAATGAAGTAATTTGCTATGTTCTAAGCTATTACAGCTTTAATACCAATACATTTATGTTGTACGTAATGAATACATTTTTTAATCAATTTGTGCTATTATTTGCTTCTACAACAGAGGACTTTTGTGTTCTGATTTTTTTTCCTTCCAAATGGGCAAACGTGCCTCGCACGTTGAGGACGACCTCAACGTGCGAGGCACGTTTTTATTCAAGTTAAACAATAGACACCTATTTAGTAAATTATTATTTTATTATTATTAAGTTAGTGATTAATGTAGTGGGTATACAAAGATGCTTTTAAGGACGACCTCAGAGTGGGGAGGAATATGGCAGGCGTAGGGTTCCTCGTTTTGGTATGAAAATCGATAGAATTTGCAAACTTTAAGACTGGCCTCGGGGAGTAGAATGGAGGAAAAGGAAAAAGCCTCTAAAAACAACTGTGAGCATGTGATGGAAAGACATAAGGCTGAAATTTGAAATTTGAGATAAAATGAAAACGGAGTAAGAGATGCCTAGGAGTCTAGGACACACAACTTGAAAATACAAGAAATGAAAATGCTACTCCCACCAAGGATTTCTACTGAAGGTTTCTATCGACTGAGGTTGCTTTGCCACTTGGCTATTTAAAAAAGAAACAAAAAAAGGACCTCTACCTCACTTGCTACTCCCTGTCGACTCCCACCATTTCAAACCTCTCGCAACCCTCTTGCCCCTAACTCGCCCCTGAGCTTCCATTGCAATCCCTCTCCTCCCTCTCATTTTCACCCTAAAACTAAACCTCTGCCTCAATCGCTCCCTCTTGCCCCTCCCATTTCAAACCTCAAACCTCTCGCCCCTGAGCTCTCGTCACCGATCACCGATCCCTCCCTCCCTCTCATTTTCACCCTAA
Organism: Juglans mandshurica; assembly: GCA_022457165.1. Taxonomy (NCBI): domain Eukaryota; kingdom Viridiplantae; phylum Streptophyta; class Magnoliopsida; order Fagales; family Juglandaceae; genus Juglans; species Juglans mandshurica. The sequence goes on along the minus strand of CM039633.1, from coordinate 5,468,946 downwards.
CACCGAACCTTCTCTTAAGTGATTTGAAAACCCTATCTTCATTTGAAAACCCTATCTTCATTTGAAAACCCTCTCTTCATTTGAAAACCCTAAAGCTTCAAACCGAACCCTCTCTCGAGTGATTTGAAACCCCTCTCTTCATTTAAAAACCCTAAAGCCTCCTTCTAACTAAGAAAAAAAATCCCCACCCACCCATTAAATTCAAAGTTATTTTCCATTTATACACACATTTCTTGGTTCATTAAGGTACAACACTTCATTTTCTTTTTTTCAATTTTGAAGTTCTCTTCATTTATGTTATTCTGCCTTGTATTGTTTTCTTGTTGCTGATCTGTTTTCTAGTTCATAGAGAGGGAACCACATAATGGTATACATATTTATATTTAGCCTTTGTCATTTTATCATATTCAGATGAAATGCATGTTCTGGGTGCTATGAATTGGAATATGATGACATGGTATGTTTTTCTGCTTTCTTTAGGTTATTTGCTGGCCCACCATGAAGCGATGTCAAGGTACTCTAGCTGGCTGATAAATTTCACACAGCTGCTCTCAGCCTTTGAAGCATTCGAACATAGTTCATAGAAACAATTTTGAATCCTATTGTACCTTTGTCCATCGTAGTTGCTACTCGACTCATAAATACTTTTGACAAATGTGTATTTTCACTTTATATCCTTCCTCCACTGACCAAAATGTATTTTGATAGTACTGTACTCTTGCCTAGTTGAGCCAAGATACGAAGAGCGTGTCTGCATAATATGCCCCTAAACTTAAACAACTTGCAACTGCATTTAACATCCAGGGAGTCTTCATCTAGTTTGATAATATAGTTTGCATGTTTTATTAAGTCATCAATCACTTGAACCTCATCGGCAACTACGTACATATATCTTTCACTCTCGCACCCCAAAAATGAGGTAGTCAAATATAGAAATTCTCACAATTCGTCTTGTACTTCTTTGAATTTGGCAATTGTGTATGCTTTTTGAAACTACGTCTCAAGAGGATAGTAACTGATGCAAGGAATCTCTCGGTGTTAAATGAATTAAAGTCAGCAATGACTTCATTCTCTACCTTCCTCCTAAGGGCTGAATCCTACTAATTAACAAATTGTTTCAGAGTGGTCTTAAAGTTAACGTAATCATCGAAAAATGCATTCATGACTTCACTCCGTTGTGTAGTTTACATTCCAGCCCAAAATGTGTCTCTAACATAGGTCGGCACCCAAAAACATCGGTCGCTATGTAGTGATCCCAACCATACATTCTCATGTGGATCATAGGTATCGAGCAAATCGCACCAACATTTTTTGAATTCATGCTCACTTAAAGAGTCATGCACGCATTTCTGTAGAATACTCTTGATCTCTTTATATCGAGAATGTGATCCAAACTTCTCAGGAAGTTTTTTCATTGTGCCACAAGTAGAAGCGATGCCTAGACGTTGGAAACACCATTGTAATTGCAATTTGCATTGCCTTGTCTTGGTCTGTGATGATTGCATTTGGTGGTTGATCGTTCATACACTTCAACTATGACTCAAACAACCACTCAAAGGTATGTGTGTTCTCATTGGATATCAATCCACACCCGAATAAGATTGACTGACCATGGTGGTTCACACCCACAAACGGTGCAAAATGCATCTTATAGGCATCAATCAGGTATGTTGTGTCAAATGTAATCACTTTCCTGAATGATTTATACCCAGCTCTACTTCTAGCGTCTGCCCAAAACTCAAGTCATGGTCCACATATATCTCATAATAAAAATTTGATTTTTTTTTTGCATTTCACGAAAGTAACATAGAGCTTCAGAACCTCCAACCCTGAGATGAAGTTGACGTGCTTTGTCAATATAGTTTCGACACTCCTTCCCGAATGACACATTCTCGTAACCATTCGGCTCAACAACTAAAAACTTGAAATTTTTTTACATTGGTATTCCTGTCTCGTCATTTATTTCAAGCCTTTTAGCCACACAAGGATTAACATTCTTAAAGCATCTGAAATGTCTTACCTTTTCCGAACTACAAACGTGTGTTCTCCAACTTTACTCTAGACAGGGTATATCCACCTTCATCATTCATCATCGCATTAATCCTAGTCATGCACCCTATCTTCTTTATTTGTCTTGGCTTGAGAACATTGGAAGCCTTACTCTTTGACATGCCTTGTCATGCACATACCAAGGTAAACCATATGACATCCCCATCTTCTCACTGTTTAGAATTCCTTTTACACACCCCAAATCCCTTCTACTTACCATACGTTATATACTAAGACTAAACTTCTTCAGCAGATGAAAATTTCATTTCGACCTTAGGTTCTTCAATGGTTTCATCACATTCTTGCTCATTATCAACTCCTACCTCATCATACTTATTATCTGATAGATCCATGGCGGAATCCATTGCAAATCTAGCCTTTGAATTATCTAAGAAGATCTAACCAGATTCAAAACAAAGTCAGAGCCACATATTTTTTCACCAAAAATGCATGCTCATTTTTATGTGATTGCTACTTTGTTACAAGAAGCACAAGCAGAAAGGTAGCAAGTGCATCTTGTTGCTCTTAAAAAAATAAATAGTGCTTTTGCTAGATACCTGAATTGTACATACATGTTTGCTAGGATATTTTATTTTCTCACAGTAAATGATTATGGATATCAGCTACAATGTAATAAAATGTTGTTGTGCTTCGGTTTTAGTTGCATATTAACAAGGTTTAGCTACCAATAAATATTGATTGTTAAATTGAGAGTCAAACATGATTGTAAGCAGATTACATGATTATTATTACTTTGTGGATATTTCCCCATCCAAGTCTAGAAAAATGAGATCTACAAATAGTTAAATTCAATTCCAATCTATATAAAAGATCGATAACAAGAAAAATAAACATAAAAAACTCTAGCATTTGTAGATCAAACACAACAAATTCAAAAACTCTAACATTTTAGATCAAAAACCCTAACATTCAAGTAAAAGATGGAGGAAAAGAAAATCTACGGCTTGGATTCATGGGGAGACGAGGATGGGGGGAGGGGAGCCGAAGGACAGCGCCGGACGGAGGGAGAGGGAGGATTGAGGAACGATTCTCGGTACATTTAGATCCTAAGGGTTACGAAGGAGAGAGGAGATCGGGTTCTTGTTTGTTTTATTTTTTTAAGGCTCCATTTGGATTTGGAAAATATTTCATCTCATCTCATCTCATCTCATCATTACAACTTTTTCAAATTTCCACAAAAAATATAATAAACAATTCAACTTTTCAAATCTCAATTCAACTTTTTTAAATCTCAAAACAATAATAATATTAAAAAATAATATTCTAACAATATTGTTTTCAACTCTCATCTTTCATCTAAAATCATCTTATCTCATCTCTAAATCCAAACTAACCCTAAGTAATAATCACGTGCCATGCCACCTCCCTCAGTTGATACCAATTGTCGGCATGTTTTCTCGATGACTGTAGCATTAACCTACAAGAATTAGCTCTACTAAAGCGTTCGATTGGACATCTTAGCCAAGATCCGATAAGAGAAAATAATGAATTTTGAGATACGAATCAATCAATGACTCGAATAGTGGCTGGCATGAGTTTTTCAATGCTATATGGTAAAACAATTCTTATTAAGACACGTTTTAACTAACAACATAATCACTATTAGGGATATTTTAATATACACAATTACAAGAAAAACACCAATTTTGATACTAAATTGGCTCTTTTACAAGTGTGGAAATAGATGAACTTACGATAACTTAAAAAAAAAAAAAAGAACTTACAAGAGAAATGTTACTGTCCTTAATTTATACTATTTATTTTACCCCTTTACGTAATACTACAATGTGATGGCACGTGACTTATTAAAAAAATTAAAAATACTAACATAAAAGGATAGAGTGAATTTAATATTTTTTTTGTATTTTTAGGCATCATTTTATTTTAAATATATATATATATATATTTTAATTTTTTAATAAGTCACACAGATACCACGACAAGAGATTGAACGAGGGGCTTTTTTACACATCATCCTATATCACACATCATACATGCTTTTTTTTATATTTGGTAAAATAAATAAATAATTAAGTGTAGTATGTAGTAGAACAATGATGACTAGAATTTTTCCAGAACAAGTGGTATAAGTTAAAACACAGAGTAGGGGTGAAAACCGACCATTTCGGTTCGGTTTTTGGGCAAAACCAACACCAACATATGCTTAACTTTTGGGGGAGAAAACCAGTCGAAACCGGTCGACAAGGAGGAGAAACACCGGCCAAAACCAATGCTTCATTTCTCTGGCGGTTCAGGGTCTGTTCTCAAACCGAGTTTCGTCTGAGAGAGTAGAGAGAGAGAGAGAGGATGAGAACTGGGAAGACGACACGAGGAAGAAGACGAAGTTATTTCAAAACTACGCCGTTTGGTTTAAACCAAACTGCGTCGTTCTATTTAATTTTTTTTTAATACGTTATGAATTAAACGACGTCGTTTGGTTTAATACCAAATGACGTTGTTTTAGTTAGGGATGAATTCGGTCTGCTCGGTCCCGAGGAGGTTTTGTGGAACCGGACCGGACCAATTCGGTCCAGGATTTTCTCACCCTGGACCAGACCGAATAGGCATAAAGACCGGTTCGGTCGGTCCAACCCTATACCTAATGGGCCAATAGCCCAATCTTATTCTTATGTTTTTTAGGCCTAATAGTGAAAGCCCACTAACATTTTATCCAATTTGAAGCCAAAAAATACCAAAAAAGAACTTGAAAGGACAATAAAAATAATCATAAAAAAAAATTGTCAATATACAATAAATTTGAATAAAAGGTTTTACTACAAAAAACAAGATTTGTCTATATCCATCAGAAACTTCAAAAAAGGAATAGCTACTTGATTTTCTTACTACTAATCCATCCAAACAATTTAAACAATGTTAAAACTAAAAAATTATACTAGATAATGAAAGAAAACTAAAATACCATTCCCAAGCAAATTTGGCTTCTAAAATAAAGAAAGAAAAAAAAAACAATTCTCAAGCATAGATAATGAAAACTAAAAATTATACAGGTCCCAAAAAACTGAAAAATTAAAAGCTCTAAAAAAAACATAACTCTCGCCTCTCAATATTAATTACAATTTACATCAATACAAATTATACAATTATTCTCCTGGCAGCTCCTAAGTCCTAGCCTCCTATATTTTTTGGCTTGGCATACTTTTTAGTTTTCACAATACGCTGTAAAGTGTAAACAAATGAATTATTAGCAAAAGTAACAATTGAAAACTAACAAGCTAAAACAAATTCACCTCATTAACTTGCATTGGTCGTAGACATTGTATTTGAAGCTTCCATAGAATTTTCACTATCCCGAACAAGTTCTATACAATAAAGAAATAAAACAAATTATAGAAATTTACATAATATATAGTATTATAGATCATAAAAGTTATAAAATGAAGTAAGAAACATACCCAACTGCCTCTCAAAATCCTCCACCTCATCCATCAAAGTCCTAAGGTTGATTGGAATATAAGAAGAACGAAGCCAATTCTATATACAAATGAGACCCTCAACCATCATCGGAGATAAACTTCTTCGAAAAGGATCAAGTACACGACCCACTGTGCTACATGTAGATTTAGAGGCCACTCTAGATACCGGTATTGCTAGTACATCTCGTGCAACTTTTGAAAGTACACGATATCTAACTGAATTAACCCTCCACCAAATAAAAAATGTCAAAACTTGGAAATGTCTCCTCACAACTTTCAGCAAGGTATCTCTATCAACCTCATTCTTGTTGCCCAAAGAGTTTTCCGACTGTAACCGTTGCTTAAATAGGGTCATTCTTTCTGTCGTCCTATCAACTCTACCACTACCACGAATTTACTTCTTCACGTGGGGGACTTGTGTGTTGCTATTATAGATCATAATTGTTGTCTTCCTCATTATCAGCATATGCCTCGTACATGTAGGTTAAAGCATTTTTCACCTTCCAACTCAAATCAATCGCTTTTGTGGGATCATTGGCATACATCCTTTCCAATGCAAAGTCAAAATACCGCATCTTATACCGACGATCAAGAATAATTCCAACAAACAACAACATATTCATATTATCTAAGTCGCCCCAATATTTGTCAAATTTTTTCTTCATATTTGTGGCCATTAATCCCACCACGGGGCTTCCTACTTCACACTCCACTTCAATTGCATCGGATATTCTAACTAACTCCAGAAAAAAGGAGTTGCAAGTTACATATTGATTTCCCGAAAAAGATAAAGTTGCATCATGAAATAGTTGAAGAAATCTTACAAACAACATTACATTCTCCCAATCGTTATTATTGGGAGGCCCTAACTTCTTTGATATTCTCCTATTCACCACATCACTTATTTCGTCATCATCGTCTCCAACACTAATAAGGAACCCCGAATCTTCTTCTTCCAACCGTTCAAAAACTTTTCAAAATTTTAAAGCTCCCTCCAACATAAGATAGGTTGAGTTCCACCTAGTCGGTACATCTAAACAAATGCCAATTTTGTTTACAATTTCTTCCAACCCAATACACTTCTTAAATGTATTCCACATTTAAGGTGATGACTTAACATATTTCACAACACCTCTCACCTTCACAATAGATTCATCAAATTCCCTCAACCCTTCACAGACGATTAAGTTTAGGATGTGGGCACAACATCGAACATGCAAGAATTCATGTTCCAAAACAGTGTCCTTCCTATACTTAGTTTTTTTCTTCAAATAAGAAACTGCTCCGTTATTAGAACTTGCATTATCAAGTGTGATTACAAGTAATTTCGGTCTCCCACAATCATGCAAGCACATCTCTATGGCCCTACCAAGTGTATCACCCTTGTGATTCTCAACCAAACAAAAAGAAAGAATTCTTTTGTGTAATTTTCAATTATCATCAATAAAGTGTGCAGTGAGACATATATAATTGAGATTTTGCACGAATGTCTATGTATCAGTGGTGAGAGAAACTCGTTGCCCTTGAAGAGCACTTCTCAACTTATTTTTTTCCCTTATATACACTAAAGCAATCCTTCGCAACCGTAACACGGGATGAAATCTCTACCCACTTAGGGAAAACAACGAGTATAAACTTCTTGAAACCCTCCCCTTCAATGAACCTAAAAGGCAACTCATCAAGAATAATCATTTCTAATAAGCCTTGTCTGCAAGCCTCAACACTAAATGCTATAGGCACAAATCCCCCACTACCACTTCCTACACCTGCCTTCCAACCGAGAATAGTTTGGGACTTATCCGTCTTATTCAATGGACGTTTTTTACATTATTTTTCAATGTGATACTTCATGGACTTTGTACCGTTGGTCTTCGTATCACATACATATGAAGCACCATAATAATTACATGCAGCTCTAGATTTACTTGGATCACCTTTGGTATTTTTGTAAAGTGATCCCAAACCATTGACTTAGGTCTACCACCAGCACTCAGTTTAGTATTAGCACTTACATTGGGTGGGAGTGGAGGAATGCCTTGCCCATGTGTAGCCTGTGTTGACTCTACATCATCTGTAGTTCTAATCTTGTGGAATCAATCTTGGAATAGAGTTCATCTAGAAAAGAAATAAAGGGAATTAAATGAAAATAATAGACTGACTTGGCAAAATAATTGCCAATGATAACCCATATCAGGAAAAGGAGAAAGAAAGAAAGGGAATTAAATTTTCATTTAAAGATAGCAACTCTACTGACTTGGCAACTCTACTTTAAAGATAGCAAATTTACTGACTTGACAAAATAATTGCCTGAATACAAGGAAAGTAAATAACAGAGGTTAAAGCATGACTTATCAAAGATAACCCATGCAATCTTGCAGGTGTTGATCCTTGGATATAAACATACAACACTATCTTTCATGTGAATTGAGATAAGTTGATTTTGTTTAATTCAAAACAGTATCCGTGGTATTTAAGTTCTCATCTTTTAAATCTTCTAAGCCTTCCAACCCAGCTTCTTCAACTCAGGTTTCCCCACCCTCCTCCTCACCCCTCCTCCCTTTTCTTTTGCTTCTGTTTTTGTTTTTTGTTTTTTTGTTTTTGTAGGTATCCTCTTTTGGTTTCAAAGCATAATTATATGTATTTACAGGAAATACCGACAACACCTTCTTATCCTGATTGGTCGAGCTCTATGCAGGTTTATGGTGAAACTATATTTAATTTTTCAATTTATTTGTGCATTTATGAAATCTTAGCTTTTATGTATCAGGATTATTTGAATATATGGATAATCAGTGTAAGTGGCTTATAACAGACTGAAGTAAGTAACAGACTCAACATGAAGTCACATGGACAATTCTAAAGACAAATTCTATCAATGCACAAATTTGATTGTGAAGCACTGAAGAAGCTAAAGATCCAAAACGTCCACCAAATTCTAAAGACAAAGTCTATCAATGCACATCTTTTAATCTTTTCGGGAGTCAAGTTAATGTTGAGAGAGAGAGAGTACCATGCGCGTCGTGACGGAAGGGGCTGTCGGCTTCAAATTTCAGGGGATGCGACGGGGGGCACCACTGCTGGAGAGGGGGGGCGATGGCTACTAGGTTTTGAAAAGGAAGAACAATCACAAATGAACTGGGGATCTCTCGGGGGGGGGGGGGGGGTCTGAACGGGGTGGGGGTGTAACGAAACGGTGCCGTTTTAAAGCCGGTTAAGTAAAAAAAAAACTAGGTTGCATGAAATGATGCCGTTTCAAGCAATCCCATCGTTTCACGCAACCCAATTTTAGTATTCAACTAAGGGACTTAAACGGCGTCGTTTAGGTCCAATTTGGTACTAAACAGCGCTGTTTCTTCTTATTGGCAGATTATATATTTTTTAAGTTGTGATTCTTTTGGCACCTAAATTAATTAAAAACATTATTAAAATTTTTAAAATTAAAATAAAGTAAACTATTTAATGTGGACTATTTATTTAATTAACTCATTAAAAAATAATTAATGATAACTCTTATAATATATACTAATATTATATATTATACTATTATAGACTTATAGTGTTACTAACTTACTACTACATATAGTTTATATATATATATATATTATAATGATATAATGATACTAATACTAAATTATTACTATACTATACTAATATTGATATTAATTATTAATACTATATAATAATAAATGGTCATAGACTCATAGTGATATAGTCATTAGTTATAGTGATATTAATAATTTAATACTATATATAGTTATAGTCTTATAGACTTATAGTGATTTTGTTATAATTATAGACTATAGTTATAGTGATTTAGTTTAGTTATTAATTTATAATTATAATTTATATTGATGACGTTAATTGTTACTTTGTTACTAACTTAATAAGTTAATGCATAATGAGCTATTTACAATTTTTTACATTTTGTATATGAAGCAATAAGAATAAATAATTTAATTATCCATGATCCATACATGCACTATATTTACTTGCAAGTTGCAACTTAGGTCATAGTCTCATAGATGTCAATTGTCATACATTAGTTAATTGTGAATTGATAAGTTAATTGATAATATACTATTAATATAATATTAATTTTTAATTACATATTTAAAATTTTATATTGTAAATGGGGATATGTTAGATGAAAATTACATAATTTATTATACAAATATTATATAAATTAATATATTTATAAATTAATTAATTAATTAAAAAAATTTTAAATTCCTATTCGGTTGGTTCGGTCCGAGAAACTCCCACCCCGGGACTGGACTGAAGACCGAAATTCCCCTACTTACAGGACCGAAACCGACCATGTGTTTTTTCGATCTGGTCCGAACCAGACCGAACCGGTCGGTCCGGTTGATTTCTCCGGTCCGAACCGACCGTTTTACACCCCTAGTTTTAGTTGTGTTTTAAACACAACTACAAACTTAAAACGACATCGTTCGAATCGACGTCGAACTAGCCGATATCGGTTTTTTCTATTTGTTGTCGCATGCTGATTGGTTCTCCATCAATTTTGACTGTTCTGAGCTTCGGCAACCGGTCTGAATTAGTCTAGGTCGGTTTCTCGATTTCTTGTCCAGCCATAACGCATGGTAACATTTCTCAACTTCAATATTTCATGTCATCCGTGTCATATGATTAAAATTTTGAATTATTTAAAACTTTGAATGATATGAACTCTACATCTTCGAGGACTCGAAAAGCTGAAACAATGGCGGGAAACAAAACCCTAGAAACCCACGAAGATGAAAGGGTGAGTGCTACAACTGATAGCAGAAAGAAAGAAATGGATAAAGTGATACCGGAGGCGGGGGAGCTTCCCAGAGCTATCGTCCGCCGGGTCGTGAAGGATAAGCTCTCCCAATGCTCCCCCGACTGCGACATGTCCGTTCATAAAGAGTCCCTCCTCGCTTTCTCCGAGAGCGCTCGCATCTTCATCCACTACCTGTCCGCTACGTAAGCTTCCCCAAAATCAAACTCTTTCCTCTCGCACAATTTCTTCGAATTTGTTTAAAAACTTAGGGTTCGATCTTTTTGTGGCTATTCGAAATTGTCTTCTAGCTAGGATTGTAGCGTAGGAGCAATTTGTATTCAGTTTATGCATCTAGGGCTATGGTTTTTTTCTTCTTCCTGGTTGTTTTTAGGCTTATTTTTGTTTTGCTATGCCTACTTTTGCCGATATCGGACGCGTGCAGGGCTAATGATATATGTAGGGAATCGAAAAGGCAGACTATTAACGCTGATGATGTGCTGAAAGCGCTTGAAGAAATCGAGTTTCCGGAGTTTCTGAAGCCTCTTAAAGCCTCTCTTGATGGTTAGTACATTTACATCTGCCCACTGTCGGAATTTCTTCTTCTGTAGCCTATATTAGGACAAACGTTTCTTCTTAAAATAGGAATGAGTTTATAGTTATCAGTTTATACATAGTCGAATCATCGAACATGTATGAACTAATACTAGATCACACTGAATTCCCCATTGCATATTTGAAGGCGTAAGCTCAACACTAACATGTCATTTCAATTATCGTTCTTCATTAATATTTAGTTGAACTCTACCAATAAGCTGTGGCTTGATTAAGCGGGTTTAGGACTCACTAGTTTTCTCTGTAACTTAACGAACAAAAAACGTCCTTAATAAGATGTGTCCCTGAAGTTTAGACTCGTCGGTTGTCAAATTTTTATTTCATTTTGTATGTAAGTTTTCAGATCGTAGATGGTGGATAGATGTTTGTTTGGTGTAATCCTTAGTAAGATGAGTAGTCCTTTGTGCTGTATTACAATGTTCTTTCTTCTGGTCACATTTTGTAAAAGGGTTTTCTTCTTGTTTCTCTAATGAGCTAGACATCATTTCCTTTCTTTATTTACTTGTTGGATGTGAGCATTACTAAATTAAAAATTTCTGGCCCTAGGGAAAAGTTTTTTGTTGTTTATTCTAGTGGAAACGCATGTGTGGATATTTGAAAGAAGGTAACTCCAATGGAGCTATTTACAGGTGGTCCAGACTTTGTCCCAATCTCTGTTATGACCAAGGTCTGCGGAGAAGCTTTGGAGATTTTTATCAAATTTAGGATTTGATTGCAAAAAAAAAAAAAAAAAGCTGCCAACTACGAAATATAGGAATATTCAGTTATGGGTAATGGGGAATTTAGTTATGGAGGAAGATTCAGTAATGAGAGTAAAGGTTGGTTTTGTGCCCTCTCAAGTATGTCTCAATTTGCTATATGGAACGCATTGAACAAGTGATTTACAATCTAACTTGCACTAAAACGGCTCTTGCTGATTTTAGAAGGAGAATTGAGATTTTCAGTTCCTTTTAAGTTCTTCTGGACTTTGCTTTTATAATAACATAGGACAGCTTGAGCAAGCAGGTTGGTTGAGCCACGAAGGTGTCAAAATAAGGCAAGTTTGAATTGCTCTGAGTCAATTGCTGTGAAGGTCTTAGTTAAGCTTTTATTTGCGCCTATGCAAAATAAGCATGGAATACTATTGAAACTTGGAATCTCCTTATCTTTTTTTTATTTGTGAAAATTTATTAATATCAATAGGCATAGCCAAGTACACTGGATGTATACAAGAGAAAACACCTAGCTAGGAAGCAGAAATAGATACAGGAAATCGTAAACATTAAGCCGATGATAGGGAAATGATCTGAACAAAGCCCAAGAGGGAGAAATTAGAAACCTATCCAATCCAGACCAGCCCGATTGGATGACCATGTGAATGATCCTCCAATCTCTTGCTTGGGACAAAGATGCACCTTCCCCGATCCTCCAATCTAGATTTGGCCCATAAGCTCCAGCAAAGGCCCACTCGAAATCCTCTACCACCTTTTAAAAAAGGTAAAAGGGAGGGTTTTGACGGTTGATAATCTAAGGAAACGCAGTATGATTGTTATGGAGTGGTGCTTCATGTGTAAGAAGAATGAGGAATTGATTGATCATTTACTTTTACATTGTGAGGTGGCTAGGGAGTTATGGGTTTGCATTCTTAGTAGAGCTGGGCTGAGTTGGGTTATGCCTAAGAGTGTGGTGGTTCTACTAGCATGCTGGAATAGGCATTATAATAGCTCTCAACTGTTAGCGGCGTGGAGGATGATACCTTTGTGCTTAATGTGGTGTTTATGGACGGAAAGGAATGACAGGTGCTTTAACAACAAGGAGCGAGCAGTGGAGGAAATCTGGAATTTCTTTGTGTCTTCTCTTTTTCAGTGGTTTTTTGCTATTGTACTAGAAGGAGGGAATGTTCATGAGTTTTTGTTTTCTTTTCAGCTTTCTAGAATGTAATTAGGTGTCTCATTTTGTATACCTCCTGTGTACATGGGTTTCGCCTAGTTTCATTCGATTCAATAAAGATTCTTACTTATCAAAAAAAAAAAAAAAAAGGTAAGCCACTATAATTTCCCCGACACACTTCTCAACTCTCTCCGGCACTCTTGTATCCCACAAAATTAATGAAGCTCCCTTAGAAGCTAAATAGGACCATCCTAAGTATTGGCAACTCCACAAACTCCGAACAAGCGATTGAAAACACAATATAAACTTTCCACAAGTAGAGCAAGTTTTTAGTTTGGAGACACTTATTAAACTCATTTAGTCCCCGGACATTCCAAGTTAAAATATTGGGCTTCATAATACTATTGGTTCTGCCCACCCTCTAGTCCTCCCTCGACTTGGACTACCTCCCGTAGCATCATTGTTGATTTGACCAAGTAAGACGCTTTAACTTCCTGCTCTTCTTAGATCTTGGTTTTGTTCCAAGTAAGTGACCCGCTTCAATTGCAGTAAATAGTGCTGTGAATTCGTCCTCAAATCCTCCCCATGTAATCCCCACACACTGCTGTATCTCGTTAACCTTTTGCAAAACCCAATCTTTATAGGCAGGGGCAAGCTGGAAATGGGTCCTTGGGGGGAGCCAACTCACAAGATTATTGCTTGGCCGAGTTACAATAACTAAATTATAAAACATAAAAAAAAAAACAATAAACAAAATTGGAGACTTTTTGTTTGTTTTTGGGGATGGGGGGGATGAATTGGGCTAGGAGCCATTGCTCCCCCTAGATTTTTCCTGCCTTTGAGCACAAGCTCCAAGTCTAATGTAGTGAGTTTGATGCCTTGTACACCAGCTAAATTTAATTTTTGTTAGTATTTATAGTATTGGCTAAATTCGGTTTCAAAACAATGGGCAACGTTTGTTATTTGGTTTGTGTTGATAGATAAGATTTATCTATAAGGATAATGAGTAAGGGTCAATAAGAGATCAAGTTTATCTACAAATGCTCTGTTTGATGAGATAACTTTTACTATTAGATGAAGACAAAGGTTTGAAGATCTCATAAGTCAATGGACGAAATCTGAAGAAGAATTCATGTCTCGTCAAGAATGTGTCACGATAGGTTATCTGCAGATTTTCAGGATTGAGATTTTGAAGTAAGAGATCAAATTTATCTACAAATGTTCTATTTGATGAGATATTTTAGAAAATTTGCAGATAACTTTGAGTAATGGATGAAGATGAAGATTTGAAAATCTTAAAATTCGAAGTCTGGATAAAGACCATGTTATCTGGAATTCTGAAGAACAATTCGTGTTTCGTCAGGAACCTGTCACGACAGATCAACTGCAGATTTTTAGGAATGCGATTTTGAAATCCAAAAAGAGTTGATCAGTTCAAGGGCCATTCAAGGAGCACAAAATTGGCCTATAAAGTTACCAGATCAGATATTGATACTCCATCCAAGTGTGCCAAGAGAGAAAAGGAGTTTTGGGACTTTTACAAGGATTCTCTCTCTTGGAGTCTTTGTAAACCACACAAAATACAAAGATAGTGATACATGTGATTTGAGGTGAGTTCAGCCACTGGAGGTTCTAGGAGAAGAAACCAAGTTTGGTGATTGTTAGAAGTTCTGGCTGCTATTACGATAGGGACAAAATGAGTCGTTTTGTTGTAGCAAGGCATTCATATTGCAAAGGGTTTGTAAGAAACTTGTATTAATCTTCAAATAGTGGGATTGGTTTGTTCTGGAGAGGCTGCCTGTTTTAGTTTTACCTTTGAAGAGTTCTTTAAATGATTTCCCGTCATCACCAAAAATCCTTATCTTGTGGTTGGCTTGTTTTGTTTTGTTATTTAAAGTCAATCTCGTAGTTTCAATTTTCATTTCTGTTTGGTTCTTGAGTGGAATGCATCTTATCATATGGGATGTCTGGCCTTGTTTAATGCCTAATTGGGCATGGGGTCATAAGGGCTCTTTGCTAGCCCATTGGTCTAGGTCAATTTTTGAGGGGAGCAATGAGATGTTCAGTGGTACAGTAGCAGCAGTTATTGTGCGTATACAGGATGGTCTTATCTGTTCTAAGTCACTGCTCTTGTTTCTAAAATTTTCTTCGGGTATCAGAGTCTGTCTTATTTAGGTCTGTAAAGTATCCCCGACCTGTAACTTATGAATTTATGTGTTTTCAAAGGGTATGTGAATGAATGTATGTATCTGATGTATCTGAGTCAGAGCTCCTACTCAGGCATGTGAAATATATGGTAGTTGTGACTTATGAATCTAGTGTATTTTTGTTGAGTATATGTGTATAAATGTATTTATGAAATAGGCACCTAGAATAAAAAATATATATATATGTTCAAAATATTCCATCTGCATTTTCTGGAGAAGAAGCATATGACGAGGTAGCTAGATGGCTTCATGGACACAAATCTCGTGATTCCAGGAAGTTACTCTTTTGCTCTACCATCTCTTCTGAGTGATGTTCCAATATCTTCTTGTTGCCTATCCCAAACTATTCTGTCCGGCATCACAAACCCCAAGAGAAAGGGTGGCGCAATCCGGCCACCACTCCAGAAGCTGAACTGTAGTGCAGCCCACATGCATGAACTCCTAAGACAAAGCTCGGCAAGGTCGGAATGAATTGGTCAAAACAAAATTGTCTTGTAAACTGGTGGGGAATTGACAGTTCTTGTCCATGTGTTCATATAAACTCCAATTCTTTATTTATGATATGTGAGCAATTTAATTGTGTTAGCATTCGTCATGCATGTTAGCTGCCACCTAAAGGGATATTGTGTGCATAACTATAGCTGCATTTGATGATAATTTTGATCCATTGAATGATTGAAAAATGACAAATATAAAAAAAAAAAAAAAGGGTAGTTTGAAATTTTAGTTTCAGTTAATTTTCTTATGAATAAACAGTTGCCGACATTTTTTTTTTTGTTGGTTTCCTTACAGAGTTCAGGCAGAAAAATGCTGGAAAGAAGGCCAAAGTGGCGAAGGAGAAAGAAGTGAAAAAAAGGAAAATGGAAGAAAAGGCACCACAGAAAAGTGGAGGTGGTGAAAGGGATGAAGAAGAGGAGGGAGACCAGGATGGAACTGGTGACGACTAAGCCAGACCGTTGAACTTTACCCTGTGGGAGTGAAGTATAGTGTACTTGTATGCTTTTTTAGTCGATGGCCTTTTGTAAGAGCGCATCGAACCATTTCATTTGCTTTGTTCATATCTTCAAAAATGCCTTCATTTTATTCATAAAGTGGAGACCTAAAGTTAAAGCTTTATAAATTGCTTTGATGATGCTGAATGTCGGAGACTTTGGTAAATGTGGCATATCTTTTACCTGATTAAAATTCGGATTTTTGTTAAAAAATTATATTTTCAAGCTCGAGAATGTTTAATAATAGTAATGCTAGATACAGTCATGGATTGTATAAGCGTCGCGCACTCTTTTAAAAAAAGAATAGGGTCTATTATGAAAAAATTAAATTTTTTACGTGGATCTCATATTTACTTATTTTCAAATGGAGTGCTCTATCTCATTTAATAAAATATTTACATGATATAATTTGATTTAAAAGATAAATTTTAAACTTTAAATCTTACCATTTTAAGCTTGATAACTCGTAGAAAGGTTTCCTTGCAAAGGAGCAATGGAGAAAAAGTTCAAAATATCTTGCATTTTATAGTTTCAAATTTTCAATCTAACACGAGAAAATAGGATCTCATAAGTTCATGGGTCCTTGGTTAGGGGAAAAGAAAATCCAGGATGTGATGATCAAAGGACAGAATCCATTGATCAAAGAAAAATGTGGGCAACGTTTTAAATCCAGTTAAATCGCGAACCTGTGTAATGTTTCTTTTCTTTTTTTTAGAGGGTAAATCATGGATGGTATCGTTCATGAGAAAATAAAACCATAACCCTGAAACCAAAGCCCTAAACCAAATTTCCTGGCAAACTACGTATGCAATAAAATGGGCATTTAGAGTATTATATAGTGCGAGGATTTCCCTTTTATTAAATTTTATTTTTCCGGAAAAGAACGTACTCTATATAATCTTTATGGAGGGAGACATGACTCAGCAACGAGAATACTAAACACTTGCATTGAAAAGCATGTAAATCCCATAACCCCGTCCCATCCAGCCACTAAAAAAGGCTGATAAATGAAAATTATGAACAGGATAACCAATTAACTAATACCAAAGTACAAGAATACCATAACAAGCTTCAATAAATAAGATGCTAATGCAAAATTCAGATACAACAATATTTAGGTTTGACATTAGAACAAACAGCACCTTATGTATAGCTTTTTGGCACTAGAGAGAGAAGAGCAATTAATATGGGCGATACCTGCGCCCATGGCCACCTTCGTTGCCATGCCTTCCCCTACTTGAACTGCCACCCCTGCTGCCACTTCCACCAACACCCCTGATACCACTTCTTTGATGTGAAGGTGGGATTTGTGGTTGTGCTCCTGGTTGTTGCCTGCAATGATGACCAAAAAAAAAAATTGGTCATAGAATTCTTAGATGCTACTGCATCACTAAAAATACTGATTACTCATCTCACCAGTCAGTCTCAGTGGAAAATAAAGCTTTCCAAAGTGGGCATGAGAGGAGGAATTCATAAGGGAACATTCTTTTTCTTTTAGATCAGTAAATTCATAAGGGAACATTTGCAGATGCAAAATTAATAATCTAAAATCAGTAACTACTAGCCTATTTAAAGCAAAAGATGTATGCATGTGCTTACAAAACATATCCAATCCGTCCGTCTGGCAGAAGCATTGGCATCATTGCCAAGCCAGCAGGAGTTGGTCCCCTCCCATAGATCAGGGGCTGCAACATATGCATGAAATATCAGCAAAAATCTAGAAATTATTAATAACAAGTGAGATAAGTTGCACCAGCTTCTATAGAAAAGCATATTTTATGTATTAGCACCATTTGAAAACCTATAACATGTAGGATAACCACTGTTTGGAATTTCGTACCATACCGGCCAGTACGGCCGATATTTACCGTACCGGCCCAACGGCCGGTACAGGTACCATGTACGTTTTGTACCGACCTCAATTTCGGCCTATACCGGCCTATATTTCGGCCTTCAATTTTTTTTTTTTCATTTTTTCAAACTACAAGCTTATTTTTTAACCCCCAATTCAGATTAGACTATTTATAATTTATATATATATGTATTTATATATAATTTATTCATATATAGACTATTATTTTGGAATATAATTTATATATATTTATATATATATATAATTTATTCATATATCGACTATCCCGAAACGGTACCGGTACCGAAATATTTCATTCTAGTACCTTGACCGGTACGGCTTCCGGTACGGTATTCAAAACATTGAGTATAACACCCTCCCACCCCCAAAAAATATGAATAAGGATCTAGAAGGAATCTATCTATACAAATACTCACTTGATTGAAGAAATAAACATGCATGGATGAGTAGGGTAACCCATTTATCTATTACTCACCGGTGCAAAGCCCGCTGCACCATATCCTGCACCAAGAGCACCACCAAAGGCACCATCAACTAAACCATAACCAGCACGGGGGGGATACGTTGGAAGCAATCCTGCCTTCTGAGAATTTGATCCTCCAGCCTTTTGATCTGCCTGTGGTTTTGCAAGAGAACACTCCAAAACTTGGCCTAAAATCAAAACAATCCCAAGCAACAGGAATGAATATTTTGTTTGCATCCAGATAAGCAAAATATACTAAGAAACTCAAGCAATGATCACCATCTAGTTCGTATTTTTCTGTATTCTTCAATGCCTTCATAGCACTTGACCTCTCTGCAAAATGTACAAAACCAATTCTATTTTTTTCCTGTCCAGGTTTGGCTGGTGGCAGAACCACTTTTGTGATTTTCCCGTGATGTTCAAATAGCTTCTTTAACTGCTCCTGGGTTATATTCTTTGGCAGATTCTTCACATATACCGCCTTCACCTGTATGAAACAATTCTTAGCTTTCAAAGAGCTTGGCCAATCAATAAACTGCCATGAAATTCAACAACAGAATTATGAAAAAAAAAAAAAGAATTTGATGCCTATCAGATCCAGAAGACTAATTCAGAATGATAGGGGAGAAGCCCTAATGTACTTGAAAAGAAAAGCATTTCAAATGGTGACCATACGGACCAGGCATGGATCATAGGCAATACAATTCAGTAAGTGTACATTATCCCATAAAAATCAACCCATCAACTTATTTTGATAAATAAAAATTTTCTTAATAGAAAACCAGGCAAAGCCCGAAAACTCAGGATGTATACATGAAAGCTAGCCCATCGAAATCTATAACTATTGTCCAAAGGAATAATGCTTGAAAAAAAAAAACTTCTAAGATCCTCCAGGGAATGCTCCTTGTCTTTGAAGTTCCAGTCATCAACCCATCAAGGGAGAATAACAAGCTGATTTTCTTTTTTATAGATTGGGGGGGGGGGGGGGGGACCAGATGATTGATTAGTCTAAATTATTGGGTAGCACCTCGTTCTTTTGCCAGCTTCATATTTATGGAAGCAGCAACACCATTACATGCCACCCATTCAGGTCCAATGAATCATAACATCTTTTTCTAGGTGCACACAGGATAAACACTTGTAGTGCTTTATCCAAAAACGAAAAAAGAAAAAAAAGATTTTGTAGCTTTCACCAGTCAAAAGCATCAGACATTGACAACAGAATCAGAAGAAGAAGAAACAAAACCTGTGAAGCAGCTGAAGAATCAGCATTTTTTGGGTCAGCCCAGCTCACAGTTGGAGCATTATCGCCTAGCTTAAATTTTGGGCTTGTCATCTTTTGTCTTGAATACTCAGCACATGCATGGTTATGATAGTCAACAAAAGCAAAGCCCCGGTTATTGCTTGCGTTCTTCATATCCTGTGACCAAGATTGTGATAAAATCAGCACATGATACTTGTAACCCAAATATATTTCCAAACCACTGCCTGTTGTAGAACATAAGTTTCACAAAAGCACGGAGAATTCAGAAAAATAAATAAACAAGAAGAAGCAAAAACATTGGAAATGGAAAAGAAGAAAAATTTATAATCCCTGAAATAAATAACTACCATTAAGAGGCATAACTTCACATACTGACCTTAACCAGTTCTACAGCAGTAACTCCAGGCCCAATCTCAGTTACAACCTTCCTAAGATCCTCCTCTCCCCAGTTTCTAGGAACATTACCAATGAACAGACGGTGCTTTGCTTGAGATGTTGAACATTTTATTTTTTTACCCTGTGAGAGAGAGTGTGCAAAAAAGCTTTAACAATTCTAGCAATCATAACTAGTAGCAAACCCTCACAAGAAAAATGTTTGCAAATTGCCAAGCAAATAATGCAAACAAAAGGTCTAAGAAGAAGATCTTAATCTTTTACTCATCAATTATATTTTACTTCCAATTCAATATATAACTTGCCATCAAGTCATTCAGCTTACATGGGGAATAAGCAACAAAGAAATGCTGGGAAAAAGGTTATCTTACCTTAAATTCAGTGTTGTTCAGTTCATCAATGGCTTTAGAAGCTAATTCTGCACTTCTAAAGGTCACAAATGCAAAGCCCTTGTTCTCACCTGAATCTTTTCCTTTCATAACTCGAACCTGATGTCACAGAACACTATGGTATTGGCATAAACCTTTACAAAGGACATATAAGATGTTACTTTATAAACAGAAATAGATGTAACCTCTGTAACTTCTCCTATAGATTCGCAAAAAGCCCTCAAATCCTCATCCAAAGCATCATGGGGAATGCCACCTATGTACACTTCCGAACCATGCGGAGGGAGTGCAAGAAGTTCGGCACATTTTTTCTTCTCATCCCCATCTTCAACCTTCAGCTCACCACCACTAAGGATTTTCTGTGCATCAGCTCCATCAGCATTATTAGTATCCTCCTCTTCTGCTTCTTCCACTTCCTCCTCTTCTTCTTCCACCTCTTCTTCAATTTCTTCAACCTCCTCTTCCTCCTCTACTTCTTCATACTCAATCTCTTCCTCCTCCTCGGGATCTTCATCTTCATCAAGATCGACTTTCTCTTCCGACTCAACTGGCTTTTCAGGCTCACTTGGCTTTTGAGGTTCAACTTGCTTACCAGAAGATAATGCATTTGCCTTTGTCCGTGGCATCTTAAGTATCAAACAAAACAAGCTTGCGAGGCAACTGTGAAGACGTCACAGAGGCCAGAAGAATTCATCGGAAGAAGTATACACATATCGACAGGAGGAAACAAAATGAAAGGCCAAAAGGAGTTGTAGAGTATGAAGTTCATTGTTTTTGGTCAACAAAGTATGAATTTCAGCTGTATCCGTCTGATGAGATAAGACTCAAGGTTGCAATGTGAAAGACTTTTTTTTCAATGGGATAAGAAAAATTAGTAGCAGCACTAACAGAGACAGGCAAAAGAGACTTCTGAATGATACTTATAAGGATCATGAAGGTGGTGCAAAATATCAAAATAGAATTTCTTCAGTATAAGAATGCTGTGAGAAAAACATATAGAGCAAAAAAAGCATTTCACTTTCTCCATTCCAAATGGTGTATATAACCCCACAAAATTCAAGAATAGCAGAGAAGCTGAAAATTAAATATTACGAAGATCAATTACGGATTACAGAATTAATATGGAGATGATAATGATTCATGGTAATCCATGGAAACACAGCAAGGTTAAAAGAAGTTTCCAGGGTTGTTTTTACTTAAGAGTCAATCAGATATAAAAGGAATGGAGCTGCTGAACAATAAGGGGAACAAAGCCACAAAAAATTGTCCACTCTCAGAAAATAATACCAGTTCCAGATAAACGTACCAATATGTGCACCTTCCTGCAATAGATTTACATATATAAGCTGAAATCAGATATTTAGTAAGGGCATTGTAGTTTTGCATAAGCTGTACAGAAATATATATATATATTTTTTTTATAAGTTAAGCAGTACAGCAATATCACACAAATAAACTAAAAATAAACACCTTCTTGCACTGTCTTCAAATATATGTATATCCAAAGATACGTATAGCGTGAACCCATTATACAGACTACTCAAAAAATGTATGAGAGGGTGAATAAAGCATAGCATGCCATCTTCATAGCCACGTTCTAATCAAGTAATAGTCAAACAAGAATATAGACTATCAATTAAGATTAAAGACAGCTAAATCAAATAGCTTACATAATGTGGGTTAAATTACTTTGATATACAAAAAAGTTGATCATTTGTGGGTTTCATACATGTTTTTTTTTTTTTTTTTTTTATATGAGCTCAAAAACAAGAGTTTAACCTAAACCAAAAGGCAAACAATCTACATATCCATTATACACATGAGCAGACAACAATTAGAAATAAAACAATTTCGAATTCAATCTACATATCCATTATACACATGAGCAGACAACAATTAGAAATAAAACAATTTCGAATTCAATCAAGTCAGGATACCTTCATGCACCAGAACGGGGGGGGGTGCAAAAGTCTGAGGAAATAACTATCAGTAAAGGCAAGTTTTGAATTCACATTGGCCTGGGACCACCGCATCAATAAATATTTTGCTTTTCATGGGCATTTTTGCCCTTAAATTTATCTTCATCATTTTTTTAGTGGTTATTTGCTTCTAAGCATCTTTTTATGGTTCTTATATTTCTTTTTTCCACTTGTTGAAATTCAAGTTCTACACGTATCCCTTTTATTATTCTTTTGCTTTCTAAGGAAAATTTCTTCAAGAAACTGCATATTTTTAAAGATTCTCAACACGTTTTATCATGAAAAAATATATTATGTTTTTTATTTTTAGTAATTCATTTTATCAAAAACATTATTTTCAGTATTTATTATTCTTTTTGGAATGTGTAAATTTACTTTATTTAATGCATTTATTAGTTTAAAGTTACCTGAGGTTTTTTACTTATTAATCTTGAAAAATGTAGCTTTTCCTTAGTCTTAAATTTCTTTTTTTTTTTCCTTATTTGTTAAAACAAAATGCCATTTTTTAATAACTTAATATTGCTATTAACAAAAGCTGAACCACATATTAGTGCCAAATAATTTGGCCCCCCAAGATTTTAATCCTGGCTTCGTCCCTGCAGCAGAAGGTAAGACTTTTCGCATTCGAATAAGCCCATGCAATAACAAACCAGACGCCCAAAAGTGCAAACTGAAATATATATGAAAAAAAAACCTAACTTCCGAAACCCCAGTTGCTACGCATATAAAACTCAACTCGCATACAATGAAATTATACTAAAACAGGCTCCAATTCCAACAGAACACATTCAAATTACGCCACCATGACAACTACATTGAGGAAGAATTCAAAAGAGACAGTCACACAGAGAGAGAGAGAGAGAGAGAGAGAGAGAGAGAGAGAGAGAGAGAGAGTACCAAGAGGCTACCTTCGGAGATTGATTTTTGTATATTGGCTGTAAAATTCTGAACAGCAATTGAAACTGAAACTCAGAGATTGCGTGATCGAAACTTTCCCTCTCGCAAATGTAAGAAATTATTGCACCGCTCAAATCTTGAATTATGAATGTGGTTTTAAGAAACCCTAGAGTGGAGCGGGCTTCTTCTTGGTGCTTCCCACCCAATTATTGTGTGTTAATTACAGATATTAATTCTTTGTTACCAAATGGGGCTTCCTTTTATCTTGATTTACACTTTGCCCATTTACCTCACACTCGCATCACGCTACTTGTCTTCCTCCACAACTATTTTTTACAATTTTTATTTTTGTCTAAATCAAAAAGTTTTAGAGTAATGCTACATACAGTCGTAGAATGCACAAACATCGTACAGTCAATTTAAAAAAAAGTAGAGTTTACTATTAAAAAATTAATTTTTTTATGTGAGTTTCATATTTATTGATTTTTTTCAAAGTGACTACACAACGGTTGCATACTTACGACTGAAACTTTTATTTTTCAAAGTTTTATATTTCGAACCATACACTTCAAATACATTCTAAAAATAATAATTATTGTATTAGAATAATTCTTATTTTAATGTGTTATCGAATAATTAAGAATAATTAAAAATAATAATAAATAGCTTTCTAATAATTTAATACCATTTTAGAGGATGGTGTAAGAATAATAATTAAGAGGGTAAAAAATAGCGGTTCTCTGTCACACTTCCCCGCTGTTATGGTAGAATAAGGATGGAAATAGCCAAGGAAAATCCCAGTTCGAGGTTAGGTGCCTCCAGAGAGAGAGAGAGAGAGAATTTGTAATATTTTAATAAATCTTCAGATCACCTCTCAATTATATGGCTAGGCACTTATATACGCAATGCAGTGAATAACAAACATAACAACCCTCTGAGATTGTTCTAGAACAAATTAATAGGAAATAATAAAAGGAAAAAAAAAAGAATATTAGATCTAACACATTAATGGGCCTAAACATTATTATCATACTAATGGGCCCACAGAGATGACCTAGACCCATGTGGTAAGTGCAAGCTTGTAAGCTTGCTCCATCTCGCCCCAAACTCACAATCTTCAAGTTCTTGTTGGGCCCAGCCCACGATCCTCAAGTCAAGAAAAGGGTCCACATTTGCCCTAATACCTCCTCTTTCACCTTCTCCTACCTCTCTCGCCTTTGTCGACACTACACCTCTTCCCTCGTAAGGCCCAGCAAGGAGGGTGGTATCATCGTGGCTCTTCCCTTGCCATTGAAACAAGAACTCTACCACTGGTCGGTTGCCCTTCTTCCTCATCCTCATGCTCAAGATTTATTCTGATTCAAGTTTTAAAACCCCCATGGTGTCTACTGGAGGTAGGGCAAGGAACATGGAAACATTACTTCCTAGCTTGGCCTTCAGTTGAGAGACATGGAACACCGAATGGATCTAGGCTAAGGGGGTAGTTGCAAGCTGTATGCCACAGTTCCAACCCTGTGCAGGACCTAAAAAGGCCTTTAGAACCTTGGCGACAGCTTAAGATTGTGACTTCCGCTAAAGGATGATTGCCGATATGGTTGCAATCTCAGGTATACCCAACTTCTCACTTCAAAGTTTCTCTCTCTGGTTAAGATCCACATAGTTCTTCATCTTATCATGAGCATGGTGTAGGTTGTGGCAAAGTAGCTATAGGATAGCATCTCGGGTTCTGAGGGTAGCATCCATGGCCTCCACTATGGAAGTGCTTGGTGTATATGCCATCAACCAAGGGGGTTGGTAACCATAGAGAGCCTCGAATGGGGTAATCCTTGTTGATACATGTTGGGTGGTGTTGTACCACTCAACCAAAGGAACCCCAACTGGCCCAGTCCTTGGGTCTATTTCCACACACTTGTTCACAGTCTCTGTTTGGTTGTTTGTCTATGGGTGATAAGTTGTGCTAAAAGCCAGTTGTACTCCTTGATTTTTGAATAATTATTGTCATAATTTATTAGTGAATGTGTGATCTCTATTTGAAATGATAGAGATGGGCATCTCATGTAGCTTGAGAAGATTTTGGATGAAGAGTTGGGCCATTGTGGAGCAATAGATTGGTGTGTAAGAGGGGTAAAGTGAATGTACTTGGTTAGTCTGTCAACAATTATCCAGATACAGTCAAATCCCTTGGATTTGGTTAGTCCCTCCACAAGACCCATGGTAATGTGGCTTGTTGGATATAGGTAGTGGCTGTAGAAGGCCACTGGGTAGAGTCTGGTTAGCCTTATTTCTCTGGTAAGTGTCACAATTACGGATGAACTCTCTTACTTCTACCTTCAATCCTAGCCAAAACAAATCATGTCTCACCCTGTGTAGGGTTTTATCATACCCAAAGTGCCCACCCTAAAGGACTGTTGTGCAATAGTTGTAGAAGCTTTTACTTAAACTGTAGGTTGTTAGCCACATAGACCTTATTTTTGTACATCAATAAACCCTCACTAACCGTGTAATGGTGATTTAGTTCCCCCTTCTCCACCTTCTAAAGTATTTCATGTTCCTTGCTGTTTGTTTTGTATCCCTCTTTACACTCCTCCAATCATGTGATGGTGGGTAAAGAAAGTAGCAGTCAAAGTCACCTTCCTTTCCTCAAACTGTCTAAAAAGGTAATATGTTGCCCTATTCTCGTTGCCCTTCTTATATTCTATCACAAAGTCGTACTTAAAAACTTGGCCACCCATTTTTGTAGTGTGGGAGTGCCTACCCTTTGGTCTAACAAATACCTCAAGCTCTAGTGGTCTGTTTTGACTATAAAGGGTTTGCCAATGAGGTAAGGCTTCCATTTTTGCACTATTAAAATTAGTGCAAATAGTTCCTTCTCATAAGTTGATAAAAGTTGAGTTCTTCCCTTCACAACTTGGTTGTAACAAGCAATGGGTCTCCCTTGCTCCATCAATACAACTTACACTACTATCCCAAAAGCATCACACTTAATAGTGAACTTTTATTGAAACTTGAGATTGCCAACACAGGGGGTTTAGTCAAGGCTTGTTTTAGCTGCTGGAATGCCTCTTGGGCCTCCCCATTCCACTTGAATTGTCCCGTCTTGAGAAGCTAAGTTAAAGCAGTAGTCATTCGCCCATACCCCTTAAAATCTTCACTAATACCCTGTCAATCCTAAAGATCCCCTAAGGGATCTCAAGGATGAAGCTTCTAGCCATTCTACCATAGTCTCTAATTTCTCATGGTTAACTCTAACCCCTTTAGTTGAGATCAAATGCCCTATATAGGTAACCTCCTTGCATCCAAAGCTGCATTTGGATTGTTTGGCATAAATTGTCTAGGGTCAATGTTAGGTGCTGTAAATGCTCCATTTTGCTCCTATTGTACACAAGGATATCATCAAAGAAAACCAGCACAAATTTTCTTAACTAGAGTCTGAATATCTCGTTCATTCAACTTTGAAACATTGATGGGGGCATCTGTTAGCTCAAAAGGCAGAATAAGAAACCTGTAGTGCCCCTCATGGGTTTGAAAGGAAGTCTTGGGAATGTCATGGGAGCTTCACTCTGATTTGGTGGTATCCAGACTTTAGGTCTAGCTTTGAAAAATACTCAACCTCATGTAGCACATTCAAGAACTCTTCTACCATAGGGTTGGGATATTTATACTTGACAGTCACTGCATTCAAGGCCATGTAGTCTACACACATCCTGAACAACCCACCAACTTTCCTTAGAGTATCGGGGAACAATAAGAGCTTTGATTGTGCCTAATCACCCATGTCCCAAGCAACTCCTTAACTATGTTTTTAATCTCATCCTTCTAGAAAAGAGGATACCTGTAGGGACTAACAAACATTGGTTTGGCATCAGTGTAATAGCATGATTATGGGTTCTATAAGGGGGTAGCCCCCTCGGTTCTTCAAAAATATCTATGTACTGCTTCATTAACTCCAAAATGGTTTGATCATTCTTTTTGTTGCTTGTTTGCTTTGTTGTTTCAATGAACTACAAGAAAAGACCCTTCTATTCTTTTTTGTTAAATCAGTTGAGAGTGCCCACTTCAATCAATCTAGCAGAGGTTAATCCATGTAATACTATTAGGTTACCCTGTTAAGTAAACTTCATGATATGTTCTTTAAAGTTCCAGAGGAAGACCCAGGCTTTGCAATCAATTAACCCCCAAACCATGTTACACCCCGCTAGTACCAGCATATAAACTTATATTGTGAATGTCAATCCCTGCACCAAGACTCTTAAGTCTTTTATCTTCCTTTCACTCTCCATTAGCTCCTCATTAGTTACCTGTACCCTAACTGTCTCTTGGGTATTATTTGAGATTTGAGCCTTTTTTACAATGGCAAGGTCCAAGAAATTGTGGGTGCTTCCTATGTCCACTAAGATGGCTATCCAATGTGTCCCAATTTTTTCTTTGACCCTCATAGTATTCTGGTTGAGAAATCCTATTATCGCATTTAAAGAGATCTCAGGGTGCTCTACCAAGAAAATGCTTTCAGTATTTTCTCCTAACCCCCTGTTCCCTCCTCAGGTATTTCTTCTACCCCTATTTCCTCATTGGTTTGTACCACCAGTTCCTCAATTAAAAATAGTATTGGGTTTTAGCACTTGTGTCCCTAGTTCCAACAAGCATAACATTAATAATACAGTTCTTTCTCTCTACGATCCTTCATTTGAGTTTGGTTAATTTTTTGTACAAGCATCAGTCCCTTTTGGGGCATCTTACTTAATGTTCCTGCATGTGAAGGTGATTTTTTAAGGATCCCAAATTCCATAGAATAGGGCACTGACTTTACATTTCTCTTACTAATTCCAATGTTTTCTTCTTGCAACTTGGCTAAGCTATATAGGTTGTGATTAAGTTGGAGGGGTTGAACATATGGGTGGCCAATGGGGCCCCGCACCCTGCACCCCGCAAACCTGCCCCGTTCTTCCTGCCCCCGCTCATGCGGGGCAGGGGTTTCGGCTCGCACAAGTGGGGTGCGGGGGGACAGATGCCCCGCTTAAATATATATATATATATATATATATATATATATATATATATAACCCCCAATGTGCAAACTACTGATCTAAGCATGGTCCACCATAGTATGTTATATCAGTAACACCCCGTTCCCCATGGTTAATAATAAAATCATTTTTAAAAATTTTCTGGAACCGAAGTGTTATTACTGAACCTTGACTTAAAAATATTTTCTTTTATTCTAAAGTAAGTGTCAGGTACAAAGATTCTATAAATGAAATAATTCTTTATTAGAATACTGAGATAAAAAAAAAAAAAAGGTGTGCGGAAGCATTTATTAAAATTTATCAAAGCTCATACCATAAAAATCATAACTTAAAATTTCTATACATGATCTAGGCCACTGTCACATCTCCCTGGACTAAGTCTCATCCTGTAGTTCTATCATCATGATTATCTGGCCTGGGGTGGTTTAAAAACATTAAAAAAAAAATGAGTCAATGACTCAGTAAGAAACCCATCATAACGTAAACATACTTAACATAAGATTTTCAAAAAATATTTTATGTCGAAAACTTAAAATAATGATAATTCATACGCATGCTTATGTCATGCATGACTTATCTTGAACTATCTTACTTATCATACTTATATTACTAGCCCACACATTTAACTATGTGTGCAAGGTTATGCACCGGCCCCATATCATGCGGCCGCAAAGGGAGCCGCTAATAGTGTTCTAACACACTATGGTGGACCACACTAATTAGCTCCGTGGCTTACACATCCACCCATAAATCGCATTAGTACCATGCATCTGAATGACTATCTCATTAGGTGTTATGAGTTTATCTTACACTTGATCTTATGAAAGTTAACATGTCTTATGCAACGTGAGATGCATAATACATACATAACTTTAATATGAGGAATGAAACATGATGAATGACATGCTTGCAAATATCATGACATTCGTGGTACATAAACACTGGCTTTAATAATAATAAATATATATAAGTAACTAACATATGTTAATCCTAATTTATGATCAAGCTACTTATCTTGTAGTGTTGCTTCCTAAAATTTTCGACACAAAATCGATCCTAAAATTTCCTTCACAAAATCGATCACGGTGTTAAGACTATGAGGTTTACGGTTTTTTTTTTCCAAATAACACGTGTAATAGAGATATTTATAGAGAGATTTGGAAGAGGTTGACGACCAGCCAAGTTGGACTCGGTTGAAGAGTTTTAACATGAAGATGACTTATAGAGTTGTATCCCTGTTGGAATAGGATGCTGACAAGTTCGAGTTGGACTCGATCATGATCATTTAAGAAGAGAGTTTGAATTTAAAAATATGATCTAGTAGTTCATTTAATATAGGATTAGTAGAGACTAAGACTGCGTATGAGACTTCAATCAGTGATGATTTTAAATTGAAATAAATTTCTAATGGTCAAATCTTTAAATTCTAAAATGAGTCTAACTCGTTCAATAAATAATAAATGGGATTTAACCTAATTATTGAACCTAATTAAAACTCTTAATCAACCTCAATAATTTATCGCTCGTGGGCTTATCTAATATGGCCCATTAAACATAATTTAGGCCCAATAAAAATTATTAATATCTCGACCTTAAAATTATTGGAGCTGGGTCATTACATGCAGATATGATTAGCAGTTCCTCTTATGGCCATAAATGGTGGAACCAGTGCACTTGCACATAGGATTAAGGTATGTTAGCCAGTTAAGATAACAAAATAGAAGATAAGATTTATAAGTCATGCATGTCATAAGCATGAGCATGAATGTATCATATTTTCATTCAATCAAGCATCTCTTTTTTTTTAGAAAAAACCTACATTTTATTATATTTATGGTATAGTATGTTGCTTGTTGAGTTTTTGACTTATTTTAGTCTTAGTCTTATTTCATATTCTTATTCACCTAATGAGGACGAGCACGTGGGCTAGACATAGATGGAGCAATCTAATGTTACTTTAGTCTTAGGAGTCTTTAGTTTAATTTATATTATGTTAGAAGTTATTTCAGTTTCTTTTATTTAAAAACTTTGAATATGTTTTTTTTTAAAACATGATCCATTTAATAATTCTTTTTATGAGTAAAGAGTTATTTTATTAATTATGTAACTCTCTTGCTTGACTTTATATATGAAAGTAGGTGATATACATAGCCTAAGGGAAAATGGGATGTTACATGTATTATTACCTTGAAAAAATCTAATTGTAAACGATTATGCGCACTAATATGTGTACACATTCAATATGATTGATTAGAAAGTAAATTTTATTGAAAACAATGCTAATTTAAATTTAGAATATGAAGATAACAACATTAGTACGCAGATTGGTACGTAAACTTGCTTGTACATAACAAAACTCTATCACCCTTCACATACCGACCCTAGACAGATCGATTTTAGGATCTGAGAGTGAGGTTTGGGAGTGGAATGTAAGTGTTGTGTGTAGGAGTGGAACTACCCACAGGTAGGACTGTGTAAGAATCATGCAATGAAAAGCGAATAGAAAGTAGGCAAGAAAAGGCAAAAAGAGAGTTATATGAGGAATATATATAGCGTGAGCAATACGATGTGCTAGGCGAACAAAGTGTTAAGTGATCGAGCAATGTGCTAGGAAAGCAATGTGTAAAGCAAGCACTATGTTAGGCTCATGTGAGTAAAATGTTCGGTGGGTAAAGTAGGCGAGGAAAGAGTAGTAGCTGTGAAACTTAGATATCTCGAGGTTCAATTTATACGAGCATGTGACGATTACAAAAAAATAATATT
The DNA here is from genome assembly GCA_022457165.1 of Juglans mandshurica. Lineage (NCBI taxonomy): Eukaryota > Viridiplantae > Streptophyta > Magnoliopsida > Fagales > Juglandaceae > Juglans > Juglans mandshurica. The sequence goes on along the minus strand of CM039633.1, from coordinate 5,437,952 downwards.
AAATAAAAATAAGGATAAAATAAATAAATACATGATATTAGTAATAAATAAAAGAAGAGAAATGATACTTGTAGTCGTGAGTGCGCAAGCGCCGTGCAGTCACTTTGAAAAAAGTGAATAAATACAGGACCTACATAAAATGAAGTTAATTTTTTAATAGTAGACTCCACTCTTTTTCAAAGCGACTGTATGGTACTTACACACTCCACGACTGTATATATCATTACTCATAAAATAATAAGAAGAGAAGAAAACAAAACAAAATGCATAAACTGGTTTCAAACCATAAGAAAAATTGCGTAAGACAAAAACTTTCAAAGAATTTTAAGAGACACCTAGTAATCAAATTAGATAAAAATAAAAGGGGATTAGGCTTAATTAGAATATTTAAAATTTATTAAAAGTGAAAACCAAAATTCAAAAAATAGGCATGCACAAGCTGCCTTTTTGGACAGCATATGGGGATATAGCTGGATGCTATTATATCGATCTCATCCCTAGCTTAGATTTGAACATGTGGTAATTCATAGATGTCATGAAGTTTTGATCTCTTTCTTCCTCATTCAAACTAGTTTACCACACTTCCAACACCTCTCTCTCTCTCTCTCTCTTAATGCCACTTACTCATTTCTTTTCAATATTTCACCATTTTCTAATCTAACAACACAGATTTGGAGTATATTTTCAATCTACACCAAGAAATAGCATCCTCAAGGAGATTTGTCACTCTAAAAGGGATTAATTAAGTATTTTTATAACTCTACATATATGCAAACTTTAAATTGTAGTGTTAATTTTTGTTGTAGAAGAAGTTATTATATAATGTTAGAAAATGAAAGTTTTGGGAAATTTGTTTAGGGTTTCAATTTTACCATGTACAATTAGGCTTGATTTATATTGTTCTAACTGGTTTATATACCATGAAGAATTGAAATAGGAAAAAAAAAATTGAAGAGAGATGATATAGAGTTTCGGTTAGGTCATGAATTTTGGGCTTTGAGTTTTTAATTAGTGATTAAAGCATGTAATTAAGAGGTTATAAAATAGGATTTGAGGTTAATTATATAAATAGTTTAGTCTGGGGTGAACATGAAAGTATGAAAAATTCAGACAACCCAGTAGGAGATGCCTCAATAATTTAATGGTACGCTAATGATTTATACAATGACTATACCGAAAACGAGGACTCCATAGGAATATGAGAATTTAAAAGCTAAGGACAGATAGTAAATAAAGATCTATAAATTAAACTTATAAGTTAAGTTTATAGAATTGTATTACTTTAGGGAATTTATTGTTTTATTTGAAATATGATTTGGTTAATTTGAATATTTATGACATACTTGAGAAAAATACTTGATTAACTATGAATTAATGTGGAACTAAGGTTTTGTCACGACCCTACATGCTAGGAGGGATATAATACTAGTGTAATTCCTTTGGCAATTTTGGAGTGACTAAAAATAGAGTGATATATCTCTAGTTGATGATAAATAATCAAGACATTGGGCTGAAAACTTACCCTTGTAGTTTGGGAAGGGCCATAATTTGTTCTTAGACGGGGTGAGAGTACCTCGATCGAGAGCTATGTTAAATAATGAGTTGTTGTCCTCGGAAGATAGGCACACCAGAACACTTGGGATTTATTAGTTTGTTCTTAAACGGGGTGAGAGTACCTCAACTGATAACCATGTTAAATAATGAGTTGTTGTCCTTGGAAGATAGGCACACCAAAATACTTGAGATGTATGAGGGGTTGTGGCTTGTGTATAGAGTAAAGTATGAAATGAAAAGAAAATGAAATGGAATACCCATTGATAAAGTTTATGAAGTTAATATTTAATTTACATAAAGTTTAGAGTCGAAAATAATTGTGAATTAACGAATGGTTTTGTTTATCGCTTTTATGACTAATACAAGTGTTTACATTTCTAATACAAGTGTTTATTTTATTCAATTTTTAATTTATGCATTAAATTGGGAAGTACAAAAGCTTGTAGCAATTACATTTCTAATTTATGGATCTTGAACACTGAGATGTAAATCTTACCGTGGTGGTCCACCTGTAGTTCGTTATTCACCAATAACAAAACTATAGATTATGGCAGGGACGCTGAACCCCACTCTAGAGGAAGAGGTTGTCGACAAGAATGATCAAGATGAATTAGGAGTCTCTTATGTACTTATATAATAGTGTTGTGTAATAACAAAACAATATTAGCTAGTGTTTGTATTTAAGAACCGTTGTATAATTATTTTTTAAGTCAATGAGTTCGTGAGAACTCAAGTGTGACAAGGGTAGTCTTGTAACCTTGTATTGTAAATGTTGTATATATTTGATGGTGCTTAGTTTCATCTCTGGCATCGTAATTATAGTTTTTTTTTTTAAAGTAAATATGTATCATTTCATTGCAAAATTAATATCAAGGAATACAAAGTCTGTCCTGTATTACAAGTGTAAAGATCTCCAATGGACCATTTTCAATCAATACTAATTCCTCCTCTATTTTCAAAGTTAACTTGGCTAGTTGATATGCCACTGTGTTGGTTTCCCTGTATGTATGTTGTAACTTCCAATCTAATCTACTAGTAAAAAAGCTTCTCAAATCTTCTATTAACTGACCATACCATATCTAAACCTCCTCTTTGCTATTTACGTCTCTTATCACTATTTGGGCATCTTCTTCAAACACTATATTCTTCATGTTTAATTCCAGACAAAACTCCATAGCCCTCCATAGTGCATAAATTTCCGCAAGTATGGGGTGGCTAACATTCACTAGAACTGAGTAAGAAATAGTAGATACGCAATTCATGACAAGACTGATCCAATTTCTATCAAAATTCATTTTACTCATCAGTGCCTCCAAGTACCTCCATTCCACCCAGTCATAAGCTTTTGACATATCTAGTTTTAAGGCCATACTTCCTAATTTCCCTCTTTGCCTATTCTTCATCGAGTGTAACAACTCAAAAGCCACCAAAGTATTATCAGTAATCAATCTCCCTGGGATAAATGCACTTTGTTGTTGGGAAATTATGTTTGGGAGAACTAACTTCAGCCTATTTGCTAGGACTTTAGCAATTATCTTATAGGTGACGTTGCACAAACTAATCGGCCTATATTCATTCACCATCACTGAGGACTTGACCTTGGGGATTAGAGCAATCAAAGTGTCGTTCATGGACTGTGACATACCTCCACCTTTTAGAAAGCATAGCACATCACTGCATATCCCATCTCCAACGACATCCTAGTAAGTTTGGAAGAAACTTGCACCAAATCCGCCTGGTCTAGGTGACTTGAAGGGCCCCATCTGTTGGACTGCTATCTCAATCTCAGATCTTGTAAACTCCTTTAATAACCCCTCATTCATCTCTTTGGTTACCCAAGGCTATAATGAATTTAAACACTTAGCAATCACCTCCTCTGAGGGTGTATTGGAGGTAAACACCTCTTCAAAATAGCCTTTGAATGCTGATTCTATGTCTTTATGTTCTCTCAGTACCCTTAAATGAGAGTCCGTGACTTGAGTGATTTTGTTCTTTCTCCTCCTTTGACTAGCGCAGGCATGAAAAAACTTTGTGTTGCGATCCCCTAACTGGTACCAACTTCTTTTAGCCCGCTGCCTCCATTTAAGATTTTCTTGTTCTAGCATACTCCCCAATTCTCCTTGGATTTTCTTAATTTCCTCACTGCTCTGAGCATCTTCCTTCTCTTGTAGCTGCTTAAGAGTTTCTGTTTTCCTTTTGATTTCCCCTTTACTATCTCTTATCTTTTGTCTACTCCACCCTTCAAGGGCTACCCTGCATTCTTTCATCGAATTTTTTAACTTCTTCATAGGCTCTGCACTTCCCAGACCAGCAGACCATTCTTTGGAAATGATCTCCTTACACTCTTTGTCTTTTGTCCAACTTACTTCAAATCTAAACAACCTCTTGAAAGGTGTAGATCTGAGTTGGGAGGAATGCATCAATAAAAGCAATGGTCTATGGTCTGAACACCGAGCTGGTAAAACATCCACCCTAACTTCCTTAAAGTCCTCTCTCCAACAGCTGTTAGCTATTGCTCTATCTAATCTTTCTTTAGTGAAAGTGTCATCTGTGTGTCTATTGCTCCAAGTGAATTTGTCGCCCTTGTACCCTAGATCAGACAGGCTATTGGAGACAAAAGCATCCCTGAATAGTCCCATCTGAGATTCCCGCCTCTGCCTTCCTCCATATTTTTCTATGTGAACTAATACTTCATTGAAATTTCCTATGACACACCATGGAATTTGTTCAGTGGGATTTAACCTCCCCAACAAGTCCCACAAGGTCCTTCTTTTCCCTATATCGGGATGACCATAAAAGCCAGTGAAAAGCCACTTCTTCTTAGTTGACTTCTCCAAAACCCAGGCATTAATATGCCACTGTGAAAAATTCTGTATTTCCACCTCCACCTCATCCCTCCATAGCAAAGCAAGTCCTCCTCTTTTCCTCGCTGGGTCAATCACAAAACAGTTCTCAAAACCCATACTTCTCTTCACACCGTCCATCCTCTAAGTGCCTATCATTGTCTCTAACAAAAAAACCAAACTGGGCATCTTTTCCCTTGCCATACAGCAAAGGTCTTGAACTGTCCGAGGGTTCCCAAGCCCTTGGCAGTTCCAACTTAGGAGAATCATTTGGTTTGGTGGGGCTGCACAGCAGCCTCCACCTCTTGTGTTTCTGGTACCATTTCTACCTCTGTGCTGGAGTATTTCAACTTATTTGCCTTTGTAGCCTTGCTTGATGCCTCATCTTCATGTTCAGCATTTCGGTTTTTCCTTAGAGGAGTTGTTACTAGTTGTTCACCTTTGCTCCTATAACGAGCTCTTCTCTTCCAGTTTACCTTTATGGGCAGTCTACTCACTTTTGTTCTAGCCACTCCATCTTCCATTTCTTGATTGAATTCTATACTTGTTTCCAATCCTACTCCCATTAGTGTATTACCAACTCCCCTATTACCTGCCTCCCCTAGTGTTTTTCCCTGACTGGGATCACACTGGCCCCATCTGCCACTGTATTATCTTGCTGCCAGACCTCATTACCACCTCCCGTAGTGCTAGGTTCTTTACTCTTGAAACCCCCCGTAGAGCTACGTCGATTGCCTGAGCTAGCCCTCAGCCACAAACCAAATTGATTGTCCCTCTCATCAGTATTGCTCTGTTTTAATCCTTGCCCAACACATCCCATTTTCCCATGGAGGATACACCCGCATTTGAAACACATCTTTGGCAGCTTCTCGTAGGCAAAAGGAACCCACATTTTCCGTCCTTCTAGATTTACGGTTCTTCCTCTTGCAATAACCTTCCTCAAGTCCATGTCTATTTTGACTCTCAGGTAGTTCCCCCACCTCACGTCATCCTCTAGTGCATCGACCTCCAAGACATTTCCCACCGAGCTCCCAATCAAAACTCCCGTCTGACGCGTCATACACCTTAGCGGCATATTGTGCATTTGGACCCACATCAGAGCCACATCGAAATTGATTGAGTTTGGTTGGGACATACCATCAAATAGTTTCAGCACAAACATGTGGTTGTCAAAAAGCCAAGGACAGCCCTCCAATATTCGCCTCTTATCGCCTTGATTCACAAAGGTGATAACAAAAGTATTTGGTCTGATTTCTACGAAGGAAGGGGGTTTGCTCACTTTCCATATTTTCATTATTGTTGAAAACACAGCCTCCCTTCCTATCTTCCTGTTCGAACATACCTTCCCTACTAAACTACATTTCCCTCTGCTACTGATTTTTTTCGAGTCTTCCAGTTGAAGATCTATCGATGCGTTCTCATCCTCGTTTAGGTTTAACTTCTCCCAAATCCCCTCCAGGTCCTCCATCTCCCTCCACTGCTGTCACCCAAGTGACCAGTGAATACTTGACCTTCCCAGAAGGTTGGACTAGCCTCTTCTCCTCTATTCACACCCCTCGGGCGTTAGAGAGAATACTAGAGCTCCCAAATTTTTGTAATTATAGTTAGTTCAAATGCTTTAGCTTCATCGTAAAAAAAAACTAGTAAGAACAGGAAATAAGAAGTTGGGGACATCACAAAGCCATTGTTGGAAGCCCCTTTTTATGAATCCTATCTACGATAAAAGTAATTTTAAGTGATTTTAGTAATTGAATATTACATAGTTTGACTATATATTTTAAAGAACGAAAGGAAATGTTAGATCAGATCAAATGAAAGAAAATGAAAATGAAAAATGTATGATTGCATCTGTTTAATCGAGGTACTAAATGGGCCATATGACAGTGAAGATGGTACAATATGAGGTTGGGACGGATTGCAATGTCGGAATGCATCACTTGCGGTGCACTTGGTGATGGCCTATTCATGCAGTTCGGTTCTTAGCCACTAGTTAGGGAAAGAACCATTGATTGCAATGGTTGCTAACTCTAACACACATGGGTAACAATGTGTAATGGCCATTAAAGATGAGGTTAAGGGAATGAATACTAAAGCCTGATTTGGATAGTAAGTTGAGATGAGATGGTTTGTGAATAATAGTGAAGTATTTAAGTTGAGATGAGATGAGATGAGTTAGAAATAGTTTGAGTTAAAATATTTTATGATGTTTTGAGAAATGAGAGAAAAAAAAAGTTGAATAAAAATATTATAAAGTTAAAATATTATTATAATATAATTTTTATTTTGAGATTTGAAAAAGTTGAATTCTTTTTTGTGTTTTGTTTGGAAGCTTGAGAAAATTGAAATAATTAGATAATGATTGGATGAAAAAGTTAAAAATTTAAAATTGAAAAGTGTTTGTGTTTATGGCATTTGGATATTGTAATGAGATGTGATAAAATAAGATGAAATGAGATGAGATGGAAGCATCTCTCTATCCAAACCAAGCCTTATGCTTCGAGGATGGAGAGAGAAATGTTTTTCTTTAATGCATTGAGATAAATGTTTATGTACGATTTAAGGTAAAGTCTTTTCAAGGGCGTATTGTTGACATAGTTCTCATTGATTATTTGACTTATTGTAGTTATTTTTATATATTTTTTATCCCAAGTGAGGAAGTTTACAATGATGTTGCAGGCGATGATGCTATCTAGAGGGATGACAATGGCAATGACGCTTGAGGCATCGAGAAAGAATTTTATGATTTTCATGATTAAAATTTTAACAAAATTGTTGCACGTGACATTTTTATTTCTCACGGCCTATATCTCACGGCCTATAGAGATGAACAGTAATGAATAGTAAAAAAATTTTATTTTTCGCATAGTTTTTTGCCGTTGCTACTGTTTATAAACAGTAATTATGAACAGTATTTACTGTTCATAGATGAACAGTAATTTATTTATTTATTTTTTTAAGTAGGAAAAAATATTAGTTTTTGAGTTTTAAATTCCAACCCTTCATCTTTAATCTTCAGATTTAATCTAACGGTAGAAGTTTAAATATTGATTTAAACTAACATAAAATAGATAATTAAATTTTAAATATTATATTATACACTTAAAATTAACTTCAATTTATAAAATACTAATTTCTCATCATTAAATAAAAGATAAAGTTTTACTGAATATTAAATAAATAATGAAATTTTGTTAAATATTTTTAAAAAACTATAACAATATAAATAATTAGAGTTTTAACATAATTTAAATATGATAATATTCTTGATTAATAAAAAAAAAAAACTGCTACAACTAATGAAGAAGTAGCCTAAAAATATGTCAAATATGTCTTGAATGTGTATTTCATTTTTTTATTTTTATTTTTCTTTTGTCATGTATTTTTTTAATCATCATAAACATTTTAAAAAAAATAAAAAATTCACAAAATTATTAAAAAAACACTTCTTCAATCACTAGATAAAAAAAATTAAAAAAAAATTAGACAAACGTCCCTTGGACGTTACCTACTGCTAGTTTATTAATAAGTGCTTCCGAACAATGTTATTTTGAGAACTATCAATTTTAACAAGTACTCTGTTTTACTTTATAAATGTATGGAACTTTTATACATGGTGCAAGAATGACATGTTTTAGGGCTGGTTTTGATTTAGAGATGAAATGAGATGGTTTTAGATAAAATATGAAAGTTGAAAAAAATATTGTTAGAATATTAATTTTTTAATATTATTATTATTTTGAGATTTGAAAAAGTTGAATTGAGATTTAAAAAAGTTGAATTGTTTATTATATTTTGTGTGAAAATTTAAAAAAATTGTAATGATCAGATGAAACACTTTCTAAATTCAAACAGTAATGTTAGTAGCATCTTGTTCTACTAACATTACAAGTTTAGAGGGATGGAGTGTTACACAAATGTTCTTAAATACCTTACTTTTTATTTTGGTGGATAATTATTAAAATATTGTAGTTTGAGATGAAGATTGATAGTTTTAATAGTTTGATGCGCAAATGAAAAAAATTACTTCTATATTTGATTTTAAAAAAAATTCAATATAAGTTTTTTAAACACCAAAACAAATTTCCAATTCTCTTAAAAGAATATAAAAACCAAAATAATTCTTAAAAAAAACATATCTTAACATTTTTATTCAATTTTTTTTTAATTTTGTATAGTTGTTTTAAAAAATCTCGATATAGAATTTATTTTTGTAAAACTTATATGTAGTTTGGATAGTGAGATGAGTTGATATAATTTTAAATAGAAGTTATATAAAATATTATTAGAATATTATTTTTTTAATATTATTATTATTTTAAAATTTAAAAAAATTAATTTTGTTATTATATTTTATGTAAAAATTTAAAAAAATTATAATTGTAGAATATATATTAAAATTCTTTCGGAGAAATGGATTATATCATATATGAACTGAGAGCACAATGAATTTTAAGACATCAACGGATCAATTATTTTCTTAAGATCGGACGGTGATTAGAGAGCTTCGTTCCGAAAACTCGTTCCGGACCATTTATAATCCCTAACCGATAATTCTATACACCTAGCAGTGCTTCATTTTCAGGCGCTCTCGCTCTCGCTCTCGCTCTCTCCACTTGAATTTGCAATCGCTTGGTAGGGGAAACTTTTTCTTAGTTTCGGATCTGTTCGAGATTTCTGTAAGTTTTCTGGTTGCTGCTATGTAGTCTACATTTTAGTCTTTTTTTAGATACATTTTCCTTCAATATTCTTTACTGGAAATCCATGAACGATCGGATACTCCATCTTGCTCGTCATTCTAGCATTCTGATCCCTTCCATTTTATGTGCATGTCTTGAGAAGTGAACGGTGATGTAATTTTTGAAATTAGCGTTTATTTTTAGTTTGCTTTGAATGTTGCCAACTACCTCAAATTTTGGGTGTGCAATTTGGGGTTGGGTGAGGGGTTGTTTTGTATGCTGTACCCGCTCTTTGATTTTAGGAAGGAGAAGAGTGCTGGGAATAAAGCACCAATCCTTAACACGAGGTTCCGTTTGTTGCAGGACATGACTTATAATCCTTTTTCAGAAACTTTCCTGCCTAGTTTATTATAATCTTTTCGGGTAAAATATACTTATAAGAAAGTAATTTTTTTGGGGTAAATCTATGATATTTCTTATTTCTTTTTTGTTTTGAAGCTTTGGGAAAGTATATTAGCGTGAATTATTGGTTTTATATTGAGAAAATACTTTGGAGAAACATATTTATTGGAAATAAATAGAAGGAGAAATGACTGTAGTTTTTGCCAAAAGCCATTAATGCTTTATTCATAATAGTTTTTCTTTTTATATTTAAAAAAAGGCGCTCTTTTGAAACAAAGTATTTTCAGTTAAGAAATGAAGACGCTCTTTTGCAACAAAGTAAGGTACTTGCATGAGTAATCCATTCTTTAAAACAAAATAAGTCACTTGGTTTTAGTAATTTGTTTCCATTATTTTTCATAATATGTGTTACAATAAAATATACCACATTCGTGAAATTAATTCAATGTCTTTATACATTTGGTATGTGTGTGTTTATAATATAATACTTAAATTTCTATTGGTAGGGAAAATTACACTTACTTTCTCAAACTACCTCTTCTTTTGCACTATGACCACTAAACTATTAAACTTGTCACTTTATCTCTTGAACTACAACACCTTTTGCAATTTTTCCTTTCCTTTAAGATCTAACCGTTAAATTTGTTTCAGCTAATCTTTTTTTTTTCTCCATTTTAATGTTAGATCATTTAAGTGATTGAAGTCTTTATGATCTTCTTTTTTATGAAAAAGCAGAAAAGGTGCAGCAAGACACTTGACTATCTAGGAGAAAAAGATAGAAGAAGATCATACAAGTTTATCCCGTTAGAGTCTATAGAAGTGGTGTAACACCTCGTTCCCGTAGGATAGAGATGTTACTAACATTCATAACATAATGCCCGGTAAAGAGATTCATATCCTAAAATACCTCATTTATTGAAAAGCATCAAAATATTAAAATTGAACTGAACATAACTTTTTTGAAACATGAAACTGAAAACAGAAAGTAAAAACATAAACTAAACTAATTCTTGTGTAAATAACACTTATTCCTTTCTAAGTCTTTACACTAGATCTATTCCTGTCCCTCCAGCTCTGTGTCCTCATACTCATCATTTGTGACAGTTAAGCATAGAAGAAAATAGAGAAACAAACAAAAATGAGTCGAATACTTAGGAAGTAGCACATCTACCGTAAAACACATCTTAGCCTAGCATAGACTTAATTTTTGAAAGACTCTTCATAACATACGTACATCATCACAGATTCACAATCATACTGTACATATAACTTAATTTAACATAGGCTTTATTTTTGAAAAACTTTACATACATACATATATCGTCACTGATTCACATAGCATATCTATTCATCATTAACATGAGCATAATCATACATAATCATGGCAAACATGTAACGTGAATGCATAAATGATTGACTTCATGCATTTTTTAACAACCATACATGACTTGTTTATCTTATCTTTCACTTATCATATGGTGACCCACGCTTGAGTTCGTGGCACCGCATAACTTAACTGGTGGTGAACATGCTTAAGTCCGTGTTTCCCCTAACATATGGCGAACCACGCTTAGGTCCGTGGCACCACTTATCACACTGGTGGTGAACACACTTAGGTCCGTGTCACTCTTAACATAACTTGTGATGAACAGGCTTAGGTCCGTAACACACTTAGGTTCGTGTCATCCTTAACATAATTTGTGATGAACATGCTTAGGTCCGTGTCATCCTTGTCATAACTTGTGATGAACACGCTTAGGTCTGTGTTATCCTTATCATAACTTGTGATGAACACGTTTAGGTCCGTGTTATCCTTATCATAACTTGTGATGAACACACTTAAGTCTGTGTCATCCTTAACATCATATCTTTCTTAATGCATGAGAAGTTTGTTGGACTTCATGAACTTTTGTAGCATAACATATATTTATACATAGCATAACATAACATGACATGGCATAATGTGATCTGAACATAAACATTCTATGGCATACATGATATGAGAACTACATGAACATTACATGACTTATATGATCTAAATACTTCATGACATTACATTGCATGGCATACATGTGAGGAAATAGTACTTTTTCAAGTAAATAATATAATTCTTAAACATCAATTTCTCCCAATTTTACTTGTGTCACGTACATTTTTCCCCTCTTGCGAGTAGAGACTGTACATGATTTTCTGTAGTGTACTATGCTTTTGTTTTTTTGTTCTAAAATCATTAATTGTGATCTGTATTCTTCAGTTTCTTAGTTCTGAATTACTAGTGTAGAGTTTTATTAAAACTCAATGTCCCACACACCCATATCTTTTTTTCACTGAAGCATGCAACAAAACCAGACCGATGCACACCCTCTTTGTTTCATTGAAGCATGCAATTTCAAACCTTTTTTTTCAAGTATTTTTATACAAACTATAGTTCAAATAGTTGGTACAGTACCATGACCCTAAAGAAATTGTTGCTGATCCCCAAAGTTGGCCTGAAAGTGGATATTTAACAAGAAAAATAAATGCATGAGGTTGAAACTTGTAATAGATATTCACAATTCATATCATTTCATTTCATCTCATCTAATCATTACAATTTTTTCAATTTTTCACATAAAATAAAATAAACAATTCAACTTTTTTCAAATCCCAAAATAAAAATAATATTAAAAACTATATTCTAATAATATTTTATTTAACTTTCAACTTTTATCTCAACTTATCTCATCTTATCTAAGAAAACAAATATCATATGGTAATACAAAATTCAAAAACTCTAATAAACTCTAATTTTTCTCACAAATTTCAACTCAATTCCATAGAAGAGAACAAAATAAATAATAGTTAGCACTTCATCTGAAAATTATATTTGACAATCTTTATTTTTATTTTTATTTTCTTAACTTAAAAGAAAACTTCAAAAATTTAGATTGTAAAAAATTTGAAAAAAAGACAAAAAAAAAAAAAAAAAGATTTTTATTTATCATTATCAAATTATTTGTCAAACATTTGCGGTTGCCCCCACAGTTTCTCGCAGTCGTAGACCCTTTCTAAATGGCCGTTTACTACTACGAACTTTCTTTGCCTCCCCCGCGTACTCTTTTCCTCAGTCCTCTGTTCCCACTTAACAAAAATGTCGCCAACCCTGCAACGTATTGTATCCGCCAGCCTTCAAAGTCCTTTCCAGTGATCTTCCGAAGCTCAATTCTATAAATTCTATGGTCCATGTCCGTATCAAAATCGACTTCTGGTGGTGGGTTTTTTCTTGAGTAAGGGTGTTCGTGGTAGAAATAAAATAAAGGGTCTGAACACCATGGCGGAGTTGATTAAAGTTTCTGGTTTCAATGGCGGTGATAATGATGAAGGTATTAGAGTTCAAAAGGAAGCTTTCGTTAATGGGCCATCCAAGTTTCTTCGAGAGTTTATGGCTGATGGACTGGAATCTACTCTCAATCGAATGGTTGGTATTTTTGGATCATCTCAAATACCATGGTTTTTCTTCTAGCTTTTGATTTCTTTTTATTGTTGTTGTTATTGCATGTGAATGGTGCGGCGGTGCCAGTATGACGGATCTGGTTTCTTTTGATTTGGTCTGATTGATCATGAAATTATTTCTGACAGTTCAATTAAAACTACGTTCTCGCATTATTTTATTTGGCCCGTTTAGAGCTGAAAATATCTCTAATTTCAGTAGTTTAAGGTCGCTTAATACATTCTGTGTGAGTAAATACATATTCTATGGTCTTTCTTCCTTTCGCTTTTGAATTTGTGTTGGAGAACTAAAAGCTTCCTTAGTGGCTGTTCTCTACCTTAATGATAAAAGTCTCATTGTACTTTTAGACTGAGATGTCTTTTAATAAATATGTCGGGGTATGTCTTTTAATAAAAGTCTAATTGAAAAAATTGTAATGATTAGATGAGATGAAATGAAATGATATGAATTGTGAATATCTATTACAAGTTTCAACCTCATGCATTTATTTTTCTTGTTAAATATCCACTTTCAGGCCAACTTTGGGGATCAGCAACAATTTCTTTAGGGTCATGGTACTGTACCAACTATTTGAACTATAGTTTGTATAAAAATACTTGAAAAAAAAGATTTGAAATTGCATGCTTCATGAAACAAAGAGGGTGTGCATCGGTCTGGTTTTGTTGCATGCTTCAGTGAAAAAAAGATATGGGTGTGTGGGACATTGAGTTTTAATAAAACTCTACACTAGTAATTCAGAACTAAGAAACTGAAGAATACAGATCACAATTAATGATTTTAGAACAAAAAAACAAAAGCATAGTACACTACAGAAAATCATGTACAGTCTCTACTCGCAAGAAGGGAAAAATGTACGTGACACAAGTAAAATTGGGAGAAATTGATGTTTAAGAATTATATTATTTACTTGAAAAAGTACTATTTCCTCACATGTATGCCATGCAATGTAATGTCATGAAGTATTTAGATCATATAAGTCATGTAATGTTCATGTAGTTCTCATATCATGTATGCCATAGAATGTTTATGTTCAGATCACATTATGCCATGTCATGTTATGTTATGCTATGTATAAATATATGTCATGCTACAAAAGTTCATGAAGTCCAACAAACTTCTCATGCATTAAGAAAGATAAGATGTTAAGGATGACACAGACTTAAGTGTGTTCATCACAAGTTATGATAAGGATAACACGGACCTAAGCGTGTTCATCACAAGTTATGATAAGGATAACACGGACCTAAGCGTGTTCATCACAAGTTATGACAAGGATGACACGGACCTAAGCATGTTCATCACAAATTATGTTAAGGATGACACGAACCTAAGTGTGTTACGGACCTAAGCCTGTTCATCACAAGTTATGTTAAGAGTGACACGGACCTAAGTGTGTTCACCACCAGTGTGATAAGTGATGCCACGGACCTAAGCGTGGTTCACCATATGTTAGGGGAAACACGGACTTAAGCATGTTCACCACCAGTTAAGTTATGCGGTGCCACGAACTCAAGCGTGGGTCACCATATGATAAGTGAAAGATAAGATAAACAAGTCATGTATGGTTGTTAAAAAATGCATGAAGTCAATCATTTATGCATTCACGTTACATGTTTGCCATGATTATGTATGATTATGCTCATGTTAATGATGAATAGATATGCTATGTGAATCAGTGACGATATATGTATGTATGTAAAGTTTTTCAAAAATAAAGCCTATGTTAAATTAAGTTATATGTACAGTATGATTGTGAATCTGTGATGATGTACGTATGTTATGAAGAGTCTTTCAAAAATTAAGTCTATGCTAGGCTAAGATGTGTTTTACGGTAGATGTGCTACTTCCTAAGTATTCGACTCATTTTTGTTTGTTTATCTATTTTCTTCTATGCTTAACTGTCACAAATGATGAGTATGAGGACACAGAGCTGGAGGGACAGGAATAGATCTAGTGTAAAGACTTAGAAAGGAATAAGTGTTATTTACACAAGAATTAGTTTAGTTTATGTTTTTACTTTCTGTTTTCAGTTTCATGTTTCAAAAAAGTTATGTTCAGTTCAATTTTAATATTTTGATGCTTTTCAATAAATGAGGTATTTTAGGATATGAATCTCTTTACCGGGCATTATGTTATGAATGTTAGTAACATCTCTATCCTACGGGAACGAGGTGTTACACCACTTCTATAGACTCTAACGGGATAAACTTGTATGATCTTCTTCTATCTTTTTCTCCTAGATAGTCAAGTGTCTTGCTGCACCTTTTCTGCTTTTTCATAAAAAAGAAGATCATAAAGACTTCAATCACTTAAATGATCTAACATTAAAATGGAGAAAAAAAAAAGATTAGCTGAAACAAATTTAACGGTTAGATCTTAAAGGAAAGGAAAAATTGCAAAAGGTGTTGTAGTTCAAGAGATAAAGTGACAAGTTTAATAGTTTAGTGGTCATAGTGCAAAAGAAGAGGTAGTTTGAGAAAGTAAGTGTAATTTTCCCTACCAATAGAAATTTAAGTATTATATTATAAACACACACATACCAAATGTATAAAGACATTGAATTAATTTCACGAATGTGGTATATTTTATTGTAACACATATTATGAAAAATAATGGAAACAAATTACTAAAACCAAGTGACTTATTTTGTTTTAAAGAATGGATTACTCATGCAAGTACCTTACTTTGTTGCAAAAGAGCGTCTTCATTTCTTAACTGAAAATACTTTGTTTCAAAAGAGCGCCTTTTTTTAAATATAAAAAGAAAAACTATTATGAATAAAGCATTAATGGCTTTTGGCAAAAACTACAGTCATTTCTCCTTCTATTTATTTCCAATAAATATGTTTCTCCAAAGTATTTTCTCAATATAAAACCAATAATTCACGCTAATATACTTTCCCAAAGCTTCAAAACAAAAAAGAAATAAGAAATATCATAGATTTACCCCAAAAAAATTACTTTCTTATAAGTATATTTTACCCGAAAAGATTATAATAAACTAGGCAGGAAAGTTTCTGAAAAAGGATTATAAGTCATGTCCTGCAACAAACGGAACCTCGTGTTAAGGATTGGTGCTTTATTCCCAGCACTCTTCTCCTTCCTAAAATCAAAGAGCGGGTACAGCATACAAAACAACCCCTCACCCAACCCCAAATTGCACACCCAAAATTTGAGGTAGTTGGCAACATTCAAAGCAAACTAAAAATAAACGCTAATTTCAAAAATTACATCACCGTTCACTTCTCAAGACATGCACATAAAATGGAAGGGATCAGAATGCTAGAATGACGAGCAAGATGGAGTATCCGATCGTTCATGGATTTCCAGTAAAGAATATTGAAGGAAAATGTATCTAAAAAAAGACTAAAATGTAGACTACATAGCAGCAACCAGAAAACTTACAGAAATCTCGAACAGATCCGAAACTAAGAAAAAGTTTCCCCTACCAAGCGATTGCAAATTCAAGTGGAGAGAGCGAGAGCGAGAGCGAGAGCGCCTGAAAATGAAGCACTGCTAGGTGTATAGAATTATCGGTTAGGGATTATAAATGGTCCGGAACGAGTTTTCGGAACGAAGCTCTCTAATCACCGTCCGATCTTAAGAAAATAATTGATCCGTTGATGTCTTAAAATTCATTGTGCTCTCAGTTCATATATGATATAATCCATTTCTCCGAAAGAATTTTAATATATATTCTACAATTATAATTTTTTTAAATTTTTACATAAAATATAATAACAAAATTAATTTTTTTAAATTTTAAAATAATAATAATATTAAAAAAATAATATTCTAATAATATTTTATATAACTTCTATTTAAAATTATATCAACTCATCTCACTATCCAAACTACATATAAGTTTTACAAAAATAAATTCTATATCGAGATTTTTTAAAACAACTATACAAAATTAAAAAAAAATTGAATAAAAATGTTAAGATATGTTTTTTTTAAGAATTATTTTGGTTTTTATATTCTTTTAAGAGAATTGGAAATTTGTTTTGGTGTTTAAAAAACTTATATTGAATTTTTTTTAAAATCAAATATAGAAGTAATTTTTTTCATTTGCGCATCAAACTATTAAAACTATCAATCTTCATCTCAAACTACAATATTTTAATAATTATCCACCAAAATAAAAAGTAAGGTATTTAAGAACATTTGTGTAACACTCCATCCCTCTAAACTTGTAATGTTAGTAGAACAAGATGCTACTAACATTACTGTTTGAATTTAGAAAGTGTTTCATCTGATCATTACAATTTTTTTAAATTTTCACACAAAATATAATAAACAATTCAACTTTTTTAAATCTCAATTCAACTTTTTCAAATCTCAAAATAATAATAATATTAAAAAATTAATATTCTAACAATATTTTTTTCAACTTTCATATTTTATCTAAAACCATCTCATTTCATCTCTAAATCAAAACCAGCCCTAAAACATGTCATTCTTGCACCATGTATAAAAGTTCCATACATTTATAAAGTAAAACAGAGTACTTGTTAAAATTGATAGTTCTCAAAATAACATTGTTCGGAAGCACTTATTAATAAACTAGCAGTAGGTAACGTCCAAGGGACGTTTGTCTAATTTTTTTTTAATTTTTTTTATCTAGTGATTGAAGAAGTGTTTTTTTAATAATTTTGTGAATTTTTTATTTTTTTTTAAATGTTTATGATGATTAAAAAAATACATGACAAAAGAAAAATAAAAATAAAAAAATGAAATACACATTCAAGACATATTTTTAGGCTACTTCTTCATTAGTTGTAGCAGTTTTTTTTTTTTATTAATCAAGAATATTATCATATTTAAATTATGTTAAAACTCTAATTATTTATATTGTTATAGTTTTTTAAAAATATTTAACAAAATTTCATTATTTATTTAATATTCAGTAAAACTTTATCTTTTATTTAATGATGAGAAATTAGTATTTTATAAATTGAAGTTAATTTTAAGTGTATAATATAATATTTAAAATTTAATTATCTATTTTATGTTAGTTTAAATCAATATTTAAACTTCTACCGTTAGATTAAATCTGAAGATTAAAGATGAAGGGTTGGAATTTAAAACTCAAAAACTAATATTTTTTCCTACTTAAAAAAATAAATAAATAAATAAATAAAATACTGTTCATCTATGAACAGTAAATACTGTTCATAATTACTGTTTATAAACAGTAGCAACGGCAAAAAACTATGCGAAAAATAAAATTTTTTTACTATTCATTACTGTTCATCTCTATAGGCCGTGAGATATAGGCCGTGAGAAATAAAAATGTCACGTGCAACAATTTTGTTAAAATTTTAATCATGAAAATCATAAAATTCTTTCTCGATGCCTCAAGCGTCATTGCCATTGTCATCCCTCTAGATAGCATCATCGCCTGCAACATCATTGTAAACTTCCTCACTTGGGATAAAAAATATATAAAAATAACTACAATAAGTCAAATAATCAATGAGAACTATGTCAACAATACGCCCTTGAAAAGACTTTACCTTAAATCGTACATAAACATTTATCTCAATGCATTAAAGAAAAACATTTCTCTCTCCATCCTCGAAGCATAAGGCTTGGTTTGGATAGAGAGATGCTTCCATCTCATCTCATTTCATCTTATTTTATCACATCTCATTACAATATCCAAATGCCATAAACACAAACACTTTTCAATTTTAAATTTTTAACTTTTTCATCCAATCATTATCTAATTATTTCAATTTTCTCAAGCTTCCAAACAAAACACAAAAAAGAATTCAACTTTTTCAAATCTCAAAATAAAAATTATATTATAATAATATTTTAACTTTATAATATTTTTATTCAACTTTTTTTTTCTCTCATTTCTCAAAACATCATAAAATATTTTAACTCAAACTATTTCTAACTCATCTCATCTCATCTCATCTCAACTTAAATACTTCACTATTATTCACAAACCATCTCATCTCAACTTACTATCCAAATCAGGCTTTAGTATTCATTCCCTTAACCTCATCTTTAATGGCCATTACACATTGTTACCCATGTGTGTTAGAGTTAGCAACCATTGCAATCAATGGTTCTTTCCCTAACTAGTGGCTAAGAACCGAACTGCATGAATAGGCCATCACCAAGTGCACCGCAAGTGATGCATTCCGACATTGCAATCCGTCCCAACCTCATATTGTACCATCTTCACTGTCATATGGCCCATTTAGTACCTCGATTAAACAGATGCAATCATACATTTTTCATTTTCATTTTCTTTCATTTGATCTGATCTAACATTTCCTTTCGTTCTTTAAAATATATAGTCAAACTATGTAATATTCAATTACTAAAATCACTTAAAATTACTTTTATCGTAGATAGGATTCATAAAAAGGGGCTTCCAACAATGGCTCTGTGATGTCCCCAACTTCTTATTTCCTGTTCTTACTAGTTTTTTTTTACGATGAAGCTAAAGCATTTGAACTAACTATAATTACAAAAATTTGGGAGCTCTAGTATTCTCTCTAACGCCCGAGGGGTGTGAATAGAGGAGAAGAGGCTAGTCCAACCTTCTGGGAAGGTCAAGTATTCACTGGTCACTTGGGTGACAGCAGTGGAGGGAGATGGAGGACCTGGAGGGGATTTGGGAGAAGTTAAACCTAAACGAGGATGAGAACGCATCGATAGATCTTCAACTGGAAGACTCGAAAAAAATCAGTAGCAGAGGGAAATGTAGTTTAGTAGGGAAGGTATGTTCGAACAGGAAGATAGGAAGGGAGGCTGTGTTTTCAACAATAATGAAAATATGGAAAGTGAGCAAACCCCCTTCCTTCGTAGAAATCAGACCAAATACTTTTGTTATCACCTTTGTGAATCAAGGCGATAAGAGGCGAATATTGGAGGGCTGTCCTTGGCTTTTTGACAACCACATGTTTGTGCTGAAACTATTTGATGGTATGTCCCAACCAAACTCAATCAATTTCGATGTGGCTCTGATGTGGGTCCAAATGCACAATATGCCGCTAAGGTGTATGACGCGTCAGACGGGAGTTTTGATTGGGAGCTCGGTGGGAAATGTCTCGGAGGTCGATGCACTAGAGGATGACGTGAGGTGGGGGAACTACCTGAGAGTCAAAATAGACATGGACTTGAGGAAGGTTATTGCAAGAGGAAGAACCGTAAATCTAGAAGGACGGAAAATGTGGGTTCCTTTTGCCTACGAGAAGCTGCCAAAGATGTGTTTCAAATGCGGGTGTATCCTCCATGGGAAAATGGGATGTGTTGGGCAAGGATTAAAACAGAGCAATACTGATGAGAGGGACAATCAATTTGGTTTGTGGCTGAGGGCTAGCTCAGGCAATCGACGTAGCTCTACGGGGGGTTTCAAGAGTAAAGAACCTAGCACTACGGGAGGTGGTAATGAGGTCTGGCAGCAAGATAATACAGTGGCAGATGGGGCCAGTGTAATCCCAGTCAGGGAAAAACACTAGGGGAGGCAGGTAATAGGGGAGTTGGTAATACACTAATGGGAGTAGGATTGGAAACAAGTATAGAATTCAATCAAGAAATGGAAGATGGAGTGGCTAGAACAAAAGTGAGTAGACTGCCCATAAAGGTAAACTGGAAGAGAAGAGCTCGTTATAGGAGCAAAGGTGAACAACTAGTAACAACTCCTCTAAGGAAAAACCGAAATGCTGAACATGAAGATGAGGCATCAAGCAAGGCTACAAAGGCAAATAAGTTGAAATACTCCAGCACAGAGGTAGAAATGGTACCAGAAACACAAGAGGTGGAGGCTGCTGTGCAGCCCCACCAAACCAAATGATTCTCCTAAGTTGGAACTGCCAAGGGCTTGGGAACCCTCGGACAGTTCAAGACCTTTGCTGTATGGCAAGGGAAAAGATGCCCAGTTTGGTTTTTTTGTTAGAGACAATGATAGGCACTTAGAGGATGGACGGTGTGAAGAGAAGTATGGGTTTTGAGAACTGTTTTGTGATTGACCCAGCGAGGAAAAGAGGAGGACTTGCTTTGCTATGGAGGGATGAGGTGGAGGTGGAAATACAGAATTTTTCACAGTGGCATATTAATGCCTGGGTTTTGGAGAAGTCAACTAAGAAGAAGTGGCTTTTCACTGGCTTTTATGGTCATCCCGATATAGGGAAAAGAAGGACCTTGTGGGACTTGTTGGGGAGGTTAAATCCCACTGAACAAATTCCATGGTGTGTCATAGGAAATTTCAATGAAGTATTAGTTCACATAGAAAAATATGGAGGAAGGCAGAGGCGGGAATCTCAGATGGGACTATTCAGGGATGCTTTTGTCTCCAATAGCCTGTTTGATCTAGGGTACAAGGGCGACAAATTCACTTGGAGCAATAGACACACAGATGACACTTTCACTAAAGAAAGATTAGATAGAGCAATAGCTAACAGCTGTTGGAGAGAGGACTTTAAGGAAGTTAGGGTGGATGTTTTACCAGCTCGGTGTTCAGACCATAGACCATTGCTTTTATTGATGCATTCCTCCCAACTCAGATCTACACCTTTCAAGAGGTTGTTTAGATTTGAAGTAAGTTGGACAAAAGACAAAGAGTGTAAGGAGATCATTTCCAAAGAATGGTCTGCTGGTCTGGGAAGTGCAGAGCCTATGAAGAAGTTAAAAAATTCGATGAAAGAATGCAGGGTAGCCCTTGAAGGGTGGAGTAGACAAAAGATAAGAGATAGTAAAGGGGAAATCAAAAGGAAAACAGAAACTCTTAAGCAGCTACAAGAGAAGGAAGATGCTCAGAGCAGTGAGGAAATTAAGAAAATCCAAGGAGAATTGGGGAGTATGCTAGAACAAGAAAATCTTAAATGGAGGCAGCGGGCTAAAAGAAGTTGGTACCAGTTAGGGGATCGCAACACAAAGTTTTTTCATGCCTGCGCTAGTCAAAGGAGGAGAAAGAACAAAATCACTCAAGTCACGGACTCTCATTTAAGGGTACTGAGAGAACATAAAGACATAGAATCAGCATTCAAAGGCTATTTTGAAGAGGTGTTTACCTCCAATACACCCTCAGAGGAGGTGATTGCTAAGTGTTTAAATTCATTATAGCCTTGGGTAACCAAAGAGATGAATGAGGGGTTATTAAAGGAGTTTACAAGATCTGAGATTGAGATAGCAGTCCAACAGATGGGGCCCTTCAAGTCACCTAGACCAGGCGGATTTGGTGCAAGTTTCTTCCAAACTTACTAGGATGTCGTTGGAGATGGGATATGCAGTGATGTGCTATGCTTTCTAAAAGGTGGAGGTATGTCACAGTCCATGAACGACACTTTGATTGCTCTAATCCCCAAGGTCAAGTCCTCAGTGATGGTGAATGAATATAGGCCGATTAGTTTGTGCAACGTCACCTATAAGATAATTGCTAAAGTCCTAGCAAATAGGCTGAAGTTAGTTCTCCCAAACATAATTTCCCAACAACAAAGTGCATTTATCCCAGGGAGATTGATTACTGATAATACTTTGGTGGCTTTTGAGTTGTTACACTCGATGAAGAATAGGCAAAGAGGGAAATTAGGAAGTATGGCCTTAAAACTAGATATGTCAAAAGCTTATGACTGGGTGGAATGGAGGTACTTGGAGGCACTGATGAGTAAAATGAATTTTGATAGAAATTGGATCAGTCTTGTCATGAATTGTGTATCTACTATTTCTTACTCAGTTCTAGTGAATGGCAGGTCAGGGGGAGGTTTTTTCCATCTAGGGTCTAAGGCAGGGAGACCCTCTGTCCCCTTATTTATTCCTTTTATGTGCTGAAGGTTTGAGTAACCTTCTCAATCAGGCTGAGAGTAAAGGGAATATTAGAGGGGTGAATGTGGCAAGAGGAGGGACTAGGGTGAATCACCTCATGTTCGCAGACGATTGCATTCTCTTCTGTAGAGCAACTATGGAGGATTGGAGTCAAGTCAAACAGGCTCTGAGACTCTATGAAAGGGCATCTAGCCAGTGTCTAAACCAACAGAAATCAACTTTCTTTTTCAGCAGTAACACAAAGGAGCAAATGATAAAGTAGATTCTGGGAAATGCAGGGGCCAGATAGAGTGGGTCATGCGAAAAATACTTGGGATTGCCTTCCATGGTAGGGAGGTCTAAGTATAATACCTTTAGGGGGATAAAAGAGAGAGTCTGGCAGCGCCTAATTAGTTGGAAGAATCAGTTCTTATCTCAGTCTGGGAATGAAGTTTAATTGAAGCTCGTGATCCAAGCCATTCCTACCTACTATATGTCTGTCTTTAGGGTACCAAAGAAGCTATGTCAAGAAATTTCTGTACTAATGGCAAAATTCTAGTGGGGGCAGAAGGAAAATGAAAAGAAAATACAGTGGAGGAGTTGGGAGAAGATGGGAGTACCAAAAAAAGTAGGAGGTATGGGCTTCAGAGATATAGATAGTTTCAATAAAGCTATGCTAGCAAAGCAGTGCTGGAGATTCTTGACAAATACCAAGTCTCTTGCAGCAACTATGTTAAAAGAAAAGTATTTCAGGCATGTAGAGTTGCTAGATGCAAAATTGGGCTACTGCCCATCTGTGATGTGGAGGAGCTTATGGGGCTCTTTGAACTTGATAAGGGAAGGAGTAAGTTGGCATGTTGGCAACGGCAAGAGGATAAAATTTTGGGAAGACAAGTGGGTGGTTTCTACCTTAACCTATAGAAAAATTCAGGCTCCAGCTAATACAGTCAACAGAAGTGCAATGGTGGAGGATTTCATAGACACAACAAAGGGTGAATGGAGGGGAGATCTGCTTAAGGAAGTTCTGGGAGAGGAAGAAGCGGACACAGTTAAAACCATCCCTATTAGCAGACTGGGATTTAGTGACAAACAAATATGGGGTTACACAAAATCAGGACTTTTCTCAATAAAAAGTGCATATCACCTAGAGAGAATGTCAAAAGGTGAACCCTCTAGTACAAACAGTGAGAGTGGAACGTGGAAGGAAGTTTGGAAGCTAAATGCACCTGCTGCCGTTAAAACTTTCTTGTGGAGAGCTATTAACAACTGTTTACCCACAAAGCTGAATCTGTTAAAGAGGAAAATCGTTGAGTCATCCATGTGCCCCATATGTAGTAGAGAAGTGGAGTCTATTACTCACTCACTATGGAGCTGTGCAGCCTCCTCAGACGTGTGGGCAGAAAGTGAAAGTCTTGTAAAAAAAAATGGCCATGTGTCGATTTGGACTTCTATCACCTATGGGAAAGGTTAGTGAAAAATTTAAATCAAGGAGAACTGGAAAAGGTGGCAGCCATCATGTGGAATATTTGGATGAGGAGAAACAAGTTTGTTTTTGAAGAAAAGTTCTCTAGTCCTTACACAATTATAAAAACAGCTATGGAAAACTTAGAAGAGTACCAAAAGGCACAGAAGGACTTAGTTTGTAATTTCAGAGCTGTAGGGACTAGGCGAGCAAGGGAAAAATGGAAGAAACCAGGGGAGGGCATGGTGAAAGTTAACTAGGATGCCTCCTTTGATTCCAAGAGATTGAAGATGGGGGCAGGTATCATTTTGAGGGATGAAGATGGTGAGGTATTAGCTTCCTTATGCATGAGTAAAATGAATGTTAGCCACCCCATACTTGCGGAAATTTATGCACTATGGAGGGCTATGGAGTTTTGTCTGGAATTAAACATGAAGAATATAGTGTTTGAAGGAGATGCCCAAATAGTGATAAGAGACGTAAATAGCAAAGAGGAGGTTTAGATATGGTATGGTCAATTAATAGAAGATTTGAGAAGCTTTTTTACTAGTAGATTAGATTGGAAGTTACAACATACATACAGGGAAACCAACACAGTGGCATATCAACTAGCCAAGTTAACTTTGAAAATAGAGGAGGAATTAGTATTGATTGAAAATGGTCCATTGGAGATCTTTACACTTGTAATACAGGACAGACTTTGTATTCCTTGATATTAATTTTGCAATGAAATGATACATATTTACTTTAAAAAAAAAAACTATAATTACGATGCCAGAGATGAAACTAAGCACCATCAAATATATACAACATTTACAATACAAGGTTACAAGACTACCCTTGTCACACTTGAGTTCTCACGAACTCATTGACTTAAAAAATAATTATACAACGGTTCTTAAATACAAACACTAGCTAATATTGTTTTGTTATTACACAACACTATTATATAAGTACATAAGAGACTCCTAATTCATCTTGATCATTCTTGTCGACAACCTCTTCCTCTAGAGTGGGGTTCAGCGTCCCTGCCATAATCTATAGTTTTGTTATTGGTGAATAACGAACTACAGGTGGACCACCACGGTAAGATTTACATCTCAGTGTTCAAGATCCATAAATTAGAAATGTAATTGCTACAAGCTTTTGTACTTCCCAATTTAATGCATAAATTAAAAATTGAATAAAATAAACACTTGTATTAGAAATGTAAACACTTGTATTAGTCATAAAAGCGATAAACAAAACCATTCGTTAATTCACAATTATTTTCGACTCTAAACTTTATGTAAATTAAATATTAACTTCATAAACTTTATCAATGGGTATTCCATTTCATTTTCTTTTCATTTCATACTTTACTCTATACACAAGCCACAACCCCTCATACATCTCAAGTATTTTGGTGTGCCTATCTTCCAAGGACAACAACTCATTATTTAACATGGTTATCAGTTGAGGTACTCTCACCCCGTTTAAGAACAAACTAATAAATCCCAAGTGTTCTGGTGTGCCTATCTTCCGAGGACAACAACTCATTATTTAACATAGCTCTCGATCGAGGTACTCTCACCCCGTCTAAGAACAAATTATGGCCCTTCCCAAACTACAAGGGTAAGTTTTCAGCCCAATGTCTTGATTATTTATCATCAACTAGAGATATATCACTCTATTTTTAGTCACTCCAAAATTGCCAAAGGAATTACACTAGTATTATATCCCTCCTAGCATGTAGGGTCGTGACAAAACCTTAGTTCCACATTAATTCATAGTTAATCAAGTATTTTTCTCAAGTATGTCATAAATATTCAAATTAACCAAATCATATTTCAAATAAAACAATAAATTCCCTAAAGTAATACAATTCTATAAACTTAACTTATAAGTTTAATTTATAGATCTTTATTTACTATCTGTCCTTAGCTTTTAAATTCTCATATTCCTATGGAGTCCTCGTTTTCGGTATAGTCATTGTATAAATCATTAGCGTACCATTAAATTATTGAGGCATCTCCTACTGGGTTGTCTGAATTTTTCATACTTTCATGTTCACCCCAGACTAAACTATTTATATAATTAACCTCAAATCCTATTTTATAACCTCTTAATTACATGCTTTAATCACTAATTAAAAACTCAAAGCCCAAAATTCATGACCTAACCGAAACTCTATATCATCTCTCTTCAATTTTTTTTTCCTATTTCAATTCTTCATGGTATATAAACCAGTTAGAACAATATAAATCAAGCCTAATTGTACATGGTAAAATTGAAACCCTAAACAAATTTCCCAAAACTTTCATTTTCTAACATTATATAATAACTTCTTCTACAACAAAAATTAACACTACAATTTAAAGTTTGCATATATGTAGAGTTATAAAAATACTTAATTAATCCCTTTTAGAGTGACAAATCTCCTTGAGGATGCTATTTCTTGGTGTAGATTGAAAATATACTCCAAATCTATGTGTTGTTAGATTAGAAAATGGTGAAATATTGAAAAGAAATGAGTAAGTGGCATGAAGAGAGAGAGAGAGAGAGGTGTTGGAAGTGTGGTAAACTAGTTTGAATGAGGAAGAAAGAGATCAAAACTTCATGACATCTATGAATTACCACATGTTCAAATCTAAGCTAGGGATGAGATCGATATAATAGCATCCAGCTATATCCCCATATGCTGTCCAAAAAGGCAGCTTGTGCATGCCTATTTTTTGAATTTTGGTTTTCACTTTTAATAAATTTTAAATATTCTAATTAAGCCTAATCCCCTTTTATTTTTATCTAATTTGATTACTAGGTGTCTCTTAAAATTCTTTGAAAGTTTTTGTCTTACGCAATTTTTCTTATGGTTTGAAACCAGTTTATGCATTTTGTTTTGTTTTCTTCTCTTCTTATTATTTTATGAGTAATGATATATACAGTCGTGGAGTGTGTAAGTACCATACAGTCGCTTTGAAAAAGAGTGGAGTCTACTATTAAAAAATTAACTTCATTTTATGTAGGTCCTGTATTTATTCACTTTTTTCAAAGTGACTGCACGGCGCTTGCGCACTCACGACTACAAGTATCATTTCTCTTCTTTTATTTATTACTAATATCATGTATTTATTTATTTTATCCTTATTTTTATTTAATATTATTTTTTGTAATCGTCACATGCTCGTATAAATTGAACCTCGAGATATCTAAGTTTCACAGCTACTACTCTTTCCTCGCCTACTTTACCCACCTAACATTTTACTCACATGAGCCTAACATAGTGCTTGCTTTACACATTGCTTTCCTAGCACATTGCTCGATCACTTAACACTTTGTTCGCCTAGCACATCGTATTGCTCACGCTATATATATTCCTCATATAACTCTCTTTTTGCCTTTTCTTGCCTACTTTCTATTCGCTTTTCATTGCATGATTCTTACACAGTCCTACCTGTGGGTAGTTCCACTCCTACACACAACACTTACATTCCACTCCCAAACCTCACTCTCAG
Organism: Juglans mandshurica; assembly: GCA_022457165.1. Lineage (NCBI taxonomy): Eukaryota > Viridiplantae > Streptophyta > Magnoliopsida > Fagales > Juglandaceae > Juglans > Juglans mandshurica. The sequence goes on along the minus strand of CM039633.1, from coordinate 5,410,267 downwards.
ATCCTAAAATCGATCTGTCTAGGGTCGGTATGTGAAGGGTGATAGAGTTTTGTTATGTACAAGCAAGTTTGCGTACCAATCTGCGTACTAATGTTGTTATCTTCATATTCTAAATTTAAATTAGCATTGTTTTCAATAAAATTTACTTTCTAATCAATCATATTGAATGTGTACACATATTAGTGCGCATAATCGTTTACAATTAGATTTTTTCAAGGTGATAATACATGTAACATCCCATTTTCCCTTAGGCTATGTATATCACCTACTTTCATATATAAAGTCAAGCAAGAGAGTTACATAATTAATAAAATAACTCTTTACTCATAAAAAGAATTATTAAATGGATCATGTTTTAAAAAAAAACATATTCAAAGTTTTTAAATAAAAGAAACTGAAATAACTTCTAACATAATATAAATTAAACTAAAGACTCCTAAGACTAAAGTAACATTAGATTGCTCCATCTATGTCTAGCCCACGTGCTCGTCCTCATTAGGTGAATAAGAATATGAAATAAGACTAAGACTAAAATAAGTCAAAAACTCAACAAGCAACATACTATACCATAAATATAATAAAATGTAGGTTTTTTCTAAAAAAAAAGAGATGCTTGATTGAATGAAAATATGATACATTCATGCTCATGCTTATGACATGCATGACTTATAAATCTTATCTTCTATTTTGTTATCTTAACTGGCTAACATACCTTAATCCTATGTGCAAGTGCACTGGTTCCACCATTTATGGCCATAAGAGGAACTGCTAATCATATCTGCATGTAATGACCCAGCTCCAATAATTTTAAGGTCGAGATATTAATAATTTTTATTGGGCCTAAATTATGTTTAATGGGCCATATTAGATAAGCCCACGAGCGATAAATTATTGAGGTTGATTAAGAGTTTTAATTAGGTTCAATAATTAGGTTAAATCCCATTTATTATTTATTGAACGAGTTAGACTCATTTTAGAATTTAAAGATTTGACCATTAGAAATTTATTTCAATTTAAAATCATCACTGATTGAAGTCTCATACGCAGTCTTAGTCTCTACTAATCCTATATTAAATGAACTACTAGATCATATTTTTAAATTCAAACTCTCTTCTTAAATGATCATGATCGAGTCCAACTCGAACTTGTCAGCATCCTATTCCAACAGGGATACAACTCTATAAGTCATCTTCATGTTAAAACTCTTCAACCGAGTCCAACTTAGGCTGGTCGTCAACCTCTTCCAAATCTCTCTATAAATATCTCTATTACACGTGTTATTTGGAAAAAAAAAACCGTAAACCTCATAGTCTTAACACCGTGATCGATTTTGTGAAGGAAATTTTAGGATCGATTTTGTGTCGAAAATTTTAGGAAGCAACACTACAAGATAAGTAGCTTGATCATAAATTAGGATTAACATATGTTAGTTACTTATATATATTTATTATTATTAAAGCCAGTGTTTATGTACCACGAATGTCATGATATTTGCAAGCATGTCATTCATCATGTTTCATTCCTCATATTAAAGTTATGTATGTATTATGCATCTCACGTTGCATAAGACATGTTAACTTTCATAAGATCAAGTGTAAGATAAACTCATAACACCTAATGAGATAGTCATTCAGATGCATGGTACTAATGCGATTTATGGGTGGATGCGTAAGCCACGGAGCTAATTAGTGTGGTCCACCATAGTGTGTTAGAACACTATTAGCGGCTCCCTTTGCGGCCGCATGATATGGGGCCGGTGCATAACCTTGCACACATAGTTAAATGTGTGGGCTAGTAATATAAGTATGATAAGTAAGATAATTCAAGATAAGTCATGCATGACATAAGCATGCGTATGAATTATCATTATTTTAAGTTTTCGACATAAAATATTTTTTGAAAATCTTATGTTAAGTATGTTTACGTTATGATGGGTTTCTTACTGAGTCATTGACTCATTTTTTTTTTAATGTTTTTAAACCACCCCAGGCCAGATAATCATGATGATAGAACTACAGGATGAGACTTAGTCCAGGGAGATGTGACAGTGGCCTAGATCATGTATAGAAATTTTAAGTTATGATTTTTATGGTATGAGCTTTGATAAATTTTAATAAATGCTTCCGCACACCTTTTTTTTTTTTTTATCTCAGTATTCTAATAAAGAATTATTTCATTTATAGAATCTTTGTACCTGACACTTACTTTAGAATAAAAGAAAATATTTTTAAGTCAAGGTTCAGTAATAACACTTCGGTTCCAGAAAATTTTTAAAAATGATTTTATTATTAACCATGGGGAACGGGGTGTTACTGATATAACATACTATGGTGGACCACGCTTAGATCAGTAATTTGCACATTGGGGGTTATATATATATATATATATATTTAAGCGGGGCATCTGTCCCCCCGCACCCCACTTGAGCGAGCCGAAACCCCTGCCCCGCATGAGCGGGGGCAGGAAGAACGGGGCAGGTTTGCGGGGTGCAGGGTGCGGGGCCCCATTGGCCACCCATATGTTCAACCCCTCCAACTTAATCACAACCTATATAGCTTAGCCAAGTTGCAAGAAGAAAACATTGGAATTAGTAAGAGAAATGTAAAGTCAGTGCCCTATTCTATGGAATTTGGGATCCTTAAAAAATCACCTTCACATGCAGGAACATTAAGTAAGATGCCCCAAAAGGGACTGATGCTTGTACAAAAAATTAACCAAACTCAAATGAAGGATCGTAGAGAGAAAGAACTGTATTATTAATGTTATGCTTGTTGGAACTAGGGACACAAGTGCTAAAACCCAATACTATTTTTAATTGAGGAACTGGTGGTACAAACCAATGAGGAAATAGGGGTAGAAGAAATACCTGAGGAGGGAACAGGGGGTTAGGAGAAAATACTGAAAGCATTTTCTTGGTAGAGCACCCTGAGATCTCTTTAAATGCGATAATAGGATTTCTCAACCAGAATACTATGAGGGTCAAAGAAAAAATTGGGACACATTGGATAGCCATCTTAGTGGACATAGGAAGCACCCACAATTTCTTGGACCTTGCCATTGTAAAAAAGGCTCAAATCTCAAATAATACCCAAGAGACAGTTAGGGTACAGGTAACTAATGAGGAGCTAATGGAGAGTGAAAGGAAGATAAAAGACTTAAGAGTCTTGGTGCAGGGATTGACATTCACAATATAAGTTTATATGCTGGTACTAGCGGGGTGTAACATGGTTTGGGGGTTAATTGATTGCAAAGCCTGGGTCTTCCTCTGGAACTTTAAAGAACATATCATGAAGTTTACTTAACAGGGTAACCTAATAGTATTACATGGATTAACCTCTGCTAGATTGATTGAAGTGGGCACTCTCAACTGATTTAACAAAAAAGAATAGAAGGGTCTTTTCTTGTAGTTCATTGAAACAACAAAGCAAACAAGCAACAAAAAGAATGATCAAACCATTTTGGAGTTAATGAAGCAGTACATAGATATTTTTGAAGAACCGAGGGGGCTACCCCCTTATAGAACCCATAATCATGCTATTACACTGATGCCAAACCAATGTTTGTTAGTCCCTACAGGTATCCTCTTTTCTAGAAGGATGAGATTAAAAACATAGTTAAGGAGTTGCTTGGGACATGGGTGATTAGGCACAATCAAAGCTCTTATTGTTCCCCGATACTCTAAGGAAAGTTGGTGGGTTGTTCAGGATGTGTGTAGACTACATGGCCTTGAATGCAGTGACTGTCAAGTATAAATATCCCAACCCTATGGTAGAAGAGTTCTTGAATGTGCTACATGAGGTTGAGTATTTTTCAAAGCTAGACCTAAAGTCTGGATACCACCAAATCAGAGTGAAGCTCCCATGACATTCCCAAGACTTCCTTTCAAACCCATGAGGGGCACTACAGGTTTCTTATTCTGCCTTTTGAGCTAACAGATGCCCCCATCAATGTTTCAAAGTTGAATGAACGAGATATTCAGACTCTAGTTAAGAAAATTTGTGCTGGTTTTCTTTGATGATATCCTTGTGTACAATAGGAGCAAAATGGAGCATTTACAGCACCTAACATTGACCCTAGACAATTTATGCCAAACAATCCAAATGCAGCTTTGGATGCAAGGAGGTTACCTATATAGGGCATTTGATCTCAACTAAAGGGGTTAGAGTTAACCATGAGAAATTAGAGACTATGGTAGAATGGCTAGAAGCTTCATCCTTGAGATCCCTTAGGGGATCTTTAGGATTGACAGGGTATTAGTGAAGATTTTAAGGGGTATGGGCGAATGACTACTGCTTTAACTTAGCTTCTCAAGACGGGACAATTCAAGTGGAATGGGGAGGCCCAAGAGGCATTCCAGCAGCTAAAACAAGCCTTGACTAAACCCCCTGTGTTGGCAATCTCAAGTTTCAATAAAAGTTCACTATTAAGTGTGATGCTTTTGGGATAGTAGTGTAAGTTGTATTGATGCAGCAAGGGAGACCCATTGCTTGTTACAACCAAGTTGTGAAGGGAAGAACTCAACTTTTATCAACTTATGAGAAGGAACTATTTGCACTAATTTTAATAGTGCAAAAATGGAAGCCTTACCTCATTGGCAAACCCTTTATAGTCAAAACAGACCACTAGAGCTTGAGGTATTTGTTAGACCAAAGGGTAGGCACTCCCACACTACAAAAATGGGTGGCCAAGTTTTTAAGTACGACTTTGTGATAGAATATAAGAAGGGCAACGAGAATAGGGCAACATATTACCTTTTTAGACAGTTTGAGAAAAGGAAGGTGACTTTGACTGCTACTTTCTTTACCCACCATCACATGATTGGAGGAGTTTAAAGAGGGATACAAAACAAACAGCAAGGAACATGAAATACTTTAGAAGGTGGAGAAGGGGGAACTAAATCACCATTACACGGTTAGTGAGGGTTTATTGATGTACAAAAATAAGGTCTATGTGGCTAACAACCTACAGTTTAAGTAAAAGCTTCTACAACTATTGCACAACAGTCCTTTAGGGTGGGCACTTTGGGTATGATAAAACCCTACACAGGGTGAGACATGATTTGTTTTGGCTAGGATTGAAGGTAGAAGTAAGAGAGTTCATCCGTAATTGTGACACTTACCAGAGAAATAAGGCTAACCAGACTCTACCCAGTGGCCTTCTACAGCCACTACCTATATCCAACAAGCCACATTACCATGGGTCTTGTGGAGGGACTAACCAAATCCAAGGGATTTGACTGTATCTGGATAATTGTTGACAGACTAACCAAGTACATTCACTTTACCCCTCTTACACACCAATCTATTGCTCCACAATGGCCCAACTCTTCATCCAAAATCTTCTCAAGCTACATGAGATGCCCATCTCTATCATTTCAAATAGAGATCACACATTCACTAATAAATTATGACAATAATTATTCAAAAATCAAGGAGTACAACTGGCTTTTAGCACAACTTATCACCCATAGACAAACAACCAAACAGAGACTGTGAACAAGTGTGTGGAAATAGACCCAAGGACTGGGCCAGTTGGGGTTCCTTTGGTTGAGTGGTACAACACCACCCAACATGTATCAACAAGGATTACCCCATTCGAGGCTCTCTATGGTTACCAACCCCCTTGGTTGATGGCATATACACCAAGCACTTCCATAGTGGAGGCCATGGATGCTACCCTCAGAACCCGAGATGCTATCCTATAGCTACTTTGCCACAACCTACACCATGCTCATGATAAGATGAAGAACTATGTGGATCTTAACCAGAGAGAGAAACTTTGAAGTGAGAAGTTGGGTATACCTGAGATTGCAACCATATCGGCAATCATCCTTTAGCGGAAGTCACAATCTTAAGCTGTCGCCAAGGTTCTAAAGGCCTTTTTAGGTCCTGCACAGGGTTGGAACTGTGGCATACAGCTTGCAACTACCCCCTTAGCCTAGATCCATTCGGTGTTCCATGTCTCTCAACTGAAGGCCAAGCTAGGAAGTAATGTTTCCATGTTCCTTGCCCTACCTCCAGTAGACACCATGGGGGTTTTAAAACTTGAATCAGAATAAATCTTGAGCATGAGGATGAGGAAGAAGGGCAACCGACCAGTGGTAGAGTTCTTGTTTCAATGGCAAGGGAAGAGCCACGATGATACCACCCTCCTTGCTGGGCCTTACGAGGGAAGAGGTGTAGTGTCGACAAAGGCGAGAGAGGTAGGAGAAGGTGAAAGAGGAGGTATTAGGGCAAATGTGGACCCTTTTCTTGACTTGAGGATCGTGGGCTGGGCCCAACAAGAACTTGAAGATTGTGAGTTTGGGGCGAGATGGAGCAAGCTTACAAGCTTGCACTTACCACATGGGTCTAGGTCATCTCTGTGGGCCCATTAGTATGATAATAATGTTTAGGCCCATTAATGTGTTAGATCTAATATTCTTTTTTTTTTCCTTTTATTATTTCCTATTAATTTGTTCTAGAACAATCTCAGAGGGTTGTTATGTTTGTTATTCACTGCATTGCGTATATAAGTGCCTAGCCATATAATTGAGAGGTGATCTGAAGATTTATTAAAATATTACAAATTCTCTCTCTCTCTCTCTCTGGAGGCACCTAACCTCGAACTGGGATTTTCCTTGGCTATTTCCATCCTTATTCTACCATAACAGCGGGGAAGTGTGACAGAGAACCGCTATTTTTTACCCTCTTAATTATTATTCTTACACCATCCTCTAAAATGGTATTAAATTATTAGAAAGCTATTTATTATTATTTTTAATTATTCTTAATTATTCGATAACACATTAAAATAAGAATTATTCTAATACAATAATTATTATTTTTAGAATGTATTTGAAGTGTATGGTTCGAAATATAAAACTTTGAAAAATAAAAGTTTCAGTCGTAAGTATGCAACCGTTGTGTAGTCACTTTGAAAAAAATCAATAAATATGAAACTCACATAAAAAAATTAATTTTTTAATAGTAAACTCTACTTTTTTTTAAATTGACTGTACGATATTTGTGCATTCTACGACTGTATGTAGCATTACTCTAAAACTTTTTGATTTAGACAAAAATAAAAATTGTAAAAAATAGTTGTGGAGGAAGACAAGTAGCGTGATGCGAGTGTGAGGTAAATGGGCAAAGTGTAAATCAAGATAAAAGGAAGCCCCATTTGGTAACAAAGAATTAATATCTGTAATTAACACACAATAATTGGGTGGGAAGCACCAAGAAGAAGCCCGCTCCACTCTAGGGTTTCTTAAAACCACATTCATAATTCAAGATTTGAGCGGTGCAATAATTTCTTACATTTGCGAGAGGGAAAGTTTCGATCACGCAATCTCTGAGTTTCAGTTTCAATTGCTGTTCAGAATTTTACAGCCAATATACAAAAATCAATCTCCGAAGGTAGCCTCTTGGTACTCTCTCTCTCTCTCTCTCTCTCTCTCTCTCTCTCTCTCTCTCTCTCTCTGTGTGACTGTCTCTTTTGAATTCTTCCTCAATGTAGTTGTCATGGTGGCGTAATTTGAATGTGTTCTGTTGGAATTGGAGCCTGTTTTAGTATAATTTCATTGTATGCGAGTTGAGTTTTATATGCGTAGCAACTGGGGTTTCGGAAGTTAGGTTTTTTTTTCATATATATTTCAGTTTGCACTTTTGGGCGTCTGGTTTGTTATTGCATGGGCTTATTCGAATGCGAAAAGTCTTACCTTCTGCTGCAGGGACGAAGCCAGGATTAAAATCTTGGGGGGCCAAATTATTTGGCACTAATATGTGGTTCAGCTTTTGTTAATAGCAATATTAAGTTATTAAAAAATGGCATTTTGTTTTAACAAATAAGGAAAAAAAAAAAGAAATTTAAGACTAAGGAAAAGCTACATTTTTCAAGATTAATAAGTAAAAAACCTCAGGTAACTTTAAACTAATAAATGCATTAAATAAAGTAAATTTACACATTCCAAAAAGAATAATAAATACTGAAAATAATGTTTTTGATAAAATGAATTACTAAAAATAAAAAACATAATATATTTTTTCATGATAAAACGTGTTGAGAATCTTTAAAAATATGCAGTTTTGAAGAAATTTTCCTTAGAAAGCAAAAGAATAATAAAAGGGATACGTGTAGAACTTGAATTTCAACAAGTGGAAAAAAGAAATATAAGAACCATAAAAAGATGCTTAGAAGCAAATAACCACTAAAAAAATGATGAAGATAAATTTAAGGGCAAAAATGCCCATGAAAAGCAAAATATTTATTGATGCGGTGGTCCCAGGCCAATGTGAATTCAAAACTTGCCTTTACTGATAGTTATTTCCTCAGACTTTTGCACCCCCTCCCCCCCCCCCCCCCCCCCGTTCTGGTGCATGAAGGTATCCTGACTTGATTGAATTCGAAATTGTTTTATTTCTAATTGTTGTCTGCTCATGTGTATAATGGATATGTAGATTGAATTCGAAATTGTTTTATTTCTAATTGTTGTCTGCTCATGTGTATAATGGATATGTAGATTGTTTGCCTTTTGGTTTAGGTTAAACTCTTGTTTTTGAGCTCATATAAAAAAAAAAAAAAAAAAAACATGTATGAAACCCACAAATGATCAACTTTTTTGTATATCAAAGTAATTTAACCCACATTATGTAAGCTATTTGATTTAGCTGTCTTTAATCTTAATTGATAGTCTATATTCTTGTTTGACTATTACTTGATTAGAACGTGGCTATGAAGATGGCATGCTATGCTTTATTCACCCTCTCATACATTTTTTGAGTAGTCTGTATAATGGGTTCACGCTATACGTATCTTTGGATATACATATATTTGAAGACAGTGCAAGAAGGTGTTTATTTTTAGTTTATTTGTGTGATATTGCTGTACTGCTTAACTTATAAAAAAAATATATATATATATTTCTGTACAGCTTATGCAAAACTACAATGCCCTTACTAAATATCTGATTTCAGCTTATATATGTAAATCTATTGCAGGAAGGTGCACATATTGGTACGTTTATCTGGAACTGGTATTATTTTCTGAGAGTGGACAATTTTTTGTGGCTTTGTTCCCCTTATTGTTCAGCAGCTCCATTCCTTTTATATCTGATTGACTCTTAAGTAAAAACAACCCTGGAAACTTCTTTTAACCTTGCTGTGTTTCCATGGATTACCATGAATCATTATCATCTCCATATTAATTCTGTAATCCGTAATTGATCTTCGTAATATTTAATTTTCAGCTTCTCTGCTATTCTTGAATTTTGTGGGGTTATATACACCATTTGGAATGGAGAAAGTGAAATGCTTTTTTTGCTCTATATGTTTTTCTCACAGCATTCTTATACTGAAGAAATTCTATTTTGATATTTTGCACCACCTTCATGATCCTTATAAGTATCATTCAGAAGTCTCTTTTGCCTGTCTCTGTTAGTGCTGCTACTAATTTTTCTTATCCCATTGAAAAAAAAGTCTTTCACATTGCAACCTTGAGTCTTATCTCATCAGACGGATACAGCTGAAATTCATACTTTGTTGACCAAAAACAATGAACTTCATACTCTACAACTCCTTTTGGCCTTTCATTTTGTTTCCTCCTGTCGATATGTGTATACTTCTTCCGATGAATTCTTCTGGCCTCTGTGACGTCTTCACAGTTGCCTCGCAAGCTTGTTTTGTTTGATACTTAAGATGCCACGGACAAAGGCAAATGCATTATCTTCTGGTAAGCAAGTTGAACCTCAAAAGCCAAGTGAGCCTGAAAAGCCAGTTGAGTCGGAAGAGAAAGTCGATCTTGATGAAGATGAAGATCCCGAGGAGGAGGAAGAGATTGAGTATGAAGAAGTAGAGGAGGAAGAGGAGGTTGAAGAAATTGAAGAAGAGGTGGAAGAAGAAGAGGAGGAAGTGGAAGAAGCAGAAGAGGAGGATACTAATAATGCTGATGGAGCTGATGCACAGAAAATCCTTAGTGGTGGTGAGCTGAAGGTTGAAGATGGGGATGAGAAGAAAAAATGTGCCGAACTTCTTGCACTCCCTCCGCATGGTTCGGAAGTGTACATAGGTGGCATTCCCCATGATGCTTTGGATGAGGATTTGAGGGCTTTTTGCGAATCTATAGGAGAAGTTACAGAGGTTACATCTATTTCTGTTTATAAAGTAACATCTTATATGTCCTTTGTAAAGGTTTATGCCAATACCATAGTGTTCTGTGACATCAGGTTCGAGTTATGAAAGGAAAAGATTCAGGTGAGAACAAGGGCTTTGCATTTGTGACCTTTAGAAGTGCAGAATTAGCTTCTAAAGCCATTGATGAACTGAACAACACTGAATTTAAGGTAAGATAACCTTTTTCCCAGCATTTCTTTGTTGCTTATTCCCCATGTAAGCTGAATGACTTGATGGCAAGTTATATATTGAATTGGAAGTAAAATATAATTGATGAGTAAAAGATTAAGATCTTCTTCTTAGACCTTTTGTTTGCATTATTTGCTTGGCAATTTGCAAACATTTTTCTTGTGAGGGTTTGCTACTAGTTATGATTGCTAGAATTGTTAAAGCTTTTTTGCACACTCTCTCTCACAGGGTAAAAAAATAAAATGTTCAACATCTCAAGCAAAGCACCGTCTGTTCATTGGTAATGTTCCTAGAAACTGGGGAGAGGAGGATCTTAGGAAGGTTGTAACTGAGATTGGGCCTGGAGTTACTGCTGTAGAACTGGTTAAGGTCAGTATGTGAAGTTATGCCTCTTAATGGTAGTTATTTATTTCAGGGATTATAAATTTTTCTTCTTTTCCATTTCCAATGTTTTTGCTTCTTCTTGTTTATTTATTTTTCTGAATTCTCCGTGCTTTTGTGAAACTTATGTTCTACAACAGGCAGTGGTTTGGAAATATATTTGGGTTACAAGTATCATGTGCTGATTTTATCACAATCTTGGTCACAGGATATGAAGAACGCAAGCAATAACCGGGGCTTTGCTTTTGTTGACTATCATAACCATGCATGTGCTGAGTATTCAAGACAAAAGATGACAAGCCCAAAATTTAAGCTAGGCGATAATGCTCCAACTGTGAGCTGGGCTGACCCAAAAAATGCTGATTCTTCAGCTGCTTCACAGGTTTTGTTTCTTCTTCTTCTGATTCTGTTGTCAATGTCTGATGCTTTTGACTGGTGAAAGCTACAAAATCTTTTTTTTCTTTTTTCGTTTTTGGATAAAGCACTACAAGTGTTTATCCTGTGTGCACCTAGAAAAAGATGTTATGATTCATTGGACCTGAATGGGTGGCATGTAATGGTGTTGCTGCTTCCATAAATATGAAGCTGGCAAAAGAACGAGGTGCTACCCAATAATTTAGACTAATCAATCATCTGGTCCCCCCCCCCCAATCTATAAAAAAGAAAATCAGCTTGTTATTCTCCCTTGATGGGTTGATGACTGGAACTTCAAAGACAAGGAGCATTCCCTGGAGGATCTTAGAAGTTTTTTTTTTTCAAGCATTATTCCTTTGGACAATAGTTATAGATTTCGATGGGCTAGCTTTCATGTATACATCCTGAGTTTTCGGGCTTTGCCTGGTTTTCTATTAAGAAAATTTTTATTTATCAAAATAAGTTGATGGGTTGATTTTTATGGGATAATGTACACTTACTGAATTGTATTGCCTATGATCCATGCCTGGTCCGTATGGTCACCATTTGAAATGCTTTTCTTTTCAAGTACATTAGGGCTTCTCCCCTATCATTCTGAATTAGTCTTCTGGATCTGATAGGCATCAAATTCTTTTTTTTTTTTTTCATAATTCTGTTGTTGAATTTCATGGCAGTTTATTGATTGGCCAAGCTCTTTGAAAGCTAAGAATTGTTTCATACAGGTGAAGGCGGTATATGTGAAGAATCTGCCAAAGAATATAACCCAGGAGCAGTTAAAGAAGCTATTTGAACATCACGGGAAAATCACAAAAGTGGTTCTGCCACCAGCCAAACCTGGACAGGAAAAAAATAGAATTGGTTTTGTACATTTTGCAGAGAGGTCAAGTGCTATGAAGGCATTGAAGAATACAGAAAAATACGAACTAGATGGTGATCATTGCTTGAGTTTCTTAGTATATTTTGCTTATCTGGATGCAAACAAAATATTCATTCCTGTTGCTTGGGATTGTTTTGATTTTAGGCCAAGTTTTGGAGTGTTCTCTTGCAAAACCACAGGCAGATCAAAAGGCTGGAGGATCAAATTCTCAGAAGGCAGGATTGCTTCCAACGTATCCCCCCCGTGCTGGTTATGGTTCAGTTGATGGTGCCTTTGGTGGTGCTCTTGGTGCAGGATATGGTGCAGCGGGCTTTGCACCGGTGAGTAATAGATAAATGGGTTACCCTACTCATCCATGCATGTTTATTTCTTCAATCAAGTGAGTATTTGTATAGATAGATTCCTTCTAGATCCTTATTCATATTTTTTGGGGGTGGGAGGGTGTTATACTCAATGTTTTGAATACCGTACCGGAAGCCGTACCGGTCAAGGTACTAGAATGAAATATTTCGGTACCGGTACCGTTTCGGGATAGTCGATATATGAATAAATTATATATATATATAAATATATATAAATTATATTCCAAAATAATAGTCTATATATGAATAAATTATATATAAATACATATATATATAAATTATAAATAGTCTAATCTGAATTGGGGGTTAAAAAATAAGCTTGTAGTTTGAAAAAATGAAAAAAAAAAAATTGAAGGCCGAAATATAGGCCGGTATAGGCCGAAATTGAGGTCGGTACAAAACGTACATGGTACCTGTACCGGCCGTTGGGCCGGTACGGTAAATATCGGCCGTACTGGCCGGTATGGTACGAAATTCCAAACAGTGGTTATCCTACATGTTATAGGTTTTCAAATGGTGCTAATACATAAAATATGCTTTTCTATAGAAGCTGGTGCAACTTATCTCACTTGTTATTAATAATTTCTAGATTTTTGCTGATATTTCATGCATATGTTGCAGCCCCTGATCTATGGGAGGGGACCAACTCCTGCTGGCTTGGCAATGATGCCAATGCTTCTGCCAGACGGACGGATTGGATATGTTTTGTAAGCACATGCATACATCTTTTGCTTTAAATAGGCTAGTAGTTACTGATTTTAGATTATTAATTTTGCATCTGCAAATGTTCCCTTATGAATTTACTGATCTAAAAGAAAAAGAATGTTCCCTTATGAATTCCTCCTCTCATGCCCACTTTGGAAAGCTTTATTTTCCACTGAGACTGACTGGTGAGATGAGTAATCAGTATTTTTAGTGATGCAGTAGCATCTAAGAATTCTATGACCAATTTTTTTTTTTGGTCATCATTGCAGGCAACAACCAGGAGCACAACCACAAATCCCACCTTCACATCAAAGAAGTGGTATCAGGGGTGCTGGTGGAAGTGGCAGCAGGGGTGGCAGTTCAAGTAGGGGAAGGCATGGCAACGAAGGTGGCCATGGGCGCAGGTATCGCCCATATTAATTGCTCTTCTCTCTCTAGTGCCAAAAAGCTATACATAAGGTGCTGTTTGTTCTAATGTCAAACCTAAATATTGTTGTATCTGAATTTTGCATTAGCATCTTATTTATTGAAGCTTGTTATGGTATTCTTGTACTTTGGTATTAGTTAATTGGTTATCCTGTTCATAATTTTCATTTATCAGCCTTTTTTAGTGGCTGGATGGGACGGGGTTATGGGATTTACATGCTTTTCAATGCAAGTGTTTAGTATTCTCGTTGCTGAGTCATGTCTCCCTCCATAAAGATTATATAGAGTACGTTCTTTTCCGGAAAAATAAAATTTAATAAAAGGGAAATCCTCGCACTATATAATACTCTAAATGCCCATTTTATTGCATACGTAGTTTGCCAGGAAATTTGGTTTAGGGCTTTGGTTTCAGGGTTATGGTTTTATTTTCTCATGAACGATACCATCCATGATTTACCCTCTAAAAAAAAGAAAAGAAACATTACACAGGTTCGCGATTTAACTGGATTTAAAACGTTGCCCACATTTTTCTTTGATCAATGGATTCTGTCCTTTGATCATCACATCCTGGATTTTCTTTTCCCCTAACCAAGGACCCATGAACTTATGAGATCCTATTTTCTCGTGTTAGATTGAAAATTTGAAACTATAAAATGCAAGATATTTTGAACTTTTTCTCCATTGCTCCTTTGCAAGGAAACCTTTCTACGAGTTATCAAGCTTAAAATGGTAAGATTTAAAGTTTAAAATTTATCTTTTAAATCAAATTATATCATGTAAATATTTTATTAAATGAGATAGAGCACTCCATTTGAAAATAAGTAAATATGAGATCCACGTAAAAAATTTAATTTTTTCATAATAGACCCTATTCTTTTTTTAAAAGAGTGCGCGACGCTTATACAATCCATGACTGTATCTAGCATTACTATTATTAAACATTCTCGAGCTTGAAAATATAATTTTTTAACAAAAATCCGAATTTTAATCAGGTAAAAGATATGCCACATTTACCAAAGTCTCCGACATTCAGCATCATCAAAGCAATTTATAAAGCTTTAACTTTAGGTCTCCACTTTATGAATAAAATGAAGGCATTTTTGAAGATATGAACAAAGCAAATGAAATGGTTCGATGCGCTCTTACAAAAGGCCATCGACTAAAAAAGCATACAAGTACACTATACTTCACTCCCACAGGGTAAAGTTCAACGGTCTGGCTTAGTCGTCACCAGTTCCATCCTGGTCTCCCTCCTCTTCTTCATCCCTTTCACCACCTCCACTTTTCTGTGGTGCCTTTTATTCCATTTTCCTTTTTTTCACTTCTTTCTCCTTCGCCACTTTGGCCTTCTTTCCAGCATTTTTCTGCCTGAACTCTGTAAGGAAACCAACAAAAAAAAAAAATGTCGGCAACTGTTTATTCATAAGAAAATTAACTGAAACTAAAATTTCAAACTACCTTTTTTTTTTTTTTTTATATTTGTCATTTTTCAATCATTCAATGGATCAAAATTATCATCAAATGCAGCTATAGTTATGCACACAATATCCCTTTAGGTGGCAGCTAACATGCATGACGAATGCTAACACAATTAAATTGCTCACATATCATAAATAAAGAATTGGAGTTTATATGAACACATGGACAAGAACTGTCAATTCCCCACCAGTTTACAAGACAATTTTGTTTTGACCAATTCATTCCGACCTTGCCGAGCTTTGTCTTAGGAGTTCATGCATGTGGGCTGCACTACAGTTCAGCTTCTGGAGTGGTGGCCGGATTGCGCCACCCTTTCTCTTGGGGTTTGTGATGCCGGACAGAATAGTTTGGGATAGGCAACAAGAAGATATTGGAACATCACTCAGAAGAGATGGTAGAGCAAAAGAGTAACTTCCTGGAATCACGAGATTTGTGTCCATGAAGCCATCTAGCTACCTCGTCATATGCTTCTTCTCCAGAAAATGCAGATGGAATATTTTGAACATATATATATATTTTTTATTCTAGGTGCCTATTTCATAAATACATTTATACACATATACTCAACAAAAATACACTAGATTCATAAGTCACAACTACCATATATTTCACATGCCTGAGTAGGAGCTCTGACTCAGATACATCAGATACATACATTCATTCACATACCCTTTGAAAACACATAAATTCATAAGTTACAGGTCGGGGATACTTTACAGACCTAAATAAGACAGACTCTGATACCCGAAGAAAATTTTAGAAACAAGAGCAGTGACTTAGAACAGATAAGACCATCCTGTATACGCACAATAACTGCTGCTACTGTACCACTGAACATCTCATTGCTCCCCTAGACCAATGGGCTAGCAAAGAGCCCTTATGACCCCATGCCCAATTAGGCATTAAACAAGGCCAGACATCCCATATGATAAGATGCATTCCACTCAAGAACCAAACAGAAATGAAAATTGAAACTACGAGATTGACTTTAAATAACAAAACAAAACAAGCCAACCACAAGATAAGGATTTTTGGTGATGACGGGAAATCATTTAAAGAACTCTTCAAAGGTAAAACTAAAACAGGCAGCCTCTCCAGAACAAACCAATCCCACTATTTGAAGATTAATACAAGTTTCTTACAAACCCTTTGCAATATGAATGCCTTGCTACAACAAAACGACTCATTTTGTCCCTATCGTAATAGCAGCCAGAACTTCTAACAATCACCAAACTTGGTTTCTTCTCCTAGAACCTCCAGTGGCTGAACTCACCTCAAATCACATGTATCACTATCTTTGTATTTTGTGTGGTTTACAAAGACTCCAAGAGAGAGAATCCTTGTAAAAGTCCCAAAACTCCTTTTCTCTCTTGGCACACTTGGATGGAGTATCAATATCTGATCTGGTAACTTTATAGGCCAATTTTGTGCTCCTTGAATGGCCCTTGAACTGATCAACTCTTTTTGGATTTCAAAATCGCATTCCTAAAAATCTGCAGTTGATCTGTCGTGACAGGTTCCTGACGAAACACGAATTGTTCTTCAGAATTCCAGATAACATGGTCTTTATCCAGACTTCGAATTTTAAGATTTTCAAATCTTCATCTTCATCCATTACTCAAAGTTATCTGCAAATTTTCTAAAATATCTCATCAAATAGAACATTTGTAGATAAATTTGATCTCTTACTTCAAAATCTCAATCCTGAAAATCTGCAGATAACCTATCGTGACACATTCTTGACGAGACATGAATTCTTCTTCAGATTTCGTCCATTGACTTATGAGATCTTCAAACCTTTGTCTTCATCTAATAGTAAAAGTTATCTCATCAAACAGAGCATTTGTAGATAAACTTGATCTCTTATTGACCCTTACTCATTATCCTTATAGATAAATCTTATCTATCAACACAAACCAAATAACAAACGTTGCCCATTGTTTTGAAACCGAATTTAGCCAATACTATAAATACTAACAAAAATTAAATTTAGCTGGTGTACAAGGCATCAAACTCACTACATTAGACTTGGAGCTTGTGCTCAAAGGCAGGAAAAATCTAGGGGGAGCAATGGCTCCTAGCCCAATTCATCCCCCCCATCCCCAAAAACAAACAAAAAGTCTCCAATTTTGTTTATTGTTTTTTTTTTTATGTTTTATAATTTAGTTATTGTAACTCGGCCAAGCAATAATCTTGTGAGTTGGCTCCCCCCAAGGACCCATTTCCAGCTTGCCCCTGCCTATAAAGATTGGGTTTTGCAAAAGGTTAACGAGATACAGCAGTGTGTGGGGATTACATGGGGAGGATTTGAGGACGAATTCACAGCACTATTTACTGCAATTGAAGCGGGTCACTTACTTGGAACAAAACCAAGATCTAAGAAGAGCAGGAAGTTAAAGCGTCTTACTTGGTCAAATCAACAATGATGCTACGGGAGGTAGTCCAAGTCGAGGGAGGACTAGAGGGTGGGCAGAACCAATAGTATTATGAAGCCCAATATTTTAACTTGGAATGTCCGGGGACTAAATGAGTTTAATAAGTGTCTCCAAACTAAAAACTTGCTCTACTTGTGGAAAGTTTATATTGTGTTTTCAATCGCTTGTTCGGAGTTTGTGGAGTTGCCAATACTTAGGATGGTCCTATTTAGCTTCTAAGGGAGCTTCATTAATTTTGTGGGATACAAGAGTGCCGGAGAGAGTTGAGAAGTGTGTCGGGGAAATTATAGTGGCTTACCTTTTTTTTTTTTTTTTTGATAAGTAAGAATCTTTATTGAATCGAATGAAACTAGGCGAAACCCATGTACACAGGAGGTATACAAAATGAGACACCTAATTACATTCTAGAAAGCTGAAAAGAAAACAAAAACTCATGAACATTCCCTCCTTCTAGTACAATAGCAAAAAACCACTGAAAAAGAGAAGACACAAAGAAATTCCAGATTTCCTCCACTGCTCGCTCCTTGTTGTTAAAGCACCTGTCATTCCTTTCCGTCCATAAACACCACATTAAGCACAAAGGTATCATCCTCCACGCCGCTAACAGTTGAGAGCTATTATAATGCCTATTCCAGCATGCTAGTAGAACCACCACACTCTTAGGCATAACCCAACTCAGCTCAGCTCTACTAAGAATGCAAACCCATAACTCCCTAGCCACCTCACAATGTAAAAGTAAATGATCAATCAATTCCTCATTCTTCTTACACATGAAGCACCACTCCATAACAATCATACTGCGTTTCCTTAGATTATCAACCGTCAAAACCCTCCCTTTTACCTTTTTTAAAAGGTGGTAGAGGATTTCGAGTGGGCCTTTGCTGGAGCTTATGGGCCAAATCTAGATTGGAGGATCGGGGAAGGTGCATCTTTGTCCCAAGCAAGAGATTGGAGGATCATTCACATGGTCATCCAATCGGGCTGGTCTGGATTGGATAGGTTTCTAATTTCTCCCTCTTGGGCTTTGTTCAGATCATTTCCCTATCATCGGCTTAATGTTTACGATTTCCTGTATCTATTTCTGCTTCCTAGCTAGGTGTTTTCTCTTGTATACATCCAGTGTACTTGGCTATGCCTATTGATATTAATAAATTTTCACAAATAAAAAAAAGATAAGGAGATTCCAAGTTTCAATAGTATTCCATGCTTATTTTGCATAGGCGCAAATAAAAGCTTAACTAAGACCTTCACAGCAATTGACTCAGAGCAATTCAAACTTGCCTTATTTTGACACCTTCGTGGCTCAACCAACCTGCTTGCTCAAGCTGTCCTATGTTATTATAAAAGCAAAGTCCAGAAGAACTTAAAAGGAGCTGAAAATCTCAATTCTCCTTCTAAAATCAGCAAGAGCCGTTTTAGTGCAAGTTAGATTGTAAATCACTTGTTCAATGCGTTCCATATAGCAAATTGAGACATACTTGAGAGGGCACAAAACCAACCTTTACTCTCATTACTGAATCTTCCTCCATAACTAAATTCCCCATTACCCATAACTGAATATTCCTATATTTCGTAGTTGGCAGCTTTTTTTTTTTTTTTTTGCAATCAAATCCTAAATTTGATAAAAATCTCCAAAGCTTCTCCGCAGACCTTGGTCATAACAGAGATTGGGACAAAGTCTGGACCACCTGTAAATAGCTCCATTGGAGTTACCTTCTTTCAAATATCCACACATGCGTTTCCACTAGAATAAACAACAAAAAACTTTTCCCTAGGGCCAGAAATTTTTAATTTAGTAATGCTCACATCCAACAAGTAAATAAAGAAAGGAAATGATGTCTAGCTCATTAGAGAAACAAGAAGAAAACCCTTTTACAAAATGTGACCAGAAGAAAGAACATTGTAATACAGCACAAAGGACTACTCATCTTACTAAGGATTACACCAAACAAACATCTATCCACCATCTACGATCTGAAAACTTACATACAAAATGAAATAAAAATTTGACAACCGACGAGTCTAAACTTCAGGGACACATCTTATTAAGGACGTTTTTTGTTCGTTAAGTTACAGAGAAAACTAGTGAGTCCTAAACCCGCTTAATCAAGCCACAGCTTATTGGTAGAGTTCAACTAAATATTAATGAAGAACGATAATTGAAATGACATGTTAGTGTTGAGCTTACGCCTTCAAATATGCAATGGGGAATTCAGTGTGATCTAGTATTAGTTCATACATGTTCGATGATTCGACTATGTATAAACTGATAACTATAAACTCATTCCTATTTTAAGAAGAAACGTTTGTCCTAATATAGGCTACAGAAGAAGAAATTCCGACAGTGGGCAGATGTAAATGTACTAACCATCAAGAGAGGCTTTAAGAGGCTTCAGAAACTCCGGAAACTCGATTTCTTCAAGCGCTTTCAGCACATCATCAGCGTTAATAGTCTGCCTTTTCGATTCCCTACATATATCATTAGCCCTGCACGCGTCCGATATCGGCAAAAGTAGGCATAGCAAAACAAAAATAAGCCTAAAAACAACCAGGAAGAAGAAAAAAACCATAGCCCTAGATGCATAAACTGAATACAAATTGCTCCTACGCTACAATCCTAGCTAGAAGACAATTTCGAATAGCCACAAAAAGATCGAACCCTAAGTTTTTAAACAAATTCGAAGAAATTGTGCGAGAGGAAAGAGTTTGATTTTGGGGAAGCTTACGTAGCGGACAGGTAGTGGATGAAGATGCGAGCGCTCTCGGAGAAAGCGAGGAGGGACTCTTTATGAACGGACATGTCGCAGTCGGGGGAGCATTGGGAGAGCTTATCCTTCACGACCCGGCGGACGATAGCTCTGGGAAGCTCCCCCGCCTCCGGTATCACTTTATCCATTTCTTTCTTTCTGCTATCAGTTGTAGCACTCACCCTTTCATCTTCGTGGGTTTCTAGGGTTTTGTTTCCCGCCATTGTTTCAGCTTTTCGAGTCCTCGAAGATGTAGAGTTCATATCATTCAAAGTTTTAAATAATTCAAAATTTTAATCATATGACACGGATGACATGAAATATTGAAGTTGAGAAATGTTACCATGCGTTATGGCTGGACAAGAAATCGAGAAACCGACCTAGACTAATTCAGACCGGTTGCCGAAGCTCAGCACAGTCAAAATTGATGGAGAACCAATCAGCATGCGACAACAAATAGAAAAAACCGATATCGGCTAGTTCGACGTCGATTCGAACGATGTCGTTTTAAGTTTGTAGTTGTGTTTAAAACACAACTAAAACTAGGGGTGTAAAACGGTCGGTTCGGACCGGAGAAATCGACCGGACCGACCGGTTCGGTCTGGTTCGGACCAGATCGAAAAAACACATGGTCGGTTTCGGTCCTGTAAGTAGGGGAATTTCGGTCTTCAGTCCAGTCCCGGGGTGGGAGTTTCTCGGACCGAACCAACCGAATAGGAATTTAAAATTTTTTTAATTAATTAATTAATTTATAAATATATTAATTTATATAATATTTGTATAATAAATTATGTAATTTTCATCTAACATATCCCCATTTACAATATAAAATTTTAAATATGTAATTAAAAATTAATATTATATTAATAGTATATTATCAATTAACTTATCAATTCACAATTAACTAATGTATGACAATTGACATCTATGAGACTATGACCTAAGTTGCAACTTGCAAGTAAATATAGTGCATGTATGGATCATGGATAATTAAATTATTTATTCTTATTGCTTCATATACAAAATGTAAAAAATTGTAAATAGCTCATTATGCATTAACTTATTAAGTTAGTAACAAAGTAACAATTAACGTCATCAATATAAATTATAATTATAAATTAATAACTAAACTAAATCACTATAACTATAGTCTATAATTATAACAAAATCACTATAAGTCTATAAGACTATAACTATATATAGTATTAAATTATTAATATCACTATAACTAATGACTATATCACTATGAGTCTATGACCATTTATTATTATATAGTATTAATAATTAATATCAATATTAGTATAGTATAGTAATAATTTAGTATTAGTATCATTATATCATTATAATATATATATATATATATATATAAACTATATGTAGTAGTAAGTTAGTAACACTATAAGTCTATAATAGTATAATATATAATATTAGTATATATTATAAGAGTTATCATTAATTATTTTTTAATGAGTTAATTAAATAAATAGTCCACATTAAATAGTTTACTTTATTTTAATTTTAAAAATTTTAATAATGTTTTTAATTAATTTAGGTGCCAAAAGAATCACAACTTAAAAAATATATAATCTGCCAATAAGAAGAAACAGCGCTGTTTAGTACCAAATTGGACCTAAACGACGCCGTTTAAGTCCCTTAGTTGAATACTAAAATTGGGTTGCGTGAAACGATGGGATTGCTTGAAACGGCATCATTTCATGCAACCTAGTTTTTTTTTTACTTAACCGGCTTTAAAACGGCACCGTTTCGTTACACCCCCACCCCGTTCAGACCCCCCCCCCCCCGAGAGATCCCCAGTTCATTTGTGATTGTTCTTCCTTTTCAAAACCTAGTAGCCGTCGCCCCCCCTCTCCAGCAGTGGTGCCCCCCGTCGCATCCCCTGAAATTTGAAGCCGACAGCCCCTTCCGTCACGACGCGCATGGTACTCTCTCTCTCTCAACATTAACTTAACTCCCGAAAAGATTAAAAGATGTGCATTGATAGACTTTGTCTTTAGAATTTGGTGGACGTTTTGGATCTTTAGCTTCTTCAGTGCTTCACAATCAAATTTGTGCATTGATAGACTTTGTCTTTAGAATTGTCCATGTGACTTCATGTTGAGTCTGTTACTTACTTCAGTCTGTTATAAGCCACTTACACTGATTATCCATATATTCAAATAATCCTGATACATAAAAGCTAAGATTTCATAAATGCACAAATAAATTGAAAAATTAAATATAGTTTCACCATAAACCTGCATAGAGCTCGACCAATCAGGATAAGAAGGTGTTGTCGGTATTTCCTGTAAATACATATAATTATGCTTTGAAACCAAAAGAGGATACCTACAAAAACAAAAAAACAAAAAACAAAAACAGAAGCAAAAGAAAAGGGAGGAGGGGTGAGGAGGAGGGTGGGGAAACCTGAGTTGAAGAAGCTGGGTTGGAAGGCTTAGAAGATTTAAAAGATGAGAACTTAAATACCACGGATACTGTTTTGAATTAAACAAAATCAACTTATCTCAATTCACATGAAAGATAGTGTTGTATGTTTATATCCAAGGATCAACACCTGCAAGATTGCATGGGTTATCTTTGATAAGTCATGCTTTAACCTCTGTTATTTACTTTCCTTGTATTCAGGCAATTATTTTGTCAAGTCAGTAAATTTGCTATCTTTAAAGTAGAGTTGCCAAGTCAGTAGAGTTGCTATCTTTAAATGAAAATTTAATTCCCTTTCTTTCTTTCTCCTTTTCCTGATATGGGTTATCATTGGCAATTATTTTGCCAAGTCAGTCTATTATTTTCATTTAATTCCCTTTATTTCTTTTCTAGATGAACTCTATTCCAAGATTGATTCCACAAGATTAGAACTACAGATGATGTAGAGTCAACACAGGCTACACATGGGCAAGGCATTCCTCCACTCCCACCCAATGTAAGTGCTAATACTAAACTGAGTGCTGGTGGTAGACCTAAGTCAATGGTTTGGGATCACTTTACAAAAATACCAAAGGTGATCCAAGTAAATCTAGAGCTGCATGTAATTATTGTGGTGCTTCATATGTATGTGATACGAAGACCAACGGTACAAAGTCCATGAAGTATCACATTGAAAAATAATGTAAAAAACGTCCATTGAATAAGACGGATAAGTCCCAAACTATTCTCGGTTGGAAGGCAGGTGTAGGAAGTGGTAGTGGGGGATTTGTGCCTATAGCATTTAGTGTTGAGGCTTGCAGACAAGGCTTATTAGAAATGATTATTCTTGATGAGTTGCCTTTTAGGTTCATTGAAGGGGAGGGTTTCAAGAAGTTTATACTCGTTGTTTTCCCTAAGTGGGTAGAGATTTCATCCCGTGTTACGGTTGCGAAGGATTGCTTTAGTGTATATAAGGGAAAAAAATAAGTTGAGAAGTGCTCTTCAAGGGCAACGAGTTTCTCTCACCACTGATACATAGACATTCGTGCAAAATCTCAATTATATATGTCTCACTGCACACTTTATTGATGATAATTGAAAATTACACAAAAGAATTCTTTCTTTTTGTTTGGTTGAGAATCACAAGGGTGATACACTTGGTAGGGCCATAGAGATGTGCTTGCATGATTGTGGGAGACCGAAATTACTTGTAATCACACTTGATAATGCAAGTTCTAATAACGGAGCAGTTTCTTATTTGAAGAAAAAAACTAAGTATAGGAAGGACACTGTTTTGGAACATGAATTCTTGCATGTTCGATGTTGTGCCCACATCCTAAACTTAATCGTCTGTGAAGGGTTGAGGGAATTTGATGAATCTATTGTGAAGGTGAGAGGTGTTGTGAAATATGTTAAGTCATCACCTTAAATGTGGAATACATTTAAGAAGTGTATTGGGTTGGAAGAAATTGTAAACAAAATTGGCATTTGTTTAGATGTACCGACTAGGTGGAACTCAACCTATCTTATGTTGGAGGGAGCTTTAAAATTTTGAAAAGTTTTTGAACGGTTGGAAGAAGAAGATTCGGGGTTCCTTATTAGTGTTGGAGACGATGATGACGAAATAAGTGATGTGGTGAATAGGAGAATATCAAAGAAGTTAGGGCCTCCCAATAATAACGATTGGGAGAATGTAAGGTTGTTTGTAAGATTTCTTCAACTATTTCATGATGCAACTTTATCTTTTTCGGGAAATCAATATGTAACTTGCAACTCCTTTTTTCTGGAGTTAGTTAGAATATCCGATGCAATTGAAGTGGAGTGTGAAGTAGGAAGCCCCGTGGTGGGATTAATGGCCACAAATATGAAGAAAAAATTTGACAAATATTGGGGCGACTTAGATAATATGAATATGTTGTTGTTTGTTGGAATTATTCTTGATCGTCGGTATAAGATGCGGTATTTTGACTTTGCATTGGAAAGGATGTATGCCAATGATCCCACAAAAGCGAATTGATTTGAGTTGGAAGGTGAAAAATGCTTTAACCTACATGTATGAGGCATATGCTGATAATGAGGAAGACAACAATTATGATCTATAATAGCAACACACAAGTCCCCCACGTGAAGAAGTAAATTCGTGGTAGTGGTAGAGTTGATAGGACGACAGAAAGAATGACCCTATTTAAGCAACGGTTACAGTCGGAAAACTCTTTGGGCAACAAGAATGAGGTTGATAGAGATACCTTGCTGAAAGTTGTGAGGAGACATTTCCAAGTTTTGACATTTTTTATTTGGTGGAGGGTTAATTCAGTTAGATATCGTGTACTTTCAAAAGTTGCACGAGATGTACTAGCAATACCGGTATCTAGAGTGGCCTCTAAATCTACATGTAGCACAGTGGGTCGTGTACTTGATCCTTTTCGAAGAAGTTTATCTCCGATGATGGTTGAGGGTCTCATTTGTATATAGAATTGGCTTCGTTCTTCTTATATTCCAATCAACCTTAGGACTTTGATGGATGAGGTGGAGGATTTTGAGAGGCAGTTGGGTATGTTTCTTACTTCATTTTATAACTTTTATGATCTATAATACTATATATTATGTAAATTTCTATAATTTGTTTTATTTCTTTATTGTATAGAACTTGTTCGGGATAGTGAAAATTCTATGGAAACTTCAAATACAATGTCTACGACCAATGCAGGTTAATGAGGTGAATTTGTTTTAGCTTGTTAGTTTTCAATTGTTACTTTTGCTAATAATTCATTTGTTTACACTTTACAGCGTATTGTGAAAACTAAAAAGTATGCCAAGCCAAAAAATATAGGAGGCTAGGACTTAGGAGCTGCCAGGAGAATAATTGTATAATTTGTATTGATGTAAATTGTAATTAATATTGAGAGGCGAGAGTTATGTTTTTTTTAGAGCTTTTAATTTTTCAGTTTTTTGGGACCTGTATAATTTTTAGTTTTCATTATCTATGCTTGAGAATTGTTTTTTTTTTTTCTTTCTTTATTTTAGAAGCCAAATTTGCTTGGGAATGGTATTTTAGTTTTCTTTCATTATCTAGTATAATTTTTTAGTTTTAACATTGTTTAAATTGTTTGGATGGATTAGTAGTAAGAAAATCAAGTAGCTATTCCTTTTTTGAAGTTTCTGATGGATATAGACAAATCTTGTTTTTTGTAGTAAAACCTTTTATTCAAATTTATTGTATATTGACAATTTTTTTTTATGATTATTTTTATTGTCCTTTCAAGTTCTTTTTTGGTATTTTTTGGCTTCAAATTGGATAAAATGTTAGTGGGCTTTCACTATTAGGCCTAAAAAACATAAGAATAAGATTGGGCTATTGGCCCATTAGGTATAGGGTTGGACCGACCGAACCGGTCTTTATGCCTATTCGGTCTGGTCCAGGGTGAGAAAATCCTGGACCGAATTGGTCCGGTCCGGTTCCACAAAACCTCCTCGGGACTGAGCAGACCGAATTCATCCCTAACTAAAACAACGTCATTTGGTATTAAACCAAACGACGTCGTTTAATTCATAACGTATTAAAAAAAAATTAAATAGAACGACGCAGTTTGGTTTAAACCAAACGGCGTAGTTTTGAAATAACTTCGTCTTCTTCCTCGTGTCATCTTCCCAGTTCTCATCCTCTCTCTCTCTCTCTACTCTCTCAGACGAAACTCGGTTTGAGAACAGACCCTGAACCGCCAGAGAAATGAAGCATTGGTTTTGGCCGGTGTTTCTCCTCCTTGTCGACCGGTTTCGACTGGTTTTCTCCCCCAAAAGTTAAGCATATGTTGGTGTTGGTTTTGCCCAAAAACCGAACCGAAATGGTCGGTTTTCACCCCTACTCTGTGTTTTAACTTATACCACTTGTTCTGGAAAAATTCTAGTCATCATTGTTCTACTACATACTACACTTAATTATTTATTTATTTTACCAAATATAAAAAAAAGCATGTATGATGTGTGATATAGGATGATGTGTAAAAAAGCCCCTCGTTCAATCTCTTGTCGTGGTATCTGTGTGACTTATTAAAAAATTAAAATATATATATATATTTAAAATAAAATGATGCCTAAAAATACAAAAAAAAATATTAAATTCACTCTATCCTTTTATGTTAGTATTTTTAATTTTTTTAATAAGTCACGTGCCATCACATTGTAGTATTACGTAAAGGGGTAAAATAAATAGTATAAATTAAGGACAGTAACATTTCTCTTGTAAGTTCTTTTTTTTTTTTTTTTTTTTTTAAGTTATCGTAAGTTCATCTATTTCCACACTTGTAAAAGAGCCAATTTAGTATCAAAATTGGTGTTTTTCTTGTAATTGTGTATATTAAAATATCCCTAATAGTGATTATGTTGTTAGTTAAAACGTGTCGTAATAAGAATTGTTTTACCATATAGCATTGAAAAACTCATGCCAGCCACTATTCGAGTCATTGATTGATTCGTATCTCAAAATTCATTATTTTCTCTTATCGGATCTTGGCTAAGATGTCCAATTGAACGCTTTAGTAGAGCTAATTCTTGTAGGTTAATGCTACAGTCATCGAGAAAACATGCCGACAATTGGTATCGACTGAGGGAGGTGGCATGGCACGTGATTATTACTTAGGGTTAGTTTGGATTTAGAGATGAGATAAGATGATTTTAGATGAAAGATGAGAGTTGAAAACAATATTGTTAGAATATTATTTTTTAATATTATTATTGTTTTGAGATTTAAAAAAGTTGAATTGAGATTTGAAAAGTTGAATTGTTTATTATATTTTTTGTGGAAATTTGAAAAAGTTGTAATGATGAGATGAGATGAAATATTTTCCAAATCCAAATGGAGCCTTAAAAAAATAAAACAAACAAGAACCCGATCGCCTCTCTCCTTCGTAACCCTTAGGATCTAAATGTACCGAGAATCGTTCCTCAATCCTCCCTCTCCCTCCGTCCGGCGCTGTCCTTCGGCTCCCCTCCCCCCATCCTCGTCCCCCCATGAATCCGAGCCGTAGATTTTCTTTTCCTCCATCTTTTACTTGAATGTTAGGGTTTTTGATCTAAAATGTTAGAGTTTTTGAATTTGTTGTGTTTGATCTACAAATGCTAGAGTTTTTTATGTTTATTTTTCTTGTTATCGATCTTTTATATAGATTGGAATTGAATTTAACTATTTGTAGATCTCATTTTTCTAGACTTGGATGGGGAAATATCCACAAAGTAATAATAATCATGTAATCTGCTTACAATCATGTTTGACTCTCAATTTAACAATCAATATTTATTGGTAGCTAAACCTTGTTAATATGCAACTAAAACCGAAGCACAACAACATTTTATTACATTGTAGCTGATATCCATAATCATTTACTGTGAGAAAATAAAATATCCTAGCAAACATGTATGTACAATTCAGGTATCTAGCAAAAGCACTATTTATTTTTTTAAGAGCAACAAGATGCACTTGCTACCTTTCTGCTTGTGCTTCTTGTAACAAAGTAGCAATCACATAAAAATGAGCATACATTTTTGGTGAAAAAATATGTGGCTCTGACTTTGTTTTGAATCTGGTTAGATCTTCTTAGATAATTCAAAGGCTAGATTTGCAATGGATTCCGCCATGGATCTATCAGATAATAAGTATGATGAGGTAGGAGTTGATAATGAGCAAGAATGTGATGAAACCATTGAAGAACCTAAGGTCGAAATGAAATTTTCATCTGCTGAAGAAGTTTAGTCTTAGTATATAACGTATGGTAAGTAGAAGGGATTTGGGGTGTGTAAAAGGAATTCTAAACAGTGAGAAGATGGGGATGTCATATGGTTTACCTTGGTATGTGCATGACAAGGCATGTCAAAGAGTAAGGCTTCCAATGTTCTCAAGCCAAGACAAATAAAGAAGATAGGGTGCATGACTAGGATTAATGCGATGATGAATGATGAAGGTGGATATACCCTGTCTAGAGTAAAGTTGGAGAACACACGTTTGTAGTTCGGAAAAGGTAAGACATTTCAGATGCTTTAAGAATGTTAATCCTTGTGTGGCTAAAAGGCTTGAAATAAATGACGAGACAGGAATACCAATGTAAAAAAATTTCAAGTTTTTAGTTGTTGAGCCGAATGGTTACGAGAATGTGTCATTCGGGAAGGAGTGTCGAAACTATATTGACAAAGCACGTCAACTTCATCTCAGGGTTGGAGGTTCTGAAGCTCTATGTTACTTTCGTGAAATGCAAAAAAAAAAAAAAAAAAAATCAAATTTTTATTATGATATGTGGACCATGACTTGAGTTTTGGGCAGACGCTAGAAGTAGAGCTGGGTATAAATCATTCAGGAAAGTGATTACATTTGACACAACATACCTGATTGATGCCTATAAGATGCATTTTGCACCGTTTGTGGGTGTGAACCACCATGGTCAGTCAATCTTATTCGGGTGTGGATTGATATCCAATGAGAACACACATACCTTTGAGTGGTTGTTTGAGTCATAGTTGAAGTGTATGAACGATCAACCACCAAATGCAATCATCACAGACCAAGACAAGGCAATGCAAATTGCAATTACAATGGTGTTTCCAACGTCTAGGCATCGCTTCTACTTGTGGCACAATGAAAAAACTTCCTGAGAAGTTTGGATCACATTCTCGATATAAAGAGATCAAGAGTATTCTACAGAAATGCGTGCATGACTCTTTAAGTGAGCATGAATTCAAAAAATGTTGGTGCGATTTGCTCGATACCTATGATCCACATGAGAATGTATGGTTGGGATCACTACATAGCGACCGATGTTTTTGGGTGCCGACCTATGTTAGAGACACATTTTGGGCTGGAATGTAAACTACACAACGGAGTGAAGTCATGAATGCATTTTTCGATGATTACGTTAACTTTAAGACCACTCTGAAACAATTTGTTAATTAGTAGGATTCAGCCCTTAGGAGGAAGGTAGAGAATGAAGTCATTGCTGACTTTAATTCATTTAACACTGAGAGATTCCTTGCATCAGTTACTATCCTCTTGAGACGTAGTTTCAAAAAGCATACACAATTGCCAAATTCAAAGAAGTACAAGACGAATTGTGAGAATTTATATATTTGACTACCTCATTTTTGGGGTGCGAGAGTGAAAGATATATGTACGTAGTTGCCGATGAGGTTCAAGTGATTGATGACTTAATAAAACATGCAAACTATATTATCAAACTAGATGAAGACTCCCTGGATGTTAAATGCAGTTGCAAGTTGTTTAAGTTTAGGGGCATATTATGCATGCACGCTCTTCGTATCTTGGCTCAACTAGGCAAGAGTACAGTACTATCAAAATACATTTTGGTCAGTGGAGGAAGGATATAAAGTGAAAATACACATTTGTCAAAAGTATTTATGAGTCGAGTAGCAACTACGATGGACAAAGGTACAATAGGATTCAAAATTGTTTCTATGAACTATGTTCGAATGCTTCAAAGGCTGAGAGCAGCTGTGTGAAATTTATCAGCCAGCTAGAGTACCTTGACATCGCTTCATGGTGGGCCAGCAAATAACCTAAAGAAAGCAGAAAAACATACCATGTCATCATATTCCAATTCATAGCACCTAGAACATGCATTTCATCTGAATATGATAAAATGACAAAGGCTAAATATAAATATGTATACCATTATGTGGTTCCCTCTCTATGAACTAGAAAACAGATCAGCAACAAGAAAACAATACAAGGCAGAATAACATAAATGAAGAGAACTTCAAAATTGAAAAAAAGAAAATGAAGTGTTGTACCTTAATGAACCAAGAAATGTGTGTATAAATGGAAAATAACTTTGAATTTAATGGGTGGGTGGGGATTTTTTTTCTTAGTTAGAAGGAGGCTTTAGGATTTTTAAATGAAGAGAGGGGTTTCAAATCACTCGAGAGAGGGTTCGGTTTGAAGCTTTAGGGTTTTCAAATGAAGAGAGGGTTTTCAAATGAAGATAGGGTTTTCAAATGAAGATAGGGTTTTCAAATCACTTAAGAGAAGGTTCGGTGTTAGGGTGAAAATGAGAGGGAGGGAGGGATCGGTGATCGGTGACGAGAGCTCAGGGGCGAGAGGTTTGAGGTTTGAAATGGGAGGGGCAAGAGGGAGCGATTGAGGCAGAGGTTTAGTTTTAGGGTGAAAATGAGAGGGAGGAGAGGGATTGCAATGGAAGCTCAGGGGCGAGTTAGGGCCAAGAGGGTTGCGAGAGGTTTGAAATGGTGGGAGTCGACAGGGAGTAGCAAGTGAGGTAGAGGTCCTTTTTTTGTTTCTTTTTTAAATAGCCAAGTGGCAAAGCAACCTCAGTCGATAGAAACCTTCAGTAGAAATCCTTGGTGGGAGTAGCATTTTCATTTCTTGTATTTTCAAGTTGTGTGTCCTAGACTCCTAGGCATCTCTTACTCCGTTTTCATTTTATCTCAAATTTCAAATTTCAGCCTTATGTCTTTCCATCACATGCTCACAGTTGTTTTTAGAGGCTTTTTCCTTTTCCTCCATTCTACTCCCCGAGGCCAGTCTTAAAGTTTGCAAATTCTATCGATTTTCATACCAAAACGAGGAACCCTACGCCTGCCATATTCCTCCCCACTCTGAGGTCGTCCTTAAAAGCATCTTTGTATACCCACTACATTAATCACTAACTTAATAATAATAAAATAATAATTTACTAAATAGGTGTCTATTGTTTAACTTGAATAAAAACGTGCCTCGCACGTTGAGGTCGTCCTCAACGTGCGAGGCACGTTTGCCCATTTGGAAGAAAAAAAAATCAGAACACAAAAGTCCTCTGTTGTAGAAGCAAATAATAGCACAAATTGATTAAAAAATGTATTCATTACGTACAACATAAATGTATTGGTATTAAAGCTGTAATAGCTTAGAACATAGCAAATTACTTCATTTCAGTATTTTGTGCAGGTAGATTTTCATGCACATTATGCAACAGTTATCAGTCATCTTCAACTATAACAGACAACAACTAGTTCTTTCTCTTTCGGGTTCATCAATATCAAAGTTCATGTGAGTGTGTGAGTGAGAATACTTACTTCAATGAATCATATATATGTATTTTTCATTCTTTTTCTTTTTCTTTTTATTATATATTTTTTTATTTCTTTCCATAGATACTCCTAAGAGATTATCTCTCAGCTTAAAAGTCAAACTTTATACTAGGGCTTAAATACTTGAAAGAGTATCTCCTCCGAACATAAGTTTGCACAACCCTTGATATGTCAATTTTTATTACTCATCTTTTTCCACAATGATTAGAGCAACGATTGTTTCTATAAGGATTTAAGGGATAGATCCGTGTAGGATGTTTATCTTTCTTCACAATGAATAAACATCGACTTTTTCTATATGGATCAAACATTTATGTTCGGTAAGGAGAGATCTCTTGCTTTTAGTACTAGATTCAACTAGTATTAGTCAATTTAAGGCATAGACTCCCCCTTTGATGAGCACCTCTTAAACAATTATGGGACATAATAATAATGAATGTGAAAGTGAGTTCCTCACAGTGCATTATAATTTGACTTTATCAAAATGAACCATAGTAAACATACACAAAGTTGACTGCACAAAATAGAGAGATGCTTCAGTTTAAGGAATTGATTGTGTGAGGACCCGAATGCTCAAAACTTGACACACACACAAAGCTTGCACCTTGCTCAACTACAAAACAACTTGAACCGGGAGACAAATCAGAAAAATAGAAAACAACTCAACCAAACCAAACGAAAAGAGAAGAAATAGAAGACTACTTGACTAAACCCAAAAAAAATTGCAAACAAATAAAAAAATGTGAAATGCATGTCCTAAACTAATGATATGTAAGGAATACAAGAACATGTAAGTGGTCCTATCAATTTATGTCACACGACATCTTTTTTGACCACCCACTTTGCACATTTTTTCCTTTGTTGGGAAGACAAAATTCTGCTAGTTCACCAAGCTTAAGGCTTATGGAGGTTATTTGATGACTCAACTCTTCAACCTTATTTTCTAAATTCTTTTCTTTACTTGTATATTTTTTTTCTCATTCTTTTTTCTACACTTTACTCAAGTTAAAGCAACGTGGCCTTATATGACCAGACATACCATAATGATGACAAGTAGGGACAAACTTACTTTCAAACTTACCTTGATTAAGCTTCTTTGACATTAATCTTTCATTAGAGGCTCTCAGAATGTTAGATTTTGACACGGCTTTCTTTGGAGCATCCTCACATTAGCTTCCTTTAACAAAGATAATACATTTTGATGAAGTGGCAGCAGATGATAATACCTTTGGGAAGTCATGTACCCCAAACCTGTGCGATCACAACAGGATTTTTGAAAGCTCAACATCTAATCTAATTTCTGAGTTGCAGTTTTTTCCTTGTATTCTTGAACTTTTTTCAATTCCTTCTCAAGTACTCTTCTCTGAGTGTTCAATTTTGATATTTCAACTTCAGAAATTTTTAATGCATCGGACAAATTATTCTTTTCATTCTCCACGGCTGTGAGTTTGTTGTACAACTTCTTATTTAATTTTTTTAGCTTAACCACCTCTTCACATAAATTATGATCATGCTCAGCTCTTGATCAGCATCAACAAAAGCTACATCCGAGTCACTGTCATCATCATCACTTCCAGATTCTATTAGCACAATTTCAAGAAAATCATCAACAACAATAGAAAAAGTCATAAAGAAATTTTCTTCATCAGACGATGAACTAGAATTTTCAGATTCTGAACTGTCACTAAGTGTGACATTCAATATATTTTTCTTGTTTTTTTTTTTAAGTTTGGGCAATCTACTCTAATGTGACCATAGCCAGAGCACTCATGACACTGTACCTTGTAATTTTTTTTATTCCATTTTTCTTTATAAACTTTCTTTGTAGGAAATTCTTTACCTCCTTTTTGCTTTCTACTAGCTTTCTTGTTAAACAAGAATTTTTTGAATTTCCTTGCAATGAGATCTATATCCTCATCGTTCAGATTTTCTTTATCAGAAAAATCATCACGATCTTCTTCCACAATTTTAAGGCATTTTTGGGTTGATTTTTTTAAACTGCATGTTTCCTTATTAGTCATTTTCCCTCTCCAGTTATACATAACAAATCACCCACTCAATGTCTCTACAATGTTATGCCTGACTACAAATTTTAACTTTTGGATGTGCTTGCTGGCCCAATTTGCTTCCCTATAATTCTCACATTATGGACTATCAGTCCAAGTTGTGCATTTTTATGGGCTACAGTTCTTCACATAAAGGCTACAAATGTCTCCATCAGCCCACAGGCCGCACTTATATTTCCAGAGATGTCCATTTTGATAAGTCTGTTTCCCATTTCTTGAAGCCCATTCGGCCCAGCCCTCTAATGCTTCTACGACTAACCATGTTGTAGCTTATCTTCCTTTTTTGCAGGTCCAATCTCAGCTGCCAAGGGATTCACCAATGGGCCAAATACATGCTTCCTCCACTGGCCCACAAGCCAGCAATCTCAGGCCACGACTTCATCTTCTCCAGCGACCCATCCTCCTCTGCAATCGACAGATGCTCCTGCTACTTCAATTTTGGCTTCCACCGACATTTCACTTGTTGTTCTCTCTTCACTAGATGTTGTTCCGGTTCTCTCTCAACCTTCTACTGAGCACTCCTTGCTTTCGACAACTATCTCCACTTTGTCCATAGTTTCGACACCATCTTCTCCACCACCCACTACTCTACCTACCCATCCCACGGTCACCCGCCTCAAGAACAATATTGTGAAGACTAGATGCTATAAAGACAGTACCATATGGTATCCCTCTCAAGCCATGACAATTGCAGCTGCGTCTTCATTGAAACCAACAGATTTCACCGCTGCATCCAAAGACCATGCTTGGCGTCAAACCATGACCACAAAGTTTGATGCTCTATTACAAAACCGAACCTGGTCTCTTGTGCCTTACCACCACTCCATGAATTTGGTTGGTTCGAAATGGGTATACCGGCTAAAGAGAAGGGCTGATGGCAGTATTGAGCGTTATAGGGCATGACTCGTGGCTAAGAGGTTCACACAACAACTTGGCATCAACTACAATGAAACTTACAGTCCGGTGATCAAGCCCCAAACAATTCAATTGGTTATTTCCATCTCCGTCACTCGTGGTTGGCCAATCTTTCAACTTGACGTGCAAAATGCTTTTTTTCACGGTGAAATTTCCAAAGTGGTCTATATGGCTCAACCACAAGGTTTTCTTCATCCTCAGTTCCCTAATCACTTGTGCAAACTTAACAAAGCAATTTACGGACTTAAGCAAGCACCACGTGCCTGGTACTCGAGCTTCACAAGCAGATACCTCTCTGTTTATATACATAACTCAGGTGGTGCAAATCTTTTTTGTTATTTATGTCAACGACATCTTGGTCACTGGCTCTTCTAAGGTTGCCACTGCTGATCTAATTCCATAGCTTCGGGTTGATCTTCCAGTTAAAGATCTTGGCCATCTTAACCTTTTCTTGCACGTTGAGACCTCTATGCATCCTGATGGCATTTTCTTGAGTCAATCTTGATACATCTCTGATATTCTCCAAAAGACAAACATGTCCAATGCAAAGCCTGTATCCACACCCATGTCTTCATCTCAATCCCTTTCTCAATTTGACGGTGATTCTTTCTCATATTCCACTCTCTATCGAAGTACAGTTGGAGCATTACAATACCTTCTACTTACTCAACCTAACTTATCTTTTGTTATCAATAAAGTCTGTCAATACATGCAACGTCCAGCAGTCCACCATTGAACTGTCGTCAAGCGAATTTTTCGCTATCTCAAATCCACCCAAACTCATGGGTTGTTCATCAATCGTAATTCATCATTTCAGTTACAGGCCTTCTCTAATGCCAATTGGGCAGGGTGTCCTGATGATCGCCGGTCTACTAGTGGGTATCTTATCTATTTCGTGTCAAATCTGATTTCCTATTATTCTAAAAAGTAACAGAATGTTGCTCGCTCAAGCACGGAAGCTGAATACAAAGTACTGACAAATTCCACTGCCGAACTCATGTGGTTACAAAATTTTCTCAAAGATCTTGGCATTTTTCTTCATCAGCCACCGAC
Organism: Juglans mandshurica; assembly: GCA_022457165.1. Lineage (NCBI taxonomy): Eukaryota > Viridiplantae > Streptophyta > Magnoliopsida > Fagales > Juglandaceae > Juglans > Juglans mandshurica. Next base: position 5,374,565 of record CM039633.1, on the reverse strand, counting down.
CTTGTAATGCGACAATATTGGTATTACTTATCTCCAATCAATCTAATTTTCCATCGCTAAACATGTGGCAATTGATTTTCATTCATGCTCGCACTAAACAACCTGTGAGCACCGAAGATCACGTCCACATACAAGGCAACAAATCATTTTCCGAAGTCTCCATGACAGCTACCTCTCTTAACTCCAACAATTGTCAAACGTACATTCTGTGACCTGTCAATCATATCCATGTAATCATGGTTACCATTTATTAGCAATATTGTATATATTGTATTCTCTGTAAAGTCACCCATTGTGTGGAATAATAATACTTTTACATTTCATTCTGTTTTACCATTCCTCGCTTGCCACGCATATGTATACCCCAGACAGCTAAAATATTAAAGCAAAAACCATGATAGAAAATTAGTAATATTCAAATTCAATTGGTTTTTCTTTTCAGGATAAACGTTGAGTTTTCAAAGGAGTCAATTCCTTAATCAATAAGTAAAAAAAAAAAAAAAAAATTAAATTAAATACATAAGAGATCAAAATGATGGGATAAAATGAAGCGGCATAGTAGAATTATTCATCATACAAAGTCTAAAATCTTCACCAACTTCCCCTTTATTAATGGATGGATTTTTGTTAAAGAATTTTGTATACATTATTCAGATTTATTGTTACTGATTGAGAAGAATTACCTACTATTCAAGACAGTAATTGCTGGCTATAATTAAATGACTAAAATAAAATATTTTGACCAAAAACTTCAATTCATCGCTGCTGAATTAATGACTTTGAGGTTAGAAATAAACAGCTCTGCTTCCCTTTGTCTTCCTGCACAGATGCAAACAATATCTCAAATCACATGAACAGGAATATTGCAAATATACATTTATTTTTCTTTGGAAAGCTATGCAAGAAAACTAATTTATTTATGAGTATTTTAAACAAGCAATTGCCCATATACTAATTTATGAGTATTTTGAAGCAAGTGTATCAAACTATCATGTTTGGTTTACTCGTTCCATGGATTGGTGACTCAGAAACTACTTGAATTTATACTAATTTTGGGGATCATATCATGTGCTAGCTAGGCAGTCACTATAGCTAGGCAATCCATTTATTTATCAATCTTATCCTCTTAGGCCATGCCGATATGGTGTAAGAATCTTATGGTGCATACGCATGGTCCATGATGTTGATTCATTATCGTCCACCGGCACTGGCCCACCTTGTGGCTCAATTATCCTTTCAATAACAGAAAACCAATAGGGAACTATTTGGCTGATTTCTATTTGGGGATTTTTATAATAACTTTAGTAGAATAATTTAATAGAGCAGAGGTATTGAGTTCGAATTTCGACTCTAAGTTTAATCCTATTTAATTAAATATTCTTAGTATTGAACACGCCAATATTTAATGGAGACCTTGCAAACTTTTTCTAGTATAATTAGTTTGGCTTTAGACCAAAAACACAATATTTAATGCTATGGAATATTTCAAAGATGTTTTTAGAAGGCATATTGACCTTGATTTGATTAATGCAGCATACCTTTTGCTATTCAGAAAATACCCACCATAGAATGTTGGGTATCACGTTGATGTGAACAAATAATAGAAATGGGATGTCTCCAACTAAGGTCGACCCTACAAATTCTCTTTTGGGAATGGAGAGCAAAAGATACAGACACAGAGGCAGCCATCATAGGCGCCGTTTGGAATATGAACTGAAGTTCAGTCTAATTTTAAATTGGGTCTAACATCTAAACACCTAATTTTAAAATTTCTAAACTTATTTCAACTCAAAACTCTTTACACTTGGGACTCACAACCATTTTTAACTCAATACCTCTCTACTCGTGAGACCCACAACTTTTTTCAACTTCCCATAAATACATCTAAACTCATTTTAACATATAAACATATCTAAACTTATCTTAATTGGGCCCACAAAACTCATTTCACCATCTTAACTCAAATCATCTCAACTCAACTCAACATCTAGCCTCAGACACAAAATAAAAAACGGCTGTAGAAAGACGGACTGTAGACTTCTTTTACGATTGGACTTTTGTCTAGCTGAAGACAATAAGAATCTTGTCCACTGCAAGATTAACGTGCACCATTATAAGTGGGATATAAGGAGGATGGAGACCCACTACCCTATCTTCAATAAACAGTGCTAAAAATGCAATTTTCTTCATTATTTGCTGTTTGAATTATTATAACTCTATTATCATACGTATAATGTCAAGTTTCTGCTTGCTTTATGCATAGGGTGGACAGACATTGGACAGATTCTACTACCTTATAGATGCCGGGGCTTAAAACCTTTCTACAAAAGAAAGATTCCATATATTTCTTTTCTAATTTGTTCTAGTGTCTGATCGAGTTATGAACGTTCAGAAAAATTCAGAAAAATGCAAATTTTGTTGTTGGACCGACCTATCTCAACTTCCTATCAGGACTGTGTGGCAAGCGATAAATGAAGATGATAAATGCAATAAACATGTCATTATTTAGAATAGAAGACGAAAGTCATGGACCCATCTGTCAGGTTCATGAATTGGGACAGTTGGCATTATTCTTAAGGTAAAAAGTAATTTTTTTTTTGAGTTGGGGGAGGTGTTTCGAACTCCAACCTCTATTTTAGAGATTGGGGTTATGTCAACCAGACCACGTTTAGCAAGATAAAAAGTAATTGATTACTCACCTACAGTAACTCCTCTTGCATTGGAATGATCTCCAGAAATTTCTCTTCCTCCCTTGATATCTCCTGCCCTTTGAAAGATTTACAAGTGCTTACGCACAGATGAAGCATGCAATGAGAAAGACCAGAGAGCTGAAGATAGACAAAGCCTGCAAAATATGGGGAAGGAAATAGAAAGCTAAGGATTAGATACATTATGATGGAATAGAGATCCTCTCCAATTGCGTCCAATACTCTGAAGAGAGATGTATATCATGTGGGGGTCTTGCAACAGTTGACCGTATAGAATTTTCAGGCAGACCCGACCTCACATGAAAATTTAAAGTTGTGTCTATTTTCCTTTACATTTGACCATCCAATTTGGTAAAACCTCAATCAAATTACAAATGATAAAGATTGCATGTCTTACATTCTTATCAGATGCTGAGATAAACTCTGGGAGATAGCCCTGCAATCCGATGTTGTAAACTGGTGTACCATCAGGATAGTAGAGGCCATAGTTCCTCTCTGACGCTGGTCCAGGCTTTAAGTTCTCATTAAAAAGAGCAAAAACGTGTACATCAATCGGAGTTGACGGTTTTGCTGGAGTACCTTGCCTCTGTGCTATTCTCTGCAGCAAGTTACCATTGTATAATCCTGCATTCTGTGGTGTAGCTCCTGCCTCGTTAGCATCCCCCTTAGATGGCCAACCGGTCTCCGAAACTCTAACCTCAATATCCGTATGCCCCATTGCTTTCATTGCCGAATAGACAGCATCGATTTGAGCATACAACATGTTATCATAGTGCAGATTCGTGTTAGGATCAATCATCCCTTGGTTGGGCTGAAACAGCACATACTCTAAGGATACCTGATCTGGGTTATCCTTGTATGCAAAATATGGATATGCATTTATCAAGAACGGAGAATTGATCTCAGAATGAAATTTCAAAAGGGGTTGGATATATTGAGCAAGATCTTCCCTAAAAGTTCCAGCTGAAGGAGGGTAGGAGTTTCCTAAAATGGTAAGAGAATGAGCAGTTGTGACAGCAACTTGCTTATCTAGTTCAAGATTGACAAGAACACGATATACTGTTTGCATTGCTGGGAGGAGATAAGAGAATAAATGAGAGTCATTGCTGCTGAAAACCTCATTTCCCACAAGGATGGAATTGATCTTGGTTCGAGTAAGGTGGGGTAACAGATGCTGTTCAATCCAAATCTGAGCTTTAATGGGATCCGTCATGCTTTGGAGATACTCATTTCCTAGCCCAACAATGAAATCAACATTCGAGTTGGAGAAGGCAAGCAGGACATTTGGATCGGCATCGTAGAGTTTCACTCTACTGATGTTGAGAGATCCAAGGAGGATGGCAACACGAGAGGGAGATGGGAGATTGTTCGCGATCTGTCCATAGTTAATTCCCATTCCAATGCTGAAAATTTGGACAAATGAATCTGAAAGTGCGAGGAACAGAGTTAGAAAGGTATGAAGAACAGCATACAGATAAAAAATGAAAACCAGATATGAATTATAACACCACTTGTTTGGCCAATATTTTAAATTCATATCATCTGCAGATGAACCCAGAAGAAAGTTAAAGTTGATGAAGGTGTAAAAAATATATCTCATTTATCAAGAAAATATTTCTCCGATCCAGCAATTAGTCTTCAACAACTGAAAAAGACTAAATCCCAATGACAAGAATAGATTTGGGGGCATGAAAACAAGCATTTCCAAGTAACAGCGACAGTAAGCAATCCATCATCAGAGTTCAGAAAATTTGGCATATTCCAGAGATGGGAAAGGAGAGAGAACAAGCACTGAATCCAAGTGATAGAAACTCAGAAAAATGCATATCCATTTATAAAAGCTTCCCTTGTATCGAAAAACAGGGCTGTTAATTAAAAGAAAGAAGAAGAAGCAAATAGCTCTGTGATTGCTTATAAAACAGAGGTAACGATACAAATGCTGCAGAATAACCCATCCAGGCTGTACTTGTTTTGTTTCAAAGGAAAAAAAAAAAAAAAAAAGGCTAGGAAGAACATTTGTATTGCACCCAGTTGGACATGATTTTTAGCAAAGAAACACCCAAGACTAGAACTTCAAACTCTCTTCTGTATTAAATCTTTCTCTCTTTTCCTCCACTTTCTTGTGAACCAAACGTACTTGCAAAAGAAAAAGAAAGTTAGTTGAAAAAGCGGAATGCCAACAAACCTGAAAGAGTGAGAAGCAGAAAGAGCGCTCGAAAGAGAGAGCAGCATGCCATTATCGATCTGATCTTGGCCTTCACTCTTCAGCCAACCAACACCACCCCACACGCGCACGCACTGAAACGTGCGCTCATATTATAAAGGATCAGAGCACGGGCTTCTAATTGGGATATATAATTGAATGCTAAACAACCTTCTAAATCTCTCTACACTATATTTTTTTAAATTTTTTAATATTATTTTTAATTTTTTTTTAAGTTTATTCTATTAAACTAATTCAATTCTTCTGTATATTATTCATATATTAAATATTTGATAAAAAAATAATAAAAATTAAAAAAATATGGTATATGGAAGTTGTGTGAATAGTAAGAGATTCTGTAGATTTTTTATATATACATTCAATCACGCAATATTTTCGAGTTATTTTATTCTCGCAATATTTTATATACATAATTTGAATGATAATATTTGATTTATAAGATTTAAATTTTAAATTTTATTTTTTAAATCAAATTATATTCTACTCATTGAATATGCAATAATGTGATTATATTACACAATTTTAAATTTTTTTAATATTAGCTTAGAAAAATGTTATTGTATTCCCACGTATTCTCGTTAATTTTGTACCTTGACTATAGAATTAGTTGGCGCCATTTTATTTCCAACTATTATTCAATTTTCAATTTTCAATTTTCATATTGTGAAACTTTAATGTTGTTGATATGAAAAGTAAGAAAGGGCGATCTCTCTTGTAAAAAAAACCCTAGGCAAACTCTCTTTCTCATTCTCTTTCTCCTTTTTCGTAAAAATCTCTAGATCTGAGTTTTGTTGGAGGAGGAGGAGGAGAACTTGCAGGTTTGGGGCACAAGATAAAACATAAAATTCTCATCTCATTTTATATCATCTCATCTCATCATTACACATTTTTCAAATCTCATACAAAATATAATAAACAATTCAGCTTTTTCAAATCTAAATATACTTTTTTCAAATCCCAAAATAATAATAATATTAAAATATAATATTTTAAACTTAAAAATAAAATACAAAATTCTCATCTCATCCCCAAACCTGCCTGAATCTATCTACCCACTTTATCTATCAAGATAGTTCTATTTTTTTCTTCAAAGTTGAAAAGGATGAATCTACAGTTTTTCTTCAACTTTAGAGAGAGGCGCATCACAAGAAAACTTTTAGGCTGCAAATCATTCAGAGGATAGTGATGGTTTTGCAAAAATCACCGTGCGTGGTCCTCATGCGCCGCTCACAACTGCGCATGGTTCTCACGTGCCACCCTTCCAACAGCTTTTCTTGCCTCACGAGCTGGATCACCGGAATCTCCACTAACAGATCTTTTTAGATCTGACTTTTGTGGCTGAAAAGAGACAAGTGTAGTGTCTTCACGAGCCGTCACAGATTTCAAAGTCTACCGGAGTTGTTCCAAATTGTAATTCATCTTTTTTTGCATTTATCTTACTGCTTTCCTTTTTGTTTAGTAAAAACTAGTCACAAAAAGAAATAGTGTACTGGTAGAGCTCCAAATGCATTAATTGGTTATGAGGTAATGGTTGATACGAGGATATCCCTATATATATCCAATCATGAATGCAAGTTTTCCTATTGAATGAATGACGATATTTTCCTTTAAAAAAAATAAGAAAGACTATTTATAATTTTATTGCTAGCTATCTTGATTTAAAAGGAATTATAATCATTAGTATTATGTTACATATTTTATGATAATTTAATTGTTAAATTTGAACAAGATAATAAGTTGGTTCTGTTTTTACTAAATACTATTATTCATCTTTAATTTTATTGTTTAATCATTCATTAACATGATATATTAATAAGTGTGACATAGCATTGTTTGTAAATCACACCTTTTTTTTTTTAAAGGGTGCATGAAATCTGTACATTTTGTAAAAAAAATTATTCGAGAGTGCTCTAGCAGAAAGTGCATCTCATTCATTTTTCCTATTTTTTTGGTTAGATTTTAATTTAATACTTATTTCGCTTCTTCTGTTTATTTTGTAATTCTGGCCATAAATTATTAATAAGTATCTTCCAAGAGTCAACATTTTTGATTTGATGGGATATTTACACCATAGGCTTATTTATTTATTGTAATTTAGGTCGGCAACCACTAAGCTTTAAAGTCTAATGTCCTAAATTATCGTACAAATGATCTGGAGTCCTATGGTCTCTGAAAAGCTGTAAGCTTACTGGACATGAGTGTCTAGGTTTGAAAAGTTTAGGTACCGTTGGTCAAGGAATTTTTTAAAATTTTGATACGTGTTTGTTTTTTAGTTAATTTTTTACGATAAAAAAAATTAATAATAGAAAATAATACTTACAGTCATAGAATGTACAAGTACCGTGTATTCCTTTTGAAAGTAAATATGAGATCATATGAAACAATTAATTTTTTAATAGTGAACTTTACTCTTTTTCAAAAGGAGTGTGCGGCGGCGTTTTCACAATCTATGATTATATCTAGCATTATTCTTATATAAAATATTGATAAAAATTGACATTTTGAAAATTTATTTAAATATAATTTTTAAAGATATTCTTTTAACAGTTGTATTAACTTTTTTTTTTTCTTTTCCCTGAAATTGAAACAAATGATTGGATGAAATGTTAAGAAGAAAATTTCTTTTGAAAGAAGAAAATTTTATTTTGAATTTTTTTTCTTTTTGAAAAAAGCTTAACCAAACATGCCCTTTTATGCTATATATATATAATATATATATATATATATATATATATATATATATATTTGATAACTACAACTCATATTAAATAGACTGCAACAATCAAGTTTGTAACCATGTCTTCAACCAAATTATTTGTCCATCAAGAGAAATATGTTGTGGAAAAATCTGGTTGTAAGTAGATTTGTGTACAAATACGCGCACCAATACTAAGGTGGAAATGTAGATTTTAATGAAATAGTGCCGATTTGAAAATGAACATTTGACAAAATAGTCCACCTCAACATTAGTTTACAGATTGGTCCGTAAATCCGCTTGTACGTAGAAGAGCTCGTTATGTTATATCAATACAAGTTATTATCATCCTATGATTCCTATCCATCCATAATTTAAGGTTGCTTAAGTTTTCCTTCAACAGTCATGTTACCTTTTGCAGAGGGCAGAATACTCCATTTGTGTGAGAGTTTTAGCTGCTCGTGATTTTTCATTAGCTTCATTAACACATGCAACTTCCTTGAAAATCAACCGTAAGAATTGGAAGTTAGTGGAAGATGAAGAATATTACAACAAGAGTAATTCTACATACAACCGCGAAATGCGAAACGCTGCGTAACCGCTTTGAAAAGAAGTGGGATCTACTATTAAAAATTAATTTTTTTAATGTGGGTCCATGTTTTATTCACTTTTTTCAAAGCGATTACGCGGCGGTTGCACAATTCACGGTTACAAATATATTTTCTCTTACAACAACATCTTACAACTGATATTGTTGTCGCTATATATAGCCATCGATCTTACCATACCCTGAATCACATCATGTATATATTAATGATGTCATTATATTACCATAGATGCCATAGTTTTTGCCATTGCCACGACCAAGATCGTGGCTATTGCAAACCATCAACTAAACCATTATTTTGCCATGTGTTAGAATATTACCATACTTATAATAAAATATATTTTTAATATTCTAGTATATGTATCATGATATCATGACTTATTCTCTATTATATTTAGTTTATTGCGTAAATCATTGATAAATTATTATCATTGATTTATTATACTTTCATTCTTTCTCTAATATCATTTACTTATAAAAAAAAATTGCCCAAAGAATTCAGTTGGGTGGCGAGAACCCGAAATTTATAGATATACAAAACCCACGTATCATAAGCCTATATAAAAAAATTATTTTTTTAATAGTAGACTATACTCTTTTTTAAAATGAATGCATGAGACTTATATACCTTAAAACTGTATCTAACATTACTTTTAAGTAAAAGCTTATTTATCTCTATTGAGTTGGCCGCGGTTTGGATGAAGCCAAGTTTGGATTACCCACAATCCAACCCCTACATGCTACCGTCATCTATATCCTCCCATTTCATTTTCCTATTGACATCATATACTAAAGTCCTATATAACACTACTACCATGACTATATTACATGTACCACATGCAATTACCATTGTCATCATTCTAACGAATATAGCATTGGTTTTTATATTATTTGAAATAGAAATGTTATATACCATATTTTTATATTATTTTTATCTCATTATATAAGAGTGACATATTTATTATCATTAAATGATAAAAAATCATACAATAAAATAATTATCATTTAATAATAATAAATGTATCATAAGAATACGACAAAAGTAGAATAAAAATACGGTGTAAGACATTACTTTTTAAAAATAAATTCAGCCCAATAGCAATAAAGTTATGAAATTAACAAAAATAGATATGACACGTGTGAACCATGCTGGTCTCATAGGTGTATGAAACAAGAAAAGTTATTTTATTATTATTATTATTAGTTTTTGGGAACCCGAAAGTGATTGCCACTGAATACTATGAAAGAAATAATTAAAAAAGATAATCAGAGTTTGCGCGCACGTGTTGGCGACCGCCTCGGCTTCCTGGCTTGTACCAGTAAGGTCGGCCGAAATCTCAGCAACAGCACGTGTCACATTTATTAATTTCAATCTCCATAAACAACGTAAATATTAAAAAAATCACTAAAATGATATATCTCACTAATTACTATTGTTTCTAGAAATATTTTTATTAATATTAAATGTGTAATAAATTATACATTTTTATTCTTATTTTGATTTGAGTTTGAGTGTCAATAAATATTAGGGGTGCAACCCGCTCCCGGGATGCGGGGCGGATTCCCAATCCGTCCCGTCTCTTTTCACTTAAAAAAAATACTACATTTATTTTATTTAAAAATTATTTATAAGTGTAAAAGTAATTAAAAATACATTTTTAGATCCAAATTATAAATTTAAATTTTGTGAATATGACTATAACTTAAAAACTATATAATTTTTAAATTTGCTAGTGCATATTTTATATAAATTGTAGTGTATTAGTTTTTAAACTATGTAGTTTTTAAATTTGTAAATGCATATTTTGTGAACAAGTCTAACAAATTGTAATATATATTTATATAAAAATGGGGACGGGGGAGATGCAGGGCGGGGTTGGGCCCTCCTCGTCACCCACCCCCGTTAGGAGCCTTAAATGTGGGGTGAGGGGCCCCGCCCCCGCATGGGTGGAGCGGGGTTGCCCGCCCCGCCATGCGGGGGCGGAAGCGGGGCGGGGCAGCAAGGCCCCCAGGACGGAGGAAATGCGGGACGGGGTTGGGCCCTCCTCATCACCTGCCCCCGCTAGGAGCCCTAGATGCGAGACAATATGGCAATTGTCGCTACTTTAAATACAATCTTATTATATATCGATCTTAGATGTGAAAGTCTTGGACACACTTTTTGTGTGGTAAGACTTTAGTCGAACTGAGTTGGTTTTTAGATTGTTAACCTTTCTCAGTTTAAAAGTTTGAGTTCGAGAATTTTATCTAATTTTTGTTTAAGCTTGGCTTGAGGAGATAAGCTCCCAACTCGAGCTCGAGTTCGACTCAGCTTGGCTCGAGTTTTTTTTTAAATAAGATTTAATAATTAAGAATTAGAGAAATTGTAAAAAAAAATTAATTTAATGAAAATTTTCCAACTAACAAATAGATCCTTTATTGAATTTGAAAATTGTAAAAAATTATAAAAAACTAATATGTAACTAGTTGATATTTGTCTATAATAAGCATATATTATATGTCTACATAAATTATTAATACCATAAACATAATATAATAGTATATATCAATATTTCATATGTGGTTCATATATACTAATATATGAAATTATTAAATCTTACTAACGGACTATTGTATAAATTATAAAATAAAGCTATCAAGTAAATTCAATATATAGACATAAGTGACTAGCCATAAGTAATTAGGTTATATATCATGAGCAATGCTACTCATCATCCTAACTTTCATCATCCTCTTATTATTCTATGATGTGTCATTAGATGATTGAAGATTATTTATTATATTTCACTTATAAACCTATCATATAATGCCACATCATGAGATGATGGGAGGATGATGGAAGTTAGGATGATGAATAGATTTTTTCATATATCATATATTTAATTATAAAATGTGTGATGCTTATATTATTAACTACATATATACACATTTATTGATCTATGAACATATTTTAATTGAGTCGAGCTTAAACGAATATACATTAACGAGCCTTTACTTAGTCGAGTTTAGTCGGAGATGTGTCATGTACTAATCGAACGGGTATCCGCTTTCACATGTGAATTCTTTTTTTCTCAAAAGTTGAGTTTGATTTGAGTTTTTAATCAAACGAGTATCGAGCAGGCTATTGAACAGGTTGGTTCATTTTCAATTCTATTGTATGGTGAGCTTTAAGAGAAGAGAGAGAGATATACAATAAAATTCTTACATGATGATGAGAGAAGAAAAAAGCAGAGGAAAAGGAAAATTGGTTCTTGGTATTGCCATGCAACTAATTCCTTACCATCAGGAGAGAGAGAGAACCCATAAAAGGCAAACAAAAGAAAAATGAGTTCTTGATCTCATCATGGTGGCTTGTCTCTTCTATTGTTACTTCATGATGTGTAGGTATTAAGCGATAATTTACCTAAATTATCAGACAAATTTGAATGAAAGTAACGTCTTGTTCCAACAGTAAATGAGGAAAAAAAAAGTACTCTTCAATTGTACGTGCTATCAATAATTATGGTATTTTAATTATAAGAATGTAAATATATAGCTAATTTTAAATTAAAAAAAAATGCTACATGCAATCGTGAAATACGTAAATGCTGTGCAGTGGCTTTGAAAAAGAGTGAGGTCCACTATTAAAAAATTATTATTTTTTATGTAGATCTCGTATTTATTCACTTTTTTTAAAGTGATTGTACGACGCTTACACACTCACAACTGCAACTATAATTTTTCTAAAAGAAATTGACATCTTACAACTACACCTATATATTTCATTAACCCAACTAATTATCATCACAAATTATGGTCATGTATCTAACCTAATTCCGCATAATTACTTAATTCATTAGTTCGTTTTATGTCTTGATGATTATTCGTTATCTTTTGCTTGAAGTAGATGCAATCATAATAACACTTTCATAATGGTACCAACTATTGCGGAAAGAGAAACTCTAAGACAGCGTTCATGATATTCGGATTTCTTAATGTTAGATTCCAATGAAAATTAGATGAATAATGATACTCTTATCCCTTAGCATCAACGTTTCAAAAAGTCTGGCTTTTCTCTTTGAATTTTAAAAAGCCCGTTAGTGTGCTCAGAGAAGCCACTATAGCAGTACACACTTTGCACTCACTGCGTAGCTGTTTCTAATTGATTGTTCTCAACACTCACTTGGGGAGATGTGTGGTCTACATGATGCTACATCATGTGTGCAAAATAGATGTTCCCAATAGTAACTTCTATCTATATGTATTCTTTTTCAAAAGTTTCTATATATATATATATATAGAAAAATGCTAGGAAACCTGTTTACATATACATCCTACTTGACATGTAAAGGTCACTTGACATTTACACATTTTTTTCTCTCTCTCTCACTCACTTGCCCCACATGACTACCCTTCCCCTCACCCAGTTCGTCTCCCCTGCCCCGCGAGAACGACCCATCCCCTCCCCTCCATCTTCCTGACCTTCATCTCCGACAACCAGTTCTGCTTCTTCAAAATAATTTTGGGTCATTGTTTTTTTCAGAAACAAACTAAGGGCAGAAGTCTCGAATAAAAGTGTTTGTACTGGACATGGGGATGGTGCTGAAAATTTGTAGGAAACAGAAAAGATGCGGGAGAGAATCATTGATGTCTGCTTCTTGCAAGTTAGTGAGGAAAAAAATAAAGACAAAGAGATGTCAGAGTCCCGAGTCCGAGGGTATGATATGAGTTCAGACTCCAACACACACATGTACACACACAAACATATTAACACATTGAACTTTAAAAATGGTGGGAAGCATACAATAATTTGAAGCTGACAATCCAGTGAAAGTCAAATTTATCTCGAAAATTCCGGTTGGAACTGGATAGGGGAATCTTGGAAGAGAAAAATAATAAAGATATTTCTTGTGGGATATTTATTTATTAATTTATTTTATAAAACTCAGAAAAGAGTTGGGTGTTGGTTATCAATTTACTTGGAAATAGTAGATTTACTTGGTAAAAACAATGACCCAAAATTGTTCTGAAGAAGCCGAATTGGTTGTCGGAGATGGAGGTCGGGGAGATGGAGGAGAAGGGATGGGTCATTCTCGCGGGGCAGGGGAGACGTACTGGGTGAGGGGAGGGGTAGTCACACGGGGCAAGTGAGAGAGAGAAAAAAAACAAAGCATAAATGCCAAGTGACCTTTACACGTCAAGCGGAACGTCTAAACGGGAAACCAAAATGAGTTCCTACCATTTTGCATATAAATATATATATATATATATATATATATATATATATATATATATATATCTTCGCATCCAAGCTGACGAGCCCCTCGATGATGGTTTTTGTCATCAACAATAGGCTTACGTAATGTTGCACAACCTGCCAGCCGTACGCATCACCGTGGCATCACAAGGACGCCGACAAGCATGACGTCTACTCGCCATTCTTTTTTTGGGACTATTAGTGCATTCTCCGTGCCACTGCGAGTTAGAAGTCTTCACACCCACATAAACCGTCTCATGGGGTTGACCAGCAGCCTTGCGCTTGCCACCCCTTTCTCTCTCTCTCTCTCTCTCTCACAAGCGAATGTGGAACATGCAGTGGCTAGGAGGAGGTGCCATCAAGCGGTGGCCACGCTAAGGAGAGGAGGTAGGGTAGGGGTAGGCAGTGAGGCTCTGCCACCCATCACCCTGACCACATGTTCAGTTCCCGCCTGGCTGATGCAGGGCCCCATCTGTAGATGGACGGTGTGAGGGAAGATGCCCGCAAGCTTTTGGCTGCCAGGGGATGGGGTCCATGCTGGGCCCATGAGTTTAACTTGTTTGCTCGGCCCAAATTCATATATATATATATATATAAACAAATCCGTTTTATACTTGCGAATGAGTATATAAAGTAGAAAACCTTAACTCATTCTCCTCTCTCTCTCTCTCTCTCTCTCTCTCTCTCATAAGTTCTCAATTCTCTCGTCTCCTCTCTTTTCTTGCATTGTGTTTGATTGTTTGCACTTTGTAATTTATTGGATTTATTGTTGGATAATAGATTTGTGGATTTAGGGATGGATATATAGATTTGTTGTTGTTTTGGATTTTTTTGGATTTTTCCCGTTGTTTTCACCATGGTTGGCCAGTGGGCAAGGTGAGGCGGATGGTTATGGGGGGGCGATGATGGGGTCTAGGGGTCCAAACAAATGATTAAGTTATTTTGACATAATCTTAATGTTCTATAAATATTATTGTCCATTCACACCTTCTTCCGTTAAGGGTGAGGGTGAATGCCAACAATATAATCGAGAATGAATCATCGCAATGCTTGGGCAAAAGTGCAATGCTTGGAGGAGTTCATGCATAGTATAAACAATAAAATGGAAGGTTGAATTGGAGGAGTTCCTAAAACTCTTTCTATTTTTTGATGCAATTAAATTCTCAGGACAATGAGCTGGGGAGAGAGAATGAGCTAATATTTCCAGAAAAATAAATTCACAAGGAAATACGTAGAAAAATATCATGAAAGATATTATATATGCTTGGAAACCAAAATGGAAGGTTGAATTGTGGGGTTTGTTGGTTTCGACACGAATAGTGGCTTTTTTTTTTTTAGCAAACTGTTGTCTGGTGCGCATAATCGTTTATTTAATTATGACTTTTAATAAGAGTTATTATATTCTTAAGTCGATGTGTAGAGCACACAATCTATTTTATTTAAATGATAAGATTTAATTTGTAATATTCAAATTCCAAAATTTATATATCAGATCAAATTATGTCATGTAAGCATTTTACTATGTATACCTGTTCTATACACCAACTATAGAAAGAGATGTAATCGGTCCGGTCCGATTGGTCCAATGAGAGATTTTTGGACTGGACTAAAACTTTTGGTCTGCCCATTTCCACCTTGAGACCATATCAATTACACCTATAAATCGAACCGAACTATTATCTATCGATCATTCGGATCATTCAGTCCATTTTGGCCTAGACAAGTGCAAAATGGACCACTTTTTGTTAAAGGCCCAACTTACCTTCTATTGTGTATTTCGGCCCAACATTATAAATTAAATGATAAAGATTATATAAAATAATAGAATTAAAATTAAGTGAATTATCTAATCAACTCATTAATAAAATTATTAATTATAATTATATTAATGATGTTACTTAGTACTCAATAGAATGTGTATGAATTATAATAGTTCATACATAATGACCTATATTAAAATCTTAATATTTTATATATGGTTAATGAATAATTAGACCATGGATATTTCATATTTGTAACTTAGGTATCTTACAAAAAATGTACCTAACTATTTTAATTAGGTGTAAATACTAGATAACTAGCGTATGTATCATTGCATATCATGTTTTGATTAATCATATAATATATTAGTTAATTGCCAATAGCATATTAGTTAATATTTAATAGTATATTTAACATATATGGTTAATGATGATAGATCAGATGAAAATTACATAATTAAGTTATACAACTACTATATAAAATACTATATAAAAATAATTAAAAATATTATATATATATATGTATTTCGGTCAGTCCGGTCCAAAAAAAAAAAAAAAAACCATAACCCAGGGACAGGACCAAGATTTGAAATTTTGAAAACTAATGGACCGAAACTGACCATTAGTGTTATCGGTCCGGTCTAGACCAAGTGAAAATCATTCGGTCCGGTCTAGACCAAGTGAAAATCATTCGGTCCGGTCGGATTTTACAATCCAGACTAGTTAATTTACAGCCCTTGGCTATAGAATATAATTTGTCTTTTTATAAATCTCAAAATATGAATCTTACAAATCAAAACTTATCGTTTAAGTGATGTGAGTGGTGTGTTCTACACATCAACTTGATAATAGAATAACTCATAGATGTGGTATTAATTGTCAAATATTTGTACTTAACAAACATTTTATAAATTAAGTAGGATTAAGTTCAAAATCAGTAAAGCACCGGCTAGAGAGAAGTCAAAACTTCTCTATCTAGGTGGTGGAAAATTTTCCTATTCTTATTGTTACTCATTTTCTCGTAACTATTTTATTTACAAAGAAGAAGTCCAAACATCAACACCTTGACTGTCAAACCCTTCTCAGTTTCCAATCCAAAATCAGCCACTTCTATTACAGCTTCAACATCAACATCAACATCAACATCAAATGAATATGGATTATTGATCCTTCAAACAAATTCTTTGTCTTGGAATAATCTCAATCTTCAATCTGCACCAGAGTCAGCAAAAACAACCTTAGATAAAATCCTGATAGAAAGGTTAGTTGCAGACAGACCTCTGAACAAATATGCAATTCATTCTAGTATTAAAGCCTATTGGAACTTTGTCCAAAACTTTCTCATTGAAGATATGGATATAAACAAGTTTATATTTACATTTAGAACTTTCCAAGACAAGTTAAGAGTGCTGAATCAGGCCCCTTGGAATATTAAAGGGCACTTGCTTATTCTGAAACCATGGTCTCCTGGTGCCACTCTCCATGAAATCAGTTTGAACCATGCAATTTTTAATGTATAAATACATGGATTACCCCTAGATCATATCACTCTCAATAATGCAATAGAAATTGAGAAAGCCCTTGTTAATTTGATCAAAGTTGAGGAAGATCCTCTGTATGGTTTAGCTTTCAGAAAATTCATTAGAATTAAAGTTGAATTAGATGTTACAAAACTATTTCAACAAGGGTTTATGATGCCAAGACTCGGCAACCATGAAATTTGGATAGCTCTAAAATATGAAAAATTGTCAGACTTCTATTACGCATGTGGAAGGCTGGGCCATTCTCAAATCTTCTGTGGTTTCTTAAGTTCTCCATCAACAAGATTAAAGCATGGCCCTTGGATACGGGCGGAATTTCAAAACAATTTTGAAAATAATCAGGCTTTCATCAAATGGGTGCTGGGCAGTATGAAGAAATAGAGAAGAATAAAGATTTACCTCTTTCAGATTCAACCATAGGCGCTTATAGTAAAGGAAAACAAGCTCTAAATTCTTCTAATCAACAGGAGCTTGTTATTCAGAGTCAAAGGTGCTTCTCAAATGATCACATTGAACAAATTTCAGCAAGTAAATTGGACTTACATCAGTTGATTTCATCATCCTCAAATTCACTTCAATCGGGTGGAATGTCCATGAGAGAAGACACAGCTACTCAGAGCAGCTACAGTGAACCGACTTCATTAATTTCTTCACCAATAAACTTTAATTGCTTCACTGTTCAACCTACTGAATCGAGCAACTTCATACCAAATCGAAGTAAAATATCCACTTTGTCTCCAAGTATAGAAGCACAGGTGGCAGCTAAATTAAGTACACGGGTACATGAATTCTCTTCTTCAATTTCAGTCGTTGAATCATCGCGTCTTAGTCCCCCATGGACAACACAGTGGAAGCAGATCTACTCAGCAGTTTAGAGTTATAAGACTCAGCAGGATAAAATCAGGATTGGGCTTGGGCTAGGATTAGGAATTGGACTTGGGCTCAAATCATGCTCTCAAACGGAAACAAGGCCTTTATTTATGGGCCCTCAAGACACCTTTTCTAATAGGCCTTAGCTTTTTGATTTGGACCATAAGACCGATTCTCCCTTTAAGTCTTCAAAGGTCATCAACCCGTTAATGGTTCAAAAATATATATTTCCAGTTTCAAGTGAGTCTGAGGTTTTATCTACTGTCAATCATTCGTGTCCAAATTCTGGAAAAAAAATTTTAAAAATATTAAAAAAATAAATAAAATAAAATAAATTGTCTCCAAATCAAGTGAACATTCAACTACTAGAAGATTCATAAATCCCTTGTGAAATTAGTCCCATGCAGATTGAAGTGGCAACTGATCCAAAACAAGCTGGCAAAATTATATTTTCCTTTAAAAGGCAGCAACTTGATGAGTCTACTGATGCCCCAAAAAGAAAATCTCAAAGACTTATAAAAGTGGAAAAAATAGACCCTTTTGAATGTCAAGCTCCAAAGCAACCAACAGAGGAAGATTCAATGGCACTAACACTCCTGGCAATGCACTCAGGATCAATAGAAAAGGAAAAAAGGTCAAAAGGAAAGTAAAAAATCAGTCCTTATAGCAGGCCACCAACACACCCACACGGAAAGTCCAAATCAACTTGTGAGGCAAGCTTAAAAATGCCTCCATCTAATAAGTGAAGACAATGGCATGAAATTGCAGGGGTTTAGCCCGTCCCAAAGCAATTAAAAACTTAAGGGCTAATATTAGGAATTATAACCCCGATGTAGTTTTTTTGTCGAAAACCTTGGTGTCGGATGATCGCACCATATCTATTGTAAATAGTTTAAGTTTCCATCATTTTGTTCACAATCCAGCAGTTTGTAAAAAAGGGGGCTTGTTACTTTTGTGGAGACCGGGTGTAGAAATAGAGCCTGTAAATATTAATATTAACGCAATTTCAGTTTTAATTTACTCTGATCCTTCACATCAACCATGGTTGATTACTTATGTATATGCTCAGGCCCAATCGAACAACAAAGCTAGTTTCTGGAGTCATTTAGATTCATTATATCAAGCTCTTCCAGGGCCTTGGATTCGTCTAAGAGATTTTAATGACCTTATTGATCAAACTGAAAAATATGGAGGAAGACCTATCTCTTACAATCCTAACAAGGGTCTAAACGCTCTTATGGATAGAAATAATCTCATCGACAGTGGCTACATGGGGCCAAAGTTTACATGGACCAACAATAGATAGGGTCAAGCCCTTATATGAGAAAGATTAGATTGAGCGATTGCAAATCAAGAATGGCGATTGCTTTTCTCTGATGCAACATTGCAACATCTTGCTTCATCAGCATCTGATCATCACCCCATCTTGTTATCTACCACAGCTAATATTCGCCAAGCCTATTCTTTCAAATTCGAAGCATTCTGGACTCAAGAGCCATTAAGCCATCAAATCATCAGTGAAGCATGGAGTAAATCTCATCTGGGAAATCCGTCTTACATTCTTTGCAAGAAAATCAAATCTACCAAAGAAGCTCTTAAAGTCTGGAACAAAGAGCACTTTGGGAAGATCAACCACAATATACATCAGATTGAAAGTGAACTTCTCAAAGTACAAGACAATGTTATGACTCCTTACAGTCAAGAAAGAGAAAGGTTTTTGCAACATAGACTTCACAAGCAAAGAGAATATGAGGAAATTTTATAGAGGCAAAAATCTAGACTCACATGGCTAACTTCAACGGATCTAAATACCAAATTTTATCATATGACAATAACCATCAGAAGAAGAAGGAATGCTATTGAATCAATCAAACTGGCGCCAGGTAACTGGTCAATGGACTCTACTGTTATAAAGTCTTATTTTATAAATCATTTTAGAACTATATATTCTTCTTCGAATCCAAGTGTTCCGGGTCAGCTGGATAATCTCTTTGAAAAGTAAATTTCAGACATAGAGAATGAATCACTTACAGTCATACCAGAAGAAAATCAAATTTTAGAAGTTCTAAAACAGATTCCCAGCAATAAAGCTCCAGGGCCAGATGGAATGACAACTCTTTTCTACAAGCATTATTGAAGTATTATAAAAAAAAGAAGTCATATTGGCAGTTCAGAATTTTTTTAGCAGTGGGCAGCTTCTCAAACAGATTAACCATACCAACATTGCTCTTATACCAAAGACGACTAATACAAATAGTCCAAGCCAATATCGCCCTATCAGTCTCACAAATGTCAGCTACAAGATTATTACCAAAATCTTGGCTAAACGTCTTAAACTCCTACTTCCAAAAATCATTTCTCCACTCCAAACAACCTTCGTTCTAGACATAAATATTGAAGAAAATACTATCATAGCTCATGAGCTTTTTCACCATCTCAAAAGGAAAACAGGCAAGAAAGGTTTGATGGCAATAAAGTTTGACATGGAAAAAGCTTTTGATCAGGTGGAGTGAGATTTTCTTTTTATAGTGATGAAAAATTTGGGATTCAATAAAAAATTGATAAATCTGATAAAGGAGTGTATAACAACAGTGTCTTTCTCTATTCTTATCAATGGTTCACCAAGAGGCTTCATCAAATCCCAGAGAGCTATTAGACAAGGCGACCCATTATCACATTTTCTTTTTATACTAGTCACAGAAGGTCTTTCAAGGATCTTATTAAAAGCAGAAGCCCAATAGAAGCTGGAAGGGATTCGAATAAGCAGAAACAGTCCAACAGTCTCACACTTATTATTTGCAGACGACACTATTATTTTTGCAAAGGCCACGGAAAGAAATGATCAAAATATATCAGAGTGTCTTGCAAAATATCAAAGTTGGTCAAGACAGAAAGTCAATCTGAGCAAATCTTCAATGTTTATCACCAGAAATACAAGCCAGACAACAAGAACATCTGTTTCTCAGTGGCTACCGTACAAAGAAACATCAGCTAGAATAAAATATATGGGATTACATACGTCCTTCAGTAGAAACAAAAAAGAAAATTACAGCAATATGTTGAGCAAAGTGGAAAAAAACTGGAAGGCTGGAAGTCAAAGCTACTTGCCCAGGCAGGCAGAACCATGCTCATAAAATCTGTGGTAAGTACAATACCAACATATCATATGACTACTTTTCAACTACCACAATCAGTATGCAAATCTCTAGATACGGCTTTTAAAAAATTTTGGTGGGGATTCTCGAAAGACAAAACTCATAATTTATCACTAAAGTCCTAGAAATCTATCTGTCAACCGAAGAAAGAAAGTGGCCTTGGTATCAGATTGATGGGAAAGATGAATCAAGCTATGCTAGCAAAAACAGGCTGGGAACTAAGCAAACCTGGAACTGGCATGTGGCACTCAATTCTAGCTGCTAAGTATATGAAGAATACAACATTTTGGGAAGCCCCACAGAAAGCACCAGATTCGTCTATGTGGAAAGGAATTCTTAAAACAAAAGATTTGCTCAAAAAAGGTCGATGTTTCCAAATTTACAATGGACAATCGGTAAACATCTGGCAGGACCCATGGATTCCTTCTCTGATTAATTTCAAACCACAACCAATCCAAGGCATGGATCTTCAACATCCAAATATTACAGTTTCAAATCTCATATAAATAAACTCTCGAATTTGGGATGTGCCAAAACTACGAGATCTTTTTGAACAGGAAAGCATATCAGAAATACAGAAAATCCTACTACCAATACGAACAAATGAGCAGGACTAAGTCGTTTGGACTTTAAACCATAGTGGGAAATATTCAATTAAATCGACGTATCAAGCAACAATGCTAGATTAAGTTCCAATTCAGCAAAACCCCTGAATAGCACTTTTCAAGCCAATGTGGAGTCTTAAAATCCATGATTGTCATAAATTACTGATTTGAAAACTTTTTTGGAATATTCTACCTACTAGAACAAGATTTGGTGAATTCGTCTCCCTCAAAGAAACATAAGAATGTGCATTTTGCAACCATGAGAAAGAAACTCTGATGCACCTCTTTGTTGAATGCCCAATCAACAGAATTCTATGGCAACAAAGCACTTGGCCTTTAAATCTTGCAAATTTGCCAATAGCATCTATATCAGACTGGATTCGAATGGTTATCTATCCAGGAAAAGAACTGAGACTTCGAAAAGAGGAAAGACACCACTTCCAACTATTTGCAGTCATAATGATAGACTTTGTTTGGAGGAAGCGAAATGAAATCATTCATAATCACACTTTTTTTTCAATTGAGGAAGCAAATATTTAGATCAAGCACATCTATGAAAACTATAAAGAAGCGTGGAAAGGAAAAATTGAACAACAAAGCAAAGAAGATATATGGTATTTGCCTCCACCAAACTATCTAAGTTTCTCTTTTGTTGCAGCAGTACGTGATCAATTTTCAGTAGTCTCAGAAATTCAAAGAAATCATAGTACTGCTGATATTCTGGGAATCAGAACGGAAAAAGTACAAATCATTATTCCTTTAATTGCAGAAGCACAAGCAGCGCTGCTCGCAACCAATATGGCTTCAACCCAAAGTTTTGCAATAATAGAAGGAGATTCCCAATCAGTGATTACATCAATTGAAAACCCAGATACCCCTTCATTCTGGAAAATTTCAACAATTATTGAGGACATTCAGCACATAGCCAATCTTCATCAAGACTAAAAATTTGCTAAAATACATCGATCATAAAATCGATGTGCGCATTCAGTTGCGTAATGGGTATCTACCAATCATGTATTTGGAACCCTACCCTTAGATAAAATTCTTAGATGTTTTTGGTATATTGATAGTGGAAAGGATCCTCCTTAAACTCTGTATCTTTCTCTTTTATATACTATGCTTGATTAGAAAGACAACAAAAAAAAAAGGGGGGGGGGGGGTTCAAAATCAGTCCCCGTGGAATTTGTCTTATATCTTAATATAAAATATTATTTTATTCTAAGCACGTACACAACCAAAACTTCTCGTGTCGTTTGTCATGAGTTGTCACTTAGTTTAGATCGAAGCATTGGAAAATTCCAAAAGGATGATATAAATAAAAAGACATAATTGTCCTTCACGTGAAAGAAAGTTAGTATTGCTACGGACAGGAGAGTTGGAGCAGAAAGTTGTGCACGCCTACCACATCCATAATGAAACGCACCGTATCATTTTACGCGTGCGCAACTTCCTGCACCAACTCACCTGCATTTATCATTTTTCTAAAATAATTGGTGGTCCATCGTGGGAGGCATGATCATGGCTATGTGAACCGTGGCAGTAGCTTTTAAGGTTGGGTCCCCGTATGCAAATGAATCAGTCCATTCGATAGGTTGCTCGATATTAGTTTGATTAAATTCGAATCAAACTCAACTCGTAAAAAAAAAAAATCATTCGTGAAAATAGGTACTCGTTTAATTTGTAAATGATATGTACCCGACAAAACTCGACTCGACTCGACTAAAACTCGTTAAGGCATGCTCGTTTATGCTCGAGTCGACTAGTTGGCTCGAGTCGATTAAAACTCATTCATATATTGATAAATATATACATACACCTATGTATATATACATACATATATGTGTATTAACTAATAATATAAGCATATCACTTTTATAATTAAATATATAATATGTAATCTAATTACTTATGTTTATATAGTGAATATATTTCATAGGTATATTTTATAATTTATATAATAATTAGTAGATAAAATTTAATAATTTCATATACTAGTATGTGAGAAACATATATGAAATAGATATATACTATCATATTAAGTATATATATTAATAATATACGTAGGCATATAATATATTGTTATTTTGGATAAATATCAACTAGTTAGAAATTAATTATTTATATATTGTTTAAAATTTTATAATTTAATAGATGTTCTACTTGTTAGTTGTATAACTTCAATATTAGATCTTTTATTTTTTTTTTATTTATTTAATTTATTAATTACTAAATCTTATTTAAAAAAAAAAGTAATTCAAGCTCAAACTGGAGCTCGGCTCGACTCAAATTCGTTTGTGGAACGAGTTCAAGTTCGAATTCGAGTTGAGAGTTTAGCTTATCGAGTCGAGTTTGAACAAATAATAAAAGGAAATCTCGAGCTCGGGCTCGAACTCGAGTATTTTGAGTCGAGCAAAGCTCGGCAAGTCAAAGACTGGTTTGGCTCAGTTCGATTACAGTCCTAGTCTCCAATTTCATTTATATTTTATTTTCTAGGTAATTTTGATATTTGTATCATACATGAGAGTAATATCGACATTTTACTAGCTAATTTAATTATCTAATCTGAACTCATGAGGGGGAGCCTTTAATAGAATCTTTGATTCGGGAGGTGAGTTGTCACTTTAATAACATGCTAGCTGTAGTTTGAATTGATTTTTGTTTTTTTGTTTTTAAATATAAAATGATTTATAGAGTTTTTAATTGCGGACTTCATTTTTTTTAGTGAGAATATGCAAAACTTGTACCTCTTAATATTATATTGGAATTGAAAAGTTGGAATATTGGGAGTCCCCCTCAAAGCAATTTAGGTCCGGTTTGAATTTAGAATCGGTTTCAACTCATCTCATCTCATCTCATCTCATCTCATCTAATTATTATAGTTTTCTCAAATTCTCACACAAAATATAATAAATAATTCAATTTTTTAAATTTTTAAATAATAATAATATTAAAAAATAATATTCTAACAATATTTTATTCAACTTTCAACTTTCATATTAACTCATGATCTTATCTTATCTTAATAATATTTAGGGAAGGTTTGGATAGAGAGTTGAAATGATAGTTGCTAGTTGAATAAAATATTATTATAATATTATTATTATTTTGAAATTTGAAAAAGTTGAATTGTTTATTATATTTTGTGTAAAAACTTAAAAAAGTTGTAACTATTAGATAAGATGAGTTGAGATAAGTTGTGACATTTCATAATCCAAACCGGGCCAACCAGTGTTTGATTTTTAAGGAAATGTAGTAGAATCACTACAAGAAAAATGAGTATTTTTAACCATTTGTTTGCGACGAAAACACTCATTTTAGTTGAAATAGTAATACTAGGTACAAGTCTCAAATAAACAAGTTGAAAATAGTTATTTCGATATAAATAACTGGTCATAAATAATAAACAATTTTCTTGTAATGAATTTTGTTCTCACAAGACTCGTAAATATAAGGCTAAGGTATTTGATAAGGCATGAATTTGTGGACCAAGATACATATACAAATTTATGAGTAGGATATATATATATATATATATATATATAAAAGATGAATCTTACAATATTTATTATAAATAATATAGGTGATGAGCTCAGGATGTTTTTGTTTCGGGCCTCATTTACTCTTATCTGTTTATTTCTCTCACATTTATTGTGTACGTGGACTCTGAAACATTTATTGAATATTAAATACTGTCTTAAGAATCCACATAAACAAGGAAAAGTAAATAAGAACAGTAGAATATTAGGTTAAAAAAGATGATTCGGAATTTCTTTGATTATAAGGTTTCATCATACTAGAATGTTGTGAAATACTATGCAAAGTACACACACCAACGATGACAAATAAAGTAAAAGCAACACAATTAAGAACACGACACAGTATTTACGTGGTTCGGCAAATTGCCTACGTCCACAGGAGCTGCAAAAATCTTATTAACCAGAAGAGATTACAATCACTCAATCTCAACTCACACTCTCTAGGGCTTTTTGCTCTCATACACAATATGCACTCACAAGACAATTGTTCTCTCTCAAAATATGCTTCTGGTCATACAACACAAATCTAATATGACATATATATAGTGAGTAGCGCTGAAAACCCTAATTTGGTAAAATCTGCATACTTTGCTCGAGTGGACTGTCGAGCGCGACTCGAGCAAACAGCCAAATGAACATTGGCTCGAGCAGAGTGTCAAGCAAACACTAGGATTTGTGTCTCGCTCGAGCGGAGTGTCGAGTGAGACTCGAGCGAACCTCTCTGACTTGCCTTCGCTCGAACGGTCTGTCGAGTGATGTCGAGCGAACCTTGGCTCGAGCCAATAGTCAAGCCAACTTCAGCAAACACCTTTTCAGCTCCAAAACCAGTCTCCACATATACCCCAACAATCTCTCACTTGGAGACTGGGTCTCCACATGCCAGCCACTGTTTCCAGCCAAGCCCTACCATCTCTGCAGCTCATAGCTCCCGTCTTCAAGTTAGAAGATCTGAAGTCAAGTCCGACTTCAGTCTTCCACATACATCGCCCATAGGGCGACTCACAACTCCCACTGCACTAGGAGTATCCGGTCTCGAACCAATCTTGACAACCTTAGCCAACTTTCCCAGGCTTTCATGAGGAACGACAAAGCTGACTCCCTTTGGCTTCCTCACATGTTTCGCGCAATCAAGTCTGCCTTTCTGCACTCTTGTATTTCCCTGCACATCACTGGACCCTGATGTCAAATACAAAGAGTTAGATCTCTTACCATGCGCTAAGACTAGCGCACCCTTAGTGATGATCTTCCAAGCCCCTCCAGAGAATGCTACTGCAAAACCGCTGTCATCAAGCTATCCCACAGAGATCTGGTTTTTCTTCAGATTTGGAACATGTCTGACTTGCTGTAAAGTTCACAAGCTCCTGTTTGGAAGTGTGATGTGCACATCACCCACTCCCACTACATCCAGTGCCTCTCCATCAGCCGTATACATCTTCCCAAAATCACTAGCAACATAATTCTGCATGATTTCTAGATGTGAAGTGCTATGGAACAAAGACCCTGAATCCAACACCCAATCATCAATCGGACTGTGCACTGCAAGAAGTAAGGCATCATGAATTTCTTCTGCCACTACATTCACAGCATCATCATCAGAACTTTCTTGATTCCTGCAGTTCTCTTGATGTGGCCCGACTTGCCACAACTCCAGCATGTGATCTGCTGCCCAGATCTCATCTTGCTATTTCCCCTGCTCTTGGAGCTTGACCTGCCATGTACTCTGCCTCTATTGTCAACAATCAGGGCAGATCTTGAACCCGAAGACTCACCCATGTCTCTCCTACGTACCTCTTCAGCAAGCACCATCTCACGTATGTCATCGTAGTTCAGTTTTGTCTTGCCGGCTGAACTACTCACAGCCATTCTCATTGCCTCCCAACTGTTTGGGAACGATGCCAACAGAATCAATGCTCTGATCTCATCATCAAACTCAATCTCTACAGAGGATAGTGGATTTGTGATCGTATTGAATTCATTCAAGTGTTGGGCTACAGACATACCTTCAGACATCTTCAGATTGAACAATTTCTTCATCAAGTACATTTTATTGTTTGCAGACGGCTTTTCATACATACCTGATAAAGTCGCCATGAGATCCACCGTGGTTCTCTCCTTACTGACATTGTGTGCCACTGTTCTGGACAAAGTCAGCCGAACAAGACCTAGAACTTATCGATCTAACAGGGTCCACTCAGCATCAGTCATGCTCTCCGGCTTCTTTCCCAACAGTGGAAGGTGGAGCCTCTTCCCATAGAGATAATCCTCAATCTGCATCTTCCAACACCAAAAATCAGTGCCGTCAAACTTCTCGATCCCGGGTGTGTTCACTTTATCTCCAACCACCATTCTCCTTCAGATCCGACCTTGGCTCTTGATACTAGTTGTTGTGAAATACTATGCAAAGTACACACACTAACGATGACAAATAAAGTAAAAGCAACACAATCAACAACACGACACAGTATTTACGTGGTTCGGCAAATTGCCTACGTCCATAGGAGCTGCAGAAATCTTATTAACCAGAGGAGATTACAATCACTCAATCTCAACTCACACTCACTAGGGCTTTTTGCTCTCTCACACAATATGCACTCACAAGACAATTGTTCTCTCTCAAAATATATTTCTGGCCATACAACACAAGTCTAATATGACATATATATAGTGAGTGGCGCTGGAAACCCTAATCTGGCAAAATCTGCGTACTTCGCTCGAGCGGACTGTCGAGCGCGACTTGAGCGAACAGCCAAATGAACATTGGCTCGAGCGGAGTGTCAAGCAAACACTAGAGTTTGTGTCTCGCGAGACTCGAGCGAACCTCTCTGACTTGCCTTTGCTCGAGCGGTCTGTCGAGCGAACCTTGGCTCGAGCCAACAGTCAAGCCAACTTCAACAAACACCTTTTCAGCTCGAAAACCAGTCTCCACATATACCCCAACATAGAATTGAATGAAAGCATTCTAGTTTTTGGCTTTTTTTTGTTTTTTTTTAAAGAGAAATCTAATCTCATAAGATTAAAAAGAGCTTACAATAAGGTGAATAAACCAAAAGATAAGACACTTAAGGTTTATAACATCTCTTTAGTAGGGGTATAATTTCAAACTGAAAAACTGGTCCGGACCGGACCGGTTTTACCGGTTTTGAACCGGTCCGGTCCGGTCCGGGACCGGTTCGTATAATGTAAAAACTGGCTGGTTCCGGTTTTGGGATTTTTCAACCCGGACCGGATCAGTTGATTAAAAATATATATAAAAAAAATATTTGTATTATTGTATATATAAGTTTTATACAAAATATTATATATATATATTAATAATTAATGTATATAAGTTTTATATATTATGTATAATTAAAAATTTTTATGTGAAATTTTTATATATAATATATAAAATTATATATATTCATAATATCATATAAGAAATAATTTGTTATTATAATTTATAAATTATTACATAAAATGTTAATAACTTAATACTAAATCACTAAAAGTTTATAACTAATACTAATAGTCTAATATAGACTAATGGCTATAGTTATACTTATAATTAATACTACAAGTTTTTACTAAAAGTTTATAAGTAATACTAATATTAAATATATAGTTTATAACTAATACTTATATATAACTTATAACTATACCAATAGTCTAATATTAAAACTATTATATAGTCTAATATATTATTTAGCTCTACTAATATATAAGTCTATAACTAATAGTTATAGGCTATTTAACTAATACTAATTGCCTAATATAAACTATAGATTATAGTTATACTTATAATTAATACTAAAAGTTTTTACTAAAAGTTTATAACTAATACTAATATATAACTATACTAATAGGCTAATATTAATACTATTATATAGTCTAATATATTATATAGCTATACTAATATACAAGTCTATAACTATTTAACTAATAGTCTAATACTAATAGTTTAATATAGACTATAGACTAAGACTATAGTTATACTTTTACTAATATAGTTATACTAAATCACTATAACTAGTACTAATATATAACTATACTAAGATGCTAATATTAATATTATTATATTGTCTATTATATTATATAGCTATACTAATTTATAAGTCTATAACTATTTAACTAATATTAATAGTTTAATATAGACTATAGTTATAGTTATACTAATATAGTTATACTAAATCACCATAACTAATACTAATATATAACTATACTAATAGGCTAATATTAATACTATTAGACTAGTCTAATATATTATATAGCTATACTAATATATAAGTCTATTGCTGTTTAACTAATATTAATAGTTTAATGTAGACTATAGTTATAGTTATACTAATATAGTTATATTAAATCGTTATAACTAATACTATTATACTAATATATAACTCATAACTATACCAATAGTCTAATATTAATACTATTATATAGTCTAATATATTATTTAGCTAT
This sequence comes from Juglans mandshurica, assembly GCA_022457165.1. Taxonomy (NCBI): domain Eukaryota; kingdom Viridiplantae; phylum Streptophyta; class Magnoliopsida; order Fagales; family Juglandaceae; genus Juglans; species Juglans mandshurica. The sequence goes on along the minus strand of CM039633.1, from coordinate 5,345,188 downwards.
GCTAATATATAAGTATATAACTAGTAGTTATAGACTATTTAACTATTTAATTAATACTAATAGTCTAATGTAGGCTATAGATTATAGTTATACTTATTATTAATACTAAAAGTTTATAACTAATATCAATATTAAATATATATTTTATAACTAATATTAATATATAACTATACTAATAGTCTGATATAGACTATAATTATACTTATACTAATATATTATATAGCTAGACTAATATACAAGTCTATAACTATTTAACTAATATTAATAGTTTAATATATTATATAGTTATAATTATACTAATTTATAAGTCTATAACTATTTAATTAATGCTAATAGTTTAATATAGGCTATAGACTATAGTTATACTTATACTAATATAGTTATACTAAATCACTATAACTAATACTAATATATAACTATAGTAATATGCTAATTTTAATACTATTAGACTATGGTATATTAAATGTATTACAAATATATATATATATATATTATATAGCCTAATATATAAAATATTTGACTATAGTATATTAAATGTATTACAAATATGAAATATATATAAATTTTAATTATCATTTAAAATAAAAACACATTGAAAAGAATTAAATTTGAATTAAATAGGAAAGGGCCAAAGGAAAACGGCGTCGTTTTCATCTGTTTGAAAACCCATCAGTAAATCTAAAAACTTCATCTCCTTCCGCCCTCGTGAATCCGTGATTTCACTTTCCCCCGTTCGTCTCTCACTTCTCAGCCCTCTGCTCTCGCAACCTTGCCTCTCGCAGTCGCAGCTCGCTCTCTTCGTCTCTCGTCCCGTCTCTCATCTCTCACTCTCAACTCTCCTGCCTCTCAACCACTCGTCTCTAACTTCTCAGCCCTCTGCTCTCGCAGCCTCGCCCCTCGCCTCTCGCAACTCGCCCTCTCTGTCTCTCGTCCCGTCTCTCACTCTCAACTCTCCCGCCTCTCACTCTCTCGTCTCTCAACTCTTTCATCGTCGCTCTCAATCTCTCTCCTCTCAACTCTCTCGGCCCCTATCTCAATCTCTTTGTCGATCTGTATTTTTTTTTTTGAAATTACATACTAGCCTACTATGATTTTTGTAATTGGGTTTTGTGATTTTATCTATTTGTAATTGAGTTTTGTGATATTGAGATTTTTGTGAATATGTGATTGCCGATTAGATTGATTGGGTTTTGTGATTTAGTATACTCCTCAAGTTCTTCATCTTCCCTTGAAGAGCCACTCTCATATACTCTTTCACTTGATGAACATGAAGCACTTGTATTGTTAACATTTACAAGAGTCCTCTTACTTTTGTTTACACCGTAATTGTCAATATGGCTGCTGTTATCATTGCTTCCATTTCTAAATTTGCCTGTACTTCTATCATCCAGCTCTAGCTCTTTTTGTCGGGCTCGCCACATCTCATTCACTTCCACAGCTTGATTTGCTGTTTCAAAAACCTAAAAACAAACAAATAAATAAATAAACCTTAAGCTAAAGTACACAAATCTGAACCATAAAATGTAATTTGATGAAAGAGGCAAACAAAACCCACCCACCCACCCACACTGAAAATATAACTTACACTTCGAGTGATGGAACCAATTGTTTGTTCATTAGAATTATGTTTTCCTCAACTCTTTGCAAACACCAGTTTTTGAATCCTATTGATCTCAACCCAATATAGATTTGGTTTTTAAATCCGAAATTTATTATTGTGTTTAATGTTTATTATTGTCGATTGGGTTGATCAGGTCCTTGTTGGTTGATTGAACCATGCCCATTGCCCATTTTGAGGCCTAGATCAGTGGATGGTTAACATGGAACTGTGAAACTTACATTTTAAAAAAATTGGAAAATCGGACCGGACTGGACCAGAAACCGGAAGTACTGGTTTAAGAGGGTAACCAATGCGTAATCGGTTTTGAAAAATATAAAACCGGTATATACCGGTTCGGTCCTAGATTTGTCTAAAACTGGACCGGACCGGACCGGTTACACCCCTACTCTTTAGTAACAATCTGCTCAATACAACTAGGACATTGTTCAATATCATATAGATCCTCCATGCTGCCCAGTCTAGATTTTGCCAATTGATGAGCTGCGATGTTAGCTTCATGATTGGTATGTGATGCTTTCCAGGTGGTACACGAGTCCAACACTTTGTGAGAATCTCCTATGAGGCAACCTCCTATAGTCAAATTTGGGATGCTGGTACAAAGCAGATCTACGACTTGCTTTGAATCCCCTTCTAGCCAGATCGAGAGAGGCCTAGCTCCTTACAAAAAACAGCTGCTAGCAGTAAACCATAGGCTTCTGCATCAAAAGGGGTACCTCTGACGAATCTGTTGGCACAAAGGGTGCCTGTGACTTGACCTTGGTGATCTCGAATGATGACCCCAATACCAATTTTACCCTCTCCAGCCCTCATAGTAGCATCCCAATTCACCTTGAAACAATCCTCAGCAGGCTTGGACCACTTTGCCTTCACACTGGGGAGTTTGACAGTTGCACCCTTTGAATCCTTTAGTGCCTTTCTAAATGAAGATAGTTATGTCTTGGCTTGTTGGTACAACATTGTAGGGTGTTTGAAGACTTTGTCATAGATGAACTCATTTCTCCTTGTCCATATGCCTCTCAAGATAGTTGCTACCTCTTCAAGTTCTGGTGAGTCGAGAAGGTCCACTAGCATTGCCCAAATGTCAAAAAACAAGTCACTACAGTAATTCATCTTTTGTACTTTCTTACCAGTTTGACACCAAACATCCTGTGCTGCTATACATCCCCAAGGAGCATGTCCGGAGGTTTCAAGATACTGCTTACAGATGGGACATAAATTGGATTCAACTACCTTCTTTGCAGATTAGCAAGAGTTGGGAGGGCCTCACTACATGCTCTCCATATAAACAATTTTGTTGCAGGAGGTATATCCAGCTTCCAAAGTTTCTTCCAAATCAGTGTCTCTCTGGCCTTCTCAGAAATCTCTCCTTCCAGAAGACTATCCATGTCTCTGCTAAAGTGATAACAACTCTTCACAGTGAAGAGTCCATTGTTAGTCCAAGGCCAGATCCTCACATCATCCCTACCACCCACACTGATAGGAATAGCTTTAATGGCTTCAATTTCCTGGTTAGAGAAGAGTTCCAAAAGAAGTGATTCCTTCCACTTTTTCTATTGGGGATCTATGAGATCACTGACATTCTCACACCAGAGATTGCATCTCGGGTGGATACCACCTTGCCTGCCTGAAAGCTTGGAATCCAGTTGTCTTTCCAAATGTTCACCTTTGTCCCATTCCCTATCCTCCACATGATTCCCTTTCTTAGTAAAGTTAGACCTGCTTGAATACCTCTCCATGCAAATGAGGGCCCAGACTTGAATCTAGCAAATCCACCTGACTAAAATACTTCTGTTTAAGGGTCATGGACACCAAAGAGTTTGGGTTCTGTAAAATCCTCAATGCTTGCCTTGATAATAGAGCTAAATTGAACCTTTTAAAATCCCTGAAGCCAAGGCCTCCAGACTCTTTATTGGAATTGATTTTGTCCCAGCCAACCCATTGAATTTTAGAAGTTTCTTCATTATAGCCCCACCAGAACTTCCGGAGCAGTTGGTTCAATTTTCTGTTGATAGAGACTAGCAGCAAAAACATCCCCATTGCATATATAGGAATTGCTTGGAGGACTGCTTTAAGGAGAGTTTCTTTCCCTGTTGCAGAAAGATACTTTGTCTTCCAATTGGCTGCCCGAGACCATGTTCTATCCACAAGGGAATGTAATGCTGAAACTTTAGCTCTTCCTACAAAGGCTGGCAGTCCTAAATACTTTTCAAAAGCTCCAGAGGATTTTATTCTTACCAACTGCAGTACCTCTTGTTGAGTGACAGGCTTGCTATTCTTGCTGAAGAAGATTGAAGATTTTTCTTTATTCAACACCTGACCCGAGGCCCCTTCATAGAGGTTAAGGATATTAAGAACACAATTGAGCTCCTCAGTGTTTACTTGGCAAAACATTAAGCTGTCATCTGCAAAAAATAGGTGGCTTACTGAGATTGGACCTCTCCCAACTTGAACAAGAGTTAAAACACTGCTTCTCTCAGCTCTATTCAGTAGAGAAGTCAAGACTTCTGCACATAGTATAAAAATGTAAGGGGATATAGGGTCCCCTTGTCTTAGGCCCCTTGAAGGCCAGAACTTCTGTTGTGGATCCCCATTAACAAAGATGGAATAGGATATTGAGCTTAGGCAATTCTGTATGATGTTAATCCATTGCTGAGGAAATTGCATCTTGGACATTACTGCAGCCACAAAGCTCCATTCAACTCTGTCATATGCCTTGCTCATGTCAAGTTTAAGGGCCATGAAACCTTTTTTGCCTTTCATCCTAGTGTTCATGGGGTGTAATACCTCATATGCAACTAGAGTGTTGTCTGTGATTAACCTACCAGGGACAAAGACACTTTGGTTCAAAAAAATGAGTTTAGGGAGGATGGTTTTCAACCTATTAGCAAGGGTTTTTGAGACAATTGTATACACTACATTGCACAAACTGATAGGTCTAAAATCACCCACTGTGGTTGGATTTTTTACTTTAGGAATAAAGGAGATGAAAGTGTCATTAACCTCAGCTAAGCTACCACCATCCTCACCCACCAAATCCCAATATTTTTGGTAAAAATGGGCTGGGAAGCCATCAAGGCCAGGGGACCCCAATGGATTCATTTGGAACACAGCAGTTTTGATATCCTCCAAAGAGAATGGATTCATGAGCCAACTTTTCATTTCCAAAGTTAATGTAGTGTCCAGACCACTAGACATTCCTTAATATTAACAGGACTAGATGAAGTAAAGAGGTTTGAGAAGAAACCAGTAAAGGTGGCACCAATTGCTCCATGCTCAGTAATCAACCTGCCGTGTGAGTCTTCAATACTTTGGATAGTGTTGGTCTTCCTTCTTTGGCTAGCCTACAAGTGAAAAAAGTGAGTGTTTCTATCTCCATATTTGAACCAGTGCTACTTTGCTCTCTACCTCCATTTCAGGTCCCTTTCTGCAAGTGAGTTCTCCACTTCTGTTTGTAATTGTTTCATTTGTGCCAAGTGTTGTCCATCACCTGTGTTTTGTAGGTTACTTATCTCAGTCATTTTTTGTGCAACCTTCTTATCGAATTGTTGATGCTTGGACTATTCCAGTTCACCAATCCCTTCTGCCATGACTCTAATTTTCCTCTAATGGACTGAGACTCCCCATTCCCTAATCTGTCCCTCTCCCAAGCCTCAGTCACTACTGTCAGGCTTTCTTCTTTAAGCTCCCATGCAACTTCATATCTAAAACACTTCCCTCGCTGCATCTTGCCCTTAGTAGTGATCTGTTTGTTAATGAGAATGGGAGAATCGTCTGATCTAAGTGCTGCAAGGACAGTACACAAGGCAGATGGGAAAAGGCCCTCCCATTCTTTATTAACAAGAGCTCTGTCAATTCCTTCCTTGGGGAAAGTACACCCCTTTCTATTATTTGACCATGTGAATCTTTGCCCTTGTGCATGAAGGTCATTGAGGCCACAAAAATCCACCACATGTCTGAACTCCTCAATTTGCCTGTATGGTGCTGGCTGTTCCCCATTTCTCCTTTTGGTGAAGGATTTCATTGAAATCACCTTCACACAACCATGCCATAGGCGTTGAAGGCCTTAGCATCCTGAGGAGTTTCCAGCTGCTGCTTCTCTTGGCAGTTTCTGGGTGTCCATAGAAGCTTGTAAACTGCCAAGTTGACCCACCTTCCTCCTGAACCAGTGCACTAATGTGCCATCGTGTGTAATTCTGTATTATAACATGCCAGTGTTCTTTTCAGAGTAAAGCAATGCCCCCACTCATCCCCTTACTCGCTACTGCAAAACAGCTATCCATCTTTAGGCTTCTCTTGACTTCCTCCATTCTTTTATTTCTACACAGTTTCCACTAGGAAAACTAGGTTGGGACACTTTTCCTTAGTGAGGTTTCTAAGGACATTAACTGTACGAGGGTTCCCAAGCCCTCGACAGTTCCACACCACTATACTCATTGGTATTGGCAGGGCTGGGAACCAGCCTCTGCCCAGCCCTGCCAATGCACTTGTGTTTTCCTTATTGTCTGCCTGTGTTTTAAACCTTTTCTCTCCATGTTGTTCTATCTCACTGAGTCTCTTACAGCCCCTCTTATAGTGATCCCTCCTAGTCCAGATAGACCTGTTTACCAAGTTCTCATTACCATCCCCTCCAATAAGGCTATCCCCTCCTCGTGCTTGCCTTTTCCATTTTCTAGAAGAGGCCCTCTTGTTGGCCCCTATGGGATTATCCTTAGAGTCCAAGACCTGAATGCTCCCTCCTGTGCACCTCTGTGGTTTGCACTGTTGGATTGCCCCATTCCATTCTTTAAGAGGATCCCTCTTCTCCTGCTTTAGCTTTTCATGGAATCCCACTACTGGTTCCTTGCTCGAGTTAGATCTCTGTGAGTTTGAGACTCCATAATCAGGATTACCTGTAGCTTCTTCCGACACGACACTTGATGGTTTGGTATAGAGAGGTTGACTTTCGACGTGCACTTTATGGGGTGAACCGAGGAAGATAGGTATAGATCCACCTTTATCTGATTTGACCTCAGACGACTGCTGACCCTGATCTCCTTTGAAACCTCCTTCTTGAGTCACCTCAGCCCGCTTCTGCTGATACACTGTCGAAAACGACGGATTTTCCGTTGATTTGTTTGACTTTTCCTTTTTTTTGGCTTCTGGTTCTCTTGCTTCATCTTTCATCCCATGCTGCTGGTTGTCACCATTAGATCCCCCATATCTGCGGCCATCGAAGGTACTGGTATTCTTTGATTGTCCTCTAAGCCAAGATCCAAACTGTAGAGAAGACTGGTCTGTGTCCTGTTGATCTTGGCGAGGTCGAGTGCAACTCTAGCCTTTATGGAAAAGAATACCACACTAAAAACAAAAGTTCTGCAATCCAGAACTTCTTATCTCCTAACATGAGCCATTTGCCTCGCAGAAGAGGTTTATGAATGTCAATGGCCACTCGTACCCTAAGGCACCTTCCCCATGCACGTCCATCTTCCTCTGCGTCCACCCTAATAACATGTCTTATTGATGCTGCAAATTGTTCCCCGAACTCCTCCGTCATGGTGGCCAGTGGGAGGTTGTGTAGTTGCACCCAAAACGGTTCAAAACCAAAATGAAGGCCATTAATGGATACTGACCCGTCCACCTCTAATAGAGTAAGCAAGCTTCTATCAAAACACCAGGGTCGACCACTAAGGACCTTCTCTTTGTCGCCTAGAGTCTGGAATTCTATCAGGAAACTTTGGTCCCCTAACTCTTTGAAACGAACCCACCCTTCTAACCTCCATAGTTGAGACATAGTGATTCTGAAAGCTTCACTATTTATAATCTTATCTGCCAATACTTTTCCCACTATACAGTGTGTTCCATGTCTTTCAGCAGCCCTCCCATCGACTTCTTTGACATGGAAGAAAGAATTTTCCTCCGTCGACAACTGGAGCCTTTCCCATCGATTTACCAGATCCTCAGTTTCCATCCTAGCTTCAAAGAAATAAACCAAAATAACCAACTCACAAGACATGAGAACTAATCCTTTGAATTTCTTCAAAGGCACTAAAACCTCACTCTACCTCCTGAGAGAGAAAAGAGAAGGAACTCCTCGAACTTAATTTAAGACACTAATAATAATAGATCTTCTAGTTTTTGGCTTAGAGAGTCAACATCAGAAGATAATATGCATGAACCAAACTTTAATTACACAATCTTTACAGGAAACTACTCTGATGGCGATCTCACTTCTAACAATAGTTACTATCATTGGAGGTGCATATTGGGTAGTAAGATATAAGATGAGATGATCAGTGAATAATAGTGAAAGAATTTGTGAATAGTAATGAAATGGTTTGAATCGAGATGTTTTATGAGATTTTGGGAAATGAGAGAGAAAAATTTGAATAAAAATATTATAAAATAAAAATATTATTAAAATATTATTTTTGTCTTGAGATTTGAAAACATTGAATTGTTTCTTGTGTTTTATTTGAAAGTTTAGGAAAGTTGTAATGATTAGGTAATGATTAGATTAAAAAGTGTTTGTATTTGAGTTTTGCTATTCATAGCCCCACACACCACAATTTCTTTTAATTTTTTATTTTCTCAAAATTTTTTAAATTTTTTTTGGTTTTATTCTTTTTAAAATAATTGAATTCTTCTATTCATCATACATATACACATTTTATAAGAGAACAAAAATTAAAAAAAATAACAAAAAGGGTGGTGTGTGACGTATGAGACTTATGAATAGAAAAATTCCATTCACATGACTACATGCCAAATTATAAGAATAACTCAAAGATGAAAACTGTTGATCATTAGACATATTTGTTAACTTAAACCACATTGTATTTGATTTTGAAGATAATTAATCATACATGTATTTGTAATTGTATTGATCGACTTAAAATGCAATCTAAACACAAGATATGTGGTCATTACTTTTGGAAAAAAGATCTCTTCAAGTGAAAGGGAGATAAACATATCAAGTGGGCGCAAATCTACAACATTTATTACAGTTAGCCCATATGAATATTTCGAGCAACACTAAATGGAATTGCAAGAACATGAAGATTAATAACACTAAATCAACAGTTATCTCTTTTTTATTTTCGAGTAAGAACTCGATGGTGGGTTTATGCAAGGTCATTCATATTTTATGTATTGATTTTTTTTCCCCTTCTTCAGTAGGAATTGCAAGAACATGATTAATAACTTATAAGTTCGACCAATACCGCATGACACACACAAACACACATAGTTCAAGTTTAATTAATACTTAAGATATATATAAAAGGTTGATAGAGATATAAGCATGTATATAAGCTTGGAATGAGGAAGAACACCTTGGGTTTTAACAATGCATGTCTTAGCCAAGGGTTGTAGATCATGAGGCATATATCCATGCATGTACGTGTAAATATACAGTGTTTAAGCTTGAATCTTCAGGGATAAAGGGTTAGGTATCGAGAACTCGATGAATAGAGGAGGAAAACCGGGAAAATAGAGAAGGAAATTGGGAGAACTCGAGAATTTGTGTAATATGAATTGAACAAAATGAAATTACTTAAAATATAATACAGGAAGGTCCTTTAATATTTATACTACATAGAAATAATAATTGTATAACATAAATAACAATATAGTCTTCTCTCGCTTCTTCTCTGCCTTTAGCTTTTCTTCATTAGACTTCAATTCCATTCGTCAATATGAAAGGCTATACTCCAACCACCCCCCCCCCTAAAGATGAGCATGTATATTTATAATGTTCATCTTGTGCAAATTATGATTGAAAGGCAATGATTCGAGAGGTTTTGTGAAGATATCTGCTAATTGTAATCTTGAGGGAATAAAAGAAAGCTTTATAACATTCTGCTGCAGTTTTTCCCTAACAAAATGATAATCGATTTGAATGTGTTTAGTCCTCTCATGTTGTACTGGATTGGTTGCAATGGACAAAGCTGATTTGCTGTCAGTGTAGAGCATTGTTAGCTAAGGATGATCAACACTGAGATCTTGAATAGCATAAAGTAACTACTGCACCTCACATGTTGTGGCTGCAAGAGCCCTATATTTTGCTTCTTCAGATGATCAGCTAACTGTGGTTTGTTTCTTTGTTTTCCATGAGATTAATGAATCTCCTAGAAAAATTGCATAACATGTAACACTTCTCCTGGTGTCTAAGCAACCTGCCCTGTTGCTATCAGAAAAAGCTTTCAATTTAAATCTAAAGATGAAGAGAAGAATAACCATTGGCCTGGTGTTGCTTTTAAGTATCTAAGCACACAAATGGCAGCTTGATAATGAGACATTGCTGGTTTAGCAAGAAATTGGCTAAGAACCCGAATAGAATAGGCTAGGTCAGGCATTGTAATTGTCAAATATAGTAGTCTGCCAATTAATCTTCTGTAACCCGAGACATCCTCATAAAGATTGGGATCATCTGCACTAAGTTTAAGAGTAGATTCCATTGGAAATGTAGCTAGCTTGGAACCTATGAGACCTGTATCTTGAAGTATGTCCAAAGCATACTTTCTTTGGCAAAGAGAAATTTCAGATTTTGATCTGGCTACTTTCAATCCCAGGAAGTAGGGGTGGGCAACGGGGCCCCACCCCGCTTCTGCTCCGCCTTCGCATGGCTAGGCGGGCAACCCCGCTCTGCCCATGCGGGGGTAGGGCCTCCCGCCCCGCATCTAGGGGCCCTAGCGGGGGCGGGTGACAGGGAGGGCCCAACCCCGCCCCGCATTTCCCCCGCCCCACCCCGCCCAGTCCCCATTTTATATATATATATATATATTATATACATATATATAAACATAAATATCTATTTATATTTTACAAATTTTATATATATAAATATATATTACAATTTGTTAGACTTGTTTACAAAATATGTATTGACAATTTAAAAACTACATAGTTTAAAAACTAATACACTACAATTTACACAAAATATGCACTAACAAATTTAAAAATTACATAGTTTTTAAATTATAGTCATATTTAAAAAATTTAAATTTATAATTTAGATCTAAAAATGTATTTTTACACTTATAAATAATTTTTAAATAAAATAAATATAGTATTTTTTTTTAAGTAAAAAGAAGCGGGGCGGATTGGGAATCCACCCCGCACCCCGCCCCTGGGATGCGGGGGCGTCACCGCCCCATGCGGGGCGGGGTGCAGGGAAGGGGTGCCCCCGCCCCGTAGGGGGCTGGTAGCACCCCTACCAGGAAGTACTTCAACTACCCCAAGTCCTTGATTGCGAATTTACCAAGTAGAAATATCTTGAGTTGCTGAATCTCAATTAGACTATCATTAGCTAGTAGAACATCATCTCCATATACTAGTAATGCTATGAAAGAAGTGGCATTTTTCTTAATGAAAAGTGAGTAATCAAAATTGCCTTAAGTAAAGCCATAATCAAGAAGAGCTTGAGAGAGTTTTGCAAACCATTGCCGAGAGGCTTGTTTCATGCCATAGAGACTCTTTAATAGTTTACAAACTATATTGGGCTGTTTAACATCCAAACCAGGGGCACTTCCATGTAAACTTCTTCATATAATTCACCATGTAAAAAAGCATTATTTACATCTAATTTGAGAATATGCCAACCCCTAATAACAACAATAGCTAACAATAACCGAATTGAAGTTTTGCCACAGGAGAAAAAGTATCAAATAAGTCTAATCTTTCTTGTTGAGTGTAGTCTTTGGCTACCAGCCTTACTTTATGTCTTTCTATAGTTCTATCAGCCTTGTATTTCACTAAAAAAACCCATTTACAACCTCTGGTCTGTTTACTTTTAGGGAGAGTAACAAGTTTCTAAGTTTTGTTTAACTCTAAAGCATTGAGTTCATTTCTCATAGCAACTTGTCATTCATGTAATTTTGCAGCTTGTTTGCATGTTTTGGGTTCTTTGGTAACATAAATTGAAACCAAAAAGGCTTTGTGTGGTGCTGAAAGTCTACTGACATAAATAAAAGATGATATATGATAGAGATTACCTGTGTTAGAGGAGCAACCAATATAAGCAGATGAGTTGCTTGCATAAGGAAACAATGAAACAGTGCCACAATAATAATCTTGCAAAATTTTGGTAGTTGTTTAATTCTGGATAATTTTCTAATATGTGAACTAGTAGGAATGTAATTAGCTAAGTCAGTTTGATTGTCACTGTCGATATGAGAGGAATCTGATTCATTAGAATTCATTGAGGAATTATTTTGATCAGAAGGGATATGATTATTTATAGGAGAGGAATTGTGTTGGAATTATGAAGGAGGAAACAAAAAAGTAGGTATTTTATAATTAATTGGAAGAATTTTGAATGGAAAGTTGGTTTCATAAAACACAACATTTCTGGAAATTATGATTATGTTTTTGTTTAAGTCCATGAGTTTATAACCTTTGAAATTAGAAGGATATTCTAAAAATAGACATTTAGTTGCTTTGGATCAAACTTTTGTCTGTGATTAGTAATTGTAGATGCAAAACATAAGCATCTAAAAACCTTTAAATGAGAAATATTTGGTGATTTGTGAAATAGCATTTTAAAAGGTGTTTTGTTTTGGAGAAGAGGAGTTGGAATTCGATTTATAATATGTGCTGCAGTCAGTACACAATCACTCCAAAAAATTAAAGGTAAGTTTGCTTGAAACATCAAAGCTCTAGCTATGTTTAATAAGTGTTGATATTTCCTTTCAACAACTCCATTTTGTTGTGAGGTTTCTACACAACTTATTCGATGTAAAATTTTATTTTCCTATAAAACTTTGTAAGGATAAATTCTGAATCATTATTTGTTCTTATGGTTTTGACAGAAGTGTTAAATTGAGTTGTAACCATTTTACAAAAATTTGGCAGCAAAGATGAAACCTTAGATTTATTTTTAAGTATATACACCCAAGTACATCTTGTAAAATCATCTACTATAGTTAGGAAAAATTTAAAACCAGAATATAAGATAGTGGCAAATGGACCCCATATATCACAATGAATCAAATCAAACTCTTTATTAGAAATATTCTATGATATAGGGAAATAAAGCTTTTTATGCTTTGCTAGATCAAATGTTATTGAATTGTCCATTTGTCTAAGAAAATGTAATCTAGAATTCGAGACGTGACCTGATTTGTAGTGCCAAAGGTTTGACTAGTTTTGAGTAGTGGCTGATGCAAAGATTGGTGTAGAATTAAACTGATATTGCTGGCAGGAATTAGCTTTCGAGGAAGCTTGAGATAGGTGATAAAGTCTTTGTTTCTCAAAGGCAATCCCAATCATCTTTTTCATTCATTGGTCCTGTAAAAGGCAATAAAAACCAAAAAAGGATAGACAGAGATTATATTCTTTGGATAGTTTAGAAACAGATAATAGATTAATGAAAAGTTAGGAACATACAAGACATTATTTAAATGTAATGTTTTAGAAAGACTTACAGTTCCAGTATATAATGCTAGAACAGTTTGTCCATTAGGAAGATTAATGGAATTTGTAACTGGTTTAGGAGTAGAAGAATATAATAGAGGTGAACAGATCATATGATCTGTTGCACCGATATCTAAGATCCAAGAAAATCTAGAATTTAACTTGGTAGAGGCAGAATCACATTGATTAAATTGGTTACCAGAAAACTGAGGGGTAGTGGCTAGATTTACTACTGATGTGGATGTACCAGTGTTCAGAATAGATGAATTTGAATTGACAAATGCTAGGAGCTTATTAAATTCTTCAACAGTTAAACTAAACCTTTGGTTCTCATTACTAAGTTGAATGTAGACCTATTGATAATGTATAGTTAAGATCTTGCCAAGTATCTAAATAAAATTTCTCTAAATTGATTTGAACAATCTACATTGTGATTTGAAAATGACTAGATTGGCTACGTTTGGGTAGTGAGAATACTTGAGAAGTGTTAAGAATGTTTGTGAATAGTTATGAGTAGAGATTGAAGTGGGTTTGTGGGTCTCATTGAGAGTATTTTGAGTTGTTTGGATGTATGAAATATGTTGAGTTGTTGACTTTTGGATAGATAATTGAAAAAGGTGTGGGTCCCATCAATGATTGATTTTTTTTTAATGATGATTTTATTTATATATAATAGTGATAAATATTATAGTGATTTTATTTCTTTTTATATATAATAGTGATAAATATTATAGTGATTTTATTTTTTATTTATATATAATAGTGATAAATATTATAGTGATTTTATTTTTATTTATATATAATAGTAATAAATATGATAGTGATTTTTGGAGAGATTTTGATACGAAGATGGTTCATTGTGTTTGGCATGTGGAGTATTTTCATCAGTACGAGAATACTTGAAAAATGTTGAGATATCTTCTCTACCCGAATGTAGTCTCACAAGTGTTACTATTCACTTTGAAAATGGTAAAAATAACTTTGCACCATAAAATCCTAAATAATCCTACGAAATTAGTAGTGCAATTCATTTCACAAATTTAGACTCATAAGTAGGGGTGGGCTCCGACTCCGACGGAGTCGGAGTTGTCATTTCCGACCTCCGACTCCGACAAAAGTCGGAGCCAAAGTTCCCCTCCGACTCCAACTCCGAACGTAGTCGGAGTCCGATTCCGATCAGATGTCGGAGCTCCGACTTCCGATCGGAACTCCGAACGGAGGTCGGAGCTCCGACTTCCGATCGGAACTCCGACTGGAGTTCGGAGGGAGTTCCGAACGGAGGTCGGAGCTTCGACCTCCGTTCGGAGTTCCGAACTCAATTTCAGATTTTATTATTATTATTATTATTTAAATTTTGTTGTTCAATTTCGTTTCAGATAGTGGGCAACATATATATATTTTTTTTAAAAGTGAATCATCTACAAATATTTGGTTTATTCAAGAGTTTTCAATAATTTAAATATTCGTTCTGATTTTGTTACTGAATTTTGATTATATATTTAATTTGTTTTATGTCCATCTGAAATTTAGCATTAAAAGTGCTCATGACTCATGAGTTGAAAATTACACAAATTTAAAATTTTATAGAAAAGAATGATGATACGAATTTGTATAATTCGATTAATTTCAGTTGAATAATAAATTATAAACTTTTGAGAGAGGATGGATAAGTACTAATAGAAATTATAGAATAAAGAGTATTTATCCCACGTCTTTGCTCGGGATATAAGTACATAAATATAACTATATAAATAGTTTAAAAAGTAAATAACTTGTATGATGCAGCCATAAGTTATAACAGTCTCATTTATAACGTAATAACAATATGACTCAGTCTTGAAATATAACTACATAAAAATTAAACACGGGTTTCACTCAAACCCCAATGTTCCATTGGTCACGCCTGAAATGAAGATAGAAAGTAGCAATCAATAGATGAAAAAAAATTGATAATAAAAAATTATATACGGTAAAAGAATAATTTGATTCTTACCAAGAAAGGAGGTTCTCTCAACTCCATCCCAACTCTCAAGTAGCGTCCGTTCCAAACTCTCAATCATCGGTAATTATGTTAGGGTTCACAATTAGATCTATAAAATCATAAAAAGTAGAAGTTAGAAACATTAAAAATAATTAAATCATCATTTAAAAGCATATAAACTTACCCGATTCAAACCTATAGCTCTCGGCATCAACGCCAACGGTATCTAGTCCAAGGGGCGTTTCACTTATCCAATTCTGTGTGCAAACGAGGGCCTCCACGGTTGACGGTGACAATGAACTCCGATAAGCATCCAACACACGACCTCCAGTGCTAAATGCCGACTCTGAGGCAACCGTAGTGACAGGAATGGCTAGCACATCTCGGGCCACACGGGAAATGACTGGATACTTGGTGGAATTAACTTTCCACCAAGTTAATAACTGAAATACATCACTAGGTACCTCGACAGCTTCCATAAAATATCGTCCAACCTCAGATGTACAATGCATAATATTCCTTGTTGACATGAGTTGATGATACTGCCGTATAACACGATTGCCTCTAACCCCTACAGATGGCTCAGTATCACCTGAGGGAACTGTCGATCCTGTCGGCCTCGAATGTGAGGAGCTACCAACTGCGGATGAAGGCTGAGCACTAGTACTGTAGTGATGATATAAGTCATCAACATCACTTTTTAGCAATCTAATAAACTCTCCAGCCTTCACTGCCCCGAGGACGGAATTTACCCAAAATTCTAGAACGGCCAACTTAACTCGGGGGTCAAGGATCACAGCCACAAATAGCAATCTATTTATCTTCTCAATATTCCCCCAATATTTATCATATTTGATCTTCATCCTCTTAGCCATATCAGATAACAATCCAGCAGAGTCAGTACAACTATTTTCCAACTGGAAGTGAAGCTCCGAGAGCTCACTGAAAAATGAGTTCGCAGTCGTATATTTGGATCCAGATAGTCGCATGGTTATCTCATAAAAAGTTCTTAAAAATTCAACAAAATAACTCACACTGGTCCAATCATGAGCGTCTGGCGCACCGAGCCCCTGTCCTGCTGGCTCCAACAAAGCATACCTCAGGCCCCCATCCTCGACCTCCATCCGCTCGAATGCTTTTTGGTACTTCTGTGCCACATCCAACATCATGTATGTAGAATTCCATCGAGTCGGAACGTCCAAGCACAGCATATTAGAACATTCAATCTTCAAATCTTCTGCTATTGCCTTAAACTTGGCAAGCCTTTGAGGGGAACCCCTCACATATCGTACAATGTTGCGGACTCGGGTTATGGAATCATGAACCTCTTTTAATCCCTCAACAACTATGAGGTTAATGATATGAGCACAGCATCGAACGTGAATAAACTCGTGGGCCCGAATGACATCATCTCTCACCGTCGTGTTCTGCTTAAACCAATCAATTGCTGTTTCATTCGCACTGACATTGTCAACTGTAATACACAACACTTTTCGAATTCCCCAGTCCTTTAAACAATCATCCATCTTCGCCCCAATGGATGCACCTTTATGATCCACAATTTCTTTAAAACTAATAATTTTTTATGCAAAATCCACTCACTGTCAATGTAGTGTGCTATGATACACATGTAGCAGACGTTCTGTATGGAAGTCCATGTGTCAGTCGTAAAAGACACTCTCTGGCCAGTTGTAATAAACATCTTCCTCATCTCCTCCTTGTCCTTCGCATGCCTCTTCATACAATCTCGCATCACTGTATACCGTGATGGAATGGGAAATCGTGGCTCAACAAAATTTAGAAACTTTCGAAAGCCTCTTTTCTCGACTGTGGTAAATGGCATCTCATCAGTAATTATCATCTCTGCAAGCATGTTCCTCAACATCTTCTCACTGTATTGAGGGATGACCAATTTCTTAGTCTGTGTACCATCAGTGGCTGTAGAAGTTTGGTAACTGAGGTTGGTCTGATCAGTGGCTTGCAATCCCTTCGCTATCTTATATCGTTGGCAACCATTTAGATGTGCTATTAACACACTGGTACCTTGCTTCTTCGAATGGCATCCACAAAGTGATCCACAGTAATGGCATCTTGCCACTGGGTTCGCAATTTCACCAGGAATTTTGGTGAAATGCTCCCATGTCCACGACCTCTTTCTAGAAGGTCATGGTGGTTGATCTTGCTCAATGGGCATCTCCTCCTCCTCGTTGAACATATCTTCATCCTCTATATCAACTGGGAGTGGGAGTCGACTACTCGCACAAGATGTAGCTGCCCTAGATGTGGCTCTAGGGGTGGAAGTACCCACCGGTGTAGGAGTTGTAGCATTGGCATCCGTCACATCCCCTTGTGGACGATCATCTCCACTATGTCTACGATCCATATCACAATCAATGAAGCTGAAAAAATTAAATTAGAAGCAAAAAATTAGTTTAAAAATAAACTAGGCTATTGTATTATACAATAGGACATGTATTATTGTATCATAATAATACATGTATCGATGTATTATTACATTGAGGTTCGGTTGATGTGCGCTTGACTCAGACGAACCCATCCAAATGAGTTCGCTCGACGTGCGCTCGAGCAGAAGCCATACAGAGAGGTTCGCTCGACGTGCGCTCGACGTAGCGCTCGAGCAAAACCCATCCAGAAAGGTTCGCTCGATGTGCGCTCGACGTGTAGCTCGAGCAGAATCCATCCAGAGAGGTTCGCTCGACGTGCGCTCGACGTGGCGCTCGAGCATAATCCATACAGAGAGGATCGCTCGACCTGCGCTCGACGTCGCGCTCGAGCAGAATCCATACAGAGAGTTTCGCTCGATGAGCGCTCGACGTAGCGCTCGAGCAGAACTCTTCCAGAGAGGTTCGCTCGATGAGCGCTCGACGCAGCGCTCGAGCAGAACTCTTCCAGAGAGGTTCGCTCGATGAGCGCTCGACGCAGCGCTCAAGCATAACTCTTCCAGAGAGGTTCGCTGGATGAGCGCTCGACGCAGCGCTCGAGTAGAACTCTTCCAGAGAGGTTCGCTTGACTTCCGCTCGACATATCGCTCGAGCAATGTTCAATACAACGTGCGCTCGACTTGCGCTCGACATCTCGCTCGAGCGCAAGTCTTCAAAACAGTGTAAAATTCATGTTTTTGAGCGCCGTGTTGGGGACTATATTGAATATTCAATACACAAGAATCACAACTGCTGGCTCCAATTCATAAGAGACGTGCTTGAATTAAATTTAGGGCTCATAAATTTAGGTGGAAGCTGAACAGAGGGACGGCGGCAGGGAGGAGCAACGACGAACGGTGTTCTGAAGAACACGAGACGGAGGGTTCACTGGTTCATGCACTGGGATGGGAGATGCGAGAGATAAGTGAAGGAGGAAGAAGAACTGAAGAAGTGAAGAAGTGAAAAGGAAGAAGAAGTGAAGAAGGAAGGCCGAAGGAGTCGTTCTGAAGAAGAAGCCCCTTCAAGAAGGAACTTCCGAACGACACCGTTCCATATTAAGTGGAACGGTGTCGTTCAATAATTTTTTTTTTAAACCCAGCTCCAAAACGAAGTCGTTTTGGAGCTGGGTTTAAAAAAAAAATTTGGAGTCGGAGCTCCGAACTCCGACTCCGACTCCGAATAATTATTCGGAGCTACTCCGAATTCCGACAACTCCGACTCCGTCGGAGTCGGCATCGGAGCGGAGGTCGGACGGAGTTGGAATTCTCGGAATTCTGCACACCCCTACTCATAAGCACCTTGAATAAATCAAAACACATTTTTGAACAGGTTTCATCCGGAAAACGAAAATCGTATTATTACGTCATAAAATCCTAGATATTCATATGAGACTAATGACACAAACCATTTCTCAATCCCATACTCCTAAGTACCTCAAATAAATAAAATCGCATTTATGTCACTAAAATGGGTAAGAAACTTACTAAGCTGACAAAATTTACGTCATTGCTCGATTCGTGAGATCTTTCTGGAGTTTTCACGTGTTCCTAAAGTTTAAAAAAGTTCATCCACTGAATTTTTTGTCACTATTATAGATGGTATGCATTGATTCAAATGCAACAATTACATTATGCATAATAAGTCTTTCAGGAACAAAAACCCTTTATGTATGAGAGATGAGAGAAGGAAGGTTGGATTTCTGCTTATTTGCTAATACTTTGGCTATGATCTTGTACTGTACATTGCAAAGGTTGATGGGCCTAAATTCAGATACTTTAGTTGGTTTTGTGACCTTGGGGATTAAGGCAATGAATGTATCATTTATATCAGTGGCCTAAGAATCTGTCCTGCAAGCTGCAGTTATTGTTGCACACACCCCTTTACCAACTATTTCCCAATGCTTCTGAAAGAAGGTAATTAGGAAGCAATTTGGCCTAGGGGCGCTTAAGCCATTCATCTGAAAAATTGCCTTATCAATCTCTATATTAGTAATCTCTTAAATAGGGGTGATAAACGGTAGGTCCGAACAAGAGAAACCGATCGGAACAAGACTGAGACCGATCCATGTTTTAGAGGATCGAAAAGTTTCAATCTGGTCCCGGTCCAGGATTTTTCCAACCTGGACTGGACCAGACTGAACTGGACCGAATGAAAAATAAAAATAAAAAATATATTTTATATATATTATTTATATAATAATTGTACAATTTATTATGTAATTTTCATCTAACCTATCACCATTAACAATATAAAATTTTAAATATGTTATTAACATTTGTTAATATTCTATCAATTAACTAATATATAATATCAATTAGCTAATTATATAGTAATTATATAAATTAATAATATAATTTTCATCTAATTCATTATTATTGACTATATAAAATATTTTCTTATTGAGTTAGTTGCATAATCCATATTAATAACTCACTTAATTTAAATTTAGTATTTTACATATTTTTTTATTAATTGATTTTTAAAAAAATAAAAAATAATAAGCTGGACCGACCGGACCAGATCAAATCGATAGCTACTGGTCTGGTTCCAATGGGTATTCGGTCAGAGAAAATGATGAATTAAAAATGGTCTATCACCAAACCGTATTGGACCAGACTGACCGATTTGCACCTTTGCACCTTTAAATTCTTAAGCCATCCACCTCATGCTTTTTGAGTAAGATCGATTACCGTCCTAAAATTTATTATAGGCAATTTTATCCTAAAAGCAAATGACTCTAAAAGGCTGTGTCGTAGATTAATTTTAACCATAATTTTTTATTTTCAAATAATGATATACGTATAACTCTTTTTATAATTTTTTATATAACCATATTTTAAATTGATTTTTTTACAAAAAATAATGCAACTTTTATAAATAAAACTATTCCTTATTTAAAATATGGTTGTGTAGAGAATTGTGATACAACACCTTTTGCAACTTCTTTACAACTCTATTTTTATTTTATCAACCTTTACAACTCTATTTTAAATAGATACAAATTTTTAGGGCTGTAAGTGTAATCTGTTTTAAATAGATACAAATTTGGTCGATCATTTTTGCCAGATTGAACCAGACTGAACCATTAGCTATTGGTTCGATTGGTCCGATTCAGTCCATGATTTTTTTTTCTCTTTTTTCTATTTTTGACAAAGAAATTAATATAAAAAATTAATTAAATTAGTAAAATCAAAATTAAGTGATTTCTTTAACATTTTATATATGGCTAATGAATATTAAATAGTTTTATTGTATATATGGTCAATGGTGATCTCTTGAATAAAAATTATATAATTAACTTATGCAACTGCTATATAAAATAATATATTATTTATAAGAAAAAGTATTTATATATATATATATATACATTCGGTCGGTTTCGGTCCGGTCCAGTCCAGTCCAAAAAAACCACACCTCGGGACCGACCTCTAAGACTATCGGTCCAATAGTCTTACAACCCTACAAAGTTTATAAGATAATACTCATACTTTGCAACTATATTATATAAAATTACTCTTTATTTAAAGAGAGCTATAAGATAATTATAAGAAAGCGCTGTGTCATTTTTTGAATAATTTGTCCTTGAATTAGGGGTGATACCCGCCCCCTACGGGGCGGGGCCACCCCTCCCCCGCCCCCCGCCCCCGCATATGCGGGGGTGGGATTTTTTCCCCCGGACCCCGCCCCCGCATGGGCGGCGGCGGGGTCCCCCGTCTGCTGCCTGGGGTGCGGGGGTGGACCCCCACCCGGCCGCACCCCCGCACATGGTACTGGGCCGGAGGCCCAGTACATTTTTCTGGGCCCTAAATGGCCCAGAATTCGTTTTGGGCCACTTTGGGCCCATTATTTAGATTAAAAAAAATATAAATTTAAAAACAGAAAAGAAATAATTTTTTTTTTGATAAGTAGATATTAAGTTTTAACTAATAAATAATTAAGTAATATTCATCACTAAGGCAGTAAGACACTATGCTAAAATAAATAGTTTACAATTATACAAATTAAGAGAACTAATAAACTATTACACTATTACAAACTCTTCTAAAAACAATATTACAAATTGTATAATTAACTATTGTAACAAAATTACAATAATTGTAAATTAAGAAAATTGATTTTGGGGTGGAGTCGTAGTTGTGAGTTCACTGAGTTGTGTCAATGTGTCGAATGTCGATTGCTGTGAGACTGTCGATTGCTGTGAGACTGAAAATCAATAAGTTAAAAATAAAAGTTAATAAGTCAAAAAACCTGAAATATTAATAAGTTAAAAATAAAACACATTAAAATTAAAAAGTTATAAAAATGAAACAAAGTTTTAAATGCAAAAAACAATTAGCTTATTAGGGGAGAAATTATGCAAACCATGGCAATGGTGAGTCCAATACAAAAGTCATACTGCATCGGAGGTAGCCGTAGACGCCGTCTCATGTATCACTATAAGTATTAAATTTGAAATGAAATTAATGAATACCAATTAAATAAAAATAAATAAATAAAAATAAGAAATTAGAATAAATACCAGATCCAGACTGATCATCACCCTCCTCCTCGACGTCGGTCTCCTCATACTCAAGAACATCCGGAACATGAATTGGAGTTCCCTTGATCCAATTTTGCGTGCAAATCAAAGCCTCTACAGTGGCAGGAGCTAATGAACTCTGAAATGAATCTAATACACGCCCTCCGGTGCTAAAGGCCGACTCTGAGGCTACTGTGCTAACAGGGATGGCCAAAAGTGTGCGGGCTATCTCTCTAAGGATGGGATACTTCATAGCATTCACCTTCCACCAACTTAATATATCGAAATCTCGTGAAAATGGTAGAATCTCTGTTGCTAAGTATCTGTCTATCTCTGACTGAGCCTCTACAGAAGTCCGGAGGAAGGGGGTCTGCTCATACCTCTCACCCCACTCCAATCTACGCCTTTTCCCAACCTCGACTTCAGGAAACTGTGAGCCTGAGGCTGAGGGGGTAGATGTAGGTGCCGCAATATTACCACCCCGCAGGGTGGAAAACTCATCAAATAATCTAGTAAGAGTTTCCCGAACCCTTGCTGCAATAAGCTCCGCCCATACTTGCCCGTACACAAGGCCCAATCCAAATATCATGCCATCCAACTTATACCTCGGGTCAAAGACGACAGCTACATATAACAAAATATTAGCCCTAGTTAAATCTCCCAAATACTTGTCGTACTTTGACCTCATAATCAATGCCATCTCCCGCAGCCTAATGTGACCACCCGCGACCATGTCATCTAATTCTTCTTTTACCCTACATATTTGCTGGCATATAACATTGGATGTAGGGTACAAAGTTCCGGATAGCCTCGTGGTGACATCGTAAAAAAATCTCAAAAACTCTACAAAAATAGTTACAATTTCCCAATCATCATCTACGGGTTTCCCCAATCCCCCATGATCATCAAAATATTTTACATATTGGATGTCTTCTTCACCCAATAATGCAAATGCCAGCCTATATTCTTGGGCCGCCTCCAACATCAGAAATGTTGAGTTCCATCGTGTAGGCATATCAGTACAAAGGCCCTTCTTAGATGTTAGACCCGCAGATCTCGCAGCAACCTTGAATTTCTCCAACCTTGAAGGAGAAGATCTCACCCATCTCACAGCAGTTCTAACCCGAGCAATCGAGTCATGAAGATCTCTCAAACCATCACTGACAATTAAATTCAGAATATGTGCCGCACATCTCACATGCAGACACTCACCACCCATAAGTGTCTTATTTGCCTCTCTAAGATAAGTTTTCAAATGTCCTAATGCAACATCATTAGACGAGGCATTATCGACTGTGACTGTAACAACTCGGCTCAAACCCCACTCTTTTATTGAAGCCTCCAAGGCCTTCCCAACTGTCTCACCCTTATGATCGGTGATTTTACAAAATTTTATAATTTTCTTTTGTAATGTCCAATGGCAATCAATAAAATGCACAGTCAAAGACATATAATTAAAATTTTGGATCGATGTCCAAGTGTCAGTGGTGAGACAAACAAATTGATCTGCCAATTGACCCCTCAACTTCTCCTTTTCAATGTAAAAATGCTTTTTTACATCATTTGCCACCGTGTGGCGAGAGAGAATATTAAACCTTGGTTCCAAGTAGTGAGAATACGCTTGGAACCCTTTCCCGTCTACAATTTGAAAAGGTAGCTCGTCCATTATGACCATACGAGCTAGATGTCTTCTACACTCATCGGGATCATACTTAGTATACCCCCTCAAACTTGCACCCCCACTAGTCCCATCCGCCATTTTTTGAAGTCCAACTTCTAGCCTAGATTGGCTTTTATCTTGTAATGATCTTAATATTGAACTTTTTTTGCATTGCTCTTCTAAGTGCACCTTTAATTGTGAGGTGCCATGTTTCCTATAGTGGCATCCATAAATTTTCCCACAATGGTTACATTTGGCTTGGGGGTTACTTGAGTCACCACCCTCTAGTTTGGTGAAATGACTCCAAACTATTGAACCAGGTTTCTTGCTGGGTTTGGGGGCAGGGCAAGGTGCCGTAGAGCTAGGGATAGGAGTATGAGTAGGAGGGGTAGGTGTAGGGGTAGGGGTAGAGGTAGGGGTAGGGGTGCCCTCGACCTGAAAAGGAGAGCTCGCACTCGAATCCGCTGGCATATCCATAAACTAAAGCAAACAAGAAATCTGAAATATTAGAAAACATAACAACTATATAGTATATAATGAACATAAAAGAAAAGTAGAATAAAAAAAAGTATCACTAATCACACTATCACTTGACATTCATATATATATATATGTAATTAAATATGGAAAATAATGGTTAAATACGAGATTCACATGAACAAAATATTTTTTAATAGTAGATCTTATTTTTTTTTTCAATACAAGTACGCCAAACTTGCACACTTAAGACCGTATCTAGCACTATTCTAATTTCTATATTAAAAGTCAAGTTGTTTCATGCTTCCTTTAACTAATTTGCAAGCAAGAAAAGAAAAAAAATTAATGAAGATCAAGCTATATTTTACATAATTATAAAAGGCTAAAGACATTTCAAACATAATTTTTTATAGGAAAATTCTTATTATAAGGGAAGGGTAAGAAAGGTCGACAAAGTTCCTATCATAATCCCATAATGATGCATTGAGAAAAAGTAGAGCCAAGTTAATGGTCCCAAATTTTTTCAATTAATCAGGTCAAACAAAACGACCATTGTTAAGGTGATTGATACATTGTGAATCAAAATGCTATAAATATTAAAAAAAAAACCTTATTTTGTGTACCACAAAGGTAAACCAAAGCAAAGGAGGAGCACTATGCATTGATCCTAAATTTTCTTTTATCATGAGAATATGAAACTTTTTCATTTAAAAAAAAAAACTAGTAGAATTGTGGGATAAAACATATAAGAAGAATTAGGTTTTGAAGAGTTACGAAGTGTCATCCATCATTCCTAGATGAGAACGGAATGAGAGTGCATCCATCATCCATCATTCCTAGATGAGAACGGAATAAATATGAAACTCACATAAAAAAATTAATTTTTTAATAGTAAACTCTACTTTTTTTTCAAATTGACTGTACGATGTTTGTGCATTCTACGACTGTATGTAGCATTACTCTAAAACTTTTTGATTTAGACAAAAATAAAAATTGTAAAAAATAATTGTGGAGGAAGACAAGTAGCGTGATGCGAGTGTGAGGTAAATGGGCAAAGTGTAAATCAAGATAAAAGGAAGCCCCATTTGGTAACAAAGAATTAATATCTGTAATTAACACACAATAATTGGGTGGGAAGCACCAAGAAGAAGCCCGCTCCACTCTAGGGTTTCTTAAAACCACATTCATAATTCAAGATTTGAGCGGTGCAATAATTTCTTACATTTGCGAGAGGGAAAGTTTCGATCACGCAATCTCTGAGTTTCAGTTTCAATTGCTGTTCAGAATTTTACAGCCAATATACAAAAATCAATCTCCGAAGGTAGCCTCTTGGTACTCTCTCTCTCTCTCTCTCTCTCTCTCTCTCTCTCTGTGACTGTCTCTTTTGAATTCTTCCTCAATGTAGTTGTCATGGTGGCGTAATTTGAATGTGTTCTGTTGGAATTGGAGCCTGTTTTAGTATAATTTCATTGTATGCGAGTTGAGTTTTATATGCGTAGCAACTGGGGTTTCGGAAGTTAGGTTTTTTTTTTCATATATATTTCAGTTTGCACTTTTGGGCGTCTGGTTTGTTATTGCATGGGCTTATTCGAATGCGAAAAGTCTTACCTTCTGCTGCAGGGACGAAGCCAGGATTAAAATCTTGGGGGGGCCAAATTATTTGGCACTAATATGTGGTTCAGCTTTTGTTAATAGCAATATTAAGTTATTAAAAAATGGCATTTTGTTTTAACAAATAAGGAAAAAAAAAAAAGAAATTTAAGACTAAGGAAAAGCTACATTTTTCAAGATTAATAAGTAAAAAACCTCAGGTAACTTTAAACTAATAAATGCATTAAATAAAGTAAATTTACACATTCCAAAAAGAATAATAAATACTGAAAATAATGTTTTTGATAAAATGAATTACTAAAAATAAAAAAACATAATATATTTTTTCATGATAAAACGTGTTGAGAATCTTTAAAAATATGCAGTTTCTTGAAGAAATTTTCCTTAGAAAGCAAAAGAATAATAAAAGGGATACGTGTAGAACTTGAATTTCAACAAGTGGAAAAAAGAAATATAAGAACCATAAAAAGATGCTTAGAAGCAAATAACCACTAAAAAAATGATGAAGATAAATTTAAGGGCAAAAATGCCCATGAAAAGCAAAATATTTATTGATGCAGTGGTCCCAGGCCAATGTGAATTCAAAACTTGCCTTTACTGATAGTTATTTCCTCAGACTTTTGCACCCCCTCCCCCCCCCCCCCCCCCCCCCCCCCCCCCCCTGTTCTGGTGCATGAAGGTATCCTGACTTGATTGAATTCGCAATTGTTTTATTTCTAATTGTTGTCTGCTCATGTGTATAATGGATATGTAGATTGTTTGCCTTTTGGTTTAGGTTAAACTCTTGTTTTTGAGCTCATATAAAATAAAATAAAAAAATAAAAAAAAAACATGTATGAAACCCACAAATGATCAACTTTTTTGTATATCAAAGTAATTTAACCCACATTATGTAAGCTATTTGATTTAGCTGTCTTTAATCTTAATTGATAGTCTATATTCTTGTTTGACTATTACTTGATTAGAACGTGGCTATGAAGATGGCATGCTATGCTTTATTCACCCTCTCATACATTTTTTGAGTAGTCTGTATAATGGGTTCACGCTATACGTATCTTTGGATATACATATATTTGAAGACAGTGCAAGAAGGTGTTTATTTTTAGTTTATTTGTGTGATATTGCTGTACTGCTTAACTTATAAAAAAATATATATATATATATATATATTTCTGTACAGCTTATGCAAAACTACAATGCCCTTACTAAATATCTGATTTCAGCTTATATATGTAAATCTATTGCAGGAAGGTGCACATATTGGTACGTTTATCTGGAACTGGTATTATTTTCTGAGAGTGGACAATTTTTTGTGGCTTTGTTCCCCTTATTGTTCAGCAGCTCCATTCCTTTTATATCTGATTGACTCTTAAGTAAAAACAACCCTGGAAACTTCTTTTAACCTTGCTGTGTTTCCATGGATTACCACAAAATAAACTTCTCTTAAATAATTTTATATATTTATCACTTAAATAGACAGTCATTTATATAACTAAAAATATCAAAATCTAGGCTGATAAAAATCAATAACTATCTTTTCTCAAAACTGATTTGGCATCTTATCATGTTACGGTAACTACTAGCTAGATTTGAAAGCTTATGAATGTTTCCGACAAAAATGGCCACTACTAGCTAGGCTTGAAAGGGGTTCTATCGATACCATTCCTCTTCAATTATGTTGTAGGTGAGAACCCTTAATCCTCTCAATACTTAAATAGACTTCTAGTCATCATGAAATCTAGAGGTATTTGTGTCCCACTAAACTCATTAACTAAAGAGATATATTTGAACCCATAGAGATATGGGTGTCTGGGACATTGAGTTTTAATAAAACTCTACACCGATATCATACATTAATCAAAATGCAAGGAGTATCTAGCAATACCTTAGAGGTGGGAGTGGGGGTGGCGTGAGGCTCTGAAAGGTGGGACTGGGAGTGGGGGCGGCGTGAGAGACTGTGGGTGCGATTTGAGACTCTGAGAGAGAAGGAGACCGAGAGAGGTGGGAGTGGGGGCGGCCGGCGACGTGACGAGAGCGGCCAGAGGTGAGAAGGGCAATGAGGTGTGAGGGCCGGCTTTAGGAACCTAACGGGGTTGAACTTGAAGTGAGATTTTTTGAGACTGAAATATGAAGTGCAGTAGAAGTGGCATCTCGAAACGGGGTCGTTTAGGACTTGGAGGAAGACGCTTCGTTTTGGGAAGAAGGAATAAATACGCTGCGTTTTTTATGTTAGTGGAGCTGTTCATTTTGGAGGGGCAAAGCTGTGCGTTTTGTGCTAGGAATCACAGCTCACGTTTTCTGTGTCCCCCCCCCCCCCGGGACTCACTTCTATCACCTCTCTCTCTCTCTAGTTTCTCGCTCACTCTCGTTACGCCGCGGCAGAAGCAGAAACCCCAGCCGCCGCCATCGTGACCCCGTCGCCGCATCTCTGTCGCACATTTGCCTCTAGGTCGTTGTTCCGGAACTCTCTTTCTCTCGCTTGCTCTCTCTCTCTCTCTCACTCACTCAATCCGAAGAAACCCTAGCCTACCTCCCTCAGTGCCGACGAAGAAACCCTAGACTTCCCCCTCAGTGCCGATCGAAGAAACCCCTCAGTGACCCCAAGGTTTGTTCTCTGCAGTTTGGATTTTTTAAAATTAGTTGTGTTTCTGGATGGAGTTTGGAAAAAAAAAATTGGGTCTTTGGGTTCCAAATTATTTTTAGGAAAAACAAAGATTTTAGAGAGTTAAGCCAGGTTCAATCTAGTTTCAGACTTCAGAAGTTGTTGCCTTCCGCTTGTGGTCCATTCCCATTGCATGTTCTGGTTCATTGACCTGGTAGTCCTCTAATCACGTTTCTATATTTAATTGTGAATATCTATTACAAGTTTCAACCTCATGCATTTATTTTTCTTGTTAAATATCCACTTTCAGGCCAACTTTGGGGATCAGCAACAATTTCTTTAGGGTCATGGTACTGTACCAACTATTTGAACTATAGTTTGTATAAAAATACTTGAAAAAAAAGGTTTGAAATTGCATGCTTCAATGAAACAAAGAGGGTGTGCATCGGTCTGGTTTTGTTGCATGCTTCAGTGAAAAAAAGATATGGGTGTGTGGGACATTGAGTTTTAATAAAACTCTACACTAGTAATTCAGAACTAAGAAACTGAAGAATACAGATCACAATTAATGATTTTAGAACAAAAAAACAAAAGCATAGTACACTACAGAAAATCATGTACAGTCTCTACTCGCAAGAGGGGAAAAATGTACGTGACACAAGTAAAATTGGGAGAAATTGATGTTTAAGAATTATATTATTTACTTGAAAAAGTACTATTTCCTCACATGATTTTGCTGATGCCGACACTGATCGGTTTCCAAACAAGTACATATTCAAATTGTATCAGATCAAACTAGATCACCTTATGATCAATATATATAGAGGAATTCTACATATCAGCCACTATTCACTTTCACACCCCACACCTATAGCTTTTATTTTTTTTTTCATAGGGTGTGGAAGTGTTTTTCATAGGGTATGGGGTAGTGAATAGTGGCTGATGAGAAGAACTTTTCATATATATATATATATATCAATTGGAAAAAGTTCAAATCTCATAAGAAAATAACTTGGATCGTCACAGCCAAAACAATATTATCTATAGGTATATCGAGAGAGAGAGAGAGAGAGTATGATATTACAAAGCTAGCGAAGATAGAGATGCTCACAGCTATATGGTTGCAACCATGCAAACCAAGAAAACATCTAGATATTTTGGCTTTGGATACCTTATTTTTTGTGTTTTTGGGTACTACTTAGTCATACCATATGTGATTATAATCACCAAACCCACAGCTTTAAGTACTTCTTGAACTCTATGTAGACTGGCTTTACTCTCTTATCAATGACCAAATCCCTTCTTGAGATAGGATCGGTTTGGGATGCCAAAACCTGTGGTGGCAAGTTTGTTAACACAGCCTAGAATTCCACTTTACAAATTGTAACACAAATCCAAACACCCAAATCATGAAACATCACTAGAACTGAAAAAGAAAATCAGTTCAAAGTCGGAAATAATAAATCAACAATAACCCACGTCCACAATGACCCAGAAACGACCCAGAAACATCTATAGCCAAGCAATCGAAATACTTTAAAAAAATAACCCAAAAACCCACACCGAAACCAACACCAATATCATACATTAATCAAAAAGCAAGGAGTATCTAGTAATACCTTAGAGGTGGGAGTGGGGGCGGCGTGAGGCTCTGAAAGGTGGGACTGGGAGTGGGGGCAGCGTGAGAGACTGTGGGTGCGATTTGAGACTCTTGAGAGAGAAGGAGATTGAGAGAGGTGGGAGTGGGGGCGGCCGGCGACGTGACGAGAGCGGCCAGAGGTGAGAAGGGCAATGAGGTGTGAGGGCCGGCTTTAGGAACCTAACGGGGGTTGAACTTGAAGTGGGATTTTTTGAGACTGAAATATAAAGTGCAGTAGAAGTGGCATCTTGAAACGGGGTCGTTTAGGACTTGGAGGAAGACGCTTCGTTTTGGGAAGAATGAATAAATACACTGCGTTTTTTTATGTTAGTGGAGCTGTTCATTTGGAGGGGCAAAGCTGTGCGTTTTGTGTTGGGGATCACAGCTCACGTTTTTTGTCATTTTATTGTGTTTTCTAACTACAATCCAAATCTATAACTAGACAAAAGACAAACGACTCCAGACCCCAAAAACACTGGAAAAGTACTTTTTTTTTCACTTAAGCTCACTGGAAAAAGCTACAGGAACTTAAATATTAATGGAAGTTATGATTTGGTTGGTGTGTATTAGATTAGTCATAATACAAATAGATCTCTGACATACCTTTGTACTGGACATATTAATGTTAGCAATATTAGTAATTATTACATGAACACTATGTAATCTAAACCAATTCAGTCCCAAATCAGACTTGCAAAAAAGAATCAAATCAAATTTAAAACGTACACCTAGCCTTCTTAAAACATTCTTAATGTATATTGTTTCATTCTTAAACATTCTAGAGGCATGTTTGTTGAACTTATAGTCGCAAATGCCAGTTTAGACAACATACAAATTGGATTATGCTTCCATGAATTCCTACAAATTGGATTATGCTTCCATGAATTCCTGGTCCATGTTTACTTGTTAACATAGATCATGTAGCTGTGACAAATTTCTCAGTGCTTTAAACTAATAATCTATCCCACATCTGTCAGAGTATGATCATTAGGTGCAAATTGACATGTGAACTAGCATGAAGTTCATAAATCCAGCAAAAGAGAAGCAGGGTTAGAAGAAGAACAGGACCATTTGCTGAAATTAATAGCTCCCTTTTAATCTTAAAGAGAAGAAGGGAAGCTCCATTTAATCTTAAAGAAATGAAGATTGAATAGTTGATTGGAACTCTTCCAAAAAAAATTAGCTATCTAAAATAACAGAGAGTGATGTTGGGAAAAACCATAATACATAAGTTTATTGCGTCTTAGCCACAAAAATCTAGCAATAACCAAGAAGAGTTCAAAATGTGCAGTTTCTAAATACCCTTCTATGGTAAGAACCAGGTCCATGAAATTGAGATCAGGAAGACTACACTTTTAAATTTTTTTACAACAAAGAGCCCAAACATCCTTAACAGAACGAACAGAGAGCCCATGAACACTGATCAGATCAGAAATTATACCAATTTAAGAAAAGGAAAAAGAGTTGAAAATTTTCCAAACTCAAGTTCCTCGATGAGGATATATAGTCATCCAGATTAATAAACAAAAATACAAAAAAAAAAATGATCAGATGGGCATATTTAGAGATTAATTTTATATAAAATATATATATATATATATATATATATATATATATATAAAGATGTAAAGAAAATATAAACAAAAAATGAACGAGAAAAAAAAAAGGAAAGGAGTAAAAAAAAATTACCAAACTCGGGCTGCTGAACGAGGATAGTCATCCCGAATCAAAACAAAACCACACATCCTCAACAAAACGAAAGAAAAAGGCAGAAAACCTAATACATGTGATGAAGAGTTTGAGTTGTAATTGGCCGGAGAGTCCAAAGAAAACCCTAAGTACAAAGAAAGTTACCTTAAACGTTCGATGGTAGCCTCCGCGTGTCTCACTCAGATGCGCAAAACACTTCGAAGCTTGGAGAAGACGAGAAAGTTGCAAACCCTAAGCGAGAGGCGGATTCGAGAGAACGAGGAGAAGCAGATCGAGAAAGAAGCGGATTTGAGAGAACGAAGAGAACGAGAGAGATGCGGATTTTTTTTTATTTCGAAGGACCCGGTTACGGATAACCGGGTCACTTAACCGGATCCTTAACCGGATCCGGAAGCTTTTTAACCGCCCGGGTGTAATCCGGGCGGATAACCGCCCGGATGCACCCGGGTTTCCGGGTTTCGGACCGGATCCGGAAAAAACCCGGTCCGGTTCAACACCCTTAGTTTATTTTATGTTGTGTGGAAATTTGAAAAAATTGTAATGATGAGATAAAAGATTTTCAAAATTTTAAATTTTAATCTTAAAAGCAAACTAGAATTTTTTAGCTGAGTTCGAGCAACATCTCTTTCTAGGTAATACCATCACCATTTGTTTCATAGAAACTTATTTTGTTGCTTCTTTTTGTTTTTTTAATCATTATAATGTACAGTTGTTTAGTAATTATCCATAAAAAGTATTTTGTCCTTGAAAATAATATCTTTATTATGATAATAATTATTAAAATATATACTTTTATATTGTTTATTTTTATTATTATAAGGAGTAGTGAAAAATTAATGAATTTTTCTTTTGGTTAGTTTGATTTTCAATTTGTTAAAAAAAAGGAATTTGTGATTCAATGGTGTCTTTTATTGAAAATATTAAATATAATCATAGAGTGTAAAAGCACCGTGCACTCCTTTTAAAAAGGAATGGATAAATATGAAATTCATATAAAAATTATTTTTTTAATCATAGACTACACTCTCTTTCAAGAGAATGTGCGGGCGTTTCTACACTTCATAACTATATATAATATTAATATAATATTAATTAAATTAAATCATATTAAGTGGACAAGCCTCTGAGTAATTATATTCTCTATACTACTATATATATTTTGAGATAGAATAAAATAATCTAATATAGAAGAAATATATAATAATTATTCAAACAATCAAAACATATCAAAGCTGGGCTTTGAGACCAAATTTGAATAATATTACTCAAAGCCCATATCAGATGTGGGCCATGAATCCGAACTGGGCTAAGGTCAAGGCCACTCACCCAATGCCCAGCCCACCATGGCTCCTGACACAAGTACATTCTTCTTAGGGTTTATCAGCCATGCCCATTCTTCCCATTGCTATATATCCTGAATGCTTAGCCGCCAGAACTCCCGATAGACTCGTGGAGTTCCTCTTTGTTCTGGGTAACTTCTCTCTCTCCCCTACCCCCTTGCTTCATTTCTAGATCTGTAGTCCTCTTTTTGTTTCCCGAAAAGTCACGGGAAATAATGTGGAGTTTTGAATGTTCGAGTGATGTGTTTTTATTTTTCGATCTTAAATCATAATATATCTGGATGTATATTTTTGTGTCATTTCTGTAAGTTGGCCTTCCTTTTGACGTGATATGGTTTTGTTTGCAGGAGGAAAAGATTTTAGTTGGACTGTGGAAAAAACAGACTTTCAAATATGAGGTATTCGAAATCTCAGATTGTGGGTGCCTTTTTTTCGTATGCCGAATCATGTCAGGAGGGTCTAGCTTTTGGAATTTTGGAAGTAGTAAATGTGGAAGCTTTTGTGATGATTAGCAATGCAAATTGTGTAATTGATAATAATCGGATGAGATTTGATGGGTTAAGACTATTGAATTGTATTTCATTTGTTTTTGAACCTTTTCATTTTATGGTTTTTGTCAAATAACTTTGTTGGATTTTATTGTTTTAAATACTGGTAGAATACTTATCCTATATGCAGAACATGTTTCGTCCTAAAGCCGGTTGCAAAGAAGAAGCAACCTACTGTGGATCATATCACTGGCAGTAAGATTCCAATGAGCTTTGTGTTTTCAAGAGGGAAGTTGCCTGGTCCTCTCAGACAACTTCAAATGGATTTGAGAAAGTTGATGCTTCCATATACTGCCCTCAATCTCAAGGTAAAGATTATCTTTTCTCTGCTTTGCTTCTCGCTTTCTGTTTCTTTGTCTCCTGAAGCATATATGTTTGCGACATGAGACCGATGGAAGTACACAATTCATAAGAATGAATTTTGAGTCGTAAATTCATTTCACTACACTATATACATCTTGTGTACTTGTGTTATGCCTTCTTTTCTTATGAATAAAACTTTTTGATTAGCTATAAAAAAAATATTTTCCTACACAAAAAGGGGGTAAAACTTTTTGCATAATAATATAATGCTTTAGAGAAGAGTATTAACTTCTGCTAAAGACTCGAAAGAAGTCATATGCAACATATCAACGGCGGTTTCATTTTAATAAATATTGTGTATTTACCTTAAGGAATTCTCGGCAGTCTGTATGCTGAATTCTGTCTATATTTCCAGTCATAATGTTGTTGTGCTGTATTTCTTGGTAATTCTAATTCTGTTAATTTCCTATTATTATTGCAGGAGAAGAAACGAAATAATCTCAAAGACTTTTTGAACGTTGCTGGTCCTATGGGCGTAACACATTTCCTCATAATCTCAAAAACTGCAACAGCACCCTACTTGCGGGTAGCAAGGACCCCACAGGGCCCCACTCTTACATTTAAAATACATGAATACTCATTGGCTGTTGATGTTATTAAATCTCAACTGCGTCCTAGATGCCCTCAAGATCTTTTCAAAAATGCTCCTTTGGTAATTTCATATACTCACCCAAACAGTAGTACACACAATTGAGTTTTGTTGGTTTGATAAAACATTAAGAGAAAGTGAAGAAAAAAAATGCTAAAATAGCTGTTTCACGTATATTCAATTTCCTCTTCCTCATCTGCAACATTGCCAGTCTTTAACACGCAAGACATACCATGTTAATTAAAATATACATGTCTGAAGAGCTCATAGTTACTCGCTACTTCTTGAATGTTTGGCACCATCCCCCTCCATGTGTACCTTAAATCTATTAGCCAATGTTAATATGTGCTCTTCTGAAGAGGAAAGGGCTGCTGCTATGCCGTTGCCTAATTTTACCAAAACAGATGACGCACGCTTGTTTCTTTAACTTATGCCAGTGTTAATTTCTACTTATATTATGAACAGATTGTTCTTTCTGGTTTTGGTACTGGTGATCAGCACTTAAAGCTTACAACAATAATGTTTCAGAACATCTTTCCCGCCATTGATATAAACACAGTGAGTTTTCAAACAAATTGATTGCCTCATGATATTATACCCCCTCTGAACGTTCTTTTACTGTTCAGGTCAAGCTTTCATCTTGCCAGAGAATTGTGTTGCTTAATTACAACAAGGACACAAAGCTCATTGATTTTCGGCACTATTCCATAAGATTACAGCCCGTTGGTGTCTCCCGTAGAATTAGGAAGTTTGTGCAGAACCATCAAGTCCCCAATTTGAGGAATCTTCAAGACGTGAGTGACTTTGTCACAAAGTAAGGAGTCTTTCTTGTTCTTTTAATCTTCTTGAAGGAAATTTTGTTTGCATCTAATATTGAAATTGAGAGATTATACTATCCATTGTTTGTGTTTCCTGAGGTCTACGCTAGAGATACTACAATCACCTCCCCCCCCCCCCCCCCCCCCCCCCCGGGGGCAAAAAAAAAAAAAGAAACCAGAAAAAGGTCTTCATATTATTTTTGTAAGGGTGTATGAACAGAGTATCAGTTTTCCAATAAGGATTTCTGGCCAAATGTCATTTTTCTCTTTTCCCATTTATAATTTTATTTTGATTCTCTGATAAGGAATAAGGGGAGATAAAAAAAGGGGTAAGGCAATCAAGCTAGAATAGATGAAGAAAAAGATACGGACATCCTCTTAATATTGCATTGAATTTTGTTATTTTTTTATCAGTAATTTTGTTCTGGTTTTATACTTGTTTTAATTCCTTCGACAAGAGTAATGGTTTGATGACACATCAGAGGATGGCTTTGAATTTCCGAATTTCTTTTTGAGGTCAACTGTGGTCTTTATTCATCATCTTTGATTTACATCAATACAAGAAAAAACCAATTGGAAGATAGAGAAGGAACGAAAACAAAGAGAGATATACATATCTCTTGGTTACTCTTAGTTATTTATTTTGGTTTATATTTATTTTCCTTGTGACTTAGGGCTGGGTATGGATCAGAAAGTGAAGCAGATGATGAAGCAGCGACTGTGACTCTGGCTAGTGATCTTGGCAGAGTTAATCGGGCATCTACAAAAAGTGCTGTCAAGCTTCAAGAGATTGGACCCAGAATGACGCTTCAACTCATCAAGATTGAGGAAGGATTGTGTTCTGGTGGAGTCATTTTCAGTGAATATGGTATGTTTTCTCTTTTATAACATGTTACTTTCCTTCTCCTTTAGCAAGGAGATTATTTATATGGTCGAAAGAAACATGATAACACAGTTGGAATATGACGTCAATGGATGATTGAATACACGAATGCCATATAAAGTTTTTCTGCTGGTCTTCCATAATCTAATCTTGCCATTCCACCACCAATCATTTTCTGCAGAGTTGGTGATTTCGTCTCATTCATGTTGCATACAATTATTTCCTTGAGGCCCTCGCATACTACCTAAATCGCTTCCCCATTTGTAGACAAAATTCCTGATTCGGAGCCTGCCTTGGCCCATTCTTTTTGAGGCTTGCTATCTGTATATTGTGGCTTCCAAGACCTATTTGTCCCATGTTAAGAGCATTGATTACTTGCCTGTTACTGCTCTCATCTCTCTCCAATTTGCATATTGTTTTTCCCTTTAAACCTTATCATACTGTACAATCAGCCTGGATTTCAGATAATTGGCACCTTATGATCTTTGTCGGTGGCTCTCCCTTGTTCTTGTTTTACCTGTTTCCTCTACATATTATTAGTGTTATACTTCTTTGACCATATGAATGAATATGTTATTCATCTGTTATTTTTCGTTCATTTATTCTTTATAATACTTCTGTCACATCACTCTTCCTCTGTTCCTTGCCCTTGGCTGAAAATTTCTAGTCTATAAGATCTATGTCAAGAACTTGCATTTATTCTTCCCCTCTTATTCTCAGGAAGTGGTGATGGCAAGAAAACCCAGGACAACGAGGAAGATCCTGAAGACCAGGAAGACAAGGATGAAGATCGGGAAGATATTGTCCAAGATGAGGAAGATCACGAGGAAAATATTGTTGAAGATGATGATGATGAAGATGTAGACTAGCTACTGGCCAAGTTGGAAATTGAAGTGGAAGTTTTCGTTGGCATTTGAAGGGAATCTCTGTATCTAATATCTATATCGATTGGGAAATACTTTAAAGAGTATTGTTTACTGGAGAGAGGGATGTCTCCTCGGCGCTGTTGCCCACTATCTTAAAGATCATGTTTAATGTTATGTTTTAGTAGAAAGAAAGGAAAAAAAAAACATTAATTTGGATTCAACAAAGGGATTTCTTCCTCTACCCTCCTCGTCTTTGTCCTTGTCCAGCGGCATGGCATAATCAAACCACAAACCAGAAAAGATATTCGGCAACTTTTCTCATAATATAAAACTTGTGAACTGCGACAATGTATTGTACTAATGATGCTGACTTCTGCAGAAAAATGAAATCACCATCCAGAAATTGAATAATTTAATATCATGAAGATGTATGATGTGAACTACAACGCATGACACTTGAGGCCAGGCCAGAAGTATTAAGACGATGGTTTACAAACTACTGAAGTTTCTCTGCAACCACCAACAGAAACTCATTGAGAATTATTACATAAACAATAGCTAAACAGGACCTATGACTGGAGCTTGGGCCACCTCCAAGATGAGCTCTCCCCACCTCCCTAGTGAGTCAAACCCATCCTAAGGATCTCCTAACAACCAGCTTCCCCAGCTCAGAACAAGCTCTCCCAAACAACACCAACCAGTCCTCCCATACAACCGTTCAGATCACACTACTGCAACAAATCCTCACCAACAACACTAAACAAGTACCTTTCTTATTTAACACCACAAACAAATCTCATTTCTGCCACTAACTAGCACTTCCATCTGAGCTTCCCAATCTGTCATTCACAAGAAACCAGAAAAGAAAATGACTACCCAGGTGCTGCAGCCTAATGATCTCCCAACAACCAAATCTCCCCAGCTCAAAACCATTTCAATCAAACAACACCAACCCCCTCCTCAGATCATTTATCAGCATTGAATCCTCACTAACCACACCAAAATGGGCATTATTGAATCTGGAACCAGAAACTGAACTTGCTGCTTACCTAGCCAACCATGCACTCATTGGCAGGATAGTGTCATCCAAACCTCTCAATAAGAATGCCCTTCATTCTACCATAAAGGCAGTTTGGAGCTTTGCTACTGGACTAACCATTGAAGACATGATCATCAACACCTTTATGTTTACCTTCTCATCTCAATAAGAGAAGAATTGAGTGATGGATCATAGACCTTGGAACATCAAGGGTTTTCACATGCTGATACATGACTGGCCTCCAGGTTTGAGTTTACAGGAATTAGATTTAAAAATGCCATATTTTGGATTCAAATCCATGGGCTCTCATTAGAGTTAACGATATACCAAAATGTTGAAAGATAGGAAGGAAATTAGGAAATTTCATCCAAGTGGAACAAACATATAGCCCAGGCATAGTCTTTAGAAGGTACATGAGGATACAAGCTGAGATTAATGTAGAAAACCCTCTACCAGATGGATTTCCTCTAGCAAGAAAAAGAAAGCCTACCACTTGGATAAGTTTCAAGTATGAGAGGTTATTAGATTTACGTTACTGTTGTGGCTGCTTAGGCCATATCCAACAGGCCT
This sequence comes from Juglans mandshurica, assembly GCA_022457165.1. Taxonomy (NCBI): domain Eukaryota; kingdom Viridiplantae; phylum Streptophyta; class Magnoliopsida; order Fagales; family Juglandaceae; genus Juglans; species Juglans mandshurica. Next base: position 5,306,520 of record CM039633.1, on the reverse strand, counting down.
GCTCCCTCCTCCAAGTTCAAACCGAGGTCACTAATTTTGGACCATAGATGAGAGCAGATCCAGCCTCTAGAAGAACCCCCCCCCCCCCCCCCCCCCCTCTTTGCTAACCATTATGAGCATGTAGGAATGCAATCAGCTGAAATGGTAGCCTTAGGAGAAAATGCAGCAGGTCAGCCACAAAATCACCAACAAACACTTGCCACAAGGCAATTCTTTCCACAAGCTCCCAACAAAGGAAAGGACAAAGTGATACAAGAGGAGCCAAGTCATACTGTGAATCAGAATCTATGCTGGGATCAAAATATTGATGCAAGACCACATTGCATCCAACTTGAAGCTTGAGGTCCACCCTTCCATGGAAGCCAAACCTACATGGGAATGGGATTCTCTGAACTGCAATTAGTGGCACGTGCCAAGTATCCATTTTAGCAAATAGACAATCAGCATACTTTTAAAAACAGTAGAAACTATCACATCTGGTCCCCTAGACAGACCCAGATAGTACAAGCTAACCTCCCCATCACATTGGTGATGCAATGGCCAGTATCAAGCCTTATGCATTAAAACTCAGCCCACAAGCCTCCTCACCTATCACTTCATCTTCAACTAATTCCTCATTGAGCAGAACAACACCTCAGATTCCAACCTGTTCAAACAGATCATCTCTCAATTCGAGAACCTTCAAAGCCCAACAAACCTGGACCCAAACCAACACTCAATTTCACGACTTGTTAGCCCATCTGGCAAGTCCTGCCTAGCAACAGGCCCACCCCAAATATCCTCAGTAACACAGAAAACATAACTGATCGAACACAAAAGCTCAATCTATTCGACCCACATTGTAACAGAAATACCTCCTCAAACAAACCAACTTTCATCAACTCACTCCTGAATAACCCACCAATTCAAAAATAGGAATGGTATTGACTCAAGAGTGACAAGGGAATTCGAGCAACCTTGAAGAGAAGGGACTCAAATTTCAGATAAAAGAAAATGATGTGCCCATTGCTAAGTACATCCAATTAGCAAAGAATAAGAGGAATGAGGCCAACTACATGAAATCCAAAAGACTCAAGTTCTCTCCATATCAGAAAGAGGACAACCCATCTGGTAGTAAGACTCAGACTCACTTTTTTGATAAGGCTGGTGTGGCAGGGCTCAAACTGCCACCAAAGCATAAATGAAGCTACTTTCTTGGAATTGCAGGGATATAGCCCAACCCCATGCAATCAGAAGCTTGAGGGCTAACATCAGGACCTACAATCCTGATGCTATCTTTATCTCGGAGACCATTTTGATGCATGTAAATAGACTAGGGTTCTCCATGTATATAAAAGTTCCTCCCACTGATAGAAAATGGGGTCTTTTGTTCATATGGAAGTATGGCCTAGATATGGAATCAGTTTATGTTAATAGAAATATTATGTCTTTGTTTGTGTATTCTGACCCTACTCACAATCCTTGGCTTCTTAATATTGTTTATTGCCCTACTCAAAATAGTCAAAAATGGAAGTTTTGGGATACCATGAACCTAATTTTTAATAATTTCAATGGACCTATCTTGGATATTGTGAATCTTAACTCAATTCTAAGCCAAACTGAAAAAATAGGTGGGAGACCCTTTGCCTACTCCTCACAAGGAAATGGATTGAGAATCTATATGGATAACACTGACAAGATTGATCTTGGGTTTCATGGTCCCAAGTACACTTGGACTAATAATAGGCAAGGATTAGGTAACATAAGGGAAATGCTTGATAGAGGGATTGCTAACCATCAATGGATGAATCTTTTCCCTAATGCAAATCTACAACACCTCACAATCAGTGCATCTGATCACTCCCCCATTTTATTTGATACCTCGGGGAGAAAACAACACAAATCCTCCTTTAAATTCGAAGAATTTTGGATGAGGGATCCCTCATGTCAGATGGTAATCCAAAATGCATGGAACAACTAATTCACTGGAACACCTAGCTTCACTCTTTCAAAGAAACTGAAGGAGGTAAAAAAGGCACTGAAAATCTAGAATAGAAACCATTTTAGCCATATCCAAACTGCCATTAGACACCTCACACAAGAACTTTTACAAATCAAATCCAAAGATCCAACCATTCAGTCCATGAGCAAAGAAAATGAAATCAAGGCTAACCTCAATGAGCAACTTAGAAGATAGGAGACCCTTTGGAGGCAAAAAACCTAAGTTGGCTAACCACAACTGATCTAAACACCAAGTTCTTCCACATGTCCACCACCATTAGGAGATGCACCAATTCCATTGAGAGCCTTAAAATAAACCCTCAAACATAGACAACTGAGACCTCTGTGATCCAGAATAAGTTCCTTGAGTGCTTTAAGGACATATTCACTACTTCTAATCCAATTTGAAATATTGATTTGAATGACCTTTTCCCTAACAAAATCACTGACTTGGAGAACCAGTCCCTTAGTGAAATCCCTTCCGATCCTGAAATCCTCTCAACCCTGAGACAAAATCCCTCAAATAAAGCCCCTGGCCCTGATGGCTTTACGGGTATGTTCTATAAACATTACTAGGAGATAATCAATGAAGACTTTAATGCTGCCATCAAGAGTTTCTTCATCAATGGGAAGTTGCTCAAGGAATGGAACCACACACACATTACTATGATCCCAAAGACTAACAATCCTAATACTATTCATTAGTTTAGGCCAATTTGTCTCTCCAATGTATGCTACAAAGTCATTGCAAAGCTACAGGCCAACAGGTTGAAAAAGTCCCTTTCCAAAATCATTTCTCCTTACCAAACAACCTTTGTCCCAGGGAGAATTATCCAGGAAAACACCATAATGGCTCAAGAGATATTCCACCATATCAAGAGGAAAAGGAAAGGAAAAAAAGGGTTTATGGCTATTAAAATAGATATGGAAAAAGCCTTTGACTTCATGGAGTGAGATTTCCTTCTTAGATATGTCCCAATCCATTTGACTATTTTCATCCATCCAGAAGTCTTAGGCAAAGGGATCCTCTTTCCTCCTTCCTCTTCATTCTTGGTACTGAGGTACTAACTCGAATGATCACTAGAGTGGAAAGTCTAGGCCATCTCAGAGGAATTTCTATTAGCAAAAATGGACCCAAAATCTTCCATCAACTTTTTGCATATGATCTTATCCTCTTTGGTTTAGCCTTCAAAAACAATGCTCAAAACTTCAAAAACTACCTTGATAAATACTCCCTCTAGTCTGGCCAAAAAATCCATCCAGCTAAGTCCTCAATCCAATTCAGTTGCAACACCCCATCTCACTCGAAAGAAATCCTAGATTTCAAAACTACTTCTTCTAACATAAAATACTTAGGTCTGCCCATCCTTTTCAAAGCCTCTAAAAGAGAACACTTTTAGGAAATGCATCAAAAGATCACTCAAAAATTGGCAAGGTGGAAGACTAAGCTTCTCTCTCAAGCTGGTAGGACCACCTTAATAAGATCAGTAGCAAGTTCCATTCCTTCCTACCAAATGGCCACCCTCTCAATTCCAAAAGATGTCGCCCATCTCATTGACAATTATTTTATGAAATTTTAGTGGAGATTCCCTTCACAAAAAACTCACGAGTTCACTATTAAATTTTGGAAGTTCATCTGCAGACCTAAATCAATAGATGGCCTTGGACTAAGAAACACTTCTGACTTTAATAGTGCTCTCATTTAGCAAGCTAAGCTGGCAGATGGTCAATGAGAGTGACAACACTTGGAAGAGAATGCTTACTGAGAAATACTTGAATAATTCTTCCTTCTTCAATATCAGTCCTAAACCCTCTGATTCTTGGATTTGGAAAGGGATCCTTAAGCAAAAAGATTTCCTGAAAACTAATGTCTGTTTTTAGGTCAACAATGGAGTGAGTATTAAAGTTTGGACTGACCCCTAGATCCCTACTCTCTCATCCTACCAACCCAGTTCAAAATCAATTTCCATTCACCAGGACCCTAATCTTACTGTTTCTGAACTTACAATGGAGGAACCGAGAAGATGGAATACAATCCTACTTCAAGTCCTCTTTCATTAGGACATTGTGAATGAGATCAGGAAAATGTATGTTGCCCAATTTGACTATCATCACCAAAAAGATAGGATCAGATGGACGCGCCATAATTCAGGAAACTTTTCAGTCAAATCAACATATGCAGCCCTCTCCATAAACCAAGTCCACACTAACTCCAGTGACCATTTCACTAACTAGAAAAAACTTTGGAAAAATTCGAATCTAGGACAGACTCAAATTCTTCTATTGGAAAGTTATTTATAACATCATTCCCACCAAGAATAACCTCAAAAGGTTTATCCCCTTGAGTGAAAAGGACACTAAATGCCTTATATGCAAAATTGAGAAAGAATCTCAAAGCCATATTTTCTTCATTTGCCCCTTCTCAATAATTCTTTGGAGACAATCCCCTTGGCCAATTGATATCACTAACTTTGCAAGTAGGGACATAAAAGACTGGCTAAAATGTATAATCACCTCATCTAGGAGTTTGAATATCCCCGCCAGTGATGAGCTCATTTTCAAATCTTTACTATCATAGCCATGGCAAGCATATGGTTTCTTAGAAACAAAAGAGTCCATGAAGACACCCAACCTTGTGTTAGCAGTTTTGTTAATAGCACTATCCAAACTTTCACTAAGCATTGTTATGCATCGGGCACTAAACAGGTGAATGAAAGCCACCAATGGAGAGCACTACCTATAGATCACTGTACCATAACCTTTGATGTGGCGGTCAGAAACTCTGGCAGTACAACAGCTACCATCTGTAGATCAAAAGAAGGCACACCAGTCTTTGTCCAGACAAAACTCATCCCTAGCCAAGACCCTAATCAAGGAGAAGCCATAACACTACTTCTATGAGTCAAGGAAGCAATGGAAAGAAGCATTGAAAAGATTGTAATTGCAGGGGACTCATTAATCACCATACAAGCAGTGAATGATCCTGAAACCACAGCAATTTGGACTGTTCATCCTCTAATAAAGGATATAAGGCAACTTCTGAGCAAGTTTCAAAGCTGGCAAGCTAGAAAAATTCATTGAGATATGAATCGATGCACACATTCTCTTGCGCAATGGGCAGCTTCCAATAACCTTTATGGAAGCATACTCCTCATTTCTATTCCCTCTGCCTCCTAGACTTTCATAGTGACAAAGACCCACCAGTCTCTAATGTTAATTCTTTTGGGCTATAATATGTTATGTAATGTTGCACTTAGGATGAACTATGTTATACTTTTCAGGTAATGAAGCTCTATTTGCAGGAAAAAAAAAGACCTATGAGTGAGTCACTCAAAGAACACCGTGGAAGAGCACTACCGAGGTAGTAAGATACATTCATCAACCTCTAGGGGTTGACTCAAATGGTAAAGGCCTTGGCTTGGGGGTATGCTCCTCAAGTTTAAAGTTCAAATTCCCTTGGATTCAAAGAATCTCTAAAGGCTATCTGACTGGAAGATTTTTCCATTGAGCTATCCAAGGTGCACTTGCAGAAAACTTCTTGTCGAGAGCCTGTCACTTCCTAGATTAGTCGGGATGCTGTTTCCGGACACTTGGTGCCAATAAAAAAAAGATACACAACCATCAATAAAAGGCTCACATCTGAGACATATTCCAGAACATGGCATTGAACTCCATTAAACCCTCCTCTTAGACGGTCTTAAGAATCTCTTATGAAGGCTAGCATCTCAAGTGTCGCTCCTGCATGCACTTTACTCTGGCTTCATTTATGAAGCAATCAATGTTGGCATGTAAAAAACGGTCAAAAAATTATTTTTACAAAATAACATAGTACATGCAGTTAACAGATAGAATTCAAGCCATCACATTACCTAATCGAAAGGATACAAATGGAAACAGTACACAATCAAATATCAAGATCCAAATTCATAGATGATAAACCCATTCCTCATGACGCCGGTTTAGCCTCTCTGGCCACTGATCTTCATGCTCGCAGAATAAGAATGCGAATCTGCCCGGCAAGTTTGACGCACGCGTGGCCACAGCCGTGCGGTATTTTCAACCGCAGCTGCATACCAGAGGGGCTTTGGTGGTCACGCACGTCCCCATCAGTCTCAGAGGCCTCAGATCCTTCAGATTTGCTCGTCCGTTCACTTACTTAGGTGGCGTGTGTCATACACACGCCGCCACAAACTGTGTTGGTCTGTTGCCGCTGACTCGGCTTGGATTCCGGTTGCTCTATGTTGCCGCTTTCCCTAACCAGTGATCTTGTAAGAGAGATAGTAGATCTCTCCAAAAATCCACTCCAGACAATATGTGACAGTGCACCCACCACCACCACCGCTTCCAACATGGAACTACCGTCTCAAGTGGTAGTTCTATTGTTCGTTTTTTTGCGAACACTTTTCCGTCTTTATATAAGACGGCGTCCTCTTGTAGGACAGAGGTAGGGATCACATTATTGGTCCTAAATAAACCTCACCCCCTCTCCATGTATTTAGCACTGTTTTCTATTGCTTTGGGGCGATTGTTGGGGAACCCCACCCCCTCCTCATGTATCACTTTTTCTGTTTAATGAAATTAACTTGCTTAAAATAAAATAAAAAAACATTCCTCATGACATTTAGAAAACCCAATAAAGAAAATCATGTGACATTCTTGTGTATGCAATTACGTACTAATTCTTACATGGAGAGTAACTTTCTATGTAATTAGCCAAAAAAAAAAAAATGAAATCCAGGAATTGCTACCCAATTCATGTAGCAAGTGCCTTATTATTATTAATTTTTTTTTTTTTTTTTTTTTGGCATTAGTATCCATAACAATGTCTGCCATGCCTAAAAAAGTAGCTGCTTTTAACCCCAAAATAAGAGCTTAGTATCAAGCATTATCTTGATAAAAAGAATTTCTCCCAAAATTATTACTGTTCTTGATTTTAGATTTCATCATATTTAATCACATATTTTAAATAATTTTATATATTTATAATTTAAATAGACAGTCATTTATATAACTAACTGAGTAATTCTACATATAACCGTAAAGTACGTAAACGCTGCGTAATCGCTTTGAAAAAGAGTGAGATACACTATTAAAAAGTTAATTTTTTTATATGAGTCTCATATTTTATTAACTTTTTTCAAAACGATTACGCGGCGATTGCACGATTCACAGTTGCAAATATATTTTCTCTAACTAAAAATATCAAACTCTAGGCTGATCAAGATCAATAATTATCTCTTCTCAAAACTACCCTTCCGATACGACCTTATCATGTTACGGTAACTACTAGCTAGGCTTGAAAGCTTATGAATGTTTATGACAAAAATGGCCGCTACTAGCTAGGCTTGAAAGGGGTTCCATCGATACCATTCCTCTTGAATTGTCCATTGTTTGATCTATATTCTAAGTAGGCTTCCTAATCGAAACAACTATTACTTGTTAAATATTTTAACATGAAACATTAAATATTGGGATCTTAGATTTTCTATATTCCACGACATTAAATCTGAACATCAAGAATTATTATACAGTGTAAATCTAAGATTGAACAATATTTTATAGAGAAAGTCGAGACACCTAGTGATACATTTCATACCTTAACTTGGTGGAAGGTTCATTCCACCAAGTTTCTAGTCATTTCCCGAGTAGCCCGGGATGTATTGGTCATTCTTATCAATATGGTTACCTTTAGTCGGTGTTTAGCACCGGAGATCGTGTGTTAGATGTTTATAGGAGTTCATTGACTCCAAGAAATGTGGAGGACATCCCTCATTTGCACACAAAACTGGCTAAGGTCAATGTCTATTGAATTAGATAGTGTTCATGATGCCGCTAGTTATAGACTTGAGTCAGGCAACTTTAGACTTTTAGCATTCATTTTTAAATGACTAATTAGATATTTTTATTGTTTTAATTATTTAACTTATAATTCTTATGTTTTTGTAAACCTATCTGTGAACCTCACAATAATTGCGGATGACTGAAACGGATCATTATGGGAGAGAGACCAGTAGATGAATTATGATTATCAATCATTAACTTTCATGCTAACTTTATTGTTAGTATTATCCTCTAGTTAATTAGTGTAATGTCTAATTTTGTTTAATTTTTAAAACAATGCAAGATACTTAAGATTTGAGTTGTTACTTGGTGCTTGGTAGTGGACCATGGTGGTAGTTGGGACTATACTTTTGGATGCTTTTAGAGTTGGAGAAGTTGGTTACTTCTTTAATTATTTAACTTAATTACGATACTTTGTAACTTTGGTGATGGTAGTGTGAGTCCATATAAAATTGTGACTTTGGTTGTCAAGTTGATGGGATTAGGGGAGGGAGTCACGGAGGGAGTTGTAAGTTATAACTTTGTAATAACTGTCTACAGCTACAAATACTCATTAGTGAGTGTGTTGTTGTGTGATGTTTATTGTTTGCATTTTGCAAGTGTGCGCATTTAGATCTTGTGTTGCTGCTTACATGATTGGGTTTTAATGGTTATGATTCTACGAATTTAGGTGCTTTTTTTTAACAGGATTTAGGTTTTTTTAAAAAAGAAAAAAACTAGATTTAGGTGTTTTTGATTGCATAATAATGTCTTTTAATTTACATTATGGATTTAGGTGTTTTAATATTTATGATTCTATGGATTTAGGATTTAGATCTTTTCCTCTTTTTTTTTTCTTTTCTTTTTCTAATATTTTGTTGAGTTTAAATATATAAAGTGTAATCTATGAAAATTGCCCTCATTGAATTTAGGTTTTTTTTTTTTGGCCACTAAATATGCCGATCAAATATGCCCACTCATATATTTTTATTTTTTCTTAATAGTTAAGGAATTGATTATTAGTGAATTTATGTATATATATATATATATATTTTTTTTTTCTTAATGATCAAGGATGCTTAAAAAATGCTTAAAGAAAAAAAAAATACTCATTTGTACTAGTGGGCACATTTGATAGACACTCTAGCATTGTCCCTTTTATTAGTATTTTTCGGCCCAGTCCAAAATAGCAACTCATCAGGCCATTGCGATTGGAGCTCTGACCTCCAACTTCAAAGCTTAGGAGTTAGAGATCAGAGTTGAGCTTTCCGACTTCATTGGAATCGGAGCCCAACTTTATCAATAAATTAAGATCTAGAACTAGTCATTTCCAAATGAGATCTTCATGTAAATCTGACATTCATATTTATCTAAATCTACAGTCATTTGGTACAAGAAACCTTGCAATGATATTCTTATACTTATTATAAAAAAAAACATATATATATATATATTTTTATCACGTTAATGTTTTGAATTCGACACTCATAATTTTAAAATTTAAACCTGAACTAATATTATTATTATTAAAATTTTCTTTTGAGAGATAACTCTGATATACCAATTGTTCCCTCTAATTTAGTTGTGTTCTTTATATACATATATATATATATATATATATATATACATAAATGACTTTATAGTTTCAAGTATTAGAAATGAGGACTACTGTAGACAGAGATTACACAAAAGGAATCAATCAAACTGATGTTATTTCATATGATTTGTTAAATCTACTTTATAATAAGAATAACTTTACAATATAACAAATCACATAAAAACATCAATTTATACAATTACTTTTGTATAATCCATTTATAACAAAAGTATTTTCTTTCTAAAAATAGGTCCATCCGTTAACTTTTTCATCTATCAACATTAATGGAAAACACAGCCCAATAAAAAACTGCCACATGTGATCTATAATCTAAACAATTAAATCAAATTAATTGTTAAAAAATTTGATTTTAATCATAAATTTTTTTTTATGATTAAAAATTGAAAATGAGGGGGCGGGGGATACCACAACCGCCAGTGGTGGCTGCCATCTCAGCCGGTGCAGCCATCACCACGTGGGTAGCGCGGTTCGGGCCACCCTGTGACTGCCAGGTTGACCCGAACAAATAACAGTTGTGGATGTTCCAGTCGTAATTACGTCCGGAATCGGTGTGCAAAATGCAGTAGAAATGGCCAAACTTCAAGAAAACATTCAACAATGCATCATAGGTTCGCTTCTCCCACAACAAATTTAAGAGTCTAAGACCATATGTTATCTACCTATCCGAAGAACAGAGGAAGGTAATAGCCAACCAACAAGAAACCTTGACCATTTGGAAAAAAAATATTACTTGCAAGTAGTAGTATTACAGCTCGCAAAAGCTTTTCCTACAAAACTCCCATGCCAAGAACTCAGTATACGCGTACCGGCTTCCCCATGGTAGTCTTAAGCGACAAACTCCTCACCTGATTTCAAGAAAAACAATGTCAAAACACAATGAAACATGTAATACTTGAAAATTTTAAAATCAAAACACATGAAGATCTTCTTAAGAATGCAAACTAAAAGGAGGACGAAACACAAAACACTGCATTATCTAGTACCCAATTAGATGATTTAGGCCCCGTTTGAATTGAGAGATGAGATGAGTTGAGATGGTATGTGAATAGTAGTGAGATTTGTGAGTTAAAATTTGTGAATAGTAGTGAGATTTGTGAGTTAAAATTTGTGAATAGTAATGAATAGTTGTGAGATGAGTTCTCAATCCAAACTGGCTCTTAGGCTGAGTTTGGTTGCAAGACTCAACTGAGCTCAGCTAAGCTCAGTCTAATTTTAAGTTGAGTCTAACATTCAAATACTCAACTCTCAAATTACTAAACTTATCTCAACTCAAAACCCCCTTACACGTGGAACCCACAACATTTTTCAACTTAACACATCTTTTTACGTGGAACTTACGACCTTTTGCAACTTCCTTTAAAAAGTACTAAAATCATCTTAACATCTAAACACACTTTAAACTTAGTTTAGATGAGTCCCAAATAACTCCCTCCAGTACTCAACTCACTACTATTCACAAAGAACTGAGCTCATCTCAACATCCAAACACAGTTTTAAGGAATAGATAATAAATGATTTTATAAAGCCAAAACGTTAGTCTCCCAAAAGGCAATAGGAGAGGAAAGCACTCTTGACAAACAGTACCCTATTTGCTTTAAAATAAAAACGTCAGAGCCATATGCTGTAGAATGTTGTGGTCAATCTTTTGGAATGAGTGGTTGCATTTCATTGTTTTGTTGCAGAGTGTGGTAAACGTGTGAACAGCGTGACTACTACATATGTGCACATGGCCATTTATAAGGAACCATTCAGCCAAAAGACTCAACATATGGTCGTGCCATAGACCATTCAGACAGATCAAAATATGATTTTTTTCTGATGACTAGAAAAAATCAAAGAGACAGAGGTGTCCAAAGAACTCAAACAGAAGGTTAAATTGGTCTACATCTAATAAGAAATTCAGTTATCTTATAAAAAACAAACAGTTATCTAGATAACAGAATACAGAGGAAGAGAACTTACATTTTGCCAGTTCTTTTTCAACAATGAAACAAGAAAATTAACACTCATTTGAACATTTTGGAAGACCTGCTTCTCCTCCATTGCAACATTCCCAACAGCAACTCCCATGCAAAGAACCTTCTTCAATTGGAACTTAACCATAGCTTTCGTCTCATTAACTTTGGACTCAATTGATTCTTGATGAGTAACAAGCGTTGGGAACTTGCCTGTGTCAATAATAAACAAACAGAATCGCACCGCAATAGGCCCAATTAAAAAGTCTACCAAGTAATAATAGAGTCTTCAAAGGCAAAAGGTAAAAAATATATTATGCATCTACTGCTGCTAAATAAAATCTCAAAATATAATCTCGAATATCAAATACAACACCTCAATGAAAGAGTGACAGGGAAAAAAAAGGCATAACTGATTAATTTCCATATTGCTTATATTTTAAACCATCAAATAATGTAAACAACAAAAAGATACACAAGCCAAAACAAAATCCTTATTAAAAAATGTCCTGTAGAGATAACAGCCAAAAGGAGATGTGTAATATATTTATATAATATACTTGCCTGCCTTGTTGAGGCCAGGGCCCAAAAGACGAGGGATCTGCTTAATGACAGCTTCTGATGCTAAAAAGGCATGGTACTTCTTGGCAAGTTTCTTAACCAACTTCTTGTTTTTGTTAAGCTTTTTCAAAGCTTCGACATCCATATAATCTAGACCAATCTTCTCTGCCTGCATGATATTGTAAATAATGTAAAACAACTTATTCTGAAGCAGGCACAAAGTTAGAAAACATTGGAAAAATAAATGCATTCGTGGAAAAGAGTACGTAACAAAAATTCAACTTACCACCAGAAAGTAAGACAAATGCAAGATTTTATACACACCACTTAGAAAGCTTGAAATTAGAGAAGAGTCAGTGCACTCACCCAATAATTAGCAGACCTACTTTAAATCTGTATACTAAACGCAACCAAGTAATAATGCGAACGAGTGAAATAGGAATGTGGTAGGGACGATGGTTGCCAGAGAGCAGATATCCAAACATGAAAATCGACAAGGATTCATAAAATGGAGTAATCAATTGCTAAGATATTGATATCTGCATGTTTTTCTGTACAATTTCCTCAGACATATCTTCCCCTTCATGCTCTCAATGGGAAAACAATGTGAAGATTTTACTTTCGATTGAAAATATCTCACAGAGGAGAAATTCAAAAGGTGCAGTATTTACAGGTACACATTGCAAAAATCCATAATATCAATATGTAAAATTATATGACATACAAAAACTTTCCTTTCCTTCTAAATGTTACAGATTTCCTTCCAAAATATTTAATAACATTGCACATTTATTTTTTTAAAGATGAGTAATCCCAGAGACTGCAAATGCAAAATGTCTTTAATCCAGTTAAACCCCGGCCCATGTAACACATCCCCATCACATGGATTAGGTTATAAATGACAAAGCTCAGAATAAGAGGTCATAAAAAACTTCAGAGACAACGACAATCAGTACAACCATCAAAGAAACCAAAAGACTCATAGGCACTTGAATCTACACTTGTTCGAGATGGAACCTATAAAAAAGTAAAGATGTAGAGCCTTGTTCGAGATGGAACCTATAAAAAAGTTGCTACAATTTTTTTGTTTCAGCCATGTGCAGGCATCAGTACCTCTTCAACATGTTGGGCATCTCCAAGCATGCAGACTTTCATCTTGGGACGAGGGATGTGTGGCAACTTAACAGAACCACTGAATCGCTTATCCTTCTGGGGATCATAATTTTTCAGCCCAATCTGGAGTTCAATGGTCTCAGTGAAATTACGCTTCTTATCTTTGGATCCGATAAAGAGAGTGGAGATAGCCTCTCTTACAGCATCACTCTGAAGCTTACTGTAGAAGGATCAAACAAGTCAGATAAGATATACTTTTTTGATCGGTTCAGATAAGATATACTAAAATGCATCACCTTGATTACGTCCTTCATAATTATCACATGATAAGATTTCTACTAATGACGACAGAATAATGAAGTGCTTGGGGGACTCAGAGCGAGAGAAAGCACTAGCCTTCAATGTTCAGTTTATAAGCAACACCATTGAACGTCAGTCCTAATAAAAACTAATAATCGACAGCAACATAATCATGATTCTGCCAACACATTTCAACAGATCACAGCCCCAAGAAACAAAGAGACTGACTAACACAAGCATACACAACCCTACTCGCAGCTTTACTAAAGAAAAATGAAACAGTATTGAGATCATTACAACTAGCCAGTTTAGCTTCGGTGAGAAAGGACGAAACATGTTCTGCATATAGGATAAGTATTCTACCAGTATTTAAAACAATAAAATCCAACAAAGTTATTTGACAAAAACCATAAAATGAAAAGGTTCAAAAACAAATGAAATACAATTCAATAGTCTTAACCCATCAAATCTCATCCGATTATTATCAATTACACAATTTGCATTGCTAATCATCACAAAAGCTTCCACATTTACTACTTCCAAAATTCCAAAAGCTAGACCCTCCTGACATGATTCGGCATACGAAAAAAAGGCACCCACAATCTGAGATTTCGAATACCTCATATTTGAAAGTCTGTTTTTTCCACAGTCCAACTAAAATCTTTTCCTCCTGCAAACAAAACCATATCACGTCAAAAGGAAGGCCAACTTACAGAAATGACACAAAAATATACATCCAGATATATTATGATTTAAGATCGAAAAATAAAAACACATCACTCGAACATTCAAAACTCCACATTATTTCCCGTGACTTTTTGGGAAACAAAAAGAGGACTACAGATCTAGAAATGAAGCAAGGGGGTAGGGGAGAGAGAGAAGTTACCCAGAACAAAGAGGAACTCCACGAGTCTATCGGGAGTTCTGGCGGCTAAGCATTCAGGATATATAGCAATGGGAAGAATGGGCATGGCTGATAAACCCTAAGAAGAATGTACTTGTGTCAGGAGCCATGGTGGGCTGGGCATTGGGTGAGTGGCCTTGACCTTAGCCCAGTTCGGATTCATGGCCCACATCTGATATGGGCTTTGAGTAATATTATTCAAATTTGGTCTCAAAGCCCAGCTTTGATATGTTTTGATTGTTTGAATAATTATTATATATTTCTTCTATATTAGATTATTTTATTCTATCTCAAAATATATATAGTAGTATAGAGAATATAATTACTCAGAGGCTTGTCCACTTAATATGATTTAATTTAATTAATATTATATTAATATTATATATAGTTATGAAGTGTAGAAACGCCCGCACATTCTCTTGAAAGAGAGTGTAGTCTATGATTAAAAAAATAATTTTTATATGAATTTCATATTTATCCATTCCTTTTTAAAAGGAATGCACGGTGCTTTTACACTCTATGATTATATTTAATATTTTCAATAAAAGACACCATTGAATCACAAATTCCTTTTTTTTAACAAATTGAAAATCAAACTAACCAAAAGAAAAATTCATTAATTTTTCACTACTCCTTATAATAATAAAAATAAACAATATAAAAGTATATATTTTAATAATTATTATCATAATAAAGATATTATTTTCAAGGACAAAATACTTTTTATGGATAATTACTAAACAACTGTACATTATAATGATTAAAAAAACAAAAAGAAGCAACAAAATAAGTTTCTATGAAACAAATGGTGATGATATTACCTAGAAAGAGATGTTGCTCGAACTCAGCTAAAAAATTCTAGTTTGCTTTTAAGATTAAAATTTAAAATTTTGAAAATCTTTTATCTCATCATTACAATTTTTTCAAATTTCCACACAACATAAAATAAACAATTCAATTTTTTCAAATTTCTAAAACAAAAATAATATTAAAAAAATATATTCTAATAATATTTTATTCAATTTTTTAATTTTAATCTTAACTCATCTCGTTTTATCTCATCAAATAAACGAGACTAACCATGGATGTTGACTTATTGGGTTGTTTTTTTAGAAAGAAAGGTTTTATTATCTATGATTATTTTCTTCTAGAGAGGGAAAGAGGCAAGGAAAAAAAAACAAAAAAAAAAAAAAAGCAAAACCAAACCGTATATTTCTTTCAGATAAAACTCTTTTTTTCCCCACTCAACAACAAATATCAATTTATTTCTGGCCATTAAAAATATAGATTCAGTACTTATTATCTCACACATCATATTTATTTTTATTTTTTATTTTATTCTTCTTAAATTAATTGAATTTTTTTTACACATCATCTAACATTACATATTTGGTAAGAGAAAAAAAAATGTAATATATAATGTGTGAAGATGATGCAAAGAATTTTTTTTATTAAAAATTATGATTGAAAACAAAAGGCTTTTGCAGCAAAATCCGCCACATGTGGGTGGCCAAAGCTGAAAATTTTATTATCTACTGTAGCCAGTGACCATTTTATGGCCTATAAATGTAATCATTTCAGATCGCTCAGAATAATATAAAAAGTTTTCGAAAATACAAATTCTCCATTTGTAAAAATTTAGATTTAGATAGTTGAGTTCTTTATGAATGGTAGTGAGTTAAGATGGTAAAATGAGTTTTATAAGACCCACCTAAAATGAGTTTAGATGTATTTAGATGTTAAAATAAATTTAAAAGTATTTATGAAAAGTTAAAAAAAGTTTTAAATCCCACGTGTAAAAAAGTGTTGAGTTAAAAAAAATTGTAGATCTCACATGTAAAAAGATTTTGAATTGAAATAAGTTTAATAATTTGAAAATTAGATATTTAGATGTTAAACTCAATTTAAAATTAGAATGAACTGAGTTGATCTCACTTCAGTCCAACTTCCCAACCGGGCTTAATGTTGACTTATAAAACAATTCTAAAATAAAACCAAATCATATTAGGCCATTTTAGAATCTCGTTGTTCTTTCGAGTTCTCTCATCTCGCACAGACGCATTTCCTCTTCAACTCTCAAACATTCGCAACATTTTTGTCTCAAAATCACCTTCAATAATCATGAAAATCTCACCATTCTAGCCATAGCCAATTCCATAACGGGTTAAGAATTAAAAAAAAAAAAAAAAAAAAAAACCCAAATTTCCTCGGCCAATATCTCTCGATCCTCCTCTCAGGTCAACGCTCACTCTTTCATCTTATGTGTCAGGATCTCAACGCACAAACACCAAATCTCTCCAATATAACAGGGAAACACTCTCTGAATTGTAGTCAAAGCAGTGCAATTGATCTTATTTGGATTGAAAACTCATCTCATTATTACAACTTTTCTAAATTCTAACACAAAATATAATAAATAATTCAACTTTTTCAAATTCTAAAACAACAATAATATTGAAAAATAATATTTTATTCAACTCATCTAAAACTATCTTAACTCATCTCTGAATCCAAACGGAGACTTCCAATCAAACAAATACATGGTGCTGGATCTCTTCAATTAGAAGGAATTGTATAATTCTCACAATCTTCTTGTCTCTGCGTATTAAGACTAAAGCTGCCTCACCATCCAACTCAGCAACATCACAGTCTGAGCATAACAAATCCACCACAACAGAATATATTCCAGCATAGTGCAGTGCGTCCTCCTTCCAGAATATTCTTGTAACAGAATGCTCAATACGTGTTCCATTGTAAATGGCCAATGGCCATAGTTTGTTATACGATGATGCCTTTATAAGGAAAGGCAATCTGTATCAAAGGAAAGTGAAAAAGGAAATCATTCTTTATCATACTATTACTTTCCCTCTGGTCTGTGTATAGCCTTTTCACAAACACGTTGTGTGCTATTCATTTCATACTTCAATATGGTATCCAGAGCCAACTAAGACCTACGTCTCTTCCATGGCAAAATCAGATAAAACAACCCCACCCTCACCTTCCCTCAACTCGTCCATTGCTACTGATGCTTCTCATCTTGTTACTATTAAGCTTACCATCGACAACTACCTCCTTTGGAAGGCTCAAATAGAACCTTTTCTTCGTGGTCATCAATTGTTTGATCATCTCGATGGCTCTTCCTCAGCACCTGCTCCAATCATTGATGGCAAACTCAATCCTGCGTATACAAACTGGTCTCTACAAGATCAATTGATCCTATCGGCTCTTAACTCGACTCTCTCAGAATCTGTTCTCAATCAAGTTCTTGAATGCAAAACTGCTCAACAGGTATGGCAAACCTTGCAAAACCTCTTTACTGCCCAGTCCTCTGCCCACATAATGCACACTCACTTTTAACTAGCTACCCTCAAAAAGGGTTCCGAATCCATTACTGAATACTACAACAAAGCAAAATATCTTGCTGCCACCCTTGGTGCAGCTGGTCATACACTTAGTGACCAGGAATTTACGATTTACTTACTTGCGGGCTTAGGGTCTGATTATGAGTCACTTGTTACTTCTCTTACTACCAGACCTAATCCCCTTACTCATCATCAAATTTATAGTTTCCTTCTCAACCATGAGTCTCGTCTATCTCATCAGACCAACTCCCTACTCTCTGGAACGACTATTACTGCCAATAACACTCATATTCGACCCCCTGATACCTCTAGTCCAGCTACTCGAGGACGTAACCCTTCCTTCCGAGGAGGTCGTCGAGGCCGAGGTTATGGTCGTCGCGGAGGTGGTCGAGGTTCTTCTCCTCAACAAAGTCATTTTTTTCAAAACTCTGATTCACGACCACAATGTCAAGTCTGCCATAAATTTGGCCACACAGCGGCTACCTGTTACTATCGCTATGATCACTCTTATCAAACTCCTCCACCATCATCGTTTGCAGCTCATTTTACCTCTGTTTCCCCACCCATGCCTCCAAATGCAGCTTGGTTTCCTGATACTGGAGCCTCTCATCACTTTACACCTGATCATACAAACCTCAACCTCGACTCTGCGTCTTATCAGGGGTCTGATCAAGTAAGCATCGGAGATGGCAGCTCGCTCCCCATTCAGCATCATGGTTCTGCTATTCTTAACTCTACCTCTCGCAATTTTCTTTTACATAATTTACTTCATGTTCCCTTAATTTCTCGCAATCTACTTTCAGTACGTCAATTCTGTGAAGACAATGCAGTTTTCTTTGAATTTCATTCTAGTGTTTTCTTTGTGAAGGATTCTCGTTCCAAGGTGGTGCTACTTCGGGGAACCGTTGAGAATGGTCTCTACGTCCTTCACTCCACCAACAATTCGTCACCATCTTCCTTGCCTCCTCAAGCCTGTGTTGGTACTCGGACTACACCCTCTCTTTGGCACCTCCGAGTGGGTCACCCCTCCTCTCACACCACTGCATTCACCTTGCAGCATCACCGTCTTCCTACATTGGGCACTAGTCTCTCCGTCTGTTCAGCATGTCCTCAGGCTAAGGCCCATGTACTCCCTCATCCCACGACGTCGACCCGGTCCAATAAGCCTTTTAGTTTAATTTTTCTTGATGTATGGGGCCCGGCCCCTTTACTTTCCACAAATGGGTGTCGTTACTATCTTTCTATTATAGATGATTTTTCCAAGTACATTTGGCTTTTTCCTATGCAAACTAAATCTAATGTGTCGGCTTTAGTTCTTGCATTCTTACGTTTTGTCCAAAATTTTTTTTCCACCACCATAAAATCAATCCAATCTGATTGGGGTGGAGAATTTCGTCCCTTACGCTCAATTTTCCAAACTCATGGCATACAACATCGTATCACTTGTCCATATTCTCATCCCCAAAATGGAAGTGTTGAGCGCCGTCATCGACATATTGTCGAGACGGGACTTGCTCTTTTAGCTCATGCATCCATGCCTCATCATTATTGGGCTGAGGCTTTTCAAACGGCTGTTTACCTTATCAATCGCATGCCCACACCGGTGCTCAAGAATAAATCTCCTTATGAAATACTCATGGGTCATGCTCCTGATTATGGATTTCTTAAAGTCTTTGGATGCACTTGCTGGCCCAACCTTAGGCCTTATAACAAAAATAAACTGGCCTTCAGATCTCTTCCTTGTGTCTTCATGGGCTACAGCCCAGACCATAAAGGATATCTCTGTCTTCACATTCCCACGGGCCGAACATACACTTCACGCGATGTCACATTTCATGAGTCCACTTTCTCGTTTGCGTCTGGCTCAGGTTCTGCTTCTCTTCCTTCGTCTACACCCCATTCTGTGTTTGCACCTTCTGAGCCCACTACACAAACTTCATCCAGCCCAAATACCCAACCCGACTCCACAACCCTTCATTCCTCTAGGTTTTCATCGCATTCTCAATCACCTCCTTCGACTTCTTCTTCGTCGCCTCCTTTGGAATCTGATGAGCCTCCCATTGAATCCCACACTGACCAGCCGCCTCTCACCACTACTCATCAAATGCTCACTCGATCTAAGTCTCATATCCATTGTCCCCTGATTCGTACCGATGGTACTGTGTCCTGGCCATGTCCGAAACCCACGGCGTCTTTATCTCATACCTCCTCTTCTACTTTAACCCGAGATGAATCCTCCATTCCTGAAGAACCTACCTCTGTCTCTGAGGCCTCCAAATACCCAGCCTGGCGTCTTGCCATGCAACATGAGTTTCAAGCCCTCCTCACTAATCATACTTGGGATCTAGTTCCACCGTCACCCCGTTTTAACATCCTTGGCTCGAAATGGGTTCTCAAAACCAAGAGACGAGCTGATGGGTCTCTTGAGCGTCGCAAGGCTCGCCTTGTGGCCAAGGGATTTCATCAGCAACCGGGCTTGGACTATTTCGACACCTTCAGCCCTGTCGTGAAACCCGTTACGATTCACCTTCTTCTTTCACTTGCAGTCACCTCCAAATGGCCTCTCCATCAACTGGACATTCAAAATGCCTTCTTACACGGTGACCTCGAAGAAGCAGTCTACATGAGGCAGCCACCTGGGTTCGTGCATCCCGATCATCCTTCCTACGTCTGCAAGTTACGTAAGTCCATATATGGGTTGAAACAGGCCCCTCGGGCCTGGTTCGCCAAACTGTCTGATTGTTTACATTCATTAGGTTTTCATGGTTCACGTGCTGATACTTCCTTGTTCATTCATCGCACTACCACTGACTGTATTTACATTTTAATTTATGTTGATGATATTATAGTAACTGGTTCAAATTCTTCCTTGATCTCCCAATTTATTACCTCTTTGAGTCAGCATTTTCCGGTGAAAGACTTAGGCAGTCTTCATTATTTTCTAGGCATCGAGGTCACTCGCACTCCTTCGGGACTGTGTCTCTCTCAGTCTAAATATATAATTGACCTGCTACATCGCACAAATATGCATCAGTCTAAACCAGTGACCACTCCAATGGCTTCATCCACTCGGCTCACTGCTTTAGAAGGATCTTCTTTCGAAGATCCTCAATTATATCGTAGTGTGGTAGGGAGTCTTCAGTACTTGTCCTTTACACGTCCTGATATTTCGTTTGCTGTTAATAAGGTCTGTCAGTACATGCATCATCCTCGGTTGCCCCACTGGCAAGATGTTAAAAGAATCCTCCGTTATCTTAATAACACTCGATCATTTGGTCTTCAGTTTTCTTCATCCTCTTCCATTAGCTTGGCTGCCTTCTCTGATGCGGATTGGGCTGGATGCCCTGATGATCGCAGATCCACAGGTGGGTTTTGTATCTATTTTGGGTCTCATCTCATTTCATGGGGTTCTAAGAAACAACCAACCATAGCTCGCTCATCCACTGAGGCGGAGTATAAAACTGTTGCCAATACCACGTGTGAACTTTTATGGATTCAATCTATTCTTCAAGAACTCGGTATCTTTCTCCCGAAACCCCCTATACTTTGGTATGATAATTTAGGGGCTACCTATTTGGCTGCTAATCCTGTCATGCATTCTAGAATGAAACATGTTGATCTTGACTATTTTTTTGTGAGAGATAGAGTTGCAGCTAAAGCTCTACAGGTCTCATTCCTTACTAGCAAAGATCAGCTAGCAGACATTCTCACCAAGCCCCTATCAACAGCACGTTTCCATCAGCTTCGATCAAGCCTCACTGCGGGGCCAGTGTCGCTTGCATCGCGGGGGAATATTAAGACTAAAGCTGCCTCACCATCCAACTCAGCAACATCACAGTCTGAGCATAACAAATCCACCACAACAGAATATATTCCAGCATAGTGCAGTGCGTCCTCCTTCCAGAATATTCTTGTAACAGAATGCTCAATACGTGTTCCATTGTAAATGGCCAATGGCCATAGTTTGTTATACGATGATGCCTTTATAAGGAAAGGCAATCTGTATCAAAGGAAAGTGAAAAAGGAAATCATTCTTTATCATACTATAACTTTCCCTCTGGTCTGTGTATAGCCTTTTCACAAACACGTTGTGTGCTATTCATTTCATACTTCAATACTGCGTGTCTATGCACAAGTATTATGCATGTGTCAGTGACTGAGTGAGTGAGTGACGGAATTGTTTTCATAGATATGAACGAATTTTGTAAATGTTACAATTTTGATCTCCCTCTCTCCGCAGACACAAGAAATGCAAATGCATATCCGCCTGTATGCATGGAGGGAAGGGGAGAAGAGAAAGATGGAGCATTGTATCATCACTTGAATGCAGAAAAGCATATTCATTCGCTTTTAACAGCTTGGTATATACGACGAACAAACATTAAGGAAGCGCGAAAACTGATTGTACCCAGAATCAGGAAGAATGCATAGCACATACAAGCATTATAGCCAATAAAGAAGGCTAGCTGCATGAAACTGTTCATATTTGACCTGGTATAGAAGTAGATGCTATAGCCAAACATAAAAATGGCCGGCGAGCCTCCACACAACATCGATCTGCATCAGCCAAAGAAAACATGCAGTCAATACGCTAAACATAATGCAAAAATAAAGCATAAGATTCATGATCTTTCCCTTGACGAAGAAGCTATCCCAAAACTCCAATTATACATCTGCTTAAAATTGTGTACAGTATTTACGTTTTTGTTGCAATGGAGATAGAAGGATGTTCGACTGCTATAGATAAAAAGGAACTATGAAGCAATAAAAGGAAAAAAAAAGCACTTGTTTTTAACATAAAACCCTTCCAAAATCCAGAAAGACAAATAAAAAGATGACCATCTGATCCTTAAAGCATAAATGGTCTATAATAAACTAGGCAGAGCCTTCAGATTCAGATGAAGTATTTGGCCATTTCGCTCTAAACAGGAAAATTTTCACTATCATTCTGCCTCATCTAGTTAGTGTTCAAACATGACCTACGGTGTTCAAAATTTGGCCAAACCACTGATATTGAGCCCTCCTGAAAAGATGTGAGGAACAGACCATTTATTATTTCAAGCCTCACAAACAGAAGATGCCATATTCATTCTCAAAAAATTCTAGACTTTTTCTTTTCAAGCTATGGAGTGACAATTTCAGAACCCAATTATCATCTGAAAGGAACGAGTACATTGCATGTGCTATACATACCTCCACCACCATTCATGGTCTTCCACAGAAAGCTGAATATATGTCAAGCCAACACTTAGCATTGAAGTTAGCAGAATGACGAGGATGAAGGTGATAAATAAAATGCTGGTAAGTGTGCATATTTTGTAGCCCCACATGCTTGCATATAAGTGGTGTAACTCAAGGACAATTGCACTCAAAGATAGAAGACCTGCAATAAACATTTGACAAGATGTTTTTCGGTACCAAGCTAATGGTGGAATCTCTCGGGGGAATCGCTTTGTGGCACAAGGTGCTTGAAATTCAGATCTAAAACGATATCCAATCACCCCACCGAAGGCAAGTAATGGAATAGCAATGCATGTACACATAAGAAGAATCAATATAATGGTGCCAAATGGAAGTGCGGCTGTGGCTCCATATGATATGGCAACTGTATTAAGAATAGATGCTGTCACAACAAACGGACCCAGATACAGAATCCCAACAAGACGAACACTCCTTTCCTGGAATCAAATATTGTCTTTGTCACAAGGATAACAAGTTATGAAGGAAATTGCAGACAAACAATGCACTGAAAAAACATCAGGCTCTTACCCATCCAGTCTCAGCAAATTGATTGTGGAAAGAAGCAGCAATGTACCCACCAACCACAGATGAAAGTGAATATATCAAGACGAGAGATGTGAACAAAGCTCCACGATTGTAAGGATAGAGGACACCGAGAAATGCCAATAAGAATAAGACAAAAACCCTGAAGGGAAAATGCAAAGACAAGTTGAAAAAAACGTTCAATTTGTATTCTCACAAGTCAAAGATATTGAAAAACTGTTGGCCTGAATGGCATACATGACCTCTGCAATGCATATCTGTACGTTAAGTGCCGAAGCACCCCTTTCTATCCCCATCATGATTTGCTAGTTAGTATAGACCGACTGATATGCATTAATAAAGTCACAGACCGATTAAAAAAAAAGCAGTCGCAGTTCATTAAGCTGGATCCAAAGTACACAAGCTTAGAGAAGATGACATCCATCAACAAAAGTACCAGCTGTATAGAGATGCAAGAAATCTGCCAATCAAGGTCCACCAAGACACTATAGACCATCCAACATCATAATGAACTCTGGAGGTATCTAATTGGAAAATGAAAATATTAACTAGGCATAAAATGTCATATTACCGCAGGGCATGGAATAAAGGTAACTCTGAATGTCAACGAAAGGCAAGTAGAGTACTATCTAATAAGGTATATATTAGAAATGTAGTTTTGACACAACGATACAATGAATTAAGAAAATGGTTAAAAGTGTCTTACAGGGTTAGCAGCTGGGTACCCACACCCAAGACAGCACAAAACAAGGACAAATTGGGAGGATGTCTAAAGACGTCACCATGAACATATTTCCAACCAACCTCCTTATCTTCTTCTTCTTCATCCCCATCGGCACACCTGAAATAAATGAAGAAGTTTAGGCAGAAAAAGTAAAATAACCACCTACATAGCTGGCCCCCAAAACAGAGAAGGCTGAGCAGTGCAATTACTTTCTCATATCATTCTTGAGACGCCGCATTAAAAGCAAGGCAAGCAATCCCATCAAGAGTACAATAATAACAATTGAATTAATGAATGAGAGCCAATGAATTTGGCGGATAATTGGCACTGATGAAGTCCTCGTATATTTGTCCATCCTGTTCTCAAACTTGGCTGTGCTCTCATTCCAAATAACTGAATAAGTGAAAGTAACATCAATTTCAGCATCTTCTTTTATCTCCACAACATGATTAGGATCACTAAATGCGCGTATTTCTACAACTCGGTCCCCATTGTAAAGGGCATTAAACTGAACATGTTTAAAGAGATAATACTTAGGGCCCTCCTCACCCAGAATCTCACTCTCCTCTTCAACTTTCCCAATGAACCCCCACAATGGAAGATCATCAAAATACATCTGGAAGTAAAAATCTTCGCTGACAACATCCCTGAACTTTGCAATTTCAGGAACTCTAAGCCTCTTCTGGCAAAGGGTCTTCCCAGTTAAGTTCTCCCGGAATTTCAACTCATATAAAGCATTGGTCAAACGATCACCATTCAAGACTTCACCAAAGGATTCCTTCTTCTGGATTACTGGATCTGCAAGCCACAACGTAGAAAACTCAACTTCTACTGCTTAAAAGTAGGACAAAATGTAAGTCTAACAACTACCACATGTAAACACGAATTCATATCAAACACTCTTTTTTTATATATAGGTTACTCACATTGAACAATCTGACTCAGAGGGCAACATGATTGGCCATTGAACATGGCAAAGCTCAACAAATAAAAACACCCATAGAATATGTAAGTTATATTTAGGGCTAAGGAAACTACAAAGATCGCTAAAATCTTATTACACGCTGAAGTAGCTAACCTGGGCGGCAGAATGGCAAGTCATAGTAGTAGTAGGTCTCACTGCGAGAGAACACAAATAAACATAAAGATCAATATGTATACATATTAGGATTGGAAGTGAGTTCAGATGAGAAATGGAGAGGTTGATATACTCAGAATTTGGGGTACCTAGGATTGTTGAGGGGCCCCACTTTGTTGACATATAAGGGTACAAGATCTCCTATATTGTATTGATGGTGATTCAGAGAAGCTGTCGCGGAGTGGTCTGTGAAGCTTAGTGCTGCGAAAAGGATAGCCAAGAGCTTGATTTGGGAGAGTTTAGACATAGATATAGAAGAGAGAGAGATTGCTTTCGAGTGAAATGACATTATCATTCTCATAAAACTCTGCGTGTTATGACAAAACTTATTAAACAAATCTTCCTAAGCTCTTCTGATAAAAATCCCCATCTATCCTTAGACATTTCAGCCTCGTACTTGCATGCTCCTGCATTTGGGGAGGAAAATAAGACCAGGTGAGTGGAAGATTCAATAAAAATATACCCAACCAATTAAAAACAGTTGAGTTAAAAATATTTTGGGGAAGTTAACACTTTCATCACATACATGAAACAGCCTACTGGAACATTATTGATTTTTTTTGCAATTGAAGTGGATGCATATAATTATAGACAAGTACTGAACTCATAACATTTATTGACCCTTAAAATATACATAAATGTACATTGTCCACAATAAACAAACTACTCTTACTTCCCTAACATGCTCGGAACTTTTATAATCTATCACTTGTTAACCTTTGGCCAGTATAAAATTTTGCCCTGTATGCAGGGGCTATGTGTAACCAGAAGGGACCCCTTCTCAACCTTGCCCCAGGTTAAGTGACTTTCCTATCCATCAAACTAACACATGGGTGGAAACTTTCTTTCTGGCGATGGATCACCCATAGTGGTTGCACTCCATCTCAGCCTCAATATCAGGCTTATTCATTAGGACATTAAAATCTCAAAATATTCATTTTCCTTAAACACGTGCCATTCTTTACATCTTTCTTTTGTTTCTTTGCACAATAAAAAAATATAATCCCTTTCTTAGAAATTGTCCTATTCATTATAAATAATGCATGTAACACATGCTTTATTTGACAATAACTTATGCATGTTTTAAAATATCTCCTATAAAACTTTAAAGTCATTTATGCGATATAGCACTATGAACCAACAAGAATAAATTCTTTTTTTACTGTAAGTCCTTAACCCTCAAGTTTTACTAGAGTCCAATTACGCAATCTAAGGCCTAAGTAGTTCCTAAACTGGAATCAATGTTGTTTTTTTTTCAACAAGATTTCCAACTTCGGCTGAAACTTACCCAATGTCAGTAATTCAATTTTCCAATAGACTTCCATGAAAGATACACAATGTATTCGATCAGAGAAAACATTTCCCCCATACTTTATAAATTTATAGAAAAAATAAAGCTTTAGAAATTAAAAATCTTAAAATTCAAAAGAAAGACTAAAGTATGGGGGAAATGTGACCAATGAGACCAAACCAAAGATTTTTATTCTTTTAGCAGAAAAATAGTACCACATCACATTTTAACAAAAAAAAATCTTAGAACGGTGGATTTGTCGATAAAATGTGAGCTTGAAATCATGCATTAAACTAGCCTAAATGCAAAAGAAGATCCAAATCAGAACACCTAAAATTACTTCGCCATAGTTCGCCACTCTGCCAAGGTCAAAATTACGCTAAAGCTGCTTGAAACTCGCTAAACCATATAGTTTAACTCTTTGGGGCTTGGTTTTCCTTTTCAAGACCTTCTTCACAAACTTTTGCTCTCCACCAAAAAGGCTCGAATGATCCTTTCTCTGACAGCACCTCCAGACAGTACAACGTCATAAGCTCTGTTAACAGTCCTCCGGATCCTATTACTAGTGACGGGACACTCAGGCCCACTCGCTCTCTTCTTAGTGCTCTGGGACCTTCCCTCCAGTGATTGGATTTGGTGGCGTAGCTGTGTCGCGTATGTTCCGCGAGAAGCTGAACCACTTTTTACAAGCTCTCTTTACGCAAGGATTTTGGGCGATAGAATGGGAGGAGTAGAGAAAAAGAGGAATCCGAAGAGATCAAAACTCATTACAGATTTCAACCAGCCAATGCTATCCCTCCCGCAAACAGATACTCAACGGATTCGAAATCTCAAACACAGTCAACTCGAAAAGAGATTAAATAAAAACAACAATTCCGATCACTAAATTCAAAACGAATAAGAGCAAAGCGATAGAAAAGATTCATTACAAGTCCAAACGGAAACAATTTATGCGGAGAACACGGTGATGTGGGTTTTACCTTGAGCCAGCAAAAGAGACCTAGAGAGAAGGTCAGAGGGTGGTACGAGTGTTGCAGGGAAGATAAAATTTGAAGAGGAACATTTGTTAGAAATTCTATTTGCTATGAATGGCATTTATTAAATGAGAAAAAATATCATTTAAAGAGGGATAGTTTTGTAATTTTAAAAAATTTTAAAATTAAAATAACCTAAATTTACATTGCAGTCTTCAAATATGAACTATACCTAGCATTACTCTTTGTTCTTATGCGGATAAAAAAAAGAAAAATACATTAGCTAAAAAGAGATTACAAAAATAAACTTATAAATTGACGTAGTTTGTTGTGATATGTCAAATTGTAAAATTATTTTTATTGTAAAATTAATCTAACGAATTTCATAAAATTACATCAGTTTATAGATTTACTTTTATATAATTTCTTTGTATTTATAGAAGTTCTGATAGAGTCGAATTTCTTTTTTAATTTTTCAATTAGAGTTGGAGGTGTTGCAGACCAATTCTGATCCGATTCGGACTTTATGCTCCAACTCTAATATTATATATATGTTATAAAAATATGTATTTATCTATATATTTATCATATATACTAATATAATTATATATTTATATAACTAAAACTTATAAATTTAAATTCAATAATATAATAATATAAACTATTTATTATAAAATAATATTCTTATGCTATAATATAAATAAACTAATGATAAGTATAGAAATTATTATTTAACAATATTGGATGGAAGAGGGGCCCGACCCAATTAATTGTTTGATTTCTAATGATAAGTTGTATAATGTAGTGACTTCTGATTGAATATGAATACAACACTGTTTTTCTAAATAAAAAAAAAAATGTTAGACAACTATTATTTAAATAAGCTAATATAATAAAATAACGCTAGTATAATAAGTTATTAATACATAATATTAATTTATTAAAGTATAATAACATATAATTAGATACTAGAAAGTCTAGTATATAATTAAGTTAGAAATAAGTTAGACATTAATATAATAACATATAATTAGATACCATAGTATAAATCTTGTATAAAAATAAATTAGACACTGGTATATAAATAACTAATAAATCTAGTATAATAAATTACTAACACGTAATATCAATTTACTAAAATATAGTAACATGTAATTAGACACTAAAAATAATATATAATACTATAGTATGATAGCATGTAATTAGACAAAGACACTAAAAATAATAAATAATATTATAGTATGATAACATGTAATTAGACACTATAGTATGTGTCTAGTATAAAAATAAGTTGGATATTAGTATAGAAGTAATTTAGTAGTGAATAATTTAGTTTTAATTTTTAATTTTTTTTCAAAAAATTGACATATGAAAGCTCACAAAAAATTCTTTTTTAAATGGGATAAATATGAAGCTAAAAAAAAGAACCCCAAAGCTAAAAGCCAAAATCTGACTCCGCTCCGACAAAACGGAGTTCAGATTTAAACTCTGACAAAATTAGAGTCGGAGTCGAATTTAGGGGAATCCGACTCCGACTAAAACTAAGTCGGTGCTCACCCCTACTCGTGCAAATGAGTTTTTTTGTTTTTCTTTTCTTTTTTTAAGCATTTTTTAAACATCCTTAATCATTAAGAAAATAAAATAAAATATAAATATAAATTTACTAAAAATCACTTCCTTAACCATCAAGAAAAAAAATAATAAAAATATATGAGTGGGTACATTTTGTGGGCCTAAAAAGTACCGATAGCTGGAGCGATAATTGTGTTTTTTTTTTCTTTTTCTTTTACATATTTTTTAAACATTTTTAAATATATATATTTAAAAAATACATCAATTAATTAATAAACACTTCCTTAATCATTAAACAAAAAGAAAAAAAAAAAGAAAAACAAGCATATGTCCGTTTGGGGGTCCAATTCATCAGTCCCCCAAGCATTTTCCTAAAAAAATACAAAAGAAAAAAAAAAGTTGGCGAAACCTTTTAGACGTTCAGATGAGATGATAAATTTGAGAATGAGAGTGAAATGATTTGAGTTAATATGTTTTTTTTATGAGGTTTTGAAAAATGAGAGATAAAAAATTGAATAAAAATATTATGTAATTAAAGTATTATTAGAATATAATTTGTTAATATTATTTTTATTTTGGAATTTGAAAAAGTAAAATTATTTTTTATGTTTTGTTTGGAAGTTCGGAAAATTTGTAACGATTATATATTGATTTGACAAAAAAGTTAAAAATTTGAAATTGAAAAGTGTTCGTATTTATATTTATATTTGTGGTGTTTAGATGTTGAAATGAGCTGAGATGAGATGAAATGAGATAAGACCATTTTTTATCAAAACGGGGCCTAAATGACTGTGGTAGTTAAAAATTATACATCAAAATATTTTTTAAATATGTTACATCTTTGTGTGATTTGAAATAATAAAAAACTAATTTATATTCCTAATTTTTCAATATGATATTAAATAATAAATAATTACTTATTATTATTTTTAATTATCTATTAGTTAACTAGATATAAGAGTAGGACTACAAATAAATAGAGCAGTCTGTTAACAGTTCAAACTCAACTCATATATACTCAGTCAGCTCGAGCTTAACTAGTATATACTCACTTCATTTAATGAATGAGATGTTCCTAAATATTTCTAAATATTAATACTGGTTGGAATATTAAACAAGCAATATTCGTATATCATTAACTATATAAACAATATGATTTTCATTATATTAGGTAATGATAACGCATATTATAAAATATTCTTATTGTGTAATATATGTAAAATAACTTTTATATATAATATCTTGTAATGTATGCTACAATATTTTTATGATTTATATTTGATAATAATATATTATATAATTGAAATTATTGACTTATTATGCTGTCTATATATTAAGTGATATGATATATGTAAGGGGAATTTTTCCCTTGGAAAGGCTCACGGAGTCTCGGCCCAGGAACCTAGCCCAATAGGGTCTCTTATCCAAACAAGGAACGGAACGACAATCAGGGAAGGGTGCTAACTGATTAACAAGACAGAACGACCTAACACACTGTAACAGCCAACGGGAACATAATGTACACGGAACACACGGAGAACACGGGGGACCCTCAATTTATCGGCATCAGGTCATCTACGGCTCATATAAATCGGATCGGGGCTTAGGGAACCACTCCACATTAATGACGCTGTTAATTAAGTCACACGCCACAATTATGAAGTCAACATAGAGCCACGCAACATTAAAGAAAGCCTAATAGCAGAAACCAAAAGACTATCTGCACCCTCCCCAGACATGGTATAAATAGCAAACTCCAGGTACTGAAAAACTCTCTCTGATTCTTAGACTCTCTTACTTATTTACTACACTCCAAGAATATTTATTAACTTTGGCATCGGAGGTTCCCTGGCCCCAAGGCTGCCCTATCAAAGCTGCAATATTTTCTACCTTGTGCAGGCTAGTTTTTGAAGACTTGAGTTGTCGGAACTTGGCCCAAAGGTGTGCAAAACACGACGTTAACAATGACACCGTCTGTGGATCGTAATGGATATTGCGTGTCCTTTGTACATCCGAGGTAACTCGTTCCAGGTAACTCAGCAGATCGCTGAAGCGACTTGAGACATTGAAGTAGACCAGACGGAGAACCATGCATGCGGGAAGGAAAAACTTGCAACAGAAGAAGACCAAGCATTCATAATAAAGCGCGACATGTAACAGAGGCGACCGACATTTGGCCTTTGGCCTCAGATCGCGTGGAAGTTGCGAGCGAAGTTCGAGACGAACGGGAGCTCTGAAAGGCAGAGCCAATTGGACCACTGGAACTCTTTATCCTCCACCTAGACCAGCCAGAGGCTACGGTGACGATCAACAGCGAAATGACATAGGAAGCTCGAGACACCATGTGATAACTCCTCACCGAACATTTGGACGTGTTTGCATGGAATCACAGGGACATGCCCGGGATATCACCTGAAATCATATATCACAGTTTAAGCGTGGACCCGAAAGCTAGAGGGGTGCGGCAAAAGCGTCGAAGCGTCAGTGCGGAGAAGAACGACGCCATAGCAGAAGAGGTGGACCGACTGCTGGAGGCAGGGTTCATCCGAGAAGCTCACTATTATGAGTGGTTGTCGAATGTGGTATTAGTAAAGAAACCGAGTGGCAAATGGAGAATGTACGTTGACTTCACTGACCTCAACAAAGCTTGCTTGAAAGATAGCTTCCCGCTTCCCCACATCAACCTCATTGTCGACTCGACAGCAGGTCATCGTATGCTCAACTTCATGGACACCTACTTAGGGTACAACCAAATCTGTATGATGCCTGAAGACGAGGAGAAGACCTCGCTCATCACGGACCGAGGTCTATACTACTATAAGGCGATGCCTTTTGGTCTAAAAAACGCGAAGGCCACTTACCAACGACTGGTTAATTGAATGCTCAAAGATCATATAGAAAAAATATGGAGGTCTATGTGGACGACCTGCTGGTCAAAAGCGGGACCTTAGAGCAGCATCTGAATGACTTGAGAGAGGCTTTTACGATACTGTGGCAGTACCAAATGTAGCTAAACCTGACAAAGTGCGCTTTTGGTGTCGGGTCGGGAAAGTTTCTGGGGTTCATAGTGTCCGAACGAGGCATTGAGGTTAATCCCGAGAAAGTGGACGTCATCCTATGCATGGCCCCACCACGCAACATAAACGAAGTACAGAAGCTAGCTGGGCGAGTCGCCGCCCTCAACAGGTTCGTCTCAAGATCAACCGACAAGTGTCTGTCGTTTTTTAAAATCTTGCAGAAGGCGAGACGTGGGACGACGAGTGCGACCAAGAGTTCAAAGCCCTTAGTATCTCGCTAGCTAGCCCTCTGCTCCTTAACCAACTGCGGTGTGGGGAGACCTTGACCCTATATCTGGTCGTATCCCTTCAAGCAGCTTCTTCAGCTCTAGTGTGCGAGTAGGAAGGGATACAAAAGCCTGTCTACTATGTCAGCCGGGCATATCGAGGGGTCGAAACCCGATATCCCCACATATAGCAGTTAGTTGTTGCGTTGGTAATGACCACGCGAAAGCTGCGCCCGTATTTCCAGGCTCACCCAGTACGAGTCTTAATAAAGACTCCGCTATAAAAGGTATTATGGCGACCAGATGCTTCAGGACGTCTCATGAATTGGGCAATGGAGTTGAGCGAGTTCGATATTGAGTACGCGCCTCGAAACTCCATAAAGGGACTAGTGTTAGTGGATTTCATCGTCGAGTTTACCGAGCTCCCAGTAATGGACGTCGGTGCGCACCTTATAAAGCCTTGGCAAGTATTCATTGATGGGCTCGTCTTGCCGGGCTGGAGGGAGAGTGGAGGTGTACATCGTGACTCTAGAAGGAGAATAACACAATTATGTCGTTAAATTGGCATTTAAAACAACAAATAACGAAGTGGAGTACAAAGCGTAGCTCTCAGGATTGCAGGTGGCCAGAACTTTAGGGGCTGCCGAGATCGAAGTGTGGGCTGATTCTCAAGTGGTAGTAAACCAAGTGCAGGGGGAGTTTGCTGTTAAGAGTGAGAAATTAAGGAGATATCTGGCATTGGTAGAAGTTGACCGTCCTCACTTCAAATATTACCAAATTCAGTAAGTACCGAGGACAGAAAATCAAAAGGTGGACAAATTGGCTCGCGTGGCGTTCGAGCAGGAAGATTCTACCTTGCCGAAAAATAAGGTAATTAGGACAGTGGAAGTGCCTGCTGTCGGAAGTGATGGAAATACAACTTGGGGCCCTAGATTGGGCAGCAAACGTATTCAGATATTTGGAAACTAGCGACGTACCTGAAGATAGGTTGGAGGCAATAAAGGTCAGGAATAGAGCAGCACGTTACACTATGATCGAGGGAATCTTATATCAGCGGGGTCACTCGGCGCCTCTCTTAAGATGTATCTCCCCGGAAGAGGGCGTGTACATGTCAGCAGAAATACATGAGAGAATTTACAAGAACCATTTGGGAGAATGGGCACTAGTCGGAAAGGTGACGAGGGCGGGTTACTACTGGCCTCAAGCCCTCCAAGACGCCAAAGGCTATGCACGAAAGTGTCGAAAATGTCAAGAATACGCCTAAATTCCCCATTGCTCGCCAGAGAAATTGATGTCAATCACATCACCATGGCCGTTCGCCCAATGGGGGGTTAATTTGGTTGGCCCACTTCCCCCGAGCAAAGGGGGAGTCAAGTTCGTAGTGGTGGCTGTCGACTACTTCACCAAGTGGGTCGAGGCTGAAGCCTTAGCCACCATCATCGCGAGCAATATCACGCGATTCCTGTGGAGATCGGTAGTTTGCAGGTTCGAAGTCCCGCACACTATCATCTCGAACAACGGAAGGCAGTTCGACTCCGACCATTACCAAAATTGAGGATCAAGTTTCGATACTAGTCCCAGGACACCCTTAGTCCAATGGACTAGTCGAGGTGACTAACATGACGCTGATGGGAATACTCAAAAAACGACTTGACGACAGAAAATGTGCATGGGCTGAGGAACTCCTCACCGTGCTCTGGGCCTACTGGGTCATGATGAAGACGCCGACCGGGGAAACTCCCTTCACCCTCACCTATGAACACGAGGCAATGTCACCGGTAGAAATTGGACTTCTTATGTACAGAGTTCAACACTTCGAACAAGAGTCTAACAATACATGACTAGAGGAACAACTGGACTTGCTAGAAGAAGTCCGGCTAAAAGCATATATAAAGGTCACATCCGACAAAAGAAGGGCTGAGAGGTGTTTCAACAAGCGCGTGCAGCCAAGGACATTCCAAGTAGGAGAATTGGTACTCAAAGAAACGGGAACAACAACGCGAGACGAAGGAAAACTGGGCCCCTACTGGGAGGGCCCCTACGTGGTCATCGCCACAAATCAACCAGGTTCCTGTACCCTCAAAGATTCCCAAGGAAACAAGCTACCACACCCATGGAACGCTGAGCACCTGCAGAAATATTGTTGCTAAGCCGACTCACTCGTCATAATTTTTATATTTTCATGTGAAAGTTATTGGACATAATCAAAAAATATATTTTGTCTTTTCTCAATGATTGATTTCAGGAGCATAATATAACTAGAAAATCGGTCCACACACCAGTAGAGTTGACTTCGCTAAATAAAAACTTCAACGACTTACCTCCCCGCGAGGTAAAAAGGGAAAGGTAGATAGGTCTAAAAGGTTGCATTATCCCTCTTGCGGAGGAGTGCGGGTCAACCCTTGGCCACTTGAAGATAAAGTTTACCCTCCTCGTAAGCGTCAACAAGCGGGAGCAGGTCCGGTAACAGACTATCCAAACAACTTACCTTCTTACAGGATGTCATAGGGAAGGGTAGACCTTAAGGCTGCCTTATCCCTCCCACAGAGGAGAGCGGGATTAGCCTCACGGCTACCTGAATAACTTATCCCGACCTCCACTACGACCAAGTGTGGGTTCAGCGCCAGCCTGACCCAAATGTACCCTTCCCTGTGATGTAAAAAGGTGGGAGCGAGTCCAGAACAAACTGCTCGAACAACTTACCTCCCCACGAAGGATGATAGGCGAGCAGACGGCTCAACCTCTTCATCCGAGAGAGCGGGACTAGCCCCAAGGCGGCTCGAATAACTTACCCCGACTCCCATCACGGTGAAGGAGTGGATCAACCACATCACTATCTGAATTACCTCCCCGCGGGGCAATAGAGGGAAAGGTAGGTCTTAAGGTTGCCTTATCCTTCCCGCAACGGAGTGCAAGTTAGTCCTCAGCTACCTGAAGGAAAATGTTTACCTTTCTCGTCAGCGTCAAAGGGCAGGAGCGGGTTGAGTAACAGACTGCCCAAATAACTTACCTCCCTGTGGGATATCATAGGGAAGGGTAGGCCTTAAGGTTGCCTTATCCCTATAACAATGGAGAGCGGGATTAGCTTCATGGCTACCCAAACAACTTACGGCTATCTGAATACTTACCCCGACCCCCATCGCTGTGAAGGAGCGAACAAGCCACATCACTATCCGAATTACCTCCCCGGGGGGATAAAGAGGCGAGGTGGCATGAGGCATTCCGACCTCTCCCCGATAGAGAGTGGGACGAAGACCACTCAAATAATGAAGAGAAAGATACGGATATCACCAATGGAATCTACATCAACGAGATCGTCATCAATAACTTACCTCCCCGTGAGGCAAAAAGGGAAAGGTAGGCCTAAAAGGTTACTTTATCCCTTTCGCGGAGGAGTGTGGGTCGGCCATTGGCCACCCAAAGGCAGAATCTACATCAACGGGATCGCCATCAACAACTTACCTCCCTGCGAGGCAAAAAGGAAATGTAAGCCTAAAAGGTTACCTTATCCCTCTTGCGGAGGAGTACGGGTCGGCCACCCAAAGGCTAAATCTACACCAGCGGAATCTACATCAATGGTATCGCCATCAACAACTTACCTCCCTGCGAGGTGAAAAGGGAAATGTAGGCCTAAAAGGTTACCTTATCCATCTTGCAGAGAAGTGTGGGTCGGCCCTTAGCCACTCCAAGGCAGAATCTACACCAATGAAATCTACATCAACGGGATCGCCATCAACAACTTACCTCCCCGCAAGGCTAAAAGGGAAAGGTAGGCCTAAAATATTAGCTTATCCTTCTCGCAGAGGAGTGAGGGTCGGCCCTTGGCCACCCGAAGGCAGAATCTACACCAACGGAATCTACATCAATGGGATTGCCATCATTAACTTACCTCCCCGCGAGGTAAAAAGTGAAAGGTAGGCCTAAAAGATTACTTTATCCCTCTCGCGAAGGAGTACGGGTTGGCCCTTGGCCACCCGAAGGCAGAATCTACACCAACGAAATCTACATCAACGGGATCACCATCAACAACTTACATCCCCACAAGGCAAAAAGGGAAAGGTAGGCCTAAAATGTTACCTTATCCCTCTCATGAAAGAGTGTGGGTCGGCCCTTGGCCACCTGAAGGCAGACTTTACACCAACGAAATCTACATCAACGGGATCACCATCAACTTACATCTCCGCAAGGCGAAAAGGGAAAGGTAGGCCTAAAAGGTTACCTTATCCCTCTCGCGGAGGAATGCGGGTCGGCCCTTGGCCACCCGAAGGCAAAATCTACACCAACAGAATCTACATCAACGGGATCACCATCAACAACTTACCTCCACACGAGGTTAAAAGTGAAAGTAAGCCTAAAAGGTTGTCTTATCCCTCTTGCGGAGGAGTGCGGGTAGGCCATTGATCACACAAAGACAAAACCTCCGTCTAAGAAATCTTCACCAATTGAAACTAACACTCTAACTATATAGGAAAAAACAGACGGAAAGAAAGGCAAGAGAAAAGGAACGCAACAAAAAACAACTAAGGGAAATAAAAGTGAATGGAAAGCGGCATTCTGCTCCCTCCACGACGAAAATTGAGCTGGGCCTATGCGTCGTACGAATTATAAAGCAGGCGACAAAAACATCATCATCTAGCAAGAAAAGGATAGTATCAACAAATTGCCCGAGGCACAAGCCAAGAACACAGGGCAGTGATACTGACTCTCGGGACGAGAATTCAAACAAAAAATCTAACAAGGAAAGTGCAAAACTATAACGCCGTAGTCGAGGTCGATAGAGAAACGCAGTATAAAGGGCCTCCAATAGGAGGGGTCGTTGACCGCGACCAAACACCGGCGGGGTGGGTCATGGGGGATTGTAGAAGGTGAATCCTCTCCCAATCGCGCCCACCCAAGCCGGCCCAAAAAAAAAAGAGAGAAATGGGAAAGAGAAGGAGAAAAGAGGCACAACAAAAAGAATGTGGAAACAAAGTAGCCGGGTACGATCATATGAAAAATAATTTTATTAATCAATAGGAGTACAAGGAACAAGTTACATCATAAGGCCGCATGAAGCCACTGAACTACAACAAATCTGCTTGCAGTACCATCTACTCCATGCATGCACGTATAGGAGAAAAACCCTTAAAGGGATCCTAAACCGCAAATGCCACCAAGTCCGACTCATCGGCCGCGAATGACGACCACAGAACCACACCACGACAACCAAGTCTGATCGAATCGATCTTCTGTGTGCGGCATGTGGCAAAGGTCTCCACCATTACGACGTGTCAATAACGCCAGAGATTCCCTCAAAACATCAACATGGATGTAATGAGGCAATTAATTAAGTCGTATGCTGAACGCGCCGTCCAGAACCCCAACAGTAGAGGGTTGGCAAAGAGATCTGCATGGAAATTCTGTCCTCATAAATCAAGCTTGATCCTCGTAAAGCCACCACCAAGCTCTGAGATAACCTGCCGACCGTGGAAGATGGCGGCGGAGTCAAAGCATAATAAGAAAAAGGGCGGGGAACAAGAACAGGAGGTCCGGGAACTCGATAGTAGAGGATTGGCGAGGAAACCCACCTAGAAAGTTCCCCCTCATAAGGCGGGTTCATTCCCTGTAGAACTACTACTGTCAAGGCTGCTCGGGATCAGACCCTCCCAGAGCTCGAAGGTCACACCGGGGGTTCTGAAAAAGGAAGGTTTTCATCCGTTCTAGGCCTTCATCGTAATTGAACCTCCATGCATTGTCGTGAACCCCCCAGACATGAGATATCTCATTGTGCAAATTGGGAAGGGCAGCTTCCTGACTCTCGAGCATCATCTGATTCACTACCAGGGTAGCCTTCGCATATTTTCTTCGCTGCCTTTCCTCCTTCAAGGTCCTCCTCTTCGACACCAACGACTCAATAAACCCTTGGAGCTTGAGTCGAGCCATCTGATTGTCTGAACATCTGTGTCTCGTTGCCGGCGAAGCTTCAGGGCATCGACCTGCAGTCGTTCTAGTTCCGACTGGCACTAATCTAAAGATTTTTGTAGCGTATCCCTTGCCTCGCAAGCAAGTGAGGCCTCAATGTGAAGCTGGCCGACCTCCCCCTAGGATCTAACCAGGTCGGCTAGGGCTCCTTTAGCCGCCTCTTTCTACTCCCGCTCGGAGGACGCACTATCCATGGTCGCCTGGACCAGAGAGTGAAGGTCCCAGTTCTCTCTGCCTAGCTTCGCTAGGCTGTCCACAAGGAAGGCGGCTTGGCGCTCCAACCCCTACAACAAGAGGCGAGTAAAAATAAAGGGAGAAAAGAAAAAAGAGTGGAAGAGCTGGTGAGTGAAGTTTAGTAAGCAGCCTCCTAACCTTCCCATCCGCTCTGTAAAGATGGTTAGCGTGACCAGGCGGTCACCTGAAGGTCCATGGGAACTTCTTTGGCGACTTCCCCACCGTCACCAGAAACACTGGGATTCACGACCCCCTCGCTAGGGACATCGCTTACCGTCCCCTCAGCGCCACTGGGGAAGGCAGCTTCAGTCGCTAAAGTTGCGTCAACTAAGACTCTCTGGGCCAACGAAGCGACGCAATACGGAACGATAGGCGGCACCAGCATTTCGGATGCTCTTGGAGGTGTAGAGAGACGATGCACCAACATGGACTGCCCCCAGAAGGAGTGTCAAAACCATCAGAGTCCGTGGGAGTGGAAGAGATACTATGGGGTCTCTTCTCCTTTTCCCGCAACCAGTGGGCTTGGACAACGACTGGGAACAGGCGCAACAGTAAAATTCATGGGAATCCCCGCGTCAGAACGTTGATTGGAGGAGGGAACCAAATATCGGCAAAGGTTATCCTCCGACAGCAGAGCCTCCAAATACACATCGTTTGGATGCGCCGTCACCCAAGATCGGACAATCCCAAGTCTCACTTCCTCACGACAGTTCGGTTAGGGACTGCAAACTGAGGCATCAGATATAGTGCCCCAATTCGCATGTACATAAAACAACAGCTTAACGGTTTGACCGGCTAGATGCTCCCACCACTCGACCGGCAAGAAGAAGAACTTGCGGTTGTATCCCTTCACCACCTTATGCCGCTCCTCTATCCGAGCTAATTCTTGGACAGGCTGAAAATTGTAGATATGCCGGGGTAATCCAAGCCGGCCTCCTCCAAGGCATGGCGCCAGATAACGCAATATGAGATCAAGATCCTCCATGCAATAGGAAGGAGCTGAGCGGGAGCCAACTCAAAGAAAGCCAGTACTTCAAACATCGGCCGGCAAATAGGTCGCCTTAGGCCACAGGAGAACTAGGCGGGATACACCTTAACTTTATTACCATAACCCTCCTCATCCACCGCTCTACGGTAGGAGAGGGCATTAAAAGCTCCAATTTTGAAGGGATCCTACAGGTCGCCTTCAGTTCCTCCAATTCCTCAGGAGTAACCGTCGACCGCCATGAGAATCCCTAAAAATCGTCTGGAGGGGAATTGCCACAGGGGGCAGCAGCTTGAACATCGTTGGAGGGCATCGCCCGAAATCCAAAATGTGAAGGTTACCTCGGGGCCATGAGGTGCAGAAGAGATTGGTGAAAAACTTTGAAGAAGAGTAAGGAAATGAAATTGCAAAGTGACAGGGCAAAAGCAGAGAATAAGATGGGCTACTCAACAAGAGGGGAAGTCCTTATATAGACGAGGGTGACGATCACCTTGTCAAAGCGTATTAATTCTGCAT
The DNA here is from genome assembly GCA_022457165.1 of Juglans mandshurica. Taxonomy (NCBI): domain Eukaryota; kingdom Viridiplantae; phylum Streptophyta; class Magnoliopsida; order Fagales; family Juglandaceae; genus Juglans; species Juglans mandshurica. The sequence continues at coordinate 5,266,445 of CM039633.1, read as the reverse complement.
ATCTCACGTGTCCCACTCAAGTACCAGGATCCCTTGATTAACGCAACTGTTGCAAAGCATATCCACTGGAATAGCGTGCAAATTAATAACTGCAAAACACAGAGATGTGTCGTGGAAGTCGGAGAGGTGTCGAAAACGTGGCTAATGTTGTGCTGCTACGTAGGCGGAATACAAACGATCACTTAGCATGCGGCCAGGCGGGTCGGGAACTTAATTGGGCATAAGAGCGAAGAGAATAAAAAAAATTCCTCCTGGACTTGTCCGGAAAGAATTGGCGGGGTAACTGTAAGAGGAATTTTTCCCTTGGAAAGGCCCTAGGAACCCAGCCCAATGGGGTCTCTTATCTAAAAAAGGAACAGAACGACAACCAGGGAAGGGCGCCGACTGATCGACAAGATAGAACGATTTGACACAATGCAACCTCCCTCAGGAATAGAATGTGCACGTAACACACAGAGAACACGGGGGATCCTTGATTTATCAGCATCAGGTCATCTACGGCTCATATAAATTGGACCGGGGCCTAGGGAACCACTCCACATTAATGATGCTGCTAATTAAGTCACACGCCACAATTATGAAGCCGACATGGAGCCATGCCACATTAAAGAAAGTCTGACAGCAGACACCAAAAGAGAAGACTGAACTTTGTGGGAAAGACTATCTGCACCCTTTCCAGACATAGTATAAATAGCAAACCCCAAGTACCGAAAAACTCTCTCTGATTCATATACTCTCTTACTTATTTACTACACTCTGAGAATATTTACTAACTTTGGCATCGGAGGTTCCTCGATCCCCTCTCAAAGCCACAATATTTTCTATCTTGTGCATGGATCGTTTTCAAAGACCGAAGTAGTCGAAACTTGGTTTAAAGGTGTGTGAAACAAGATGTTAACAATATATATTAACTAAAAGAGTTTGTTGATCAAAATTATTTGGTTAAATAGTTAAATAGATAGAACTTTTTGAAAAATTTAAAATTCTTTATATTAACTAAAAGAGAAAAATTAGATTTTTCAAGAAAAAGAAAATCGGCAAGCTTGAGCTACTTGAACTTGACTCGTTCGTCTATTTTTAGTTAAGCCCGAACCGAGTTTGGATGACATTGATAGTTAGCAAGCCGAGTTTGAACAAGAATATTTGAGTTTTATTCGAGTTTGAGTTGAGTTCGAATGAGTAGATATGCTAATTGAGCTTGAACATTCTTGTTTGAATTTGGCTCAACTTGATTCGTTTGTAGCCCTGAGTATCAATGTGTAGAGAAGACAATGACGTGGGTTTTATCTTGAGCTTGTTAAAAGGGAAAGAGAACGAGTAAAAGATTTCCTCTTCAGTAAATGAGTTCCTCTTCGATTTGGCATGTGTGTTTTTGTTGGATTAAAGTGGCAACCATTAAGTAGTAAGGAATTGCTTTTTGTTATCGATATCTGACAGAAAGGCAAACAAATCCTCATTGAGGAAGACTTAGAGGTATGCTCACCTACATGCCTCTAGGCAGCCACACCGTCTGGCAATTCAAGTTCAATTGAGATTTAATTGAACGAGTAACATGCAAACAATCTTAAGGCCGGTTCATTTATAGCTCTATTTGGTATTAGTAAAGTGAAGGAAAGGGCCTTTCTACAGGGATCGAGAACTCCTACCAATGAAATGCACCGATGTCTATTAAAAAAAATACGGATGAAATGCACAGATTCGTTGGTAGGAGTTCTCGCTTCACTTAAGTCTCGTTTTGATAGTGAAAGTGTTTTATCTCATATCATCTTATCATTACAATTTTCTCAAATTTTCATATAAAATATAATAAACAATTCAATTTTTTGAAATTCAAAATAACAATAATATTAAAAAAAATAATATTCTAATAATATTTTATTCAACTTTTAATTTTCATCTCAACTCAACTCAACTCATCTCATCTCATCTCATCTCACTATCCAAACGACCTAAGAAAAGTGTTCGTCTATGTATGGCCCCCGAATGGAGACTGCTTGCCCTTGATGCCATCTTACATCGATTTTTTTCTTTCTAATTCCATTCGAACCGAAACCTTATCTTCTATCTTCAGTCTCTATCCGACGGAGTCATAAATTTTTTTTTTTTTTTTTTGTCGTGTCCTCCACCACCATTGCGAGACCTAAACCTCAATCCTGAAATTTTGTTGAATCCTAACCCATCCTATACTACATTGTTGCTAGAAGATAACCATAATTTTCTAGCTTGCATCACCAAGGCTTGTACGTGTTCTATTCTCGAAACTGTTGCGGACCCGAACTCCACCACAAGTTCTATCCTGTGCTTTCTCTGATGACAGAAAAAGCTCCCCCCAACATATCAATCTAATAGGACTGCCTACAATATTTCACTGGGCAATCCTCTTGTTAGGAAAATGGTAGCTAAGGCCAAAGACCCTTTTATAGAATCTGAGATAGCCTTCAGAGACAATGTAATGGAGCCAAGCTTTCGTAAGTATGTGTTGAGGACGTGTTTCACCGGTTAGCACCCTCGATCTCCTGCAACCAAAGGATAAAAGACATCGGGGTGGAGAGTGGGAGCCTCCGATGCCTAAGTCAGTAATAATATGAGTAATCTCTAGGCCAATTAATCTCTAGAGTATTTTACGCACTTGATCCATTTAAATAGACCTTTCGCTTTATTCTCATCCTTTGGGTTTAACCATCTTATCTGTCATTTGAAACTTGAATCTCAATCTTTCAGAGTAATCTGTCTGTTTCAAGTGGATAAATGTCATTAACCGCACTGGGGTAATGGGCGGAAACCTTCCTTATCATTCTAGCTCGAACTCTATCGAGTTAGATGGGTATTTAGGCCTTAGACATCTTGCTGGTCTATGGGGGGCCGAGCCACTATTAACACCCCACGATCCATTGGGAGCCTTGAGACCCTTCTAGTTACCTCGCAAAATTTTATGGCATATTATGCCAAGGGACTTTAATTTTAGGCGTTCTGAGGTTCCCGGTGTTTTGGCTTTATAACTGCTGTTGTTGATGAGGCCAAGCCTTGGGCCTCACGATTTGAGCCCAATTTCGTATGCCCCCTTTAATCACCCCATGAGTCTTCTCCATGCACGAAGGATTTTGAAGTGACGGTGGTGACGTTTCAGGTTCCACGTCATGATTCCCCATGCTTTTTGTCAGAAATTGATACGGCTTCCCAATGATACGCCTTCTCTCTTATCAACTGTCGCCAGTATTTATTATCATAGTCTTATTGCACAAGTCTCTTTTGTTTTCTTGCTCCCATTTCTCATTTCCTCTTCTTATTTTCTTCCTTCGCGCTTTTTGTACTCATGTTCTCATGGCTTCTGGTAAGAGTCCGGTTGGAGGTTCTTCTCGAGGCATCGGTTCTTCGCGACCCCGCAAGCCCTTTGCCCCAGGCGGTTTTGGGGATGCTGGTGGTCATGGGGCTAACTCTAATGCCGATGGAGGTCTTTCCCGTTCCATTTTTTTACGGTCATCGCTGGTCATCTTCTCTCTCCCGTCATGAACTGGATGGAGCGAGGGATCAGTTCAATATCCCCGACATTGTGGGGTTGTCGTTGCCTAGCAATCGGAGGGGGGCGATGGATATTAGAGGTATGGCTGTCTCTGTCACTTTGTATTTAGCTATGTTCACAATGGGACTTCGTCTGCCTTTTGTACGGCCCGTTTGCGACGTTTTAGACGTCATGAGCCTTTCTTCGGCCCAACTGGTGCCGAATGCATGTGTATCTTGATGGCTTGCTGTGTTTTGTAGCGGCGGGTCCTGTAAACTATTGATGATGATTACCTTGATCTCATTGCCCGTGAATTCATTTCCCTTCACGGGTTCAGGCGTTTGGATGGGAATCTATGCAGCTTTAGATCCCACAGTAGACTTGTTCAACTTGAGCGTAAATATTCTCATGCCAAGGATTGGCATAAGAGGTTTTTCTTTATATTGGGAAGGGGTGGGGCTTTCCGGCAGATGAGGTTGTACATCAGGAGTTCCCTATTTAGGCAGATTGGTCGCCCATTCCTGATGAACGTGAATTCGAAATTTTATTGTCCCCCCGGGAAGAAGCTCATATTCGCCTAGTTCAATCTTGGGCAATGTCTAACATTAACTCTACTTGATCTGACGCCCTTTTAATGCCTACAAACATTGATAAATTTTTTATGGTCCCTAGTCGCGCCCACGTGCTCGGTCATAAGTTTTTGGGTGCTTTTCCGCCGGCAGAAAACTTGAAGAGGGGCCACCCATGGGGCGAAGAAGAAGAAAGCTCGTCCTGCGTCAAAACCTACAGATGCATCTAGTTCTTCTAGGGGTGCTCCACTTCCTCCTCCGTTAAACAAAGGTGAGGGGTCAAGGGATCCTCCTTTAACTTGGTCTGATTCGCTAGATGTTATCATGGCTCAAGCGAATATAGAGCTGGATTTTATTATAGAAGCCAAGGAGGCGGAAGCTTTGTTGGCTGGCCCTTCCATTAGGCAAACAATAACTCTTGAGGATGACTCTCCCCAGGAAGGGGAAGACTTTATTTCTGTTATGGACCCCAACCGCCTTAATGCACCTCCTGCCTGTGATCGTCCTCCTTTCTTGCCCGAAGATGCGGATTCCTTTCTTTTGGTGGATTTTGGCAAGCATTCGTCTACTGCCTCGACGGCTTCCGGTGAAGAAACTCCTGAATTGCCATTTGTTTTTCCCAACCTGTTGGCGGCAAGTGGGAGCAGGGTGTCGATTCCTTCCCCCCCTTTCAGTTTTTCCCCGAGAGGATGCTAGGAACCTTCTCCTCTTTTGTTGCAGGGGATGCCGACATTCCTTCTGTGTTCAATACTTCACCAGGGAGGGTTGGAGAGACATCGCCAACATTTTGATGTCATTTTTTGTGTCCCAAAAATGTTGGCGATGGGCAAATGGGACATTCTGATGTCAATCAACTGACCGGGATTTCTCCTCAAGTAAACGTCAATCCGTTGCCTTCTCCTACTCGGGAACCATTGTTTTCAGAGAACACAACTGTGATTTCTCTTCGGATCTCTGCCACTCGCGGTGAAGCCTCATATTCTCAGCCCAAGGATTCCTCTCAGCCTTTCAAGTCACGTCGGGAGGAAGCATTTCTCTCGACTATTCTCAATGGTATTATTTCGCCAGTAAGCCTTATTTTAACTTTACCTTTTGTTGTCACTTCACGATTTTTTTACTTTGAATTTGACTCTTTTTTTTAGGGGGTTGATCAGCTGGCTGAGATACTTGTGAATGATCATGTGGAGCTTGAAGAGGAAAATGACTCCATCCGTTTGTTTATCGGTCAGGCCCATGGGGCTGTTGTTTCTACTTGGGAGGAGAATGCAAAGCTGGCTGTGGAGCTTGCTGGGGTTGAAGCCCTTCATCAAGATCAGGTTGCCTCCCTCCAATCCTAGTTGGTGAGCAGTTTTGAAGAAAATGAGTTATAGAAAGGCAACGCAGCTGTTGCAGAAGCCGAACAAAGTAATCTTGCTGCCCGCCTAAATAAGATGGAGCAATTGGTGGAGGCCTTGAGTAAGGCGAAAGCTAATTGCCTTATGCGTTTGGCTACTTCTGAGGAAGAGTGGCGAGAGACCATCTTGAGATTGAGTGCTACTAAAGGTGAGAAGGCTAAGGCAGAGCAAGACTTGGCTGCCGCCAAGAGTGCCCTTAGGGAACACGATCACAGTTTTCTGATGTTGAATCAGAGCTGGGAGGGCAATAAGAAAGCCTTGGCTGCTTCTTAGCAAAGAATCTCTGAGCTAAATCAGGAACTGGGTCTTTTGCAGGAACAAGTTACTCACCTTATCCCTCATATCAACTTTGCTCACGCCATTTGGGATCGCGCTTTTGGGATCAATTTCAAGCTTGGTATCAAATAGTTGCAGTCACTTTTTCTTGCACATCCTTAGACTAATCTCCATACCTTAAATTGGAGACATTCATGCCAGTCTGGCTACTTATCATTATTTTGATTCCATTGGGTGAGACGTGATGCCTGACGCCTGACGCCTTTCATCCTCCCTCCCCTGCTCCTTGACATGTTACTCTAATGTTTTGTCTTTACTTGTGTTTCAGGCAATATACCTTTTTAATGATCTGTATTTTGGCTTTGTAAATTCTAGTTTTGGGAATTCTTTTTGTTATCGTTGAGCCAAATGGATTGGGTGAAAGCTTTTATGCTTCTGTTTTGACTAGATGTGCAATTGTGTCTAAATGAATGTTCATGTATGTCTAAATGAATGGTTAACATAGTTCGCCTAGATTTTAATCGAATCAACTTAGGTGAACATGAATGAAAATGAGTTCAACTTATCTGAAAATCCCTTGCTTGTCTTGGCCAGCTGGGTGATCTTGTCGAGTGGAGTAAGGCGGGAGAGATGCTCGACCACTCGATTTTTGGCGAGGAGGTGCAGCGGGAGATATACTCGACCACGTAACCTTATCGACTAAAGGAAGGCGAGAAAGATGCTCGACCGCTCAATGTTTGGCAATGAGGTGTAGCGTGAGAGATGCTCAACCGCGAAAGCTTACCGATTGGAGGAAGGCGGGAGAGATGCTCGACCGCTCAATATTTGGCCAGGAGGTGTAGTGGGAGAGATGCTCGACCGCTAACCTTACTGATTGGAGGAAGGCGGGAGAGATGTTCGACCGCTCAATTTTTGGTGAGGAGGTGCAGCGGGAGAGATGCTCGACCGCTCAATTTTTTGTGAGGAGGTGCAGCAGAAGAGATGCTCAACCGTGTAACCTTACCGACTGGAGGAAGGCGGGAGAGATGCTCGACCGCGTAACCTTACCAATTGGAGGATGGTGGGAGAGATGCTCGACTGCTCAAGGTTTGGCGAGGAGGTGTAGCAGGAGAGATGCTCGACCGTGTAACCTTACCGATTGGAGGAAGGCAGGAGAGATGCTCGACCGCTCAAGGTTTGGTGATGAGGTGTGGCAGGAGAGATGCTCGACCACGTAACCTTATCGATTGGAGGAAGGCGGGAGAGATGCTCGATGACTCAATTTTGGAGAGACAGTGTGGTGGGAGAGATTCCCGACTACTTAATTTCGAGGAGAGTTCAGAAAACAATAGTCATAATACGTTATGAAATGAAAACCTCCGTAAAAAATAATAGTTAATCAAAAAGGTCTTAGCCATAAAAAGGAAAAGCATGAAATAATTAAACATAAAACTTCCTTAGATGCTCAGCATTCCATGGATGCGGCAATTCACGTCCCCCCGTATCTTTTAGGCAATAGGTTCCCTGACGATTGGTCCCTGTAACCAAGTACGGTCCTTCCCACCTTGGTCCTAGCTTTCCTTCTTCTGGCGTGGTTATTCCTGTCTTCTTTAAGACCAAATCGCTTGTTTTGAAGGATCCTGGTCTTACCCTTTTGTTGAAATAATGCTCCGTCTTTTTCTTGTAAGCAACTACTCTTGTTTCAACATTTCCCATTTTTTCTTTGAGAAGTCCAGATGCTCTTCTAGCTTCTTTTCGTTCTCACGGTCGTTGAAATGGAGCCTTCTATGACTTGGTATCCTAACTTCTACAGATATCATGGCCTCAATTCATTATGCCAAAGCAAAAGGAGTTTCACCTGTTGATGTCTTGGATGTTTTTCTGTATTCCAAAAGTATCTCGGGGAGCTCATCTGCCCGTGTCCCTTTCTTTTTGCCAACCTTCTTCTTTATTATTCCGACTATAGTTTCATTGGTTGCCTCGACTTGCCTGTTCGCTTGTGGATGTTTGAGAGATGAATATTTGATTTTAATCCCAAGCTCCGCACACCATCTGCGATAATGCTCCGAATCAAATTGCTTGCCATTGTCGGAGACAATGCTTTGAGGAATCTCGAACTTGCACACGATCAACTTCCAGATGAATTTTGTCATGTTTTGCGCAGTCACTGCTACCATTGCCTCAGCTTTTGCCCATTTTGTGAAGTAGTCGACAGTAACAATGATGAACTTTGTCCCTTCTTTACTAGGGGGCATAGGGCCAACCAAGTCTACCCCCCATTATGAAACGACCATGGAGCTATCATTGATCTTAACTCTTATGGTGGCATGTTCAAGACTGGTGTATGTGTTTAGCACTAGGCACACCTTTTGACGAACTCTTTTACATCACACAAAGTGTTGGGTCAATAATAGTCCACCCTCATGATTTTGGCCGCCAGTGACCTTCCTCCTGAATGATTCCCACAAACACCCTCATACACTTCTTTCCTTACATACTTGGCCTCCTCCTCCGAGATGCACCATAGCAGTGGGCTAGAAAAGCCTTGCCTATATAACGTTTCACCTATCAAGGTGAAACGGGCCACCCTATTTCTTATCTTCCTTGCCTTCTCCCAAGAAGCGAGTAGGTCACCATCTTTCAAATACTGAGTGATGTCGTTTGCCCATCCCGGTAAACTTCCATCAATCCCAAAAACTTCATCCCCTATGGCTGTCGTATCTACTGCTCTGAGGGCGACTTCCCAAGGCAAGACTTGCTCCTGTCCTGCCGATGCTGCCTTTGCTAGTTGGTCCGCCTTCCAATTGTCCTCTCTAGGAATCCGCTCGATTCGTAAATACTGGAATAGTCGAGATTTCTCTTAGACGCAATGAAGGTATTTTATTAGCTTTGGCCCCTTCGTTGAATACTCCCCTGTTACATGGCCAACCACCATATGAGAGTCTGCCTTAATTACTACTGCCTGCCCTCCTGACGCTTCAGCCAAGCCCATGAGTATTGATTCGTATTTCGCTTTATTATTTGTCACTTTGAAGTTCAGTCGGATGGCATGAAATGATTCCACACCATCTTCCGCGACCATGTTGACGCCCATGCCCCCTCCTATTTGGCGAGACGAGCCATCGACATGTATGAGTCACGGCTTCGTCTTAGGTGCCTTTCGTGTCTCTTCGAAAAAATTCGTTGACTCCGCAACAAAATCTGCCAAAATTTGCCCTTTGACAGAAGTTCTGGTGATACAACTGATGTCATACTCACTTAGCTCCACAAACCATTTCACCAGGCGCTCCGAAGTGTCAGGTCTTTGCAGTACTTTTTGCAAGGGTGTTAAAGTGATGACCCTTATGGGGTGGGCCTGGAAATAAGGGCGCAACCACCATGCTGATGTTACTAGAGCGAAAGCAATGAGGTCAATCTTAGGGTATCTCATTTATGTTCCTCTCAAAGCTCTACTTACATAATATACGGACCTCTAATCCTTCCCTTCATCTCTGACCAAGGCTGTGAACACTACTTCTGGAGTGGCAACCAGATAGATTGGCAAGGGCTCTCCTTGCCTATTCTGACTGGTAGTGACGAGTGAGCATTGTATTCTTTTAATTGTACAAATGCCTCTTCACATTGCGTATCCCACTCCTGCACTTTTTTTAATACTTGGAAAAATGGCATGCACCTGTCAATTGAACGAGACACAAACCTGTTGAGAGTTGCTATCATTCCTGCCAGTTTTTGTACTTCGTTGAAAGTCGTGGGTGGCTTCATCTCGATGATTGCTCTGAGTTTCTCAGGATTCGCCTCGATGCTCCTTTCAGATACTGTGAAGCCCATAAATTTACCCGATTGGACTCCAAAAGCACAATTAGTCGGGTTGAGTTTCATCCTGTACTGCCGTAGAACGCCGAAAGTTTCCTTTAAATCTTTCACATGTTGCTTGAACTCTATGCTTTTTACCATTAGGTCGTCCGCATACACTTCCATGTTCCGGCTTATTTGTTCTTTAAACATTTTATTGACCAGTCTCTGAGAGGTTGCTCCCACGTTCTTCAATCCAAACGGCATAACCGTATAACAGTATAAGCCCCAGTTGGTTATAAAAGTCGTTTTCTCTAGTCTGGAAGGCTCATTTTGATTTGGTTCTATCCAGAATAGGCAACCATAAAGCTCAACATCTTGTGACCAGCCGTGGTGTTGACTATTAAATCTATTCGGGGAAGTGGAGAGCTATCTTTTGGGCATGCTTTGATTAAGTTCGTGAAATCAACGCACATTCGCTGTTTGCCACTGGATTTCTTCACTAGAACAACATTTGACAGCCATTCTGGATACTGAGTTTCCCTGATAAACCATGCTGCTAAAAGACGATCCACTTCTTCTGCCATAGCCTTATATTTTTCCGTACTAAAATTTCTATTCTTTTACTTCACAGGCCTCATGTCCGGATTGACATTCAGCCGATGCTCCATCACTTCCTTATTGATTCCCGACATGTCCTGGTGATTCCATGCGAAAACTTCTTTATGCTCGACAACGAGCTGTATCAGGCGATTTCTTTCCTCTTTCATCATCGTAGTCTCGATCCTTATATGATTGTTTGGCTGGTTTGGATCTAAAGACATGTGTTCAAACGGTTTGTCGGCCTCTCCTTATCTCAGTGCTTCATCGTCCCTCGTTTCTGCTTCCGTCATAAGAATTGTTGGTAGAGGTGGCGGGCAGACTTCCTTGCCATGTTCTCACAACTCTACTATTTTTATATCTCGCTCTCCATTTTTTTTCTCTTGTACATAACACTCTCAAGCGAGTACTTGTTCTCCACGTACCTTGCCAACTCCTGACGGCGTCAGGAACTTCACTTTTAAGTGATAAGTGGATGTGATCGCCTTCAAAGCATTCCATGTTGGTCAGCCTATTATGGCATTGTATGATGATTGAGTTTTGACCACCAGGAACTCATTCATATTGGTGGTAATGCAAGGGTCATTTCCCATTGACACCGATAGTGTGATGGACCCTATGGGTTGAACTGCGTCCTCCGTAAATCCCTTCAGTGTGGTTGGTGCTTGGCGAAGTTGGCTAACATTTAAACCCATCTTTATGAAAGCATCCCAGAATAAAATGTCTGCCGAGCTCCTGTTGTTTATCAATATTCTTCTCGTTGTATAATTTGCGACCAGCATTGTCACTACTATCGTGTCATCATGTAGGTACACCAACCACCCCTTGGAATCCTCCTCACTAAAGAAAATTGGGGTGAGTTCTACGCCCGTGCCTGCTTAACAGGCCTCTCTACATTGTAAATTTCTTCGTACCTTGCCCGTCTTGCATAAGCCTTTCTCGCCGATGAGGTTGGTCCACCTCCCGCATATCCACCAGTTATGGTTCAAATTTCTCCCAGAAGCGGCCTCCACCTATCTACTTCTTGCCTAGGCCGCTGGTTTCTTGGTTCTTGCGACCTTCTCGCCCGTTTAGGGGATCTCCTCTTCGGGCTTCCACTCTGTCTATCCTCGTGTTCTTGCTTCTTGTCATTCCAGTGTCGTGGCGGAGATGTTTTCTCGGCACGATATGCTCCAACTCTCCACTTCCTTTTAGTTCCTCGATTTTTCTTTTTTAGCGTATGGCAATCCTCAGTTCGATAGCCATTCGCTTTGTGGTACGTGCAGTACCTTTGCTGTCACCGCCCACGGTCCTCATCTCGCCTACTTTCTTTTGTTTTGCCTTGGTCATGTGTACTGGAATAGTGAACATGACCACTATTATACCTCTCGCCTTCTTGCATTTTCTTGTATTGATTCTTCCTTGGCTTTTGGCTACTTTCTTGAGTCTTCTTAGGGCCCTCCCTTGATGGATTCTCCTCTTTTTGCCCCGGTCGGGTGGTGAGGGCGATCAATGTATCTTTAACATTCACAAAGTCGTCTGCCCGATCCATAAATTCTCGTTAGGTGGATGAGGTTTTCCTTGCTAGCTCAGCCATAAAGGGGCTCCTCGGCCATATTCCCCCTAGTAATGCAGCTAACATGATTTTTTCATCCTGATCGTCTGCCGTTATTCTCTCTTTATTGAATCATGCCAAGTATGCCTTCAGACTCTCGTCTTCCCTCTGTTTTACTGTCAATAAGTACATTGTCGGTTGCCTCCTCCTCTGACTGGCCATAAATTGGGTAATGAACTGCCTGTCAAGTTCTTCAAAATTCTCAATGAAGTCTGGCTGTAGTGCCCCGAACCATCCTCTAGCCGTTCCCTTTAGTGTCAAAGGGAAAGCTCTGCATGCAATCTCTCTCGGGAACCCATGGAGAGTCATATGGGCCTTGAAAGTCTCCAAATGTTCCACCAGATCCTTGGAGCCATCTTACATGTCTACCGATGGGACTTAGAACTTTGGTAGAAGCGGGACCGCCATGATCTCTGAGGTGTAAGGTAGGTTGGTTCTAGTTAACAACTGGTCAACTGTTGAGGACGTCCTTATCTTTTTGCCATTTCTTTATATTTATCCATCGAGCTGTGTAAGTCATGGTGCATCTTCTTCGTATCTTCATCCTCCTGATGGCCTTTATCGACGCCCGCACTGTTTGCCTCTGTTTCCTCTTTGTCAGCTTGACTTGGTGTTGCATCTTCTCCCGACGGTCCGTTCCGAGCCTTGAGGATCTCGTTCTCCTTTCGTAGCAAGTCGAGGTAAGTTTCTTCACTATTTCTTCCATTTATGCAAGTCTTCCCTCCATGTTTATTGAAGTCTCTTCCTGATCTCCTGATATTTAGTTGCCTGAGACTGAATGGTGATGGGCATGTGAAAAGCACGTTGATTTGTAAGATATAGAGATCCCACAGACGGCGCCAACTGTTGAGGACGTGTTTCACCGCTTAGCACCCTTCGATCTCCTGCAACCAAAGGATAAAAGGCACCAGGGTGGAGAGTGGGAGCCTCTAATGTCTATGTCAGTAATAATAGGAGTAATCTCTAGGCCAATTAATCTCTGGAGTATTTTACGCACCTAATCCATTTAAATAAACTTTTCACTTTCTTCTCATCCTTTGGGTTTAACCACCTTATCTGTCATTTGAAACTTGAATCTCAGTCTTTCAGAGTTATTTGTCTGTTTTGAATGGATAAATTTCCTTAATCGCACCTGGGTAATGGGCGGAAACCTTCCTTATCAGTCTAGCTAGAACTCTATCAGGTTAGATGGGTATTTAAGCCTCAGACATCTTGCTGGGTTGTGGTTGTGCGTGGTCTCTTGCTTGCCCTCCACTACTCCAAAGAAAGGGAAGATAGTTGGAAACTTGGAGCACATTACACTGCCAAAAGTAGATTGGTCTGTACAAGAGGCAGTGGTGCACGTGGCTTGTTGAGATGACAGTGGCTCAACCTACAAAAAAGTGGACAATATTGGTGGAGAGCAACGGTGGCAGGCATAGCTCCTTGGCTAGCAAACACATTAGGCATGAAAGGGCGAGGTACTGCCATGGTGGCGAGTTATGCTCGGGTCTGTGCCACAACTCCGATCCAAAAGGCAGAGTGAGGTAGTGACTTAGGTAGTTCCCACCGATGGTGTGAAGGTTTTAGGCAGTGATTGTCTGTTTGACAAACAAATCGTGAGACAGTGGGGGAGCTTGCCTGGATTAGGCGAGGTGTGGCCATGCCTAAGGAAGATTCACCCTGCAGCTTAGCGAGCTCAACCTATAAGCCTTGGCAAGGTGAGAGCTCGTGGCATGGACGAGCTACACCCTTGAGGCAGGTCGAGAGCTAAGAGGGCAAGCATTGTGCTCAATCACCTTGTTTGTCGCGATAGGCAAGCCCTTGCCCACTGCTTTCTTTGGGTGGCATGCTTATTGCCTGCCACGGGGGGCCCTCGTGGCTGGCGGGTTGCTTACCCACTAATGTTCATCCTAGGTCCACGGTGGTGACAAAAGAATGATGATGGGTCTATGGCTTCACAAGCTCACGACCAAGGAGTTGCCGCTCAGCCCAAGAGGTTGGCAGCAAACAAAAGTAGTGTGGCAATCGGTGGGCTCCTTGCTCACTGTGCCTAAGGGATGCAATTGACACCTGGCATATGAGTTTGTCATGCCTCCATGAGCACACAAACACCCATGGTGGGATACGCAATGCGCTATCATGGGTGGCTAACGAGATTCTTCCTGCCAGCTTCTAGAACGCTTGGTGGAGGAATCGGTGGTAAAACTTATGTTGTCTCTGTCTGGCCATTTGATGGGATGGCCGGACTTGGCCAGCACCCTACAAAGGAGGTGGCATATATACTTGCCTGCCCTCGTGATTTCCTTGGTTGGGAAAACTCACACTTTGATACAACTCTGGGTGTGCATAGTGCATGCCATTAGGCTAGCTAAGTAGGTGCCCGCATCCAACCTACCCATCTGGCCCCCACTTAGGGCGGGTAAGGGCATCCACCCACACATGGCTGGCAGACGGGCAAATGCTCGCCTTAATGAGATGCCCAGGTTTTCGCTCGTCTAGCCAGCCCAATGTATATATATAAAATAGTTTTTTTTTTTTTTTTTTTTTTTTAATAGAACAACATCATTTTGTCTTAGGTTAAGTTTTAAAACAAACCCCCTTCGTGCATTGTAACCTAGGAGGTAGGGCCCTGCCTCCCCCTGGTCCAGCCCCTGCCTGGTACCCTATTTGTAGACGGGAGGCATGGGGGAGAATGCCTGCATGCATCTGAGCGCTAGGGGGACGGGGCCCAGGCTGTAACCAAGCCCACCCGAAATCTACCCCTGTCCACCAGATTATATATATAAACAAATATTCTTTAATAAAACAACGTCATTTTATTGAAGGGTTTTGTTTTAAGACCTACCAATCCCTTCGCCCTCTCTCTCTCTCTCTCTCTCTCTCTCTTATTTTTCCTCTCACCTCTCCGTTTCAACTTCTTGTTGCCGTCATCCATAGCTAGTAGCCATCGCAGTCTCTCTCTCTCTCCCTCGTGACTCATCCCCAATGAGTATCTCTCTCTCCGGGTTGGTTTTGGTTTTTCGCCGTGCGTGAGCGAATATCCACCCCTGGCATCCGTCTCTCTCCCCCCCGGTCTTTTTCTCATCATGCAATACCACATAGTGGGCGGTGGGCGAATCTGCCCCCCGGTATCCAGGGGTACCCGTCCAGAGGGGGTGGGGCTGGGGGTTGGCCACCCGAGAGGTGCAGGTAGCACCCCTACACGCCATGCAGCCCACTTCGCCCTTTATACATATTTTCCTTTTTTAGATGGTCCTTGCATAATTAAAATCCACATGAATGATAAAAAGAGGAGTAACAAGGAAGCTTATCTGCTTTTTTGGAGGTACTTTTGTGTGCTAGATCGTCATCTCCTCTTCTTCCTTTTTTTAGAGAGGAACAAATCGAATCCAATAGACGGCGCCAAACTATTGGTGCATTTTTTCGACGTGGCTAGAGCCCAGCAATGCAATTGAACGGCCCATCATGGTGGCTTAGGCGTTAATACGATGCTCGAATATCATCCATAAAAATGAATAATAAATAAGATTATTTTATTTTATAAAAATTATGTTTTAAATGAAAGATATTAGGATAGTGCTACTATGCCACCCAAGTTTGCCCACTTGGTGTGCCCCTAATGCAAATTGCACTTTTATTTTGTTTTTTGTTTTTTATTTTAAACATGTTTAAACATTAAAAAAAAAAAACACCAATACACTAATAATCAATTTCTTAACTATTAAGTAAAAAAATTAAAAAATAAAATAAAATATATGAGCAGTCAAATTGAAGGGGTAAACTCAGGGGGCATAGTATCATTTTCCAAGATATTATTATTATTATTTATACAAATATCTCTATTTTAAAAGAAAAATTATATTCATCATCCATACATCATACACTTGTTTTTATTTTTTTCCTTTAACATGTATGTGATGTAGGGATGATGAGTAGAAAAACACTTTTTAAAATATAATTGTAAAAAAAAAATAATTAAAAAAAGGTTCTCTCTCTATCATTAGTCATTACCAAGGGTGAAAGTTGGTGGGTCACGACCGGAGAAATTGACTGGACCGATTGGTTTAGTCCGGACCGACCGACTTGAGACCAAGACCGGTAGGTCTCAGTCCCTGAAATAGGGGATCGAGAATTTTCGGCCCGGTCCTGGTTCAGGGGATTTCCACCCTGGACAGGACTAGACCGACTGAATTTAAAAAATATATATATTTTTATATATTATTTATATAATAATTGAATAATTAATTATGTAATTTTCATCTAACCTATCACCATTAAAAATATAAAATTTTAAATATGTTATTAACAAATTGATATTCTATCAATTAACTAATATATAATATCAATTAACTAATTATATAGTAATTATATAAATTAAGAATGTAATTTTCATTTAATTTATTATTATTGACCATATAAAATAATTTTTTATTGAGTTAGTTACATAATCCACATTAATAATTCACTTAATTTTAATTTAGTATTTTAAATACAAATTTTTTATTAATTTATTTTTAAAAAATAAAAAAAATAAAAAAATAATTGGACCAAATCGAATGGACAAACCGGACCGTAGGGACGTTCGGTCTGATCCGGTCCGGTCTGGAAAAAATGATAGACCGCACCTCCTGGGACTGGATCGATTTTCAGTCTATCACCTCCCGAGACCGGACCAGACCGGACCGATTTACACCACTCAAGTTCGGTTAGGTGGGCTGCTTCTGAATAAAACGACAACACAAATAAATTCGAGACTCGATTCCGTTCTTCCTGGGGTTTGGGTACAGTCGAATTCGAATCCCCCAAATCCAAAACCGGTTTTGTGTACTTTTCGTTTTGGGCCTTTTTGTTTGCCCCTTCTATCTCTGCACTGCCGGGTGGTGGATCTCTCTCCCATTGGCATCGCCCGTGATCAAGCTCTGCTTGACTTCTTCCTCAATCAATCCCCTTCTACAACTTGTACTTTGCCCACAAAAAAAAAAGAAAAGAAAAGAAAGTAACCCGTCTACTAGCGATCTTCCATTCCGTTCCATTGGAGCCGATCTATTCCATCTTTTTTATTTTTTCTGGTAATCCCCTTGATTCGTTTATATTTTTTTATCTCGGCATTGTTAATTTGTTACGTTTTAATGACATTTACAACCTTTATTTTTATTGGATGATTATGATCAACTCATTTGAATGTGGTCGGTGCTAGTTTTTGATTATTATGAATACCCAGATGCTGAGTTTTTGGTTTGTGATGAGTTTTGTGGATATATTTGAGGGTTTCATTTGGTTTGAATTTAGTTAGAGCGTATACCTCATAAATCTCTTAAGCATATATGTGCTTATTATTTTCCTTTTTATTTTTTTATTTTTGTTTCAGGATCCCATTAAGTTCGGTAGATCAATTGATTGTTTCCCCCGTTGTAGCTGTTCTGTTTGCTAATTGGGCCAACCTTCTGTGTCAATGAGTGTGCAAAGAAGATATATGCAGTGGCTTTCCAGGTTTATCGAAAGTTGTAAGGAAGTTGATTGTTTGCTTCTAGCAAGTTAAGCGTTTTTCTTTTGTTTGATCTTTTGTGGGAAGCCCGTGAGTGGATTAATTATCTATATAATAACTTATTAATATTGTTTTGAGTTATGGAGCATCTTCCTGTTGAAGTTGTTGGAAAGATACTATCCAGGCTTGGAGCCGCACGAGATGTGGTGATAGCATCTGCAACTTGTTGTAAATGGCGAGAAGCTTACCGCAAACACCTTCACACACTCTCATTCAATTCCAACGATTGGCCTGTTTATCGAGATATGAAGACTAGCCGACTTCAAATCTTGATAACTCAAACGATATTTCAAACCACGGGATTAAAAGGTCTATATATTCTAATGGATGGTGTTGATAAGTTCTCGGCATCCACTGTCATTGCTTGGCTCATGTATACCAGGGAAACATTGCGCCGATTGGTTTATAACGTTCAAACTTCTCCAAGCATTAACATTCTTGAAATATGTGGCAGGCAAAAATTGGAAACGTTGGTCCTGGCCCATAATTCAATTACTGGTGTTGAACCTAATTTTCAAAGATTTCCTTGTTTGAAATCTCTATCTTTAAGTAATGTCAGTATTTCAGCAATGGATCTGAGTCTTCTGCTCAGTTCCTGCCAGAAGATTGAAACTTTGAAACTTGTCAATCCAGAGATTGCAATGTCAGATGCACAAGTGACAGTTGAGCTTAGCAGTCCCACGTTAAAAAGTATTTATGTTGAAGCAGTCAGTTTGGACAAGTTTGTATTGGAGGCAGATAGCATTGAGTGTTTGCACTTGAAAGGTTGTGCCCTTGAGGTTTTTGAACTTGTCGGAAAGGGCACCTTGAAGCACTTCAAGATTGATGATGTTAGTGTGCTACATCTTGATATTGGCGAGAATTTTGAAAATCTTGAGATTGTAGATATCAGCAACTTCTCAATCTTGTGGCCGAAGTTCTACAATATTGTCTTGAGATCATCGAAACTACGAAGGCTTCGCCTTTGTGAAGTGGTGTTTGATGAAGAAGATGAGGTTGTGGATTTGGAAAGAATTGCTGTTTGTTTCCCGCAGCTGACTTACCTTTCATTGAGGTATGACTTTAGAGATAATATCGCTCTCTCGTATCTGGAAGGGTCTTCTGACTTGGTAAATGTGACTGTCTTGGAGCTTAGTTGGCATGTAATTGATGAGTTTTTCTCCTTTTGGGTGGAGGAGATGCTGAAACGATTCCCAAATCTGAAGAAGATGGTCATTCATGGGCTTATTTCAGAGGCCAGACGTGAGGATTACCAGATACTGGCAAATTTTACCTCCTTCATTGTTGAGCTCATGAGAAAATACATGCATTTAGAGGTGCGGTTTGAGTTTGAGTAGAAATATGCAAAATGCTATTATTGGAACTCCATTTTTGGTTCAGGTCTGTTGTGTACAGGGCCCTAGGCACATATGCAGGTACATCTTATGGAGACAGGGCATTGTATTGATACATGATAATTCCAATCTCTTCTATTCGATTAATTTAGTATTTTTTCAATGAAGTAATATATTTTCGATTATTTTCCTTTTCCTTAAATTTCTATGGACAACACTCTCTCTCTCTCTCCCCTCCCCATTGTATTCTTTGCTGACTCGATCCTGTTTAATCTTTTTCATTTGTGATGTTGCTCCATGAGTTTGATTGGTATCTCTCTAAATGATTGATCATGAGGTTTTCTAATCTTCATGCAACTGAGAATGCTGATCTAATTATGTATTTTTCATTGAGTTATTTGTTTGACTACATATAAAGACAGGTTATTTTTGTATCTTTAAGCTGCTCACAAAGTAACTACTTACAATTAAAAAATGTGTAAAAGACATAGCTAGAAATGTTGTTTTAAGGAAATTAAATAAAAAGCATGTCAAGTTTGAGTAACAATGATAAAATAATAAAAAGTCTTTTTCTACTTCCTGACTTGAAATTAGGTTTCCGCATTTGTTTGTATACTTCCCATATACTTGGGCTATGCCTTTGTTACTTGCCTCAATAACACTTTTTTTACCTATAAAAAAATAATAATAAAAAGCAGGTCGAGTTTATGAGTAACAATGATAGAATTTGTGTTAATTTGATTGCTCCTTAGCAAAGAAATTAATATCTGCTTATGTGCTGTAGTAAATCAGGTGCAGTCATCTTTGAGTTTGGTATCAGAATAGATGTTGTGCACTGAGGGGTGTTGTTAAAAGTCTAGACGTGCTTAATGCATGAAGTGAGAAGCTGTAAGAGTGTACTGCCCCTGATACCTAAAGCCAAGTACCATGACTAAAGTGCAGCTGAGGCACGCTTTCTGTTCATTTTTCAATAGGCAAAAGCTAAAAAGTGCATTATAAAAAATAGGAACGAAACCCCTAGGGGTTGGTTCAAGTGGCGAGGGCCCTGATTTTGGTGATATGCTGCTCCCTCCAGGTTTAAAGTTCGAATCCTATTGGCTGCAAATAATTTCTAGGGCCATTGGACTGGGACAATTTTTTCTTTGAATTCCGAAGTGCACTTGTGGAAAATTCCTTGTCGAGGAGGGCCTGTGCACCCTTGGGACTAGTCGGGACTTTGTTCACGTAGTGCCGATAAAAAATTGAGTGAACTAAAACTAGCCAGGGCAATTGAAATGGGCCATTGATATGTTTACACAAACACTTCTTATGGGCCATTGGGAAAGATTCATTGTTTTACATCGGCCATCAAATTTCTCAATTGCACTGTTTTTTTTTTTTTTTTTTTTTTTGGGGGGGGGGGGGGGGGGGGGGTGTTGCTATGTCGCAGTTCCTGAAGAGGTTTTCCTCAATTCTAACTTTGCTGCAGCCTTGTTTGAGGTCCTATGTTGCTTTAGCTCAATGGTACTTAACTCATGAGAATGGAGTGGAGAGAGTGAGGTTCTAGGTTCAGGATTTGTTGAATGCGTACATAAATCACCCAAACTCATGGCAATGGCCAAGATGACCAATCAATTCTAGGGCCTTGATCTTTTATGGCATGCTGAGATCAAGATTGCTAGTCAGCTGCTCAGCCTCCAAAGAATTGTTGCTTGTTGGAAAACAAAAAGAACACTTTTACTAAAGCAGCAACTTGATATTTCATTCAAAGGTGAACATAGTTGATAATTTAGGACAACATTGTGTGGATGGTTGCCCTTAAACCCTACCAAGACCAGCTGACAAAAATTGCATGTATACCTACATGAATAGAGAATCTCTACTTTATATTTACATGTATACCTAAGATGCAAGTTTGTCTGGGAGAGTGAGAGCCACATTTGATGCTTGGACCAGGAAATAACTGAGATGAGTTTGGATTTATGATTCTTGTCTCGCTCATCTTAACTAATAGGTGAAAACATATTTGTTAATGTGTCAAATTGTGATGATGATGATGGTGAAAATATATTTATTAATTCTCCATACTTTCGACATGACTTGTTTGTATTCGGTGACTTGTTTATATTTAGTTAAAAATTTTTATGCTTTCACCAATACAACTAGTATGCATTATTCTAAAAGTTGCTTGACTAAGATACTTCTATGCTATGCCTTCATAATTAACTTATGTTTCCCCTCATTTCCAATTTCATTTTGATAGCAACTTCTTTTGAGAAATTTATCATGTATTTTTTTCCAGGAAATTTTTATAATTCAACTTGGTGTAGTCCCATAAGTTGCTACAGAAAAGTCCAGTGTGATACCTTGCTAGAAAGTTATAGCTGTTCAGAAGATGAGTAACAATGGTGGAGCTGTTGAATCTGCCTGGACATGGTTTTTCTAAGGTAATCTGGTAGCAAAATTTAGGGGAATGCTGGCCAGTTATGATAAAGGAAAAGGTTTATTAGCTATTTTTTAAGAAAAAATTGCTCGAGTGCCCTTATTGATAGCTTGAAACCAAAATTGAAGTTGCAGGATTTTTGGAAGCTAAACTGCAGGAAATCTGGGTAGTAGCTGTTGTGGGGTCTAGGAGCAGCAATGCTTAAGGCTTGATCAATTAGAATAGGTGCAGAAAATATATCTGAGGTCTGGAAAAATCACTGGGTATATTCTGTTAGAGATTGGACGGACAAGATCGGTTTTGGTGAATAGATAAACGGTTCCGATGAATCTGACTAAAAAAGGGTCTCAAATGCCTGAGTTTTTCATTTGTAAGAGGTCCTTAGGTACAAGACATAGTAGTTAAAAGGTATCAAATACTGAAACCAACCCCACTAAGAAACTATACTTGTTTAATACATCACCAGCAGGAGGCGGCAGCGGCAAGCACATAACCCATCTCATGCCATGGAAAGAAGAATATTCGTGTCGTATTTTATAATAATCCGTTCTCTTCCTCAGAAAAACATAGTGAAGATGCATTGCACTATTCAAAATGGTAGGCAGGGCTTGAACATGCATTACCACACGAACACCAACTGCAAATTATGAAATTAAATATAGAAAGAAAAATAATAAAATTGAGATACCGAATTTTTTTTATTTTTATTTTTATTTTTTTTATTTTTATTTTTTTTTAAGTTTGTGATGAAACGAAGCACCAATAATTCATCCGGTGATACAATTCAAATTTTGGCAACAATAAGTAAAAAGTAACGTTACATACAGTTGTGGAATACAAGCGCCGCGTAATCATTTTGAAAAAAAATAAAATCTATTATTAAAAAATTATTATTTTTTATATAAGCATCGTATTTACTCATTTTTTTTAAAGAAATTATACAACATTTACGTAATTTATAATTGTAATATAATTTCAAGTAAAAAATAGTTACATATGATATGCTCTTCCCAGTTTCCAATTTTGCTGCTTTCTGCAAATTGTATTCCTATCATGCTTAGCTGCCCTCTCTCCATGGAAAATATCATGACTCATCTCGCCCATTATCATTTCGATCCCATATATTAGTAGGAATTGTTGCGCCACCCCGTGACTGAATTGTTGATTTTAGGCTGCTCTGAGTCAGCAACTTCACCATGTAACCAACCTAATCAAACGTGAATAATTCAGGAATGACTCAATTTCAAGGAATTGACTGATCTGCATTCATTACTAGCTGAAAATTTTGTGAGTGATTTGGATGTAGATTTGACAGTTGGACTGCTTTGTCTAGATATTTACTTTTTTATTTTTTTTTTCATTCTTGACTGATCATAATTTCTCATTACCATCTGGGGTCCATTCCTAATCATTGGCCACCAAGATCTTTCTTATTGGTGAAAGGTCAACACCATGATTTATCTTCAATCCTAGCTTCTCTTCATGGCATTTGATCAGCTCAAATTTGCAATTTCCATTTACCTTTATTAGGAGCTGAAATGATGGCACTCTAAAAAAAACTTGGATACCCAAAAGTGGGATTGATGTAAATTAGCCATCGTTTTAAAGCTGAGATGATTTTAGATAAAAATTAAAAGTAAGTTGAATTGTTTACTATATTTTATATAAAAATTTTAAAAAAATTGTAATGATGAGATAAGATGAATTGAGAGTATTTCTGTATCTGAACGGGATTAATCATAAAATGCAAGTTGCTCTAGATTAAAGCAAGTGTAAAACAGGTAAAAAAGTAATATTATAAGCTTTAATTCCTTCCTTAGAGGACAAGCAATGACTTAATCCAGTTAATCAAAATCTTAATAATAATAATAATAATAGTTAATTCTTGGATTTGATCCAGACCAATCACCTTTCTGCAGATAGAGTAGGGAAGGAACTCCATGGATACAGAAATCTAATGCTCCTCTGCATATCCTTCCATAACAAGAACATGCTGTAAGGTTTATTGAAGTGGCAGCACCTAGAAACAAAAATAAAACAATTTAACCTAATCCATGAACACTTTTCTATTTGAAATAAACACTTTTTTTAGGCCAATCATTCATCATAAAAGAATAATTGGTAGGAGGCCGCATATTACCTACAAAGGTAGTAGATGAGCACAACATAAAATATTTCCATCCAACCTATATTAATATGAGAAATAATGACTCCATTACTTTAAACTCTCTCTCTCTCTCTCTCTCTATATATATATATATATACACACATATTCCTCAATAATGCTGGCCATGGATATGTAAAATATATAACAAGTCTGGAAATAATATAGTTAATCCATCCATCTCTTTCTATTCCCTTTAATTTTTAGACAACAAATTAGTAAGAGTTTTTAACAAAAATCCAAAGCCTGTGGTCTGATTGGCATAAACTTCAACCTCTAAAATGGAGGTCTGGAGTTCGAAATGCCCCTCCCCCATATGTATAAAAAAAAAAAAAGAAGATGCAATTTAAATGATCAGTAATTAATCAGGTTTCTCATGAAAGGAAACAATGTTTTTGGACATGGAAAACAATCGAAACGAGGCCTGATGCAGAACCAGCTCGAGCATAACAAGGAAAAAGATGAAAACAGTAGTCTGCCATGAAGAGAACTGCAGCAGCTTCAGGCCACCTCTACAGAGATGCCAAAACTTCTACAAACGGAAAGGAATAGTAATATGGCATGGTATTAGGTGATGACAGGAAATGGATGTTGACCCATCAACAAAAGGGATAATTCCAATCAAATACATCTGATCAAAATAGCAAGGATTATATTATAAAAAGTGGAGGTTTTTGCTTGTGGATGATTATTCTATTGTTATGGTTGAAATGGTATGAGCAGAAGCTTCAAATAATAATAAAATACCTCTCTCTCTCTCTCTCTCTCTCTCTCTCTCTATATATATATATATATATTATATATATCTAGTAGTTGTCAAAAGTAAACTCAATATCCCTCTTTGGGGTGTGAAAAGATCATGAAAACATCTTTAGAGCTTTTTGCTTGCTCTTCTTTTACCATCTTTTGTGTAAGAGAACCTTGTCTCTATCTCCTATTCAATGTTGGATTTATTGTACTTTTATTTGGAAAGTTTATTTTTCTTCTGCAAGTGCTTGCAGCCCTGAAGAGCCCTGTAAAGGAACCAATCAAAAAACACAGGCGGTTGGAAGAGAGAGAGAGTGGAGTAGGAGTCAGTGATTCTCGTGGGTTCCTGCCAAAGACCCCACCCTTTGTTTTGTTTCCATTTTTATTTTCACACCAAGAGGAATTAATTATCAAGTATACAGACATGTGTCACTTTTGTCCTCATACATTATGTCTATTTTAGTCAAATTAATTTTATATTTATCTAAACAATTTTTAATTACATAATGTCATTCATATTTCAGCTAATAATTTTTCTTTGGCGGATTGGATCATCCAAGCTACCATCAATGACATAAAGCACAACCTTGAGAGCTTCGAAAACTGGTCTACTGTAAAAATTCATTTGACAAAAAATCGATGTGCGCACAATGTGGCGTAATGGGCAGCTTCGACTACGCAGGCCATTGGAAATATTCCCCTAATCCTAATCCTAATCCCACCAAGTTTACTGAATTTCCCCAGATCCACCTGTGTAATATAATTAGATTATGATGAATGCTGAATATTTGTAATGTAGCTTTAATATCACCTTGCTTACAAAAATAAAAATAAAAATAATTCTTTGGGAGGACCTGAGAGAGGCTGCCAAGTGCTAAGGACAAGATTTTCTGTACGGTGGGGATGATTTTCAAAGTCTCATAAATATTTATGACCATTGGGATGATAAAGCAGCCTAAACAGACTAATCACTCAGGTTTCTTCACAGAGGAGGAAAGAAACAGATGGAGACACCCCGCATGAAAGATCAAAAGGTGAAAAAAGAGAGAGAAATATCATCTCAGAAAAAGACTGGACCCTCTTGAGGCTACTTAAATATACTTTGACAAGATATCTTTGATCCTTTGCTGCTCTCTCTTCCTCTCTCTCTCTAGCTCTCTCTCCCTCTCGCCCTCTCTACCTCTCAGCTGGCTTTTGCTGCACATAATAATTCTTCTTTGAACTTCCACAAAACTGAGGTAAAACAGAAATGAAATATTGGGAATATTTCTCCAAGTCCTGATCTTTATTGTTTTTCTTATGGTATTTGTTTCTGCAACATGTAATTCCCTTTCAGTTCCTTCCAAATGAAAATAGTCTGAGGTGGTCTTGCATGGCGAGCCATAGAGTTGGGGAGACTGGTTTATCGGACTCAGGACCTTCAAATCACCATCTCCCTTATGCAGTTTTTCATGGATTTAATGCTCCTTCCACAAGTTTCATGTATGATGACAATTTTCTTCATTGTTTTCCCATCAAAATCTTATTTATTAATGCAAAATCCTAAACGGAATCCCTTCTTTTCTCAGCAAAAACTTGATTTGGCTTTGTTTGCTTCTCTGCTCATGTCTGTTTTCTTGGTTTAGCAATCAAGAAGGATCTGCTTTCGATTTTGGAGGGCTAGAAGAAGCAATTGTGCTGCAAGGAGTTAAGATAAGAAATGATGAAGCTAAAGCACGTATGCTTCTCTCTCTCTATCTATCTATCTATCATTTCTCCTTTTGTGACGCATGATGGCAATAACCAACTCCTAAAAGCATAGAGACTAGAAAGTGAGGTTTGAATATGTCTACAGAAGGCAGGCAGAGAGAGTAGGGGGGGGGTTTACCATTTCCAATACTGTAATGATTCCTAGAGAAGGGACTGGGGTGGCGTGAGGCTGCAAACTTAGAAACCTGACCTCCCCAGCATGATTTACTGACTCCATAACTGCAGAAAAAGAGAGGGGGGATTAGGTTCCTCTACCTTTTGGAATTTTGAAGTCTTTGGACCCTTTTAATTTTGGTGATCCTCAGAAGATTTGGCTTTTGTGATTCTTGCAGCTTTATTTACAGGCAGGCCTGCAGCCACGCTGGAAATGTTCCCTTCATGGCCAATGAGATTCCAGACCACCCCAAGAGTAATAGTCTACTTTCTCCGTCTTTGACCATCTATTGTCGTATGAATTCTAGATAAACATGCTTAAAAGTTCAACCACAGCAGAACATCCCAATAGACCATTTGAACATTTCACTTTCATGATACAGTTTTCAAATTCTCGTTTGAAAACTTGTTTTTTTAAGTTGATTATGTGTTGTTTGGGGATGGATTCTTAGATACCTGTCTGCAAAGTGAGTCTGTTGTGGGGACTGTGCTTCTTTCTGGGCTCGATTCCCATGTGAGAAATTTCTTTTTTGGTGCGTTTCTTACAACAGGGAAGTTCAAAATCAGGCGGTGAGAGTACCGATTCAGGTTCAGCAGTGAACACTCTTTCAAGCAGAGCTGAGGCCCAGTTCGAACCAGAATCTCCCATCAGTAGAAAGGCATCTAATTCCTCAGATCAGCAGGCTTTTGATCAGAAGCATCTACAGCTTCAACAGCAACAGCAACAACAACTACACCAAGAGATGTCAAATGATATATCAAGAACAGGAGCATCGCAGAATCAATCAGCTGTCAAAGCATCCCTAGAAAAGGTTCTTAACCTGCTGAGTTTAACTGTTAATCTTGCAGTTCTCTCTTTATCCCATATCCCAAAACTCTGGAAAAAGGTCGTACCTTATTGTTATTATTACTGTTTTGATCTCTCTCCCCTCTCGGCGTATCTTCATATAAAACAGCACAGATCCCAACAACTCTCAGAAAATCAAAGAAGTGCAGGGTTTCCCTGATTTCTGAATGATTTTCTGAAGAATGTCTGACATGAAGAGAGAGAGGGAGTACTGTGGACAGAAAAAGGAAAAGAGAGAATCTTCACAGTAGTTACCACTCTTTTCTCATTATTATATAGTGACACACTTCACTCAACCCCTTTAACTCAAACCAAAAACTTCATGATTTAATCCCTGGATCTGTTTGGGAAATAGGAACCAAATCACAGCAATCTGAAAAACCTTCTTGCTTTTAGCCTTACATCTGTTTTGGGATTAGAACAAACCACAAAAAAACACCAAACACAAAAATGGCAGATAATGATGTCTTCTGCTATCCTTATTATGTTGATCTGCCTCAAGGCCTGTGCTCAAACCTGTATCAGAAATCAGAAATGCTTCCAAGAAATTCTGTGAGCTCTCCTATGCTTTAAGACTAAAATAACAATAATAAAATATCTATTTCAGTCACTTTCCATAGTCTTGATATCATCTCTGCTCTTACAATTAATTTTCCTTAAAAAAAATGATCATTTGTCATATTATATGATCTTTTCTTATTTAATATTTTTCTATATTTTTGGTTTTTCATTGCAGAGGAATGGAGACGGTTCAACTTCCGAGAAACAACTTGATGCTAAGGTCCTCCATCAATACACTAAAAAGTTTTTCCTTGATATTATTATTTTTTTTTTAAATTTCAAAACTTTCATATTCTATGGCATTGAAGTTTTGAGCTGAAATCTTGAGCATTAATGCTTTCAGACATTGAGACGTTTAGCTCAAAACAGAGAAGCTGCAAGGAAAAGCCGCCTCAGGAAAAAGGTAATCATAACTGTAACATTAACTTTACTGTACACTTCTTCTTCTTCGATCTTCAACTTTGGGGTTCAAACGTTAGAATCTGATATCTCTCTCTCTCTCTCTCTCTCTCCAGGCTTATGTGCAACAGCTCGAGTCAAGTAGAATAAAGCTTACTCAGATTGAACAAGACCTACAAAGAGCGCGCGCACAGGTTCTTGTATACTTGCTTTAATTAATTTGTTACAATATTAATTTACAAATAATTGAAAAATTAATATTCTTTTGTTTTTTTTTAAAAAAATAAAAAAATTAGTGTTTCAAATTATGGACAGATTAATTAATATTAAATAATCTTATTATTTTGGGTTGTCTGACTATAATAGGGGGGGCTATTCTTGGCTGGTTGTGGAAATCTAAGCTCTGGTGAGTTTTCTTAAATATACATTAATTATCTTATGATCAATGTATTTTATATTAAATTAATGGAATATCCCAAGAAGCAATGCCCTTTGTCATATATATATATATATATATATATATTGTAAATTAGAAGACACCATGTGGTGGCTAGTGATAATTAGGTCAAAAGGAGTGCGTGTAAAGAACACCATTTTGCTACATTTTGTTTCCTTAACAGTCAAACCTAAACCATTAATCGATACTACAAATAGTCAACAACACTAATTTGAGAGTACAAAACATATTTTCTTCTTAGGAAAATGTAAATACTAAAAGCTGCCAGTACTACTTTTCCAACATTTTCATGTGTGTCATGTACATGTCTTTTGTACGTTTGTTCACGTGAAAACTGTTAGATGTAGAAGATTAAAAATGAAAGATAGAATAATTTTATTTGAAATTAAACCTTTAAATTAAAGTACCAGATACCATCTATGTGATATAATTTAATTCAAAAGATAAATTTTAAAAATAAAATTATAACACGTGGATGATGTATATTTCAATCCATGATCACTTCACAATATTGTATTCTAGACATGTTGAGTAAATATTATAAGTGGATCGAAGAGGATGATCAAGGGTAACCCATTTGCGAGAAACATGCAATCTGTATATATATATTGTAGGAGCTGCAATATTTGACATGGAATATGCAAGATGGATAGAGGACGACCACCGGCTGATGGCAGAGCTTCGGACGGGGCTGCATGCACATTTGCCAGACGGTGATCTTAGAATAATAGTTGACGGATATGTTTGTCATTACGATGAGATTTTCGAGCTCAAGGGAGTGGCTGCCAAATCTGATGTATTTCACCTCATTACTGGCCAGTGGATGTCTGCAGCTGAGCGTTGCTTCCTCTGGATAGGCGGTTTCAGGCCCTCTGAACTCATCACGGTTTATATATATATATTTTTTTATTCTAGTTTCAGTCCATACTTTTAATTAATTCATGTGCAATAAATATAAACTTAATTAAAAAAAATAGATTTATATTTATATAATTTTTTAAACCTTTGTTGGGGTGTTAATCAGATGTTGATAGGTCAGTTAGACCCACTAACAGAACAGCAAGTGATGGGAATTTCCCGGCTGCAACATTCCACACAACAGGCTGAGGAGGCTCTCTCCCAGGGCCAGGAACAGCTCCAGCAGTCTCTGATCGACACCATTGCGGCCGGGCCGGTCATCGACGGCATGCAGCAGATGGCTGTTGCCTTGGGCAAGCTTGCCAATCTTGAAGGCTTCATCCGGCAGGTAATTAAATATTAATAATTAAACCAGCTCGATCATTATTATTGTTGATTACTTTATTTCTTGATGAGGATCTATTTCTTTTATATATATATATATATATATATATATATATTTATATGTATATTAAAGATTACGTGCATGAATTTAGTTTAGGACGTATATATATAATTACTCTTCTGATCAATACGTTAATAGTACTACCCATAGCTAGTCATCATGACATCCTTTAACGATCTATGAAGAGACCGTCTCATGGTAATTATATATATATATATATATATATATATATATATATGCTTGCTTGTTTTAAAATTTGAAAAAATTGTTCGGAATACCAAAATGGATGGTGGGATTTGAAGAATGGGGGCGGGCATGTAACAATTTTGAAATTTAGTAGATTATTGCAAAAAGAGTGATAATTAATCGAAGAAGTATAAATTAAGTATTGTATTTTTTTAAAAATTTAAATGATTTTGACAGAGATTGTAAAATCACCGTTTGTTTTAAAAATTTAAGTTAATAAGAAAATATAGATTTTATTATTTATTTTATATCTTAACAGATATTAATCGTGTCATGATCTCTTTTGATAAAAAAGTATATACTTATAATGATGACTCGTAAATTTTAATTTTATTAAATTATTAGGAATACCAAAGTACTAAAACTGATCAGAAAATCATGCATGCATGGCTACTGGCTATATATAGTACTAAAATTTGCTCGATCTATCTAAACAAAACCAAAGTTTAGAAACTAATTATATATGATGTCACAATCAGCATGCAGGACCTTTAATTAATTCCTTATAATTAATTAAGTATACGTAGAGACCTAGCTAGGCTAGCTATACGCGTGCCATTATATATATATATATATATATATATATATAGATGCATGCAAGCTGTAGAAAAAGATGTACTTAATTTTTTTTGTTCACAATTAGTTGAGACTCTGAAAATGATTTCATACGTATAGCTAGAGTACCTGGTGCCCATGCACTGCCCGCGCGGCCAGGTTGAAAATAAGCCCGGTTTAGGTACGTACGTATGCTAACTAGTTCTCAAACCTTCAAAAACTTTGATGATGATCAAAGTCCTAGTATATATAGCTAGCTAGCTAATTTCTTATAATTATATATATAATGGCCAGAAAATATTCAAATTGTAGATGCTGCATGCAGCATGGGTATCATGGACTAAAGTACTTGTAATTATTTTATAGTCATTTTCATCGTAAATAACTTGTTATAAATACTTATTTTTCTTGTAGCATGATTAATTCCATCTTAAAACAGATCCGATATTAGTACTCATCAATCTTCCTAACTAGCTAGCTGCAGTCATACCTGCCCACCTCCATTAACCCTAAACCCTCTTGATTGCCTCGTTAATACATATCGGCCCCTAATTATATAAGAAGAGAAAAATTAAGGTATTAATTAGATGTCACGGCCTAACTAGCACCTGCTTGCATGCTCACGATGGATCGATGGACTGCATGATCCATGGAGTTGGCAAGTACTTGATGTAGCTAGCTTAGCTGCTAGCTTTGTAACATGTATTGTGAAATATATTGTGTGATCAGGTATCATTACTCTTTTGCTTAAATCATACATCTATATAATTATTCTTAGCTGTTTTTGTGTGTGAAGCTAATTTGGTTGGTTAACTACGTTGTTAATTCAAATATTCAAGTTCATATATTATTATTATTATATATTATATATTATACGTAGCTAGCATACTGCTTGTTTGTCTCGATTCAAACTTCCCAAGTTAATTACACCTCGTGACCTTTTATATATATATATATATATATATTGTAAATTTGTAATTCAGGGTCGATCATCTAAATTCCAGTAGTACTTGTACATGTGATCTGCCATGTATATAATGTGGTGGATTTTCTACTACTTCAATAGGAAGTATAAGAAGTTCATCTGCAAGATGTTGACTGCTAGGGTTTTGATGTGGTATTTTCATCTTATTGTATAAAGGACGTACGACGTTTCTATCAAAAGTTGGTCTGAAAGTGATGCCCGTTGAAATAAAAACCCTAGCGGCCGGACCTATCAACAAAACTTTAGAAATAATGATCCATGTGGGTTATCTTTATCAATATTAATTAATTAATTAACAAAAAATATTATAAAATTTCTATTTAATTATATATATAAAAAAAGGGCATAGTCCAAATCCAGATCACATAATTCAGACGCATTCATGATCAGTTTCAACCTGATTTGAAATTCTTATGCATGTAGAGTTTATCATGATCATGTCTAGGCATGTGCCCTTGCATATATGACTAGCCCCACTTACGTACATTTCACGTACTGATCTACAGGCCTTACGTCGTTGGTTGTCGTTTAGTGTGTACTGTGCATTATAATATATGTATATATAGGTATTAATCATAGTTCATATATATATATATATATATATATGTATGTATCGATGAGCTCGTAGCTAATTATATATTTGTTCATTCTTTTTTGAAAACTGATCTGCAGGCTGATAATTTGAGACAGCAAACCCTTCATCAATTGCGTCACATATTGACTGTCCGACAGGCAGCTCGGTGTTTTCTTGTAATTGCAGAGTACTATGGCCGACTTCGAGCCCTTAGTTCCCTTTGGGCATCTCGACCTCGAGAGTACGTAAGATCAAACGTCGTCGTATACCCCATTAATTTAATGAATATATATAATTATTCTATTCTCAATTAGTTTGAAATATATATAATTAATACATGATGCATACTTAATTTCTTTATTTATTATGTTTCAAAGAGTAAACAATTCTAAAGATAAGAAAATTTAATTTTTTATAAACTCTTCTTTGTCTACTTGTCTTAATGATCAAAAGAATATTAATTGGTATATAGACTATAGTTTTTCAATATATATAATATTAATTAATGAAGGTGGCAGTGACTGATTTTGTGATATGATATTATATATATCATCATTTGATCAGCCGGGAATATTTCTTGGTGCTTTTTAAATCCAGTGTGTGGAATCAGTACCACTTGTTCCAAAAGTTTAAGGTGATGGAAATATGTAGATTTAATTATTTATATTATATTCTTAACACTTCGGCTACCTTAATAAGTATGCTGATCAACACAATATATTTTAATTAAATGAAGTAGAGTGTAGATCAGTCAGATCAATTCGAACTCAAGACCTCTAATTATATTATGATACCATATTGTAAAATCAGTCTCATTTGTCCCAAAAGTTTAAGCTGATGGAAATATGTAAATTTAATTATTTGTATTATATTGTTAAGTGTTACAATAGATAGTTACTCATTCGTGATGACATAATTAATACTTAAGGTGCACTTTAACTAAACTTTCTTCTACATTTTCTCTTACATTAATATGATCTCTTAATTTTCTGTACCTGCGTATGCATGCATGCAGGAGCTTGATGACTAGTGAAGATATGATCTCGTGCCAAACAACCACGGATTTGCAAATGGTGCATCATCCTTCGCAGAATCATTTCGCAAACTTTTGACGCTAAGTTCAATGGAGAAATCCTGCTTATCCTCTGATTTTTCTTTCATGGCCGCGCTGTTGGGATTTCGTCGAGATACTTTAGATATTCGAGGTGATAGGACATGATAATTTCTTCTTTTGAATTAACTTGTGTTATTTGATCTAGAAATGTTATGATCATCTTCTTCATGTAAATTTATTTTATGAGTACGTACGATCGAGAAAGCTTTCTACTTGCAGCTTAAAGAATGAGGAAGAATTAGAAAATCAAAGTTCCAGTCATGTATTATATATTAATTATATCTGTAAATTCAGCATATATGTTATATATGTCCCTTCAAGTACTAATAGCTCTAGCTCTTTCCTTACAACTATATATATATATATATATATATATATATATATATATATAAAATATCCATGCCATGCATGCATGTCAAGACGCTAACAATCAAAAATAAGAAAAAAGAAACAAATGGGTCAATTACATTTTCCCCCAAATAACACTAAAAAGCCTGTGGCTGCCTATTATATATACAATATGGAAGTTGATCAACATTTCAATGATATCTATGATTAGAGGAAATTTAATTCATATAGTCAATTAAATTAAGGATTTAATTGGTAATTAAGATAGCGTACGTACAATTAGTCTAATAAATTAGTTAAGATATATATGATCATGCAAGTACTGTCACTATCTTTCACCCAATTACAAGAAAACATTACCAATCACTGAGAATTAAGTACGTAATGGTGCTGCTAGCTGTAAAACAAAATCACTCAAAGATTTAAAAAAAAAATAAAAATTTAATAAATAGCTATTTAAAAATTGTGAATTAATTAATGGTTGTCTTTTTATCATTAATTCTGCTAAACTATTATATATAATTATGATCTAACATTCAAACTTCTGCTTCAATACAGGCCGCATCATCATGATTAATCAAGCTGCATCATTCTAACATGATTTATTCAATATTTAAGATGATTTCCCTTAAGATCATTAGATACAAACTATATCAACCAATTTGATCAAGAATATATACAATATGATATGTTTTAAGTTTTTTTTTTTGGATCCTGATCTTTTTTTTTCTTTTCTTTCAGGTAGTTGTAATAACTAGCAATTACAAGCTAGCTAGCTAGTCAGCATGCATATTGCTTTGATCATGTACGTGTTTTTTCTTCTTTTATAAGCGCATGATGCATGTATCTATAATTTATATGAGGGAGACAGCTGCATGCGTGCATTCAATATATATGCATGCGTGCATGCTAGCTATATATAGCTATATTACATGTGGTTAATTTTTGTTTGTGTATGCATGTCATGTGTGCGTGTGTCAAAGTGTGAAAGTTTGATAGCTAGCTAGCTACGTCGTTTTAATTTTATCAAAATAAAAGAACAATATTATATAATAAGACATGAATTAATTCTTGGTTACAAAATGTCAAAAACTAATAATTTAGAACCCATGACCCAATATTGCCCAAATAGATCGATCGGTACTTAGCCAACGCAAACAGAATAAAGATTATTTTGCAGGCTAGTTTCATGCTACAAGAAATTTGGCATTTTCCAGCGCTCAAAATCGTCGCAAATACCTTTCATAATCGCTGCATATAATCATTTTCGACGATTTATACAGGTTTGCCGAAATCCTAAAGCCATTTTTGATCGATTTCGGTGATTGGTAAAAATCGTCACAAAAAATTACTATTTCCGGCGATTTTAGTCTGCCGGAAATGTTCAAAAAATCGACAGAAATGACCTTCCGGTTGAGCTTTAAAATTGTTGAGAACTACTTATTCCGGCGATATGTGTCGTTACAAAAACTTAATAAATCGCCGCAAATAACTTATTATTTTTCTCAGCGATTTAAGATTATCACCGTTATGAAGTATTTCCAGCGGGTAAGTTTCACCACAAAAAAATTATTTCTGACGATTTTATGTCGCCGTAAATATATTTCTGCTATGAAAAAATTATTTGCGGCGAGCAAAACTCGTCGGAAAAGATGTTTCAGAAAATAAAATAAAAAATTCACAAAACAGTATAGAGAAAATATTATACACTTTCAAGTTTTGCAGGCTTCACAAAAAAGATATTACACTATGGATTGCCCTAATATTCTTTTTACATACTAAAAAATTATCCAAAGTATGAGCTAGTAATATGACCAAAATTGGCATGAAGCCTAAAAAAAACCTATTGATCTAAAATGCCACTGCACAAAAAAAAGAACCACAATTGTCTTCTACACTAAAATGCCACTGCACTAAAAAACATGGCTGCACTAAAATAGAAGCACATAACAAATGACATGAACCACATTTACATACTCTACCTATCACTGCACTAAAATCACCTACATGTTAAACACATGTAGAGCTCTACCTATCAGCAAAAGCAGGTTCTACCTGCAAGCAAGAAAAGTGTAAGATTAGGATATGTCTTTTTTTTGTAAGTAACTACTTATAACCATGTGATAAAACTTTTTCCATTTTTCAAATTATATATAACTCTTCATACATTAATTAGCACAGTTTTATACTTGAATATTATATAGAAAACATATTGATAACTATATATTCCTAAAACATTGAGTATGAGTATGAGAAGGCAATGTTCAACCACCAAGCTTGTTTTTTTCCCTATAATTATATTAAATGCTGCAAATAAAGATTAAAAAAATCGAAGAAGACAAACAAAATATTAAATACCACTACACAAAAACATCACTGCACTAAAACAGAACCACATAACAAATGAAGTTTGTAGTGCATGCAGTCACAAAGGCTAGTAGAATGCACAAAACACAAGCTGAACAAAGTTTCAATAAATTAGTTGTCAGCAGGGAAATAAATGACATCACACAACTTTTGTTAATTCACAAAGTAAACGGGATACCTTTTCCAGAAAATATGGTAGGGATGTAGCATGATCCAAGTGAAAGCTGAAAGCAGAAGCATCACTTTAGGTTAAACAAAGAGGCAAAACTATACATTACATTAGCATTTGGTGGTAGTGGTTTTGAGTTGTCTGAGATATGTACTAATGACCATATGAAGGCAAAAAGGGAAACCACTTGAACAGAGGAAGAGAAAAAAATCAAATGCTACTTGTCCTTACCAAATTCATCCTGCAAAGAGGCAAAACCACTTCGCCCCTACATAGAAGCCAAGAAATCAGAATATTATTCCAAAATCCCCATTAAAAGCTATTAAAAGATCTCACTTGGAAATTTATGCAAAACCAGTCACTCATTAAATAGTGTCAAACATAAAGATAAATATTGGAATTTTTATGGATCACAATCTAAGTAGTTCCTCCATAATCAGTGATTCTACCTCACTATTCTGTTGCACACAGTCACCATACGACTTTTATCTCGATGGTATTCAAGGTAATAGCCTATGAGTTTTAGATATTACTTCCTATATCTCTAGATAGATTGAGCTGGTTAAAGTACTAACACTAATATGATATCCTTGTTTATAAAAAATAAAAACAAAAAGATGCCTAACATTACTGCAGAAGACAACTTTGTGAAATTGTAAACTATATCAGGAAAGAAATACCTTCAATATATCAGCAACACCTGCAGATCTGCATATCTTGTGGCTATATCAGGAAAGCAATACCTGCAATATCCAATTCTACAGCAATGGCACATTTACAAGCCCATGAGAAAGCATTAGTAGTGTAATAAAAAAAAATAAGAATCTGATTTTGGGGTAAAATAAAGTGGCTTCATTGTAGCTTCTTGCTTGGACAAGATGCTATACAACTGATGTTCATGCCCAGTTTGTGCTTTCCCAAGTCTTCTGAATGAAAAGGGGCAAGGGGAGGTGTTTTTTTTTTTTTTATCCAAAAGCATGTAAACTAAAATACTTTTTTTGTTCAAGGATTTAAGTACCTGGAAAATGTTTAGCCAAGCTCCAATTGTGGTGGCAGCAAGAGGGATAGGCCTTTTAAACATGGTAAGCAGCTTTAATGCATCAGTTTTGATTTCTGTAATGTTGTTCTGCGTTGCATGGAACTTAATCACTCACTTTACTAAGAACCAAAACCAACTTAAAAAGGAAAAAAATGGTGTGGGTACCACCAAAGCAGCAAAGGCAAATGCGAGAGGGAATGCACAAGCAAACATCATGATCATTCCACACTGCAATGCCAACTCCAAAAAATCTGCATGTGGATTTTGAGTTTAATCAGTCAAAGAAATGGACAATCTCTAAAATCTCATGGTTGTTTAAAAGAAAAACAAGAAAATGAACCTATACAGTTCTAATTTCCAAGTGTACCAACCACACAAGTTATTCTGTTAACATCAAATCAACAAGCCAGCATTATCATTGAGAAAATTAAGGAAAAAGAAAATGAAAGACCCAAAATATCCAGCACATGAAGTAAATGTTTCATCAACCCTATCCAGTTTGACCCAAAATATTCTGAATTTAGTCCCCTGACCCTTCCCTTCTCATAAGAAATAAAAAGTAAAGAAGGATTGGAGCAAATGGAAAAGACAAACCATGTAGCTTACCATCATAACCTAGAAAGTTGAGATAATGGTAGTATGAAGCCGCCACCATGAAAAGGAAGTAATGTATGACTGCCATGAATACAATACATTAGTAAGGGCCATTAATTGATGTTGAATCTAAAACTGTGGATACACCCACACATAGTAAAAGAGCTGTTACCATAAAGCAGAACAAACATTGGGAAGAAAGAGTTGCAATGAACATCCATCATCCCTGTTTTCACAAATAATGACATTCACAAATAACTCATTCACAAATAATGACATTCACAAATAACTCATAATGAAAAGTGCCATTATAGGCCTCATCCATCATCCCTGTTTTCATACTGTTATGTCCAAATCAGGTAAGGTCATTATGCCTAATAAAAGTACAGTATATATCCCATTTGGTCTAGATAAACTGCTAGCTAGAATTGCAACTGTTTTTTTAATGCTAAGTAAAATTATTGCTCTAGATATCCCATTAGCTCAAATCTGCTCAATACAATGATTTCTTATGTTCACTCAGCAAAAGCAACAAAAGCCCCCAAGTGTTAATAAGAAAACTTATTTTATTCTCCGTTCTTGTAAGCAATGGTATCATTTTTTTTTTCACAAATCACCTAGCATGTATCCTTTAAACGTGTATAGAAATCTCTTTAACCTAATATACATACAGTTTATATATAGAAATAGCTATATATATAGTATAGTTTCAAATAAATAATATGGTATAATGTAACTCCCCAAAGAAAGCTGGGCTACAGCTCGTGTGAGTCTTTTAAGTGCTCTCAAGACATTGGCATGCATAGTTCTCCTGAACTTCTTTCTCTGTCTGCCCTGGTTTTTCCTTCATTGATTTCAAGCTTCCACCAGTTTGCTGACCACCTGTTTGAGGACTAGTTGCCTGACAAGGAAACAAGATACGCATAATGAGCAAGGCATGGGAAGACCAAAATGACTTCATTAACAAGATATACAGTTCAGGAAAATAAAACAAAATAAACTCAATGTAATTGTTCTACAACAAACATTGGAGGAAATATCCTACTATGTTTAGTGTTGCCTGCTCTGCCTCTTGCCCCTTTTTTGAAGATCGAGTTTTCAGCTCCTCCTCTCGGCGCTGTCTCTCCATCCTAAGATTTTTTATCACGTAAGTGAAGAATTTATTAAAAAAAAAGAAGGTAAAAGCCTGAGAAAAAAATTAACAGATCATCCTAATAAGCTCTAGATAAATATTACAAAAGAAAACATACAATTTCAAACCACTAATAATGACACAACACACTCAGGAACAAGACACTTTTTTTCCCACAGGAGGGGGGAGGGGGATAAAAGAAACTTCATCAATCTATGTAGCAATGACATGGAAGTTAAAGCATCTTCCATTTGTAATTATGCAAGGCATGCCATTCTGTTACAAATGTTTACAGTTTAAATTTGCAAATTTAAAATACCTTCTTACTTATAAAAAAAACACACACACAAATTTAAAAGAATAACAAGGAAGTTAATTTTAAACCACGCAGACTTGTAGTCATACTATTAAACATGGTAAAATTTATAAGAAAAACAACAAAAATGAATATTTTGACAAGGCACCATACCTCTCTCTTGAATGGAGGGTATCTTCCAAGACCTGGTGTAGCATTTGCTGCAGCAGAAACTATTTCAACCAGAACGCGGTGTACCTAATTTATAAGTCAGAAATCAATGTATAAGGAATTGATTAGAGCATTTGCACAGATTGATCCCAGTAAATAATATAATGCCTTGCTAGAGCTAGGTGTACCTCTTGTATAAAATGTTTATGCCTCAGTTGCCTCATCTGTCCTACTCCCCGCGCCTCCTCCTCATTTGGTGGCAGTGGGTTGCAAACAGAGCAAGGGAGGACCTCAAGCTGCTGGGCTAGGCATAGAGGAGAAGGGGCTTCGACGGAGGACTGGCAACGGCGTCGAGGTGTGGGTGGTTGCGAACGGCGCCCCCAGCGACGACGACATAGAGAAATCTGTGAGAGAGAGAGAGAGAGAGAGAGAGAGAGAGAGAGAGAGAGAGAGAGAGAGGTGAGGCTAGAAAGATATTAGCGTGGGGGCTGGGGGAGAAGGAGGGGGTGGCTGTCGAGGTGAGGTCACGGTGGCGTGCTGGGGCCGTTGGCGACGGGCTGTGCGTGGCGGAGGCTTGAGGGAGAAGAGGGACTGGGTAGAGAGAGGGTGAAGGGCGAGAGACGGCTGGAGGGAGCGAAATGAGGGGAAAACCTAACGCGGGGGTTTTAAATTTAATAAGCTTTTCCGGCGCTTTTGACTCGCCTCTAATAACTTGAAATGGGCGCATTTGTTTTTACAGCGACAATGTTTGCCGCAAATAGTACATATTGTGGCGATTTGATTTAATCGACGGAAATTTAATGAGGCTACAGTTAATACAACATTGTTGTGACGACACAAATCGCCGCAACAGGTACAAATTTCGCCGCAAAAAGTAATTTGTACATTTTTCATCCATGATTTCCCATCATCGCACCGAAATTAAGCGGCGACTTAAAAATCGCTGGCAAAGACCAGATTTTTTGTAGTGTCAATAGATATTTTGTAGGAAAGGAAGACAAGAAAATTGCCTCAAACACAGAGAAAACGACTCTGATGTCCAATTCAAAAATGTCAAAATCCAAGAATCACGAAATCAACCCACAAGCCGAGCTGTAATAGCTAAAAATCGACCCACAAACCATATCAGAATTTTATAAAAAATAGCAAAATCCCAATAGTCACATTAAAAATAAATATGTAATAAAATAAATAATTTATTAAAAATCTGGCCCAAATCGGGTTAAGAATCACTTCTTAAACGATAAATGAACTATTATCATAAAAGGTAAAAATAACTAAAAATAGGAATTTAGAGGGGAAAACAGTAGATTTTGGCATTGAAAAAGATGCCCACTGAGTATAGCAGGGTGACCACGATGTGTGCGCTGAAAAGAGCTTTCCAAAGTGGGGTCATATGCATGATTCTAATACATGTAGCCAAAGTTATGACTAAAATATCGAAACGTGCCCAAATCAAGAAAAGATCACGATTTCCAGCAATCTTTGCGCTGATATACCACCTTAAGATATTTCAGCGCAATCAATGTGCAATATGACTCGGATCCTCCTGCATCATAACCTCAATAGATCAGGCCTTCAAAATAAAATTCAATGGAAATTATAAGAACATTAATTTGGATCGAGCAACTCATGCACTACAACAGAAATGCTCTTTAAGGAGGAAATTTTTCGTCCCAAGGTATATTTTGGGAAGAAAAAAATTCATCTCGAGCTCGTTCCAACAACACTGTCCCAGAAGATATTTTGGGACGAATTTGAAGGAAACCGTTCAAATCGAGAAATTTTTTTGTCACGGTTAAAATTCATCCCAGAATATCATTCGAACGGTTACAATTTTATATTTGAACTGGATTAATTTGTTTGAACGATTGCAAAATACATTCGAACAAAAATACATTAGATACTCGTTCGAACGGTATAAATATATCTTTCTGTTCGAACGTTAAAGGGACAGATCGAACGGTATAAGCGTTCGAACGGGGGAAAAAGTTATGTTCGAACGTTACGAAAATAAATGGCTTTCGAAAATTATGTGGTCGTTCAAACGATTTAATAAATGGCGTTCGAACATTATGTGGTCGTTCGAACGATAACTATTTTATCTAGACTCAAAAAAAAAAAAAAAACCAAATAGACATTCATAATATTTGAAAAAATACATTATAAACTGTTTAATACTCACAAAAGTTTTATAATAAGTCCAAACTAAATAAATAACCTTGAGATTGGCATTGTTCATACATAAATAGATAATCCCAAAATCTGTACGTAAAAAACCATCAGTTGCTTGGAGGCCTGTATTCCTGCATGAGCTGCTGCATTTGGAGTTGCATCTGTCTCCTGAACTATTCTTGTTGTTCTTCATGTTATTTGATGTGCATCTTTATGTCTGCTTGCTTCGCCAATTGAGCCTCTAACTCATGCTGCCTTATAGCCAATTCTTCGATTTTAGAATTCGCATTCTCTAACGCTATAGAAGTCGTAGAGGCAAACTTGGAAGAAGAGGAAGAGGGAGAAGGCTTTACACAGCGACCCAAACCCCTCAAATATCCTGAACGTTGACCCAGGACTTGTGTAAAAATATCAATATCACTTGTTGAAAAATTTTGATCTGACATAGATTCAGCACGTAGGACAACCATTTTATTCTAGACATATATAAGATAAAAAATTAATATCATCATAAATATTCTAATATATTTAATTAAAACAAGTTATAATATTTGCATAATTTTCACGAGTATCAGGATGAGTCCACTCTCCATTACAATCAGTGTGCGATGTAGCATATAATTTTGTTAGATCATAATTGGTATATGAATCTTGCTACAATAAACATGTGTTAAGATATAAAGTCATTATGATTCATCCAAATAATTAACTATATCTAATAAAAAAAAATAGCAATACCAATTTCTTAGAGAGACGATGGAAAGATCTTAAGCCTGCATGATAATTAATCTTTAATTTTGATCGATTTTTTTTTTTTGTTTATAGAACTTCGCTCCTACGAATAAATTGAAAATATTATGAAGCGAAATGACAAATAGGACAAGTAAAATAATTAATTTAATTATACATGATATAATGAATCCTCAAACATGTCACAAACTTTTTCTCACTCAGAAGGTCCGACATCTTGAAAATGATGTTGGCATGCATCTTCCTTGTTCTCAAACTTATTATAATGCTCATGACACCTCGCCTTATATTTGCGAAATGCATTACCCATAAACTCTTCCACAGTCTTACGCTCCTCTCTTCGACCAAAATTTAATTTGAAATCATCATTGAAAAAAGTAGTTACAAACATATTATCATTTATAATATTCTAAATTTAAATAAAATATAGAAATTTATTCTACTAAATTAATATTTTAAACATTACCAAACAATGCTTATTGATAAGCTTTTTAACATCTTGGGGACTTTCTTCCTTGAAGTCGTTGCCAAAGATGCAAGTTCGTGTAAGAGCACTCACATGCGATACAAGTCAAGCTGCTGGTTGTCCTTCGCCTCTAAATATGATACTTGAGATGCTTGAGAAGCCAAAATAAAAGAATCATCTTCATACCATTTTTTTGATGTATTAACACTAAAAAAATATTCATCATCACGGACTCCAGTTCGAGGATTGCTTAAATCCCACCAATCACACTTAAATAGATACAACGCAAACTCCCCCAAATATTTCATTCTAATTATATCAACAATAACCCCATAGAAATCAATGTTTTTTTTCCATCATGACTTACTTCGACTAGGACACCACTATTTTGGGTTTTCCTATAACAATCTCGATCCATTGTGTGATACCTACTTTCCTGAGAAATACATGCATAATAGCGAGCAACGCGTCTCGATGGGCCATGCACCAATGCATACAGTTCATCCGATATATCGTTTGGATTATTCGCATGCATTTGTACAATCTACATATTCAGTAAAACATATATTATATCAAAATTTAAATCAATATTTTTTCATTTTTTATTAAATAAAGCATATGTAATGTCATTACCCACTCTTCAAACCATCTCGGAAACTCCTCTTCATGTTTTTGGTTTATATCATTTACTTAGAGTTCATTGAGCATATTAATATGATCACTGAAATTGATGATTACCACAAATCTATTATATTCTTAGAATTTTTTTTAAGTAAATGAGCGAATTTAAATTAAGAAAAATTTATAACTTACTTCAAGTGGTTCTCTATCTCAGGGCAATTGTTCAGCACATACCACTGAGTTTTCTCGAACTCTATTCCACATAAGTCATAACCACGCACTGCACTAATTGGACGTACTTGTTGGGAAAACACAGAAAAGACATTCCGTTGTCTTGCTCAGTTAACGTCAAAGTTATTTTCCGGTCAATCAAACCTAGTGTCAACTTCGTGGAAATATTTGGAACAGAAGGTATGCCCCTCATCGTCAATATATGCTTCTGCAATTGATTATTATGGCGGGCCTTGTTACCCACTATACATTTCAACTTTTCAAGGAATCATTCAATGAGATATATCCATCTATATTGAACTGGTCCTGCAAGTTGAGCCTCACATG
Source organism: Juglans mandshurica (assembly GCA_022457165.1). Taxonomy (NCBI): domain Eukaryota; kingdom Viridiplantae; phylum Streptophyta; class Magnoliopsida; order Fagales; family Juglandaceae; genus Juglans; species Juglans mandshurica. Next base: position 5,222,920 of record CM039633.1, on the reverse strand, counting down.
ACTAATGAATGGCTAGGTGAACCATGATGTCAAATAATGACGATGGGTAAATACTTTCTAGCTTACACAATATTATGGCAATTTCCCGTTCCATTCTATCCAAAACTTCTACATTCAACGTCCTAGCACATAATTCTTTAAAAAATACACCCAACTTAGTCAAAGACACGCGCACGTCTTTTGTCAAGTACCCACGGATACCAATAGGCAATATATGCTGTAAGAAGACATGACAATCATGACTTTTTAATCCAGTTATTTTCCAATCATTTGTTCTCACACACCTTGTTAGATTTAAGGCACAATCGTCCAATAATTTAATCTTCATTAGCCACTCACAAAATGTAACACTTTCGCTCCTTGACAATATATACCACCCAATCAGCATGTAAACAAACGAACCATTTTCTTGCAATTGCATTTCCGGTTTTATTCCCAACCACTTCAGATCCTTCATTGAGTTTATTGTATCCTTTGTTTTTCAATATGCATAATATCAAGACTATGCTGTAATTTTAACTTTGAGTAGTACGGGAGTTTGAAAAATATACTATTCTTTATCCAATTCAACTCATTCGTAATTTGTTTTCTCTTTCGTTGTTTTTTACCAAATTCATTACAACCAACATCTATAAATTGTGCAAGTACATCTTCACCAGACAAATATGGTGGAGGTTGGCCTCATTCAACAGTTCTATCAAACATTCTATAATTTCCACGACATCTATGGTCACTAGGTAAAAATCGACGATGACCTATGAAACATAATTTCCTCCCGTACGTAAACCATTCAGATTTGGTATGTTTGTTATAAGTTGGACATGTCATTTCCCCTTAGTACTCCAACATGACAAGTTTCCATAAGCGAAAAAAATATTTATTATCCATAACACCGCAGCATGCATCTTGAACGACTTGCCTGTTCATGAATCAAATGTGACAACCTCATTCTCCCACAAATCTTTCAATTCTGCAATCAATGGCTGTAAATGTATGTCTATATCATTTCCCGGTGATCTCGAATATGGAATGAGCAAACTTATCATGAAATATGGATTTTTCATACACTTCCACGGTGGTAGATTATACAGCATAAGTACAACTGGCCAAGTACTATGACTAGTACTCATGTTTCCAAACGGATTAAATCCATCTGTTGTCAACCCAAGTTACACATTATGCGGTTCTTCAGTAAACCATGGGTGTTCTTGATCAAATTCTTTCCACACCTTGAAGTCAGCAGGATGCCACAAAATATCATCGTTCCTTACTCTGCCTGATGAGTGCCATGTCATGTCTACAATCGTTACGTGTGACATAAATAATCGTTGTAATCTAGGTATCAATGAAAAGTGACGTACGACCTTTTGCGGCATATTTTGCTTGTCCGATGTCCATCTCGTCAAAATAATATACAATCATTCTTACATGCATGTATTACGTTGTAATCAAATCTGAGCCTCGTTTCAACTTTTTTTCTTCATAGAAGTTACGAGGTAAAGTATTGTCTGTCGGCAATGCCTCTTTAAATAGCTCAAGTAACATATTGACAACCTTAATAGATAATCAATACATTGATTTTATGTGAAGCAGTCTTACGGTAAATGACAACTTATTATCTCTTCTGCATCTTGGATATAGCTCACGCTGTGAATTATTCCACAATTGTGCAAAAGTGTTATTGCTACCATCATTTGAACTTGATGTGTCCATGCCACCTTCATCCATAAACATTCTCGCACCGATGTCACTTAACATTTGCTCCATATCCTCATCGTATTCATCTCCAATAATCTCTGGTTGTACATCTTCATCAATATCTTCTTCTTCATATGGAGCCTCAAATGAAGTTGGATATGGCTTGCCATGTAAGAACCAATCAGTATAACCCTTGTCAATACCTTTGACAAACATATGCTCTCTCACCAAGTCTATCTTATGAGAACGTAAATTCCTGCATTCTCTGCATGGGCATCTAATATGCCCATCACTATTGCATGTACCCAATGTGAACTCCAATAATTTCTTAATACCTTCAGCATATACATTGTAATTTTGACCCAATTGATCGCCAACTCGCATCCAACTCTTATCCATGCCGACCATCTTCATTACAAACAGTCACGTGTGAATCAACAAACAAACATATATCATGTATCAATCAAGGAGTATGCCACCTTTCACTGGATAGTTGGTCATATCCCGTTTGGGATTGTAAGATCATAGTCGCCAACCTATGATCTATTATCTGTCACGTCCAACAAAATTTCGGCAGTATCTCTCCATAGTTCTCCAAATATGCTCGTTTGATTGTGTGCACTGACGATTAACACGTCGTTGCACAATCATTGAAACTGCATATTCGGAGAACAATGGATGAATCTGCCAAAATCATAATGTTGGACGATAACATATATAGTTCGATAGTTTGCGAGAATGATCTTACAATCCCAAACTGTCCACTCTGGACAATTCAAGAGTTATCAATCAAGCATTTATCCGGATTGATAACTCTCGAACGGGTCTACAGTTTATTTTGATGAACAAACAATGCAAGATATGCTAACATATGTCAAACAATAACAACATATTATTTATACAACAATACAACAAAAACATAATCATTAAGTATTATTTAAAGATTTAGTCTTTTAATTTAAATACTTCATTTTATTAATTTAGAATTAACTATTTAAGTATTATTAAATCTTAACTATTTGTATTTAAAGATTTAGTAGTATTTTAATTAAAATACTTCATTTTATTATTTTAAATATTAAGTATTTAAATATTATTAAGTCTTAAATATTTGTATTTTAATTTAAAAATTTAGTATTAAGTATTTGTATTTTTATTTAGTTTAAGTATTTTAAAACTATTTTTGAATAATCATTATGGATAACTATCCTTATATATTCTAATTTCTAATTATAAATACATTGATGTATAAGTTTCCGTTTGAACGGTGTTAAACTATGTTTGAACATAACATACCCATTCCAGTCGTCTTCAACAACGGAAAATGCCATTAATCACGAACTCACAGCAACACAAACAGCAATATCAAGAACAAACAAATTTTTAACATTGCAAAATATCATATTCAAACCAAAATGAGAATATAAAAAGCATACATGGGTTTTGGGAGATGAAAAGGCAAATAGATTAGACTATATGCAGTGTACCCAATGCGAAGGAGCTTCCCAAAAAGTAGTAAAATAACAAATTAATCCGAGAATAATTGAGTGAGATGAAAACTAGTAGAATTTGGGGGCTGGATTGAGGGAGAATGGCAATAGTTCGCGAAGGAGCTCTGGTTCGTGAGAGACTGAGAGTGGCGGGAGGAAAACGAGATTGTGAGGTTCTGTCGTGTATTTGCAGAACATTTCTCGTTTACTAACTGTTCGAACATGAAACTATGAAGCGGCAAAAATTTTCCTCCTAAAGTTTCCCGTTTGAACGGATAAATAGCACGTTCGAACGGTAGTAGATGCATTCTCGCTCTAGTTCATAGACGTTCGAACGCTTATTATTAACAGCTCGAATGGTTTGGTAAATGTTTAATAATATTTTTTTACACTATACCTTTAAATAAAAGAATAATATTAATATATATAGACATATTAGATTATACTATAGTTTAGTAACATAGCAATATCATATTATAATATATAATCGATCATATTATATATTAAATTATAGTAAAGTATATATGAATATATAATATCATACTAATTAAATTATAAGTAACATATATATAGTATCAACCTATTGTCTCATCTATAGTACTAGCATATATAGTATCATCTAATTAGACTATAAATAAAATATATTATGTTAATATATTAGATTATAAATAACATATATATAGTATCATATATAATGTCATCTATAGTGCTAGCATATTAGTGTCATCTAATTAGACTATAACTAAAATATAATATGTTAATATATTAGACTATAGATAACATATATATATATATATATATATACTATCATAGTGTCATCTAATTAGACTCTAACTAATACATATAGTATCATTGATATTAGACTATAATATCATATATGTATAACAAATATATATCAATATATATTATATAGTCTAATATATAATATATTAGACTATAGTATATTAAATTTATTACAAATATATATATAGTTATACTAAATCACTATGGTCTATTAAATGTATTACAAATATATATAAATTTTAATTATCATTTAAAAAAAACACATTGAAAATAATCAAATATTAATTCAATAGGAAACGCCAAACGATGCCGTTTTCCCATAACTAAACCCTAAAGTCATCTCATAACTTTCGTTGCGCTGTTTCTAACTTCTGCCTCTCAGACTCTCAATGCTCCCACTCTCTCATCCACTCACTCTCTCGTCTCTCACTCTCTACTCTCCCATCTCTCACTCTCTCGTCTCTCAAATCTCTTGACCCCTATCTCTCTGCCGAGTTTGCCCCTCAATGGTACGTTTTTTTTTTGAAATTACATACTATGATTTTTGTGATTGGGTTTTGTGATTTTAGGGTTTTTGTAATTGGGTTTTATGATATTGGGATTTTCGTGACTGGGTATTTAGTTTTGTAATATTAAGGTTTTTGGATTCAAAATTTAGGATTTTTTGTGATTGTGTTTATTATTGTGTTTGTGATATTAGGGCTTTGTGATTATGTTTGTGAAATTACTTTGAAAGTATGATAGATGGTATTTGTGATATTAGGGTTTTTTAAATCCGAAATTTACTTTGATTGGATTTTGTGATTGAGTTTGTGAAATTATGTTTTGTGATTGAGGTTGTGAAATTACATTGATAGGGTTTTGTAATTTTTCTACTTGAATAACATATGTGTCCTGTTTAATGTTTATCAATTGGGGTTAAGGATTTGAATAATCTGTGAAAGCTCAACAAAAATAAATAAAAATAAAAACAAAGCTTACATTATTGCAGTATAGTTAGAACTCAGTTTAGTGTTTGGACTTGTAATGTTTTGAACTTATAATTTAGACTTTTGAACTTATTTTATTCCATAGCAGATTTTTTTTATTGCAGATTTTTTTTTTTATTTTTTGTAGTAGTTATATTTATAAGCTTGTAACAGATTATTTTTAGTAAAACATATTTTTGGAAAGCAGTTTTTAGTAAATCATATTTTTTTAGTAAAACAGATTTTTTTAGTAAAGTAGTTTTGTAAAGCTGAAACAGATTTTTTAATAAAAGTATAACATATTTTTTTAAAGCAGTTTTTTTTAAACAAGTTTTTAATGACAAAATATCAAACTTACATTTAAAAAAAACTGGAAAACCGGACCGGACTGAACCAGAAACCGGTAAAAACGAAATTACCGGTTTAGGAAGGTAACCGATGCGTAATCGGTTTTGAAAAATGTAAAACCGGTCATACCGGTTCGGTCCTAAATTTTGTCAAAAAGGGGACCGAACTGAACCGATTACACCCTTACTGTCCACAACAACTCATAGGGCATTAAACCACCTGAATTTGGTAATCCATCAACAAAGTCCATGGTAATATCAGACTATGGTATGGAAGGTAAGGGTAGAGGCCGAAGAAGGCCACTAGGTAAGGTATTGTCCACCTTGACAATTTGGCATATCTCACAGTTCCTTAAGCACTCCTTGACATCATATTTCTACCCTGGCTAGTAGAAATCTCTCCTCAGTCTATGCATGATTTTGTCATATCCCATGTGTTCTCCCATGGGGTTGCTGTGCACGAGCTCCAATAGTTTAAGGAGGAGGGGTTTATGGGCAAGGATATAAACCCTATTTTTGTAAAATAGTGATCCATCCTTCATTGAGTATGGTGATGGTAAGAGACCCTCCTGGTGTTTCTTTAATAGACATTAGAATTGCGAATCAGAAGAATAATGGGCTTTAATCTCTGTCATCCATGTGGGTAGAGATAACATAGACACCATAATTTCCTTTTCACCCCTTGTCAAGAGAGAGCAGCAGCCACCAAGTTCTCTTCCCTTCTTGTACTCAACTATAAAATCATACCTCATTAGATTAGAGATCCATTTCTGTTACATGACTGTTCCCACTCGATGATCTAAAAAAAATTTCAGACTTTGGTGGTCTGTTTTGACCACAAAAGGCTGGCCCATGAGATAATGCCTCAATTTCTGCACTGAAGATACTAGTGGCAGTAACTCATTCTCATAAGTAGAGAGTCCCAAAGCCCTGCCTTTTAGTGCTTGACTAAAAAAGGCCAAGGGTTTGCCCCTTACATTAATACTGCTCCAATGGTTGCCCCCGAGGCATCACATTCAATAATAAAATGAGACTGAAAATATGGGAGGGCTAGAACAAGTGGTCCTGTCATGGCTCTCTTTAAATTCTCAAAGGCTGCTTGGGCCTCCTCATCCCACTAAAAGCTATCATTCTTCAATAAACTAGTCAACTTAGCAGCTATAGAGCCATATCCCCTCACAAATCTTCTGTAGTAGCCAGTGAGGCCTAAAAACCCTCTCAGAGCCTTTAAGGATCTCAGAACTAGCCAGTCTACCATTGCCCTTATCTTTTTTTGGATCTGCTCTCACACCATTACCTGAGATTAAGTGACCTAAGTAGGATATTGCTGGGCAGCCAAAGCTGCACTTGCTCAACTTAGCAAATAGTTGATTCTCCCTAAGAATGTCAAGGCCACTTTAAGGTGAGTGAAGTGTGCTGCTGAGTCTTTGCTGTAAATCAGAATATCGTAAAAAAAAACTAAAATAAAGTGTCTGAGATGGGGTTTAAAAACATGATTCATAAGACTCTAGAATGTAGAGGGGGCATTGGTTAAGCCAAATGGCATCAACAAAAATTCGTAGTGCCCTCATGTGTTCTGAATGCAGTCTTAGGGATGTCTTTAGGTTTAACTCGAATATGATGATAACCCGATCTTAAGTCAAGTTTGGAAAACACCCTAGCTCCATATAACTCATCCATCAATTCCTCCACAAAGGGGATTGGGTATTTGTCCTTGACAGTTACACTGTTCAAGGCCCTGTAATCCACACATAGGTAGCATGAACCATCTGCCTTCCGGACCAGCAGCACATGGAAGGAATAAGGGCTTTGACTGGGTCTGATAACTCCTGATTCCAGCAGTTCTTTTACTATTTTCTCAATTTCATCATTCTGAAAGTAGGGGTATCTATAGGGCCTGACTGCACCTGGTTTGGTATCGGGTTGGAGGGTGATGGTGTGGTCATGTGATCTGGTTGGGGGTAGGCCTGAAGTTGTAGCAAAAATGTCAGGATATTTTTTTAGGAGTTGCTAGATTGGTTAAGGAATGAGTGGGTTTTGGTTGATGGTAAATTCTTAAATGAACTACAATAGTACCCATTTTCCTTCTAATTTATTAGACTTGGTCAGCTTCCCTTCCTCAATTAAAATATTGCTACTGAGTGCTTTTAAGGTACCTGTTGTAGCCTTGTGTGAAAATTGCATTGTAAGTTGTTGAAAATTTCAAAGAATTGATCCCAACCCTTGCAACCACTGAATGCCCAGAACAATGTCACACCCAGCCAGCACCAAGACATACATATCCACATTAAAAACCACCCCTTGAACACCAATATTAACACCTACGGCTTTACCTTCACTGTGGACTTGATCCCCATTAGCCACCTTAACTTTCACCCGTTCATGCTCATTAACAGTTAAGGGCACTCTAGATAAAACTAAAGGGTCAATAAAGTTATGCGTTGTAACACTCCCTTCCCGTAGGATAGAGATATTACTGACATTCATAACATAATGCCTGGTAAAGAGATTCATATCCTGAAATACCTCATTTATTGAAGCATTAAAAAGTTAAAACTGAATTGAACATAATTGTCTCGAAAACTGAACGTAAGGTGAAAAAATATAAACTAATCCTATGAATGACATAAAATAGATCTAAGTCTTGTGTGAATATCACTTATTCCTTCCTAATCTTTGTACTAAATCTACTCCTGGCCATCCAGCTTTGCGTCATCATAATCTCCATTTGTGAGAATTAATCATAGAAGAAAACAATAAGACAAACAAAAATGAGTCGAATACTCAGTAAGTAGCACATCATACCGTAAAATATAATTTGGCCTAGCATGGACTTAATTTCTGAAGACTCTTCACAACATACATACATCATCACAGATTCACAATCATACACGTAACATAACTTTATGAAAACTTTACATTCATACATATATCGTCACAGATTCACATAACATATATATATATATATATACTCATCATTAACATGAGGAGAAGCATACATAATCATGGCAAACATGTAAAGTGAATGCATGATAACTTGTTTATCTTGTTTTAATATGGAGTGAAACACGCTTGAGTATTTCACCTAACTTGTATAACATGGAGTGAAACACGTCTGAATCTGTGTTTCACTTAACTGAGTGAAACACGCCTGAATTCGTGTTTCACTTAACTTGCATAACATGGAGTGAAACACGATTGGGTCCGTGTTTCACTTAACTATAACATGGAGTGAAACACGCTTGGGTCCATATTTTACTTAACTTGCATAACATTGAGTGAAACACGCTTGAGTCTGTATTTCACTTAACTTGTGGTTAACCATGCTTGAGTCTGTGGCACTGTAAAACTTCTTATCTTTCTTAATGCATGAGAATTTATTAGGCTTCATGAACATTTCTAACATGACATATTCTTGTACATGACATAGCATAACATGACCCATTCTATAGCATAACATGGCATATTCTTGTACATGGTATAACATAACTTGACATAACATGACATGACATATTCTTGTACATGACATAGCATAACATGACATATTCTTGTACATGGTATAGTATAACATGACATAGCATAACATGATCTGAACATATTATAACATTCCATGACATACATGATCTAAGTACTACATGAACATGGCATACATAATCTAAGTATTACATGAATAGGGCATGCATAATTTGGCTATTCTATTACATGACATACTTGACTTGAATTACTACATGAGAATCTCATGGCTTTCATATGATTTTAGTAACATTCAATCAATCAAAAAACAAATTCATTCATTCAAGCATAATCTCATAGTGAAAGACGTATTGGCCTTCATCTAAAATTGTACAAAATATTTTATATATATTAATATATATAAGTTTTATATATAATGTATAATTATATGTGAAATTTTTATATATAATATATATAATTATATATCATATATGAAATAATTTCATATTATAATTTATAATTTATAACATAAAATGTTAATCTTAAATATGAACATTTGTAATTTGTTTGATCATATGCTATTAATATAATCATATATAAGATAATGTTATTATTTAATAAAAGTTTAATCTTAAAAATGAAAATTTAATTGATCATGTATTATATAGCTATACTAATATAGTAATATATAGTTTATAACTAATACTAATATATAGCTATACTAATAGTCTAATATTAATACTATTATATAGTCTAAAATTTATATAGCTATACTAATATATAACTAATAATAATAGTCTAATATAGACTATAATTATAGTTATACTAATATCGCTATACTAAATCACTAAAAGTTTATAACTAATACTAATATATAGTTTATAACTAATACTAATATATAACTATACTAATATACAAATATTAATGCTATTATATAGTCTAATATATTATATAACTATACTAATATATAAGTCTATAACTATTTAACTAATACTAATAGTTTAATATTGACTATAGTTATATTTATACTAATATAATTATACTAAATCACTGTAACTAATATTAATATATAACTATGAGGCTAATATTAATACTCTTAGGCTATAGTACCTTCAACTATACTAATAGGCTCACTCTCTCGTCTCTGACTCTCTGCCTCTCGTCTCTCACTCTCAACTCTCCTGCCTCTCATCTCTCTCGGCCCCTGTCTCTCTGCCGAGTCTGCCCCCTCAACGGTAAACCCTCTCTGCATCCATGCCTCCATATACGGCGTATAACACTAGTGGAGTAGGAGTGTGGTACGTGGATGCTGCGGAACTAGAAGCAAAGGTGGTTGCAGAGGGGAAGAGTTCGAAAGCGAGGAATGTGGAGCAATTGAAGACTGTGGTGGAGAAGAAGAGAGAGCTTGGGGAACAGTTGATGGCACGGTATGCGAAGGATTATGAGGCCTCGAGAGGGCAGAGCGGGGATATTAAGATGTCGGTAGTCACACAAAGGTCTGGTACTGCAGCCGATAAGGTCTCGGCATTCTCGGTTATGGTGGGGGACAATCCAATTGCCAATTTGCGGCCACTCGATGCGCTTTTGGGTAAATATGCTTCTGGAAATGAAATTTTGAACTTCATGAGTTGTACAAAAAAAGGGTATTTTGTTTAGTTTGTTTCTTCCACAACCATATTCTGTTTAATTGGAAAATAATTTATTTTCTGAAATTAGAAAATGAGAAATTCTACAACTGTGGTCAAAGAAGGTTTGGTTATGCTTCCGAACTAGGGACGGTGCATTTAGATGTTGAACTGAGTTGAGTTGAGTTGAGATAATAAAATATTATTAGAATATTATTGTTTATTATTATTATTATTTTAGAATTTGAAAAAGTTGAATTGTTTATTATATTTTGTATTGAAAATTGAAAAAGTTGTAATGATAAGTTGAGATGATTTTAAATTTCAAACGAAGCCTAAATAAGCTTATTAGGTTTATAGAAGTTATGCAATTTAGGCATGAAACTTAAGTTGTTATTATTATTATTATTATTATTATTATTATTATTATTATTATTGTTTTATTTTTTTTTGGTTGATTTGGTAAGTATTGTTTTTTTATCGGTAAACAAAATTTTATTGAGTATGAACATGGGCAAGGTAAGTGTGATTTTCTATTCTGGTGATTGAGGAATCCATGAAAAAATTAGAAATGTTCCGGTTCCTCCTTGCATATTATATACACCTCAAGCAAGGCTATAGGCCTAGTGGTCTTTGTTGATTAATGGGCCTCTCAATTAATTCAATTAAGGACGAGGATGTTGTAAGGTTTCAAATAAAAAGCTTATGTTTTGTCGTCAATCTCAATTATGAGAACTGCTACACCTACAAAGAGATTCACAAAAAATATCTCACAGAGTGATGTGGCATGATGTAGTACATTAGATTTGGTTTACAATAACGAAAGCTTAATCTAAAGTACCACATCACGGCACATCACTTTGTGAGAGTTTTTTTGTGAAGCTGTTTATGGACTAATTATTTTCCTTCAGTTGTATATTAATCAATAATGCCAATGTAGAAAGTAGATATTTTTTCCATATATTGTAACAACTTAAAGCATACGAGAATTATGTTTTTAAAAAGATTCATTGGAAAATGCATGTAAGAGCATGAAGACTAAGAAAAATAGGTTAATTTCACAAGAATCTGGCTGACTCAACACGAACTTGGATGACACGTACTTGAATGACTCATTTTGTTATTCGAGTATGGTTAGGTTGGCTCTTTAATGACACTACCCTAATAACCCGACATGATTCGGAATAACACAGCGCAAATTGCCACCCCCAGTATGTATGTCAATGTAGCACGGAAACTTGGTGGATGGATTCGTTGAATGTAATGTGGTGCATTTGAAAGAAACGCAATGAGTGGAAATTGAAGATTTTTTGAGAATGCGACGGATGACCTTAGATCTATAGAGCTAGAAATCCTTTGTCTAGATGCTAGCTCAGAATAGCTATAGCCTTGCTAGTTATCAAGATTTTATGTCTTTTTGTTTTCTCTCACCTTCCTATTCAGGCGCTCCTCTTGTATACAACATACATACTTCGTTTTGTCTCCTTGCACTTTTAATAAAGATGGCTTATATATATTGTGGGATTGGGATGCCACAGACAATAGTGTTTGCTGGTTTCTAAATCTTTCTACATCTATGTTTCTCATCGTGTTAATCATTTTGATTAGCTCTCAGCAAAACATCTCCTGAAGGATATATCCTTCTTTCTGTGGAATCTTTGTTTGTTGAGCACTGTTTGTTGCATCTTAAGATCTTTAAGGTTAGGTGTTTTTGGGTGATTAGGAAAGGTTCTGGCAACTGATAACTTGAGAAAGAGGCACATTCTGACAACAGATAAATTGGATGGCTTCTCACAACAGCTACCAACTTTGCAGCTTTTTATATTTCATCTATGTTTGCTCTTTCATCTTCCTAATAGTTGGATGTTTCCTTTTGTATACTTCCTATATACTAGGGTTACACCCACTACGTGTCTCAATGATATTGAATTACGAAAAAAATGAATGTTAAGATCTTGGTTCTTCTATGACCTTACTCAAGATGCTAATTTGATACGGATTCTTGACCTTTCATTGTTTATCCTTTTAGATATATTTGCCAAAGGGAGCGGTAATAATAACCAAGCTTTGCTGGAATTGTCTATATATTGCATTTCACTGTGGCTTTAGATTGCTATACATTTCTTTTAGAACTAGGGGTTTTCTCTCCGTACATTTCTTCTTCTTTCTTTGTTTTTACTACTGGTTGGTTGGTTGTGGTGTGTCAATGACTACATCTTTTTGTGGAGATTAGTGCAATAGTCCAGTTTGAGCTACTGTGTTGGTTGGTTTTCATGGGGCTGTGCAGAGAGGTAGTTATTGAACAGAAGGTATTTGAGTTCAGAAAGGAGAATGAAAGGTGGTGGAGAATCACAGAGAGTGGCCGCCGTGTGGTGAAATACATTTCTTTGTATCATGAAGCTATGGGGTGGTTGGGTTTAATGGTAAAGGAATGTGTAGAGTCATTGGGTTCTTTAGTGTTTCTGAGAACTCGTAGAAAAGGAAATAATGTGTTAATGGTGAGGAGGGGATGCAATAACAATGGCAGTTTTATTTTCATTTCGGAGTTTGGGCATGAAAAGAGGAGAGGCTACTAGTGGTACCGGAAGGAAGGAAGGGGGAGGGGTGGAGGAATTTTGGAGTTACATTGAAGGAGCTCAGTCCCCCACCCTCTGTTTCAAGTGTGAGAAATAGAGTAGCTAAAGGTGGTGGGGTTTCGAAGAGTGATGGTGGTGCTCCATCGTACAGGGCAGCTGGTGCACTGTTGTACAGTGAGGTGCTCCAAGCACAACAGGTACAGCGAGTTGTGAGTGCTGTGGTGCCAGGAGTGAATAGTACAGAGATCGTGCAACAACGAGGTGGAGATGGTTATGTACTGTTGGGGTCAAAGGAGGAAAATATCTTAAGAGTGCTGGGTGACATGGAGAAAAAAGTGGGGATGTTATTTGATGAAATAGACTGGCTGAAACGCAGTGTTAAGGGCAAGGAGATGCTGAGTTTGGGCATGGGTTGTGATGCGGGCTTTACTGAAGGGAGGGACTTGGGCCTTGTTTCGGGCCAGAGGGTTATGGATGTAGGAAGAGGACAGGTGGAGCAGTCTGTCTCGACGGGCTTAGAGATGGGCCCTGCTTTGGGCCAGTTCGTAGGCCCAAAGAAAGGCTAGAGGGCAAAGCCGCAGCCCGATATTTCGACCCAGGAGCCGAGTCATCTTCCTTGTCCTCCGATGGCGCTGATATGCGCCCCGCCGGTTGCTCCACCGGCCTAGAAACTGCCGATGGCCTCGGGCGAGCACTCTGGTGAGCCGGTATTCCTACGGGAGGAGTTGGAGGACGGGGAAATGGAACCAGAGACTTTGAGGGTCGTTTCTCCGTCGTCGTTAGGGGGGTTGTTGATGGGGAGTGCACAGACTCAGTCGTGTGTGGCGTTTGAAGGCCCAGATGCTGTGTGTGTAGTCTCGCTGGTAGAAGAGGGGATTTTGGGTGATAACCTGTCGCCGATTCGTGGGTTGTGTTTGGAGAAGGCACAGTTTATGCCGTGTGAAGTGGATGGAGGCCTAGTGGTGAATCCTGTGCAGTCAGTGATGCCAGAGCATGATCCCTCGTTACTGAGGTCTCTGAGTGACTCTCAATCAATGGAGATGGTCTCCTTCGAGGAGAATAAGTCTGGGGGATTAGAATTTTCGGTTTCTGCTAGTGGGGAACCAGAATCAATCTGTGGCTCAGAATTGGATATTTTTACTCCTGCTAGCACTGGTGAGGAGGGGGCTATTTTAACTCCTTTGTGTACACTCCCACCTAACTATGGGAGTGGTTCATCAAAGTGGGTTTTTAAGAAAGTAGAAGAGATTCAAGCTATTATTGGGATTTCGTTTGGAGGTTATGAAGAACAATTCAAGGCTCTCCTCGTAGCACTCGAGAATAGCCATTCGAAGTTAGCCTCAAAGCGGGATAGAGAACTTAAAAAGTTAACTTGCTCTATTAATTATGATGTGAAAGAAGGAAGTAGCAGAATGGATAGATCGAGAGGGAGGGGCAGTATAGTTTTGTTATGAAACCTAAGATTTTATCTTGGAATGTGTGGGGGCTCAATGATCGCAATAAACGCCTTCGTATTAAATCATTATTGCAGATGTGGAAGTGTGAGGTGGTGTGTTTTCAAGAAACAAAGTTGCGATGCATTGATAGGAAAATTGTGAGAAGTTTATGGGGGTGCTCGTATGTGGGATGGACTTATTTGGCCTCTTTGGGAGCCTCAGGGGGAGTGTTAATTATGTGGGATAAAAGAGTGGTTGAGTTGATTGAGGAGTGTATTGGAGAGTTCTCGGTTGCGACTCTTTTTAAAAATGTGGTGGATGGATGGGAATGGGCATTTGCAGGCTCCTATGGTCCTAATGTGGATAGGGACAGGAGAAATTTGTGGAAGGAGTTGGCGGGTATTTATTCATTATGGGATGTGCCGTGGTGCATGGGGGGTGATTTTAACACTATTCGCTTCGCTAGTGAGCGATCAGGGTACTGTCGACATACCATAGCTATGGAAGAGTTCATCTTTGATCTGGACCTCATGGATATCCCTCTGGTGGGGGATGAATACACATGGTCAAATGGGCGGGTTTGGTCGAGATTGGATAGATTCTTTGTATCTCCTTCGTGGGAAGATAAATATCCGGAAGTAAATCAGAAACGACTAGCTCGAGTTAGTTCAGATCACTTTCCTATCATTTTGGATTGTGGGGATATTCACAGAGGGAGTCGATATTTCAAGTTTGAAAACATGTGGCTTGCAGCGGATGGGTTTGTAGAGATGATACGTGGGTGGTGGTCTTCATATCAGATTATTGGTACTCCAAGTTTCATTCTGGTAGGCAAGTTGAAAGCACTGAAACAAGACTTGAAGAAGTGGAATTTGGGGGTTTTTGGTCACATTGATAATCAGAAGAGTACATTGTTAGAGGAACTGCAAGACATAGAGGATAAAGAATTTTTGGGAGATAATTCGGAGGAGGTGTTATTGAGGAAGGGCATGGTTATGACAAACTTGGAGAGGGTTCTGTTGTCGGAGGAGACTTCATGGCGTTAAAAATCCAGGGTCCTTTGGTTGAAAGAAGATGATAGGTGTACGAAGTTTTTTCACAAAGTGGCTAATTCACATCGGCGTAACAATGCCATTGAGTCACTCCAATCAGGTTCTCAGGTGTTATCTTCTCATGCCATAGATGCTTTGCATTTTGAGGCAATTGATGCGCAGACTGTCAGTATTTTGGAGAGACCTTTTGTTGAAGAAGAGATTTATAAGGTCATATCTGGACTGGCAAAGGACAAAGCGCCGGGGCCGGATGGGTTTTCAATGGATTTTTTTCAAACTTGTTGGGACATTGTGAAAGGTGATGTTATGCAGGTTTTTAGGGAATTTCACTCTTTCCAAAAGTTTGAAAAATCCCTTAATGCGACTTTTATTGCTCTTATTCCCAAGAAACATGGAGCTTTGGCGATTGAGGACTTTCGGCCTATAAGTTTCGTTAGTAGCATTTACAAGATTATCTCGAAGGTTCTGGCTAACCGACTTAGCCCGGTGTTGGAATGGATTATTTCCAAGTCTCAAAACACATTTATTCGGGGAAGACAAATTCTTGATTCAGTACTTATTGCAAATGAGTGTTTAAACTATAGGTTACAGGAGGGGAATTCAGGTGTTCTGTGCAAACTTGACATGGAGAAGGCATATGATCATGTGAATTGGGATTTTCTCTTATACTTGCTTGGGAGATGTGGTTTTGGGGTTAGGTGAATTGCATGGATACACCACTGTATTTCTACAGCTCGGTTCTCAGTTTTGGTTAACGGCACACCTGCTGGTTATTTTGATAGTTCGCGAGGATTGCGACAGGGAGATCCTTTATCTCCCCTTCTATTTGTGATAGTTATGGAGGCTTTAAGTAGGATGGTGCATGCAGTTGTTGGGGGAGGTTTCTTATCGGGTTTCCAGGTAGGCAATGGTTCTGGTGGCCCTACTATCATTTCACACCTTCTTTTTGCAGATGATACGTTAGTTTTTTGTGAAGCGGATAGGAACCAGATTAAAACTATACGAGCATTGTTATTTTGCTTTGAAGTAGTGTCGGGGTTAAAGGTCAATTTGGGCAAGTCTGAGATGGTTCCTGTGGGTACGGTCTCTAATATCAGAAGCTTGGCAAGTCTGCTAGATTGTACGGTGTCCTCTCTCCCAATGAAATATCTGGGCCTTCCGCTGGGAGCAACATTCAAGAATAGAGCTATATGGGATGGGGTAGTGGAGAAGATAGAGAGAAGGTTGGCTGGCTGGAAACGAGTGTACCTATCAAAAGGAGGCCATCTCACTCTTATCAAGAGTACTCTCACTAACCTCCCCACCTATTTTTTTATCTTTGTTTCCTATGCCTGTAGGGGTGGTGAACAGAGTGGAGAAACTCTTCAGGAAGTTCTTATGGGGAAGCATGGGGGAGGAAAAGAAATTTCATCTGGTACGATGGAAGACTGTATGTGCCTCAGTTGTGAATGGGGGGTTGGGAGTGTGTAACTTGAGAAATTTTAATAAAACTTTATTGGGGAAATGGCTTTGGAGATATTATTTGGAGGAGGGAGCATTGTGGAAGGATTTTATTGATGCTAGATATGGTGTAGCTTGGGGTGGCTGGTGCTCTAAGGAAGTGAAATGGGGTATGGTGTGGGCTTATGGAAATATATAAGGAATGGGTGGCCATGTTTTTCAAATCAAATCCGTTTTGTAGTTGGTGAGGGTATCCGTATAAGATATTAGCAGGATGTGTGGTGCGGAGATCATGCATTGGAAAGGGCGTTTCCGACCTTACACCGTATTGCAGTTAATAGGGAGGCATCAGTGGCGGATGTGCGTTTATTCTCTCATGGTACGTACCAGTGGAATATTATCTTTAATAGGGATTTCCATGACTGGGAATTACCTATTGTTACAGAATTTTTCAGCTTACTATATTCCACGAAGAGTACTATGACACAACGAGATAGCTTGAAATGGCGGTCTAATAATCACAAGATGTGTACAGTAAAGGCATATTTTAGCATCTTGACAACACAATTTAAAATTAATCCGTTTCGTTGGAAGAACATTTGGAAGTCTCGAGTGCCTTCTAAAGTAGCATTTTTCGTTTGGAGTGCTGCTCTTGGGAAAATATTGACCACGGACAACTTGAGAAAGAGAGGATGTGTGGTATTGGAGTGGTGTTACATGTGCAAGAAGAATGGAGAGTCTGTGGACCATTTATTACTACACTGTGAGGTAACAAGGGTATTGTGGGATGAGATTTTTCTTAGGGTTGATGTTGCTTGATGTGTGGCAGCAGTGTGTTGACGTGTCAACTGGATACGTTTGGATAGTGAAAGTATTTGAGAATGTTTGTGAATAATAATGAAAAAATAATAATATAATATTAAATAGTAGTGAAAAGTAATGAATATTAATAAAAAATAAATAAAGAGTAATAATAAAATAAAAAATAATAATGAGGGTGTTTAAGAGCACCTCAAGTACTCTCAGTACCCAAAGGTAACTTTGGGTGGTGAGGTATTTTCAAGTATTCTGTGAATAGTAGTGAAAAAATAATGAAAAAGTAATGATAGAATATTGAATAGTAGTGAAAAATAGGTGAAAAGTAAAATTAAAATAATGAATAATAGTGAAATATTTTTAAAATACCTCAAATATTTTCAAGTTGGTCCCAAGCTACAGTCTTTGAAGTTGAAGCCCCTCATTGGGCTATTAACCGGCAAGTCTGCCGTCTAGCCCAATCAAATGGCGGTTGGTCAGGGCATTCAGGCTCTGAAGCTCTTCGATTAGGCCCATGATTATGGTTCTTTTCTTTCAGTTCAAGTCGTTGATGTTGCATGGCTAACATGTCTGCGATACATTGGACTCTCGCCATTTCTTTGATTTGTGAGTCCCTTTGGAGGACCATGTATCGAAAGACAAAAAGAGAACTTGAATTAATTGAGATGGTTTGCATGAGGAGAAAATATAGTTATGTTGTTAAAGCCCCTAAAAAAACAAGAGTTGTTGGTCTTGTGGAAAATTTCATTTTTTTCAACAAGGAAAACACTACTATGCCGCCCAATAGTTACCGCTCCATTTGACCGCTCAGTGAATTTCTTTTTTTTCTTTTTTACTTAATGATGAAAGAAGTGATTTTAAGGGTATTGGTGTATTTTTTTAAAATATTTAAATATATTAAAAAAATGTAAATAGAAAAATAAAAAATAAAAGTTACAAAAGTAACTAGCAGTAACAATGAGTGGTGCTACTCAGACGGCAGAGTAATTTGCTTAGATTGTTTTGGAACCGAACATGATTATTAATATCCTAACATATATTAATTACACGACTCGATCGATTCTTTAAAAATGCATTGATTATTTATGATGTTTCTTGTAAATTAAGCACAAGATCCAAGCTCTAACAATCTTCCATTTATATATAGATCACAACCTGAAGTCCTCGAGCACATGCCCCCTAAGCGGCTAATCCTAACAACCATATATACTCGAGATTTTAGGATCATTTTATTCATTTAGCTGTATATCGATCGCTCGAGGAAGAGAGAACAACAACATGTGGGAGCTGCATTGCAACATATATATTAATGCCTTCATTACCTTCCAACAAGAGTACTTTGAATGTTCCTAATCATTTTCGATTATGAACCAGACCAAATTATTGTGCATGTTTTTTTTTCTTTAAGGTCGACAAGAACATAGCCTGAACTTATATTTCCTCTTTTATATTGATTATAACTATGATTTAGTAATTTAATTTCTTATAGCTAATTAAGATGATGAGGCCCACCTGCAAGACGAGAGCTAGCAAAAGCAAAAGGGGGCATGACAAGAAACCAAATTAAGCGTGGCTTGCTGTTAGGTATCCTATATCCTGGGTATGCACCTAATTAGCGGTTTTAAATTTTTAAAGAGCAATAATTTGTACAAGTCTCAAATATATAAGTCTCGTAATGACTTGCACAAAAACTTGTACACTTTAAGATTATAGATCATAGCATTACTACAGACTGAAAAGTTGTCTCTCTATTGAAATTTTGTTTTCTTTCTTTCTCACTCAACTTTTTTCTCTTTTAAACATTAACATAATCCCGATACATACTAATAACATTAAGTCTCATTTGTTTTCAAAGAGAGAGCTGATGAGAAAGAGCCGAGGAGGGAGAGAGAGAGCTGATGAGAGAGAGAGAGAGAGGGGTAGATGAGGTCTGGAGACTAGTGCGTTTTGCATAACAAAAAAAAAAAATACGTAATGCGTGTTACGGATCAGCCGTGAACAGTAGCTGATCCTAATTCATAGCACAGCTCAAAGTTTAATCGGCTAATTACTAGTATGCTACTCGCTTAGTATTCCGGTTACTTTCCATCAAGTCCTTTGGCTCCATAAACCCTACCCTCTCTCTCTCTGCTAGCACAAAGTTGCAACTTTACGACCTCCCTCAACTCTCCATTCAAAACCCGAAACCCTCGATTCGGAGCTCATTATTTGATTATGGTTGTGTCACTGAAATCGAAGAAACCTTCGAAGGCCCCAGAAGACATAGATACTCTCAAATTCGACGTAGCCTCATTTGCTTCTTCTCTTGGCCTCTCCTCCCCTCCCCCACCTTCGTCCTACTCAAGCTTCAATGATTCTGATTTTCGAAAAACAGGTCATCTCAAACTAAAATCCACAAAACCACACAAGCCAAAGACCCAAAACACCAACAATACCAACGAGGATAAAGAAAGACCTAAGCCTAAGGGGTTTGACAAATCGCAACCCAAGGGCAATGTAACACTCTGGATACACACTCTGGAAAAAACTTCCCTGAGGGATGCTTTTTCAGGGCAGAGAAATAAGAACATCTAAAAGAGAGAAAAAAAAACTAAAGTTCATTCAAGTTTTTGCATAAAAAAGTAGAGTCTGTTTCGGTGCATACTATAAGCAATAAGCATAAACCCTACAAATCATAAAAGGCCATGGGCCTAAACTGGGCTTCCTAACATCAGTCCGTAACTAACTTACAAGATAGTAAGTAAAACAATAACAGTTGGATCACTTAAATGGCCCAGGGATAATTCCCAAAGCCCATGCACGTCGGGCTCAGCCCGTCCCTTTTGGTCAAAGACCTTACTTCAGACTTAAACACTTCAGTTCGAAGCTTCCCCCCACGTGAGCCTAGGGTTCCTTCCACTTAACTAATAGGCTTCAGAATACAAATATGCTTTATTATGTTTACTAGTAATGGCCCAAGGCCTTACGTTCCTAGCCCACACCGCTACGGCCCTTTAAGCCTATAATCTGCATACAATCCTTCAGACTTTAGGGTTCCTTCTCATTTCTGCCAACACCTTCTAACCTTCGAAGTAAGCCTCCTACTCCTCACCATGTAACCCCTCTCTGCATCCATGTCTCCGTATACAGCATATAACAACTGCCCCTCTCTTTAGAACACCTTGCCCACAAGGTGGGGGTGTTCTATACAGAGATTGTGGTAGGGTTCCCAAGACGCATCCTCTGGCGGTTGTCCCTGCCAACGCACCAGGAGCTCGACCAAGGGCCGATTCTTCACCTTCCTCATCCATCTGGTAAGCACCTCTTCCGGTTTTGGTTTAAAGACTCCTTTCTTTTATCAACGGGTGGTAAGGTTGGAATTGTTGTGTGATGCTAACCGAGCTTGGGTTTTAATTGCGAGACGTGAAATACGTCGTGTATCTGGGCTGAATCCGGTAGTTGGATGCGGTAGGCGACTTCCCCCACCCTTTGCCTCACTTGAAAAGGCCCATAAAAATGTGGTGAAAGTTTGAGGTTTTGACAATGGCGTACGAAGGACTGTCTGTAGGGCTGCAATTTCAAGTAAACCTAGTCTCATTCGAGGAAAGTTTGCTTTTTTCTTCCTTTATCTGCGTATTTCTTCTTTCGATCTTGAGCCCTAACTAAATTTTGTTTGAGCAGCAGCCAGAGTTGATCGCGGTTCAACAAGGTATCTTCTACTTCCTATACTCTGGTTGTCCCCGTAGTGTAGCTTACCCATCTGGGGGGTTTATACCCATATAAAGCCTCAAAAGGCGTGATCTTTGTTGAGGCATGTACACTAGAATTGTAACACCAGTCTGCTAGGTCTACCCATTGTGACCATTCTTTTGGTCTGTCCCCCACATAGCTTCGTAGGTAATTTTCTATCTATTTATTCACGGCCTCTGTTTGTCCATCCGTTTGGGGGTGGTAAGCAATGCTAAAGGCCAACTGCACTCCTTGTAGCATGAACAATTCTTTCCAGAATTTGCTGATGAAGGTTGGGTCTCTGTTTGATACAATGGTGTGGGGTAGGCCATGGAGTTTGAAGATGTGTTTGACAAAGAGTTGGGCAACTCTTTTAGTAGTGTATGGGTAGGATAGGGGAATGAAATGGGCGTATTTAGTAAACCTGTCCACTAGGGTGTAAATTCAAATCGAAAAACCGGTCCGGACCGGACCGGACCAGTTCTTGTAATGTGTAAACCGGCCGGAACCGGTTGATACAAAAATATATAAAAAATAATATTTGTATATATAAGTTTTATACAAAATTAAAATTGTACAAAATATTATATATATATATTAATATATATAAGTTTTATATATAATGTATAATTATATGTGAAATTTTTATATATAATATATATAATTATATATCATATATGAAATAATTTCATATTATAATTTATAAATTATAACATAAAATGTTAATCTTAAATATGAACATTTGTAATTTGTTTGATCATATGCTATTAATATAATTATATATAAGATAATGTTATTATAAAATAAAAGTTTAATTGATCATGTATTATATTGCTATACTAATATAGTAATATATAGTTTATAACTAATACTAATATATAGATATACTAATAATCTAATATTAATACTATTATATATTCTAATAATTTATATAGCTATACTAATATATAAGTTTATAACTAATACTAATATATAACTATACTAATAATCTAATATTAATACTATTATACTATTATATAGTCTAATATATTATAATTTATATAGCTATACTAATATATAAGTTTATAACTAATACTTATAGTCTAATATAGACTATAGTTATACTTATACTAATATAGCTATACTAAATCACTAAAAGTTTATAACTAATACTAATATATAGTTTATAACTAATACTAATATATAACTATACTAATGGGCTAATATTAATACTATTATATATTCTAATATATTATATAGCTATACTAATATATAAGTCTATAACTATTTAACTAATACTAATATATAACTATACTAGTAGGCTAATATTAATACTGTTAGACTAGTCCAATAAATTATATAGTTATACTAATATATAAGTTTATAACTATTTAACTAATACTAATAGTTTAATATAGGCTATAGTTATACTTATACTAATATAGTTATACTAAATCACTATTAACTACTACTAATATATAACTATACTAGTAGGCTAATATTAATACTATTAGACTAGTCTAAAATATTTTATAGCTATACTAATATATAAGTCTATAACTATTTAACTAATACTAATAGTTTAATATAAACTATAGTTATACTTATACTACTATATTTATACGAAATCACTATAACTAATACTAATAGGCTAATATTAATACTATTAGACTAGTCTAATATATTATATAGCTATACTAATATATAAGTCTATAACTATTTAACTAATACTAATAGTTTAATATAGATTGTAGTTATACTTATATAGTTATACTAAATTACTATAACTAATACTAATATATAACTATACTAGTAGGCTAATATTAATACTATTAGACTAGTCTAATATATTATATAACTATACTGATATATAAGTCTATAACTATTTAACTAATACTAATAGTTTAATATACACTATAGTTATACTTATACTAATAGTTATACTAAATCAGTACTATAACTAATACTAATATATAACTATACTAATAGGCTAATATTAATATTATTAGATTAGTCTAATATATTATATAGCTATACTAATATATAAGTCTATAACTATTTAATAGACAATCTATTCAATATAACAACGATATAATTGACAATGGCTCTGATACTAAGGACGTAAATCCCAGGTAATAAATTGATAAAGACAATTGTTTAATAATAATAATAATAGGCACTATGACCAGCCATATGCATGGGAGCAAATAAAACAGGTGGTATAACCGACCATATGCATGATAAAATAAATAAGATAAACGATATATATAAAATAAACTTCATTAAAGAGATAATACTTACAAGGAGGTTAATTCTCAGAAGAGTTGGTAGCAGAAAACACGAAAAAAGGAAGGTTGATTTACAAAAGATAGATTTTGGAGGGTGAGGAAGACAGACTAGAGAGAGTTTTGGACGAGAGAAGATGAGGTTTCAGATGAGAGTTTCTGAATGCCCTTCATTCTTTCCAAACTCCTTTATATAGACACTAGAACAGTACAAAATATTAATTCTAATAATACATTAATAGTATCAATACGTGAAAGTAAACAATATGTACAAAGTCATTTGTCATTTTCTTGGACAATAATCTCTAGCAACGACAATACTATGACGTGAACAGTGTAGGCAATAATCTGAGATGAATAGTATAGACGAAGTTCTTTGTCCTTATTCTTCTAATGAGATAATATTTCTGACAACTTCCAACTGTCATGCTAACTAATTGAGAAAGTAGTAATATTTTAGAATCACATCATCTGAGGGTCATAATTTGTTAATTCTAGATCGAATGGGTCTTGGGAATCCCTCAGAAGTACTGGATGGTAGGGTGAGTAATCTTGATAATGAGAGGCCTGTTGAGAAGGAGAGGTCTGATGGACCGGTGATAATGCAAGTTGCTGTAATGGAGATAATCTGATTGGATGCTACACATCTTCTTCATCATCGCTATCTGAAACTTGTGACATTGTTTCGGCTAATTTTTTCAAACCTTTATTGCTAGTAATAGATGCTAATTTTGCCTGAAATCTACTCCGTTGGACTAGAACTTCTGGAGCTTTGGTAATTTTTGAAAACATTTTTAAGACATGATTATAATTGTATTTTTTCCACCATTTGACAGAAACTTGGTAGGCGAAAAACATAATGGTTTTGAGAGAGGGATGAGGTTTGATAATATATTCCCATTTCATAATCCAATTTAATTTGGTCTTGAGGAATAAAAGAAGAAGTGGTGAACAATGGCTTAATGCTGGTGGGCTATCATCTTGTGAAGTAAAAATTCGAAGACTTTCCTGGAGGGGGAGAGGAAGGAGAAGTGGTTTGGCTCTATAATAGTCCCACCATAGTGAAAATCATTTTGTGAGTGTCTTGATTTCTTGTAATTTGTCAAAATGAAGGAACCACGAATGACGCAAATTTTTGTTTTGTTTTAAAAACATTTTTGTCCATACTTGCTGATAATCATAATAATTATAATATGGCGGATCATAAGGTTGAGAAAACTTTCTTGTCAAATAGAGATTTTTTTTCCCATTGTTCCAGAGTGAGAACCTATTTAATACTGACTTTATGAAAGGCAATAATTGGAGATGCAGGTGGAGATGGTTGAGTTTGAAGGGAATAAGGGATCTCAGAGAGAATAATTGAGTCGGTGTCTACTAATATAAATTCATAAAAATGTTGATTTTTCTTAATATTTTGTAGGATATAATGCTAATCTGGTAAAAGAAATGCATCAAGTAATCTTTGGGGATCAGACAAGTGTTGAATTTCAGGCTCGATGGGGAAGACTGGGTGCTAGTGAGATTTAATGATAATAGGAGATGTAGAAGGCTGAGATAGTAATGGAGGATTAATAATTTGAGAAGGAGAAGAAGAATGAGAAACATATTTGGAGTATGTCATTAATTTTGGAGAAGTTAATGGTGAAAATGGATTATAAGATGATCTAATATTTTGTGGTAATATTCCCAATGCCGTATACGGCTTTGGAGTTGCAGAAGGACGGGGTGAAGGATATGGAGGAGATTGTGGCCGAGCATAAGAGGATTTAGATTTTACTTCTGACTTTGAGGATGGCATGATTTTCCCTGTAAGAACTCTCGGGATAGAAAATCAGGAAGATAATTAGATTCTCTTTTAATATGTTCAATATCAAAATAAAAAATACTTAATATAGCTTGTCATCTAGCAAATATCTGTTTAGCAGCCAGGTTTTTCACATCTTTAATAAAAACTTCATTGACTGATTTACAATCTATTCTAAGTAAAAACTTTTGATTTAACAAATAATCATGAAATTTAAAAATACATAATACAATAGCTAAAATTTCTTTTTTAACAGTACTATAATTCTTTTGGGCAGTATTCCAACATCCTAAATGAAATCGAACAATCTGTTTAGAATCGGTTGATAATTTTTGTTTCATAATTCCTCCATAACTATGATCAGAGACATCTGTTTCAACAATTTTAAAAGTATGAGGAGATGGAAGTCCTAAACATGGTAATTTCTTAACGTGATACTTAATCTGTTTTATAATATTTGTATATTTTTCTGTCTATGGAGGTGGATTCTTTTTTAATCTTTTAAATAATGGTTTGCATAATGGCCTGAGAGATTGATAAAAGTCTGCAACATAGTTGAGACTTCCCAGAAATCTTTGTAATTGTTGCTTATCTTTTATTTCATCTGAAAATTTATCAGTAAATTATATTGCTCTACTAATTGGTATAATAGCTCCTTGATGAATATCATGTCTGAGTAATCTAATTTTGTTTTGAAATAATTTTATTTTTGGTGATGAAACAACTAATCCATTTTGTTTAATAACTTGAACAAAAGTATTGAAGTGTTTCTAGTGTTGTTCAATAAATAAGGAAAATATTACTATATCATCTATATAAACTATTGAAAAATAAGTAAAATGGATAAATATTTCGTTCATAATATTTTGAAATTCACTAGGGGCATTTTTTAATCCAAATGGCATAACATTCCATTAATAATGTCTGAATGGGACTGTAAATGCCGTTTTTTGTTAGAATAATTTTTATAAATTCTTTTTCCTTTTTTGTGTCTTCTTGAAGGAGCTACTAATGGATTATATCCAAATTGTTCACAAAAGATACCTAATTCTTTTTTAGCAAATTTCTTTTCTTTATCCATTTGTTTTTTTTAATCTTAAATCATTACACATAATCAAACCAGTTCTATTAATAGTAGTTATTATATCACCATATGTGAGATTTATAAAATCAATAGTCATCTGATTTTACTAATGATTCTCGTGACTTTTGGGCGAAGTAATATGGAAGTCCGGCTATAAAATTTTCCTTCCAGTATGGTTGTTGACAGTCATTTCTGATCATAACTTTAGTTAGAAATACATCTTTATACCAACGAAAATCAGATAATTGAGGACATCTTAAATTAATTAGCAAATCACTGTTTCTTTCTTTAAATTGAATAGGATCACCAACGAAGTGTTTGGTTAATGCATATATTAAAGTATTTACAACATCTTC
The DNA here is from genome assembly GCA_022457165.1 of Juglans mandshurica. Lineage (NCBI taxonomy): Eukaryota > Viridiplantae > Streptophyta > Magnoliopsida > Fagales > Juglandaceae > Juglans > Juglans mandshurica. The sequence goes on along the minus strand of CM039633.1, from coordinate 5,196,020 downwards.
TAATGGTAGACCGTCTTCTGTTTTAATTATTTGCATATTTTCATCATATTTATATGCAGATAATATTTTTATTTTTTGTTCATGTGAAAGATAATGATCCCACCAGCCTTTTAATTGGCCAATAAAACATGTAACTATAATATGGGCTACTTGGTGGTCAGTTTTTCTATTACTTTTATAAACGTTAACAACCATAATCATTCCTTGGAAATGATTTAATATTTCATATTCAGACAATCCATCTATATTTCATTCATATAATACATTTGATGCAAAAACAGATTTTACTATATGTTCACTTTTTTTGAATTGCATATTCGGTGGAGTAGGTCTCGGATACCAATTACGAGTAATAGAGACGTGATGTTTAGAATCTCTGCCTGAAAAACTATTAACATGATCTCCTCTAATCTTATTTATTTGTAAATCTAAATTATTAAATTGGTTTTCAATATTACTAATTTTAGAATCAGATAATATAGGGGAATCTGTTTTACTTAATACATTAATATGAGGTTGTTTTGAGGTGGATGTTGTATTGGAAAGGCTTAATTTTTCTAATTTATTAGAGATTTGTTCTAATAAATCATTTTTGTTTTTAGAAAAAATAGTTTTTAGATGAGATGAGATTTCATGGAGAATGAATAAAGGAGTTTCTTTTGCTTCTTTAATAGTAGGATTAATAGGAGATATTTGGTTTTCAATTCTTTCTAATTGTTTACTCATGGTTTTTAGATATAAATTGGTATAATTGTTCTGTTAGATTATATTATCGGTGTTTTTAACTTCTACCAAATTATTATATTTTTTTATTGGTGAGGTCAATATTTGAATATTTCCTTGATTGAATTTAATGGCTTCAAAAGGAGGATATTCTTCATAAACAATTTGTTTATTTTCTTCTTTAATCCATTGATTAGTAGTCCTGTTTATGGTTGATAATTTGTTTGATTTATAAATTTCAAACCATGTAAAGAAAGATATATTAATTTGTATTCCTTCTAAGTACTCTAATATTTTTCTTGAATATAATCTCTTTTTATTTTTGTAAAAGTCGAGAAAAATATTAATCTTTTGTGACTATTTTTTTCTTTCATATAATCTTGTTTAAAACATTCTTTATTAATTTTAAATTCTTCTTTACTCAAGGTGTATATTTGGGCATCATCTCCAATCACTTGTGACTATGTTGGAGAAGAAGATTCATTTTCAGGATTATGAGAGGTGAATACCTTATCCGGATGATTCACAGTATATACTGGTGTATCAATAATATTTTTAGGAATAATTCTCTGAATCTGTGTCTAGATTTTGGGATCTATTGTCAAAATTTTGAGATTTATTTCGAGAAATTGATGTAACAACATATCTGGGTATATGATAACTAGAAGGTGCTGAGAAGAATATTGTGATATAGATCTTCTAAAAGGTTAAAAGGCAATTTGAACTGTTCCGTCCGTTTTTTTATCTATGTATGCAAGATCGTCTTTAGAATTATTTTCTATTTTAGGTAATGAAGTAATATTTTCTAATTGTCATTCATTAGGGAGAGTAATTTGATTCCAGTTAATCTGTTTAGGAATTTGTACACTAGAATTTTGTGTACTAGATTGTAATAATAAAGTATATCCTTTTGGGCTAGTAATAAGAATTTGTAGTTCTAATGTTGTTTTCATTAGTTTATAATAGATCCTATATACTACTGTTAAAGGATGTGATCCTTTCATCATATGATAACTGTTTGTTTTAATATTTAGTGTTAAAGCATGTAGGATATTAGTATCGAATAATGAAATAGAATAATTGGGATAACAATTAAAATAGACTGGACCTTGGAACAAGCTTGATTCTACCATGCCAAGTAATGAATCATGGAAATTATAATGTCTTCCATCTCTTAGACAGAGTAATACTGAGGTATTTAATCAATTTCTAGTGAGTGGTTTTATAACTTGTACTAATCCAATATGTATGAAAGAATATTTTTGTTCTTTGTGATGTTTGATAGCTTCTCTTGTTAATAGTTGTAATGATTCATAATTATTATTTAAACTAATAGTTTTTTCTACTGTTTTAATAGTATAATTAGTAAGAAATGATAATTTAGAAGAAAAAGTAGAATGTTTATATATTTGATTTTTTGGAACATTAGGAATTGTCCAATCTTGTAAATTTCTTTCTATATCTATTATACTGTAATCTTCTTGGTTGATGTTATCAGGTTCTATAGGAATATTAGTAATGGATTCATCAGTTTTAAATAAAGAGTTCATTGAGACAGGTTTATAGTAAATATTTCCTATATTCAAAGAGAAATGAGTAGATTAAGAACTTGAGGGAACACCACTGGGACCACCCTTAAAGCCTTCCAGCATGAATGGGCTGACCAACGGATTTTTATGACTTACTAACATAAGTCTCTCGATATACTTCATTTTCTTTTTCTATGGGTTATCTTTGTAGAAATCTATATCAATGATTTTTACTTTTTTTTTTTTAACAATACAAGGATACTTAAATGATATCTTATGCTTTTAATTTCGTTTATTAAGAATTTGCATTCGAACGCTGGGTAGGGCGTTCGAACAGTACAAACCAAACATGTTTATTAATTAATTGTTCGAACGTTATTTTAGACGCGACGTTATTTTATACGTTCGAACTATACAAGCCAAACATGTTTGCATACCGTTCGAACTAGGGGTGTGCAGAATTTCGAGAATTCCGACTCCGTCCGACCTCCGCTCCGATGCCGACTCCGACGGAGTCGGAGTTGTCGGAATTCGGAGTCAGAATTCGGAGTAGCTCCGAATAATTATCGGAGTCGGAGTCGGAGTTCGGAGCTCAAAGGAGCTCCGAACTCCGACTCCGAATTTTTTTTTTAAACCCAGCTCCAAAACGATGTCGTTTTGGAACTGGGTTTAAAAAAAAAATTTATTGAACGACACCGTTCCACTTAATATGGAACGGTGTCGTTCGGTTGTTCCTTCTTGAAGAACGACTTCTTCTTCTCCTTCCTTCTTCACTTATTCTTCCTTTTCACTTCTTCTTCTTCCTTCTTCACTTCTTCAGTTCTTCTTCCACGGTGTTCTCTCTCGCGTCTCCTGTCCCAGTGCATGAACCAGTCACCAGTGAACCCTCCGTCTCGCGTTCTTCAGAACACCGTTCGTCGTTGCTCCTCCCTGCCGCCGTCCCTCTGTTCAGCTTCCACATACGGTGAGCCCTAAATTTATGAGCCCTAAATTTAATTCAAGCACGTCTCTTGTGAATTGGAGCCAGCAGTTGTGATTCTTGTGATTCTTGTGTATTGAATATTCAATATAGTCCCCAACACGGCGCTCAAAAACATGAATTTTACACTGTTTTGAAGACTTGCGCTCGAGCGAGGTGTCGAGCGCAAGTCGAGCGCACGTTGTATTGAACATTGCTCGAGCGATATGTCGAGCGGAAGTCAAGCGAACTTTTCTGGAAGAGTTCTGCTCGAGCGCTACGTCGAGCGCTCATCGAGCGAACCTCTCTGGAAGAGTTCTGCTCGAGCGCTACGTCGAGCGCTCATCGAGCGAAACTCTCTGTATGGATTCTGCTCGAGTGCGACGTCGAGCGCAGGTCGAGCGATCCTCTCTGTATGGATTATGCTCGAGCGCCACGTCGAGCGCACGTCGAGCGAACCTTTCTGGATGAATTCTGCTCGAGCTCCACGTCGAGCGCACATCGAGCGAACCTCTCTATATGAGTTCTGCTCGAGCGCCACTTCGAGCGCACATCGAGCGAACCTTTCTGGATGGGTTCTGCTCGAGCGCTACGTCGAGCGCACGTCGAGCGAACCTCTCTGTATGGCTTCTGCTCGAGCGCACGTCGAGCGCACGTCGAGCGAACTCATTTGGATGGGTTCGTCTGAGTCAAGCGCACATCAACCGAACCTCAATGTAATAATACATCGATATATGTATTATTGTATCATAATAATACATGTCCTATTGTATAATACAATAGCCTAGTTTATTTTTAAACTAATTTTTTGCTTCTAATTTAATTTTTTCAGCTTCATTGATTGTGATATGGATTGTAGACATAGTGGAGATGATCGTCCACAAGGGGATGTGGCGGATGCCAATGCTACAACTCCTACACCGGTGGGTACTTCCACCCCTAGAGCCACATCTAGGGCAGCCACATCTAGGGCAGCTACATCTAGAGTAGCTACATCTTGTGCGAGTAGTCGACTCCCATTCCCAGTTGATATAGAGGATGAAGATATGTTCAACGAGGAGGAGGAGATGCCCATTGAGCAAGATCAACCACCACGACCTTCTAAAAAGAGGTCGTGGACATGGGAGCATTTCACCAAAATTCCTGGTGAAATTGCGAACCCAGTGGCAAGATGCCATTACTGTGGATCACTTTGTGGATGCCATTCGAAGAAGCAAGGTACCAGTGTGTTAATAGCACATCTAAATGGTTGCCAACGATATAAGATAGCGAAGGGATTGCAAGCCACTGATCAGACCAACCTCAGTTACCAAACTTCTACAGCTACTGATGGTACACAGACTAAGAAATTGGTCATCCCTCAATACAGTGAGAAGATGTTGAGGAACATGCTTGCAGAGATGATAATTACTGATGAGATGCCATTTACCACAGTCGAGAAAAGAGGCTTTCGAAAGTTTCTAAATTTTGTTGAGCCACGATTTCCCATTCCATCACGGTATACAGTGATGCGAGATTGTATGAAGAGGCATGCGAAGGACAAGGAGGAGATGAGGAAGATGTTTATTACCACTGGCCAGAGAGTGTCTTTTACGACTGACACATGGACTTCCATACAGAACGTCTGCTACATGTGTATCACAGCACACTACATTGACAGTGACTAGCACTACAGTACTAGTGCTCAGCCTTCATCCGCAGTTGGTAGCTCCTCACATTCGAGGCCGACAGGATCGACAGTTCCCTTAGGTGATACTGAGCCATCTGTAGGGGTTAGAGGCAATCGTGTTATACGGCAGTATCATCAACTCATGTCAACAAGGAATATTATGCATTGTACATCTGAGGTTGAACGATATTTTATGGAAGCTGTCGAGGCACCTAGTGATGTATTTCAGTTATTAACTTGGTGGAAAGTTAATTCCACCAAGTATCCAGTCCTTTCCTGTGTGGCCTGAGATGTGCTAGCCATTCCTGTCACTACGGTTGCCTCAGAGTCGACATTTAGCACTGGAGGTCGCGTGTTGGATGCTTATTGCAGTTCATTGTCACCGTCAACCGTGGAGGCCCTCGTTTGCACACAGAATTGGATTAGTGAAACGCCCCTTGGACTAGATACCGTTGGCATTGATGCCGAGAGCTATAGGCTTGAATCGGGTAAGTTTATATGCTTTTAAATGATGATTTAATTATTTTTAATGTTTCTAACTTCTACTTTTTATGATTTTATAGATCTAATTGTGAACCCTAACATAATTACCGATGATTTAGAGTTTGGAACGGACGCTACTTGAAAGTTGGGATGGAGTTGAGAGAACCACATTTCTTGGTAAGAATCAAATTATTCTTTTACCTTATATAATTTTTTATTATCAATTTTTTTTCGTCTATTGATTGCTACTTTCTATCTTCATTTCAGGCGTGACCAATGGAACATTGGGGTTTGAGTGAAACCCGTATTTAATTTTTATGTAGTTATATTTCAAGACTGAGTCATATTGTTATTACGTTATAAATGAGACTATTATAACTTATGGTTGCATCATACATGTTATTTACTTTTTAAACTATTTATATAGTTATATTTATGTACTTATATCCCGAGCAAAGACGTGGGATAAGTACTCTTTATTCTATAATTTCTATTAGTACTTATACATCCTCTCTCAAAAGTTTATAATTTATTATCCAACTGAAATTAATCAGGTGATACAAATTCGTACCATCATTCTTTTCTATAAAATTTTCAATTTGTGTAATTTTCAACTCATAAGTCATGAGCACTTTTAATGCTAAATTTCAGGCGGACATAAAACAAATTAAATATATAATCAAAATTCAGTAACAAAATCAGAACAAATATTTAAATTATTGAAAACTCTTGAATAAACCAAATATTTGTAGATGGTTCACTTTTAAAAAAATATATATTTGTTGCCCACTATCTGAAACGAAATTGAACAACAAAATTTAAATAATAATAATAATAATAAAATCTGAAATTGAGTTCGGAACTCCGAACGGAGGTCAGAGCTCCGACCTCCGTTCGGAACTCCCTCCGAACTCCAGTCGGAGTTTCGATCGGAGGTCAGAGCTCCGACCTCCGTTCGGAGTTCCGATCGGAGGTTGGAGCTCCGACATCCGATCGGAATCGGACTCCGACTACGTTCGGAGTCGGAGTCGGAGGGGAACTTTGGCTCCGACTTTTGTTGGAGTCGGAGGTCGGAAATGACAACTCCGACTCCGTCGGAGTCGGAGCCCACCCCTAGTTCGAACACTATTTTAGGTGTTCATTCGAACGGTATAATTAAATATAATAATATTCCATATTGTAGTTCTATTAAATCTTAAGGAGAATATATATTATATTATAATTAAATTAATATAGAAATTTATCACATTTTGTTAAATATTTAATTTCTATTAATATTAATCTAATTAATATTAAATAATGTGATATTATTTTTATAAAATTTTGTTGTTCACAATGTCTCACTTTATTCAATTGCTATTCGTATGTAATTTAGTGATTAGTTATTTATTATATTTTTATTGTTAATGTTGTATTGATAAACTCTTTAATTGTAAATTTCAGATTGATTATAATGTCTTCTTCTAGGGCGGGACGTAAGCGACGCAATCTAGCTGAGACTAGTATTAGTCCAAGCAGGGAGAGGACTGTTTCACTAGAGCGACAAGTGAAGCTTTTTGACTTCCAGAGTCTTGTCTAGGAGGGTCATTCCCTACCATCAGTCTTTAGCGATCGTGGTTGGAGACCTATCTTAGATGAGCAGGAGGAATCATGGGAGACCATCTCCTATATTGACATTGTTGCTGAGTTCTATAGAGAGTTCGATAGTGCCAACCCAGATGACGGAGGGGCATACATAATCTCTGTCCGAGGAGTTCTAGTTGTATTTTCACGGGACGGACTCGCTGAGCATCTCAGTATTCCTAAGCTGCCAGATGCATATCCGAATGTAGTGCTTAGAGAGTCTAATCCTTCAAGATGAGGTCGATGCTCTTACTGATCATAAGGTGATGGATTTGGTTGTTGGTCCAGATGCTCCCCCGTATGACGGGACGAAAAGCATCAGACAAGCAGATCTATCTTCTTTCTTCAAAATCTTGAATTTGATAATCGCCAACAATATTGACCCCCGACAGCACAAGACAAAGGTTGGCATTGAACGAATGAAATTTATGATACGGGTCGCTCATGGCATTCCTATCGACCTGGTGGGTATATATTCGATAGGATTCGATCAGAGTCCCGGTACATTTCGACGAATATACTGCCATTCGGGATCCTGATCACCCGATTTCTATTGTTTGTTGGTGTCGTGCCTGATATTGCCGAGCGTAAACGGGAGCCGATAGGACCAATCAACAGCACCACACTCTCATGCAACATGGGACACTCGAGACTGCGTCTTCGTGGACATGTTCCAGACCCAGTTGATCCTCAGAGAGATGCACAGCTTGGAGATCATGGAGTATCGGCCACTGAGACATCCACACAGACCGAGGCATCAGTACACAACACTACTCGTGAGGACATGGCCAAGATCGTGTGTGCAGCGATCAGCGGACAGATATCAGCAGTGATTGATGCAGTGCGTATGGAGGTCCGTTCTACTTTGTCTGAGTTTCGTACATAGATTACTACTAGCATCTCTGAGTTACGTACGTAGCTTGATGCCATGTCTGCGACTCAAGTCACCATTGATACTCGACTGACACAGATAGAGGAACGCTTAGCTACAGTCGAGGAAGTGTGCAAAGAGTTGGGGTCTTAGTACTTTCTATCTTTTATTTATTTATTTTTTGTTTTTAGAATGAACAATATTTAGTGTTTTGTAAATTCAGTATTTAATTATGAATTAGTATTATTTTATATTTTCTGAACTAATTATTGATTTATATTATTCCTATTATTTAATTGATAAATTTCTTATAATTACTAGTTAATATAAATATAATTCTCTAAAAAAAACATATGATCACCGTTCGAATCCTACAAATTACATTCGAACAATGCTGATTCATCATTCGAACGGTGAAATTGATACATTCGAACGGTAGAACAATTTCCTACTATAATAATTTTACTTAACGTGCCAAAATGTACATTCGAATGGTTAAATTGTTAAAACATTACATTCGAACGGTTTCATTATTAGGGACAAAATATTTCGTCCCTAACTATACCGTTCGAACGCGTTCGAACGATATACATCTTCCATCATTTTTTTGGCACGAAATATGAAATTCGTTCCTAAATCTCACTTTTGGGACGATTTTCATTTAATTCCAAAACAAAATCGTCCCAAAAGGTCTTTTTTGTTGTAGTGATGCATGGATGCATGCAGGAGACAGTTTCATATATTATTCCCATAAGGTTTTGGCAAACAGATCATAATTAGCTTAATTACCCATGCATATGTACCATATAAGAGTACTCGGATTTGTAATATTTTCAAACTATTTTCCTTTCTGGCCACTCTTAATTAGTATTTTTGGTTCTAGCTAGTATTTGTGTACAAGCTGCAAATAAACTTTCCAACTTGGTAAAATAAAAAATAAAAATAAAATAAAATTTCCAATGAGTACTTATAAGGGCGCTAATTACATACACAAATTTAATTAAGATATGCTTGTTGAAAATTGAATTGGTGAGATGGATCCATTCAATTTTTTACAAGCTCTAGTGATTTCTGTATTAATTAGTATTGAATGTAAGCCAAACAAACCCCTAACTTTTATATATAAAAGAATCTATTAAAAATGTGTCATTAATTAAACTATAAGTCTATATATATCGATGAAAAATATAAGATGCCTTTTAGATTGTAAGGGAGCAGCTTATAATAATCTTTCTTTGCCTTAATGCATAAACGCTTCTTTGTAGTAATAGATAGCTAGGTCTGATTCATCAAAGAAGCTCCTTTTGTAAAAAATAGTATTAATTTCATGCTTTCCATGGCTAGCTAGCTAGCTAGATATATAGTAGCTTCACAATCAAACCTTTATCTTACAAGAAAATATCGTCCATGCCAAGATGATCCAAAAGTACTCATACTTCATTAATATAAGTGACTGCAAGCAATTAAATAAGAGAATACATGATTAATGTGCTGATATAATTAATTAATTCAGACATATTGAGCTTATTAAATGCTGAAGAATTTTGTTATAGAGACCTTCCTTATCAGACAACAGCTGATAACACCATATAGAGACCTTCCTTCCATTTATCAGACCATATAGAGACCTTCATTTAACAGGTGCCTAGCACCATGAATACTCCTCCAGGCATAAGAGGATTTATTACCTAACTGTGAGTTATTAAAATCTCCATTTTGATAATACTTAGCTTGTTGATCCCTAGACATCAATGAGTTAGGATGCTGAATAAGTTTCCACCCCTGCTTAGCAAGTAGGGCCTTGTTAAAGCATTTAAAATGTCGAAAACCCAAACCAACTACTCCTTTGGACTTGCACATTTTTTACCAGCTCAATCATTGAATATTTTGATCATGCTGTTGATGACCTCACCAAAATCTTTGAACCAATTTTGTTAGATCACACAACAATCCTCGTGGCAATGCAAATACAGTCATACAACAGGTAGGAATGGTCTGTACAACAACTTTAATGAGCACCTCTCTTCTAGCTTGTGAAAGAAATTTGAGCTTCCAATTGCTTATTCTTTGCCACACCCTATCAAGAATTTATTTAAAAATTTTAACCCTGCTTCTCCCAACCAGCACAGGAAGACCAAGATACTTTTCATAACAGTACACAACCTTTACCCCAATGGTATTTATAAGGTACTGCTGAATCTCTAACTTGATGTTCTTACTAAAATATATTGTTGTTTTTTCTTTATTCAACAACTAACCAGAAGCAGGCTCATATGCCTCCAATATTTGTTGAATACTCCACCATTCATGTATATTAGCTTTACAAAATAATAAGCTATCATCAACAAAGAGAAGATGTTGTATATGAGCACTACCTCTTCCAATTGGAACCCCGCATATCCTACCCTGCCTTTCTGCTTTCAACAGTGAATGACTTAACATTTAAGCACATAGGATAAAAGGATATGGGGAGAGAGGATCCCCTTGCCTCAACCCTCTTGAAGGAAAGAATTTTTCACAAGGAATCTCATTAACAAGAACTTATTAGGATATAGATTTTAGAAAATGCACAACACAAGTGATCCAATTCAAAGGAAATCCCATTTTTTTCAATACTACTTCAATAAATTGCCACTCCATTCTATCGTATGTTTTACTCATACCAAGCTTTAAAGCCATGCACTCTTCCCTTCATTTCATCTTCATGAACATAATATGAAGAGTCTCATAAGCAACCAATATATTATCATATATAAGCCTACCAGAAACAAAGGCACTTTGACACTGACTAATAACATGAGGCAGTATTGGTTTGAGCCGATTAACAAGTATTTTGGAACATATCTTGTACAAAACATTACACAAGCTAATAGGCCTATAGTCAATCACCATTATAGGAGATTTCTTCTATGTAATCAGGCAAATAAAAGTTTCATTAATGGTATCCCATGACCCATTATTGTTTAGAAGTTCCAAAATTACTTTAGTAATTTGATCTCCTACCATTGTCCAATATTTTCTGATAAAAACATGCTAAAAAACCATCAGGTTCTGGAGACTTCAATGGATCCATCTGAAATAATGCATTTCGAACTTTTTCTCCAGTATATGGCATATCTAATTGTTGCCCAGATGAATAACACAAGAGGGGGGGTGAATTGGATTGTATTTAAAAATTAACAATTATAAACCAAATGCACAATATAAAATATGAGCAAAATATGAAACAACAGTAAATATAAGGAGTAAGGGTAAGAGAGAAACAAACCCAGTATTTTAACGAGGTTCAGCCCCACTGCCTACGTCCTCTCCTCAAGCTACTCTTTGAGGATTTCCAAATTCACTATCCAATCTCCTTCAGGTGGAGATAGAAATTTATTACACCTTTGAGTAGTACCGCTACAAAAAAACAGTGTAGAACACCCTATATACTTGCAATCACCTTACACGTAGCGATTCAACGTCTATTCCCTGTGTAAAACACCTTCTACACTTGCAATCACCTTACACGTGATGATTCAGCGTCTATTCCCTGTGTAGAACACCTTATACACACACAAGAATTATACACACCTTTTTACTGATACAAGAACTAATAATGAGTAGGTTATCAGAAAACACTCATCAATGAGTGGAATAAGAACAATGCAACGCAAAACTATATATCTCTCAAAATAAACAAGGGTTAAGGCACAATACTTACAGAAGAGAGATTGAAAGTTTTGAATGAATGTTGTAAAACTTGCAATAATATGTTCTAAATTTGAAGATCTCAAATGAGCTATTTATAGGCATATGAGACTTTATTTTCAAATTTAAAAAGATTCACATCCCACAGACAACATCATTCACTTTTCAAGATTTTCGAATCAAAGTTTTACTTTCTTGAAATTGTCAAAGACAATATCATTCACTTTTCAAAATATTCAAATCAAAGTTTTACTTTTCTCAATTGTCAAAAATAACATTATTCACTTTTCAAAATATTCAAATCAAAATTTCTCCTTCTTGAAATTGTCAAAGACAAAACCATTCACTTTTCAAAATATTCAAATCAAAGTTTTACTTTTTACAATTGTCAAAGAAAACATCGTTCACTTTTCAAAATATTCAAATTAAAGTTTCTCCTTCTTGAAATTTTCAAAGACAATATCATTCACTTTTGAAAACTTTCAAACAAAACATGCATATGTGAAAGATGACAATCAATCATCTTTCAAAGTTTCAAAATTTAAACTTTTAATCATCAAATATGTCATGCACATGTGAAAAATGCAATTTGATATTTTATGAGAAAATATTAATTTTGAGCCTTAATCCAATATCTAATTTTATCAAGAGATTTACAAAATTACTCTAACAACTTTATTTGTAAGCTTGTTCCCTTTCTTGCTCATGCTTGATTTGTTGATGTGCATGGTTTCATTGTGTAGACAACTTGAGTTTGAAATTCTTTTATACTTGAATTTATTTGTTATCATAAAAATTCATATGTAGATATGTATTTATATGAGACTTGAAACCTTGTGTTAAAAAATCTCTCCCTTTTTGATGATGACAAATACTTAGTAGAACTCTAAAGCCTTTAGTAATACTTAAGCGCTCCCTGAGAATGTGCGTTAGTTTTTCAAGCAATAGATAGACATAATTCCAAACATATATAAACAAGCTTAATAGATAAAGCATTGGAAAGAACATGTTAATGTTCTAGTCTAAAACTTCTCCCCCTTTTGGCATCATTAAAAAGGAACCGCAGTAAACAATGTCAATGGACTGATGAATACTTAAGCGCTCCCTGATGATGACAATTACTCTAACAACTTTATTTGTAAGCTTGTTCCCTTTCTTGCTCATGCTTGATTTGTTGATGTGCATGGTTTCATTGTGTAGACAACTTGAGTTTGAAATTCTTTTATACTTGAATTTATTTGTTATCATAAAAATTCATATGTAGATATGTATTTATATGAGACTTGAAACCTTGTGTTAAAAAATCTCTCCCTTTTTGATGATGACAAATACTTAGTAGAACTCTAAAGCCTTTAGTAATACTTAAGCGCTCCCTGAGAATGTGCGTTAGTTTTTCAAGCAATAGATAGACATAATTCCAAACATATATAAACAAGCTTAATAGATAAAGCATTGGAAAGAACATGTTAATGTTCTAGTCTAAAACTTCTCCCCCTTTTGGCATCATTAAAAAGGAACCGCAGTAAACAATGTCAATGGACTGATGAAAACGGTGCGTTTGTAGAAACTGTGGAGAGTTGGATAATTGGATCCGCCCGGGGCCCGACACGTGCCGCAAAACTAGGAGCCGCCTGGGTCCCAACACGTGCCGCAAATAACGGAGCCGCCTGGGTCCCTGACGCAAGTTATAAGGCCTCGAATCCCGCTCGGGTCCCACCTGAATTAACTCTAACACATTTTGCAGAAATTTGAATGCTCTGGGTTTCTATAAAAAGATCATTTTCACCCTTCGACTACCCACATAACAAATTCTCACATTGCCTATTAACCTAGTTTCTTGTTTATCCAGAACGATAGTATGGTCGAGCAACATTCTTCCAATAATGTTCTAGATTTAAATCAGAAACCCTTTACGCCTCAACCACTAATTTTCTCTCTTGAGGCCGTCAACACCATAATAGGAGCAGAGATGCACTTTTCTATCAGGACTGATGTTGAGGTTGTTGCAGATCAAGAATGCTTAGTGCTCAATATGCTACTGCTATTACGACCATGTCTTGGAGGTTACTGTCACAGGTGAGTGAGGTTGATCAGCTTAAAAATCAAATATCAGAGTTGCAACAAAGGCTTGCCAATAAAAGGAGAAAGAATAAAATATTAAAACATGAAAATAAGGAGTTGAAGAATTTTGTAGACTGGTATGCTCATGACTTGCAACCACTCATAGAGGAGCTGGAACAAGAGGGAGTACAAATACAAAGTGAACATCAGCGGTTAACAACAAAGGTTCAGCGTTTACGAGAAACATAGGGATAATCTACAGTTAATCTCGCTGGTTTAGCTAAATAAAATATGCACCCTGCATATCTTGTAATCTGATAGCTTATCTTGTTCTCGTTTCCATCCTTATAAAATCAGTCTTGAGTTTCATTTCATTTGCATCAACTCATCTTTGCTCTCTGAAATCCATTTGCATTCACGCTCTCTAAGCTTTTTCTTTAATGGCTCAGCAATCTTCTTCCAACAATCTCCTTGCTCATTATATGAGGTATTCTGCATCTTGGTCATCAATTATTTCTACATCCACCAGAGGTGCCATGATGCAGCATGAACTGGTAAGTCTCGGTACTCAGATGCCATTTATGAACTGGTAAGGCTCGGTACTCGATATCCATCATCCATTGTTGCATTTTCTCGCGATTGTAATCCAAAACTCGTGAGGTCGAAAAGCTTAGCGAGAAGATTTATGAACTTCAACAACTTGTTGACGAGTCTAACAAAAAAATAAGAGACTTAAATCATGAGAATAAGGATTTAAAATCCTTACTTGCCTCATCATTTTGACTTCCTACTCCTTTAGATAAGGATAATATGTTGATGAATGAAGACCAAAAGAGCTTGAAAAATGAGGCTAAAAGTCTCAATTTTTTGTAAGTCGTTTGAGATAATGAAATAAAAATGTTTGACAGATATTCATGGCATGCATCATTCTAATTTTTCTTCTAATCAGGCATAATCTATCTTTTGCCAGAGGTTTTGTGAAAATGTTTGCCAACTGAGCCTATGTGCTTGTGAATTCTAGAACAATATCATCCTTCTGCACATGATCTTGAAGAAAATGATATCTAATATGCATCTAAGTAGCTGATTAGATCGAAAGAAGTGTGTTTAGGATACCATAACCCTAGGTCTATTGTACCAGCAAGATATCTAAGAATGCGCTTAACTACAATCAAATGAGATTCTTTTGGAGATGATTGAAAATGTGCACATAATATCTGGTCTACTGGCTATCAAATATAATAGACTATCAATCATACCTCGATTTACCTTCGAGTTAACTGGCTTACCGCTTTCGTCTTTATCAAGTTTGGTGGATGGGCTCATTGGTATTCCAACTTCCTTCAAACTTGATTTGCAATCCGAGTAAGAAATTAAGTTCTCTCATCATGCTCATTTCAAATTCTTCTTGCATACTCTTAGCAAAAACTTTGCACATATTTTCATTAGTAGCATCAAATATTATATCATCCACATAAATCTGAATCAAAAGAATATCATCGTTTTCGTGTTTAATGTTGTGTCGATTTTTCCTTTTAAAAAAACTTTTTAAAATCAAGAAACCACAAAATCTCTCATACCAAGCTCTAGGAGCTTGTTTGAGTCCATATAGTGCTTTTGTGAGCTTGAAAACATGACTTTGGAGAAATATGATTTTCAAAATCTCGAGGGTGCTCAACATATACCTCTTCATTTATAAAACCATTTAAGAAAGAACGTTTAACATCCATTTGAAAAAAAAAACTGAAATCTTTATAACAAGTATAAGCAAGTAGCATTCGAATAGCTTCTAATCTTGTGACTGATGCATATGTCTCATCATAATCGATTCCTTCTTCCTGATTGAAACCTTGGGCTACAAGCCGAGCCTTGTTTCTAGTGATGACACCGGCCTCATCTTTCTTGTTTTTAAAAAACCATTTTGTTCCAATAATAGTATGATTTTTGGGTCCAGAAACAAGTGTCCAAACATCATTTCTTTCAAATTGATATAGCTCTTCTTGCATAGCTAGAATCCAAGATTCATCAAGAAGTGCTTAATCAATATTTTTGGGTTCAATCTGAGATAAAAAAAGCAATATGATTTCAAACATTTCTAAGAGATGATCGAGTACTTACACCTTTTGAAGGTTCTCATAGAATTTGTTCCACTGGATGATCTTTCACAAGTTTTCACTGTTTGGTTGCATCTTGCATTAAGTTTTGATGATCTTGCCTGATGATCCAAATGTCACGTGTCTTGAACATTTACTTATCTAAAAATCATTTGCTTTTACTTATGGAGGACTTCATGCATACCTACAAAAACAATTAAAATAGTTTTTCTTGGTACCCAAGTTCTTTGGGTCTTTCATTTATTAGTATTAGAAGAAACAAGACTTTTAGGTACCCATATAACCCTAATAGTCATTGTATGTTTTCTTCTAATAGAACAAACATGATAATTATGATCATTTCTATTATAAAAATTGTAAATTGCATGTGACATATACGAAGAATTTGAGTGATTATAATAGTATATTTCTTTGAAAAATTTACTTTTATGAAAAGAATTTTAAATACTAGACTTTGATTTAGTATCAAACAAGTTTTTATAAGGTTTGTATTTTTGTTTTGGCATATATCCCAAGTCCGCCTTGTCCAAAACACATTTTTAACTACTAAGAAGCTTTTCAATTTTTTATTTATTTGTAAAGTTTTCAATGATCTTTTATAAATCGAGATTTGCTATATTTTGTTTTATTAAAACTAAACGTGAGTTACAAAAAGTGGGTTTTAATTTTTGCATTTCCCCCTATCATTCCCCACCCGTCCTCGTGTCCCCCTTCCCCCATTGCGCCCCCTCCCACACCCACCCCCCCCCCCCCCCCCCCCCCCCCCCCCCCCCCCCCCCCCCCCCCCCACAGCTTCCCCCTCTCCCCAGTGTTCTCTTCCGTACTGCTTCGTCGCACAAGCCGCGGTGTTGCTTTCTTCTTCCGAACGGCTCTGGGGCTACCAACATTCTGACCGAGGGGTTTGTGTTTTTCTCTCCATTCCATTTTCGTTTCCCATCATCCTGTATATTGTGTGTTTTTGTCTTTCTTGAATCTGTGGCTTTGTGTTTGTTGGATCTTTGTTTTTTTTTTTTTTTTCTTTTAATAGTTGCTAATTTTGGGTGAGATTCATGGTTTCTTCAACAATGAGGAATGTTGAAAAAGAAGTTATTGAACAATTTGAATCTGGTGTTTGTGTTATAGTCATTCTACTTGGAGATAGTACTAAAAATTTTAAGCGAGTTAGATTAGGTACTCCAGTAAAGACTTGACCCAACAAAAAATATCAATAATTCAATTTTTGTACAGTGTGATCTCCCACATGCCCTGCTCGTTTTCTCGTATATCTATGCATTTTGGTTTTCAAGTGTTTCATTACTTGCATTTTAGCCCATCGCAGTATGTATGTAGGTGTGCCTCCACCATGTAAGCTAGAAACCCAAAACTACAAATTATCTTCAACATTTTTTTTACTGCATATGGACGTGTTTGGCATGTATTATGCTTCTGTCTAAACTTGTATAAAGTGTTGGTGTTTGATATATGTCCAATGAAGATATAGCTCCTTTGAGTTACCTATTGCTCATATTTACCTGTTTGTGTGGTTCCATCATCTGAAGAAATTTGCCTTTTAATGGCTGCTGATTTTGTCTTTTAAGTAAATAAAAAGCATGAGTTCTTATAAAATTGTTGCCAAGGAACATGATTATTTTCATTTTCATTTCGCTTGAAATTGCGGATATGATTTAACGCTTAGCAAGGGAGATGAATTATATTGTGTAGTGTAAAATAGAAAGCACTGTTTAATTCTATAACTAAAATTCATGGGTGTACTTTTATATTTTGTGAAAGTGAGCAGGTGTGAATGTTAGATATGTTTGGTATTAGATTCTTGGAATGTTATTTTGGTTTTTTGTCACAAAATTAAAGACCAATTCAGCATTGATACAAAAGGTATTAGAAATTATAACAATGATCACAAATATGGAACAAATAAAAATATTCCACCATGAATGAATAATAATGTGGTTGAACAGGCACATGGTTAGATTTGATTGATACATATGAAAGATAAAATGGGCTGCTCTCCGAATTCGATGTTTTAATTTTCTATTGTTAATACCTTCAGGATATGTCGTACGTGCCACTTGGAACTTAGTGCAAATCAGTCCCCGTGAATTTGCATAGTTGTTAGTGTTATATATTAGTAAATGAGTTTTTTTTAGCAGATTGTAGCTACAAGAATATACGTAGTTGTTAGTGTATGTATTATTGTCATGACTTTTTTTCCCTTTGTTGATACATGTACGATGAAGCTTCAACATGCAAAGACACTAGAAGTTCAAAGGCCTGCTTTCCAACGAGAGGATTTATGCTCACTTGATAATGCATATTTTATGGAACTCGGTCACTGCAGCTAACAAATTGGAAGTTGAAGAATTTTGAGATGTTTGAATTTGTAGTATAATATGTTTGGCATTGGGTTATATCCAAACTTGGTATTTTGTTGTTTGTAGTGGTTTGAGAATTATTGTATCCAACCTTGGTGTAATTATTTTGATTTTAAGAATAGAAGGATGTGAATGCATAGGCGAATTATGGGTTATAGATTAGTTGGAGAATTATTTGCCAGTTGATGAATGTAGTTTTGAATGTTAGAGTTGATGGATGTAATTTTTCTTGTGTTTTGGATTATTTCTACAGATTTGATGAATGTAATTTTTCTTGTTTGTTTATGCTAAGTGCTGAAAGTGATTGAATACCTTCTGTTTTACCTCTCCCACCATACCAAGATGATTCAAGTGCTAGAACTCCACGTTTGTTGTCGCTCGTTAATTTTCTTTTTATGAGCAATAATCATAGGTGCTAGATTCCAATACTTGTAAGTTAAAACCAGCCAGCAAGTGCCTTGTGATTTTATTTGGTTCAGTGGAGTTGCTAATCCATCTCTCTATCTCGGCCAATTATTAAAAAAAAGCATAGTTTAAAAAGAAACCAAAAAAAAAAACTATTTATATATATATATATAGAGAGAGAGAGAGAGAGAGAGAGAGAGTTGTATGGCGAAAGAAGTCTTCCGCTGCAAAATTGTATTCCTGCATACTAACTGGTTGTAAGTTTGGCTTGCCGGTTTGCATTATCTTTATGTATTGCCTCATTTCCTGAAATAAATGCAATTGAATCATCTGTTATTTATTTTTTTAGCTCAATTATCGGGGACAGCTTTTGCCGTCTTAGACTAGACAAATTGCCATTTGCAAGTATTTGGGATGGGAGAAATCTTTCCAAATGCAAACTCGTAGTCATAAGAAAATGATCTCAAACCGGATTAAATATAGGAATTTCTTTGTAAGTTTTTTGCCATTTAAATAACCACCTATCATGTGTAAATAGGTGATGGTATCTATGGATTTAGCATAATAAGTTGCCATAATTCTTCTCATACAGCATACATGTTACAATCCGTACAATCTCTTTACATTTCCAACTAGCACGATAGGTAGGAAGAGGACTTGATTAATAATTTGAGACCAAGAACTTCATCTATGCGATCTACACAACAAGCATGCAGGAGAAGCCAACATTGGAATTTCAATCAATTTGACCTCACCTATTATTTTGATTCATTCCTACTTCTTGTAGTTTTATCTACAATTTTAAACTACAGTGCAGTAATTGGGGCTTGTAATTGTCTCCTTACTAATGTAGTGTATATTCCATCCTGGCTGAGTAGCTCCTTTTGGGTGCCGCTTTCAGCTATCTGACCATCTGATATAACAGCAACACAGTCTGCACTTTTGACTGTTGAAAGCTTGTGTGCTATGACAAGAACAGTCCTTCCCCTCATCAGAGAATCCATGGCATCCTATATATAGTAGCATGAGAAGAGGTAATTGAAGTAATTTCACTGCTTTGTTTCACAATTTTTTATATTGCCTCAATTAATTGAGCAGGCTGTGGATCATGCAGCAGTATCCAACAATATAAAGAATGAAATAAGTATCAAACAAATGGAAAAGAACCACCCGTTACCCTTTGACGAGATGTCGCTAGAAGGTAAGAACAAGATAAAGATGTCGCTAGAATTATCTGACTTTTTGAGTTTTAGTATGTTTTCTCTCCGTACTCTTTGGGTTGTGTAGTCTGTTTCCGGTTTCTTCTCGTCGGAATCAGGTCCTTGTGGCCTTTCTTTTATCCTTTCTGTTTTTAGAGTTTGGAATGGGGTTCCTGAAGCATCTTTTAATAGAGACTAAGGTCTTTGTTCTGTCCATGGAGGGAGGGAACCAATGTCGTATCACAGAGAGGGGTAGGAAGGTTACCAAAGAGATAATCCTCAACCTGGCCAGTGCTCGTTGGTTGGCAAACACAGTAGAGGAATGTTTTCTCTCATGGGATAGGAAGGTTTTTTATAAGAACTATCGAGATGGTGCTAAAGCCTTGTTCATCCACAGGCGCCTTAATGCATATGGGCGTTTTTTGGAAGTCACAGATTATGGTGGTGGCACAGGTGGTCGAGGTCTCTTGGCGATCCCGGAAGGGGTGGAAGGTAAGGGTGGAAGATTTTTTTCGTTAGAGTTAATGAAAGCTTTGCCTAGGTTTGCTTCGACCAAGCAGGTCCCTGCTTTGCCAAGGCTAGACAGAGAAAATGTCAAGGGGAAGGAGAAGGTGGGGTTGTCCTATGCAGAGGCTGTGTTGGGAGGGGTGGGGAGAAGTATGGTGGTGTCTGGAAATAACATAGCAGGGGTCCAATCATGCGTACATGCAGAGAAAGTTGACATGTTTGTACCCGAAATGGAGAGTGGGTCACTGTCAAACGGCTGCACAGAGGAAAACCACTTGCATAAGGCACTGTTTTATTTGAAAGAGGAGGTTACAGGGGTGAAGGAGGAATTAAAATCAGTTAGGAAGGAATTAGAATTCCTGACCTCCCTTTTTGATAAAGGGTGGGGACTGGGCTTGGGCCTGGGCCAAGGCCAGGCCTCTATTGCTGGGCGGAAGTTTCTCAGGCCCGTTAGTGGTAAGAGTAAGGTGGGATTGGGCTGGAGAAGCCCAAACCGTATGGGATGGAAGAGAAAACAACCTGGGCCTTGTTTTGAGAAGGGCTCGACCTCTAGGCCCGTTTCTGAGGCCCCTCTCCCGGTAGAAAATGCTAAGCCTGTTGAGGGCTCATCCCTGGCGGGTGGACCGGCACACTCGACTGGGCCCACGACGGTAACCCGTGCGATAGAGACTCTGGCGTCGATTCCCCTCCCGACGGTAGCCTCTGCAATGGAGTCCCCTGCGACGACAACTAATGTAATGGAAAATCCGCAATCGCAGATAGGCTCGATGGCGCATGGGGAGCTCACGGGTGGGCCGTCATCCATGGAGGTGGTACAGACTTGGTCGTCGGCAGGGTCTGGCCTACCTCCCGAGTCTTTGGGGGTGAAGTCTAGTCCTCCGGCGGTAGCTCAGGACCATGCGAAGAAGCCAGGTCCTCCGACGGTGGCTCTGTCGTCGCCTTCGGTTCCTTCTGAGATGGTTCCCCTCTCCATGGCAGCGAAGGTTGCTGCCCAGACGTTGGAACAAGTTGATTGTCGTTTGTTGGAGACGGCAGAGGTTGTCGTTTCTGAGCAAGCTGGTTCTTTGGTGCTGTTTGCAGCAAACAAGGAAGGGGAGGATGAACCTACTCCTCTCTACTCCTTTCATCCCAACGTGTCAGATTGGGTTATACAAATGGCGATGGATATTAAGCATATGGTAGGAATTTCTTACGGGGACTTTGAAGCTAAATTTTTGGCCCTTCTCACAGCCGTTGAGGCTATGAATACTCAACCCAAATCTAATCGTTCCTTGGCTTTGGCCAAAAAGAGGGAAAGAGAACTCAAAAGACTATCATGGGAAATGAAAGAGGATGAGGGAGAGAAGAGCTCTCATCGAGAGCGGTGTAAGGGGAGGGGTAAAATGGTTGTCCCATGAAGCCAAAAATAGTATCATGGAATGTGAGGGGGCTGCATGATCCTAACAAGCGGTTCCAAGTCAGAAATTTTCTTCGTCAATGGAAGGGGGATATCATATGCTTACAAGAGACTAAGTTGGAAGATATTACAATACAAATAGTTCATAGCCTATGGAGAGGACAACATGTCAGGTGGTCCTTCCTACCATCCAAAGGAGCTTCAGGGGGAGTTTTAATTATGTTTGACACAAGGGTAGTGGAAAGGGTGGAGGAATGTGTGGGTGCTTTTTTGGTTGCATGTTCTTTTATTAATATAGAAGATGGATTTAAATGGGCTTTTGTTGGTCTGTATGGCCCAAATATTGACTCAGAGAGAAGATTTTTGTGAGAAGAACTTGCAGGAGTCCTAAGTTGGTGGGAGTTACCAAGTTGCATCGGGGGGGATTTCAAAGAAGATTCTTGTGGGAAGAACTTGAGTTGCATCGATAGATTCTTGTTAACTCCTGATTGGGAGTCGCACTTCCCCGATGTAGTCCAAAGAATATTACCCCGTTTATGCTCTGATCACTTCCCCATCATTTTAGACTGTGGAGGCATCCAGGGGGGTAGAAGGTAGTTTAAATTTGAGCATATGTGGCTTAAAACTGATGGTTTTGTGGACAGGGTCAGACATTGGTGGATTTCTTACACCTTCCAAGGTTCTCCAAGCTTCATTTTGGCAAAAAAGTTGAAAGCACTGAAACAGGATCTGAAGCAATGGAATGAACAAGTTTTTGGTAATGTGTCTCAACAGAGGCGCTCGCTTGTGGAGGAGTTACAGGGTTTGGAAGGTGAGGAGGAGGCCAGAACTCTTTCTGAACTTGAAAAAACTCGAAAGAATCAGGTAGAGGCTGATCTTGAAAGATTAACTTTGATGGAGGAGATTTCATGGAGACAGAAATCAAGGGTGCTATGGCTTAAAGAGGGGGATAAATGCACGAAATTCTTTCATAAGATGGCCAACTCTCACAGGAGAAACAACGCTATTGATTTATTGATGGTGGATGGGGCAATTTCTTCGGAAAAGTTGATAATAAATAATCACATTGAACATTACTATCAACAACTATTATCTGAAGAACACAACTGGAGACCGAAAGTGGATGGTTTGTCTTTTTCCACATTAGACCAGCAAAGTGCAGGGTGGTTAGAGAGGCCTTTTACAGATGAGGAAGTATGCAAGGTTATCAGAGGTATGGCAAGCGATAAGGCTCCTAGTCCGGACGGTTTTACTATGGGATTTTTTCAAGCTTGTTGGGAGGTGGTCAAGGAAGATATAATGAAAATTTTTCATGAATTCCATGCTAATGCTTGCTTTGAAAAGAGTCTCAATGCCACCTTCTTAGCCCTTATCCCTAAAAAGGTGGGGTCAAGGGAAGTGAGTGATTATCGCCCCATAAGTCTTGTAAATGGGGTGTACAAGATTCTTTCCAAAGTGTTAGCAAATAGATTGAGCTCGGTGGTGGAAAAACTAATCTCAAAACCACAAAATGCGTTTGTCAAAGGTAGACAAATCCTTGATTCGGTACTTATCGCAAATGAAGTTTTGGATGGTCGATTGAAGTCTAGAGTACCCGGGCTACTTTGCAAGTTAGATATGGAAAAAACGTATGATCATGTCAATTGGAAGTTCTTACTTTACTTACTTGGTAGATGTGGTTTTGGGGGGAAATGGCAAAAATGGGTAGAATTTTGCATATCTTCAGTTCGTTTCTCTATCTTGGTAAATGGCACACCGGTGGGGAATGGTGACCTCAACATTTCCCATTTGCTTTTTGCTGACGACACGCTCATCTTTTGTGGTGCACACCATGGCCAGGTTCAAGCCTTGAGAGCGTTACTGCTTAGTTTTGCTGTTGTATCCGGTTTGAGCATTAACCTTGCAAAGTCAGAATTAGTGCCAGTGGGGTTGTCCCCAATGTGGAGATTTTAGCTACTACTTTGGGATGCAAGATATATTCGCTTCCTATGAAGTATCTTGGCTTACCTTTGGGTGCGTCTTTTAAATCGGTGAGGATTTGGAATGATGTGATCGAAAGGGTGGAAAGCAGATTGGCCGCCTGGAAGAGGCTATATTTGTCGAAAGGTGGTAAGTTAACTTTGATCAAAAGCACTCTTTCAAACTTACCCACTTACTTTTTGTCTCTATTTCCACTTCCTACAAAGGTGGCTAACCACATTGAGAAGCTACAAAGGGACTTCTTATGGAGGGGATTGGGGGAAGAGTTCAAATTCCACCTGGTTAATTGGCCAACAGTTTGTACCCCAATGTCTGGGGGAGGCTTGGGGATTCGCCACTTGTTGAAATTCAACCAAGCTCTATTGGGTAAGTGGTTGTGGAGGTATCAAACCGAACGAGAGGCCTTATGGAAGTCCGTTATAGATTCACAGTTCGGGGAAGCTTGGGGAGGATGGTGCTCGAATGAGGTTCGAGGCACTCATGGAGTGGGGTTGTGGAAAAACATTCGGAGTCTTTGGGGAATCTTTCGTGGACATGAACATGTTGTTGTGGGTGAGGGTTCGCGGGTCCGCTTTTGGTCTGATAACTGGTGTGGTCACTATTGCCTAAAAGATACCTTCCCTACTATCTTTGCGCTCGCTCGAGAAAAGGAGGCATCGATCGCCGATCTTCTGGTCTTTTCAAATGGCTCCCCGCAATGGAATATTGACTTCACTAAGGCAGCCCATAGGGCTGAGCACCGACTGTTTCGGAGTCGGAGGACCCAACCTCCGACTCTGACTCCGACTTTGTCGGAGGTCGAATCCGACCTCCGACTCCGACTCCGAGATGTACATAATCCGCTCCGACTTGTCGGAGCGGAGTCGGATTTTTTTATTTTATTTTTTTGTCTTTTTTAACTTCATATTTGACCCACTTTTAAAAAAAAAAAAAATTTGTTGGCTTTCAAATTTCAACTCTCAATATTACAATCTAATGTTATCATTATACTAAAAGAACATGCAAACAAAAACCTGCATTACAAAAGTTTCAAAGGGCCAAACTTACTGACATCCACATCATCCATTATCCATATCCTCATATCCACATCCAACTAAATACTAATCACTACAATAAACGTCCACATATCACACCTACCATCCATCATCCACATCTATTATAATAATAGATACTTACCACTACTACAATAACATGCATCAAAAATTAAAAAGAAAGTCCTATTTTTACATGTACTCTCATCATCCAGATTCCATATCCTGATATCCACATCATTCTAACAAAAAAGAAATCCAAAATGTTCTAAGAGCCAACCAAAATAAATGTTCCAACAACATTTAAATATTTAATTACAAACTTTCAAATGCACCAAAATAAAATAAATTACAAGCTTCCAAATTACAATATTCTAAATGCCCAACAAATGAACCAAAACATCCACAACTTCCAACTTTCAAGTTGTGCCTGAAAAAAAAATGAAAATATTAGTAAGAAAAACAACCCAACTTTAATATCATATGAAAAATAAATTCAAACAAACATAAAAAACATGTATAGTACATCTTTTTAGGAAGATGCAAAATCTTACATAGTTGTCATATTCTCAAAAAGCCTATTAGGAGGAATGGATCCATTTAGTTTTTTTGAACTAAGGTCTCGGAAACTTAAATAAATATGGACCAATGGTATAAACAAAGTAGAAGTAGATAGCATAGTTGTCTTTGAAAAGTAAACAGAATTTAGCATGAAGCATTTAGTATTTTGGATAGTAGCTCAAACCTCAAAGGCTCAATATGTCAAATTGTCAATCATCTTCACGAAGTAAGTTGGCCATACCAGTGATTAATTCTACATTAAGATGTTAAAGTATAAGAGGTTAGTATCAGAAAATGTCAAAATCAACATATATAACACCTTAAAAAAATCTCTAAATACATTACCTGAGTCTAACTTATAACTCTCCGCATCATCAATGGCATCCGTACAATTTTGACTCAAGCATATAGGAGTTGATTTCAACCAGTTTTGCATGCACACAAGAGCTTCGACAGTTCTAGGAGCCAAAGAACTCCTAAATGGATCCAGGACACGGCCTCCTGTGCTAAATGCCGACTCAGATGCAACGGTGGTGATCGGAATGACCAAGATATCTCTTGCCATTAGGGCAAGAACCGGATATTTGCTTGAGTTGACTTTCCACCATACCAAAATTTCAAAATTTCCCGTAGGAATCTCAACATCCTCCAACAAATACCGCTCTAGTTCAGACTTACAATCCATCAAGGATGCTGATTTTTTATCTTTATGGAATTCGAACAAAAAGTCCATGGGATCATCATCATTACCGGTACCACTACTACTCCCCATTGATGCACTAGCCTCACCACTCCGACTCCGAGTTGACTTAGACCCAGTTACGCGGCCACCACAAAACCCTACATATTGTTCATATAAATATTTCATATCTCTCTTGAGGAGTACAACAAACTCCTCACCCCTCTCATCCCCCAATGTTTTGTTGAACCAATATGCTTGAGCAACTAATTTGTACTGTGGATCAAGAATGGCAGCAACAAACAACAATCGATTTATTTTTTCAAGATCACCCCATTATTTATTATACTTTGTCTTCATTCTCAAAGCCATTGAACTCAAGCGTCGATTACTATTGGTACAAAAAGTATTCAAATTTTTATGAATATTAATGAGCTATTGGACATACAAATTTGATGTAACATATAGTGTACCAGAAATACGCATGGTGACATTATAAAATACATGAAGAAACTTCGAAAAGTTTCTTATGGTCTCCCAATCATCAGCCTCAGGAGCTCCTAGACCCTTTTTCCCATGCCCATCCTCAGATAAATAAACTCTTGAGTAGGGATCCTCATCAAGCAAAAGTTGGAAGGCTTTTTGATACTTCTCAGCCACGTCCAACATAAGAAAAGTCGAGTTCCATCTAGTAGGCACGTCGAGACACAAGAAACTAGAACATGGCACTTTTGACCTATCAACACAAGACTTGAAAGTGGCAAGTCTTTGGGGAGAAGACTTCACATACTTAATCAGATTTCAGACTCTTATGATCGAGTCATCAACATCTTTCAAACCTTCACTCACAACAAGGTTTAAGATGTGTGTCGTACACCTCATGTGAATAAACTCGTGAGCTGCAACACAATCCTCACTTCCTATTTCCCTTGTTCTCAACTAATCAATAGCAGAGTCGTTTGAGGTAGCATTGTCCACCGTAATTGTGAGGATTTTCTCAATGCCCCAATCAAGCATACACTCCTCCAACTCCCTCCCAATCGTTGCCCCCTTGTGGTCGCTAATCCGAACGAATGAAATGATCCGCTTCTGCAACTTCCAATCACCATCAATAAAATGAGCGGTCACACACATGTAATTAATATTTTGGATAGAAGTCCAAGTGTCAGTGGTCAGGCACACTCTTTGTTTGGTGGTCAAAAACATTTTCTTCAAGCTATCCTTCTCTTTCAAGAATAGCCTCATACAGTCACGCATTATGGTAAATCGAGAAGGAATTGGAAACCTAGGATCAAGGGATTTAGTATATTCCCAAAACCCTTGGCCCTCAACAACCCTAAAGGGTAACTCATCCACTATCACCATCCTAGCAAGGGCTGCCCGGATTTTTTTCTCATTGTACTTGGTCATCCCTATGGTCTTCTCCCCTTGGCCTTCAATTCTTGCTTCCGGAACCAAGAATGTTTGAGTGTTGTCCAACTTACTCTTATGGTTTTTGGGGCAAAGTTGGATGTGTGTTTTCATGGCCGAAGTACCTTGCCTTTTGGGATGGCATTTCCATTGTCTCCCACAATGGTTATAAGTAGCTATAGGCTCTTCAGGATCACAATCGGGCACTCTTGTGAAGTGGACCCATACCAAAGACCTATTCTTAAGAACTCTACTACCAGGTGGAGGGCGAGGGTTAGAACAGAAGGCACTAGGAGTGCCTACCGAGGATTCTATTGGTCCGGTGGACTCTTCAACCATGGGACAAGGAGCATCAATAGGCTGTTCAGGGATGCTAGGAGAAGATGCAGCTGTGGATGTAGAAGTGTTTCTGCCTTCTATATTCATGATTTAAGAACTAACACAGAACAAACAAACAAAATAGTACGGTTAAGACAATCACTAAAACAGCCAAACACAGCCCCAAAAGCATAATACAAACTCATTAACTCAACTTGTGGATGTTTTACAAATGGAATTCAATAAAAAAATAATTGAGACTTTAACAAATGGAAATTTATCAATAATTAGTTATACCAACTCCATTCTTGTACTATGTTTTCACTTATATATGGCACGGAGTCAAGAAACCGAAGACACTAAGTGCAGGGGAGCACATAGTGAAGGCATGCATATGTCAAAACAACCAAGTCTCCAACTTGATAGACTTTTTTCTACTCAAATCCATGCACCATTACACGTATATATAGCTCTCGACCGAACTTAAGACTTAAGAGTGGAATAAAGATGGTAAAATAAAGTGAACCCCTAGGCTACATCATTCATAGTTATCCGAGTGAATTGCTTGGACAATATTAAATCCGAAAGTATTCAGCTCGGGAAAACTCTTATGAAGAAATTACACCACTGTCAATCATGCCATGTGCATAAACTTTTGTTTTTAACTTTTCTTTTCCAACATTTTCTTGGCAACCAAACGGAGTCCTTACTCAGACCCATTAACCAAAAACAAGGCCCAACACACAAATCCCATCATCTATTTCTTTGACCCACATTTTTCCCATCAACCAAACGCAGTGCACATCAATCAACGATAATTATTATAATACAAAAACTTCCACAATAAAAACCGAAGAAGCAACAAACATATGTTCCCCAATTCGGACAAGAGGAAAAATAAAAAATAAAAAGATCACTGATTTACGAAGTTGGGAGAAACCCTACTGACCTTTCAAGTAATTGATCATGCAAGCATGGAAGCCGTCTGCGTGAGAGGAGGGCTGCGAGAGAGAGGGGTTCTGCGAGAGGAGAGCTGCGCGACTGAGGAGAGAGGGTTGCGCGCCTGCGCCTGCGCGAGAGAGAGGGTTGCGAGGGTTTAGTGGGTGATGGGTCTTCAATTCAGTCGGGAATGGGGGATTGGGGAAGGGAACCCATACCTCAGCACCTGACCTAATTAGGCTAATTACAATTTACTTCACTACTTCAGTCCCCAGGTCCCCAACGAGGCAACGAGTAACGACTGACGACACCGTATTATGTATTGTAAAGTAGTATTAACAATTTAACTGTATTAAGTATAGTTACTAATTAATATGAATCTATTTTATATTATATATATATATATATATGAAGATTCATTAAAAAAAATATATGATATATATTATTATAAATGACTATTAAAAAAAAGGGCACCGTATACGAAATACTAGTAATACACTAATATACTAATAGTTATTAATATTATTATACTAATAGTGATATTAATAATATATATACTATATATAATATACTAATAGTGATATTAATACTATATATTATACTAATAGTGATATTAATACTATATATAGTTATAGTTATAGTCATTTAGTATAACTATATTAGTATAAGTTATAGTGATTTAGTATAGTTATAATACTACAAGTTATAACTATAGTCTATATTAGTATTAGAATTAGTTATAGTGATTAGAATAACTATATATTAGTATTTGCTATATTGATTTTAATTTAGTATAACTATATAATAGTATTAGTATAAATATTATACTAACTATATCACTAATAATGTTAGTATACTAATACTAGTTTATCGCTATAGTTAATAGTATCCTATAGTAATATAACTATATTAGTAATTTAGTATTATAACTATATTAGTATTACTTATAGTGATTTAAATTTTAGTATAACTATATTAGTATAAGTTATAGTGATTTAGTATAGTTATAATACTATAAGTTATTACTATAATCTATATTAGTATTAGTATTAGTTATAGTGATTAGCATAATTATATATTAGTATTTGCTATAGTGATTTTAATTTAGTATAACTATATAATTAATAATAGTATTAGTATAAATATTATACTGACTATATCACTGATTGTATTAGTACACTAATGTCTAATACTAGTATATCACTGATTCACTATAGTTAATAGTATCATATAGTAATATAGTATTAGTAATTGATACTACAGTAATTTATATAGTAATTTATATATAGGCTTAAAGTGGTTTACTAATTTATATATAGTAATTAATACTATTAGTAATTTATATGAATAACACTTTAGTTATTATACATTAGTATTATATGTTATTATAATTTTATATATTAGTGTTTATACATTAGTATTACAATATTACATGTCGATGTTATTATTCATCTTAGTGTTTATAGTATATTATATATACATTAGTTATTAGTATTATATGCTATTATATTTATACATTAGTAATTTAGTGTTACATGGTAGTAATATTGTAAATTTGTAATAGTATGATATTTACATATAGTCATATACATATACTAAACTATTATTAGTCAATTTAGTCTATATATTATAGTATAAATATATTATTTAACTAGTATATTATTGAGTTTAACTAACTATATAAGATATAATTGTATAAAATTTAAATAATTAATATATAGAAAAACACATTTTTTTATAAAATATGTATAAAATCGGAGTCGGAGTCAGAGGCGGAGTTGGAGGGCCACGTCGGAGGCGGAGGCGGAGTCGGAGTCGGATCATCAATGGCTCCGACTCCGACTCCGACTCCGACTGCTAAGAGGAAAAAACCTCCGACTCCAACTCCGACAAGTCGGAGTCGGAGCGGAGTCGGAGCGAAGCCGGTGCGGAGTCGGAGTCGGAGTCGGAGTCAGAGTCGGATTGTCAAATTTTTGCTCAGCCCTAGCAGCCCAAGATTGGGAGTTGGAACCTATTACAGAGTTCTTTGCAGCATTTTATTCTGCAAGCATATAAGGGGGCACCAGAGATAAGATGTTTTGGAATAATAAGAAAGGTATTTTCTCTGTCAGATCTTTTTACCAAAAGATTACGAATCCCGGAAAGCCAATGTATCCATGGAAGAGCATTTGGCAAACGAAAGCCCCGACAAAAGCTGCCTTTTTTGTTTGGACAGCATCGTTGGACAAGATTCTTACCACAGATAACTTGAGGAAACGGCGGGTTATTGTCCTAGATTGGTGTTATATGTGCAAGAAGCATGGGGAGTCAGTTGATCATCTGCTTTTACACTGTGAGATAGCCAAGGGCATGTGGGATGATTTTTTCTCAAGAGTTGGATTGTCTTGAGTTATGCCGTGTAGATTGGTGGATTTTCTCGCAAGCTAGAGAGGACTATACGGCAATTCTCAGATAGCGGCAATTTGGAGGTTGGTACCAATATGTTTGTCTTGGTGTATTTGGAGGGAGAGAAACGCAAGATGTTTCGAAGACCAGGAGAGAACACTAGAAGAGCTAAAAGTTTTCTTTTTTAAATTATTGTTCTCATGGGCGGGGGCCACAGTTTGTAACGGACCTAGTGTCCATGATTTTCTTCTTTCTTTTGTAACTTCTAACTAGGCATTTCTTCATGTATATTTCCTGTGTACTCGGGCTTTGCCTATTTCTATGAATATAATATCCTTGATTACTTATAAAAAAAAACATAAAGGTTGAAAATTTATCCTTCTGCCTATAACTAGATACTCAAGCCAATAATATATCAACACCAAAAAATTGGCATTTCCTGCATAAATCGATAAGAAACCTGAACATCCACAACAAAGCACCTCCCCTCTTGTTCATAGACCAAACTTATTAATAGGAATGCAATGAAAATAATATAAACGAAAAATGTAGAGTTTTAAAGTCACAACTCGGAGTTTTAAAGTCCATTTACAAGATACCAAAACACATGAACACTCTTGAAAAATGTAGAGATCTTATCATACCAAACTCTTTAAAGCAGGCATTAAATTTAATTTACAAAATTGATAAAATATATCATCACTTCCAAAGTATCCAAACAAAACATCCAAAGATTAGTTTAACTCTTCAGACCAAATAATTATACCAACCTCTAAAATGTGAGCTTTTCATCAACTCCTACATCTATTCAACATATAATTTAAGCTCTAAATCTCCGGTCACCAAAATTTTCCTCATTTCTCGCCTAAACCAACAAAAGGAAGAGAGACATCCAGGCCACCTTAAAATTAAATATTTTCTAATCACGACATGCAAATGATAATGTTATTGATGATGGTGGTAATCTAAGCAACCCTGTTTCGATCGTTAATAAGGCTTAACTTATTGAAAAATTAAAATGCTCCATCCTGCAGTAACCATAATTTTTTTTTTTTTTTGTTTCTTAGCTACCAAACAACCCACAGGGTGTGTTACAGACTATATATTGATAGACTTTACTAAAGGTAAACCTTTTCCAGTTTCCACAGCTAAATAACCACGAATCCTAGCTCCAACAATACCCACCACCAAATTTTCCCCTTTTTCTCAACAACCATAAAAACCTGAAGAAAAAAAAAGGGGAAAATTCTCAGGTTCTTCATATACTTCTTCCAATATATTTTGCAATTTTTCATATGAAGGATTTTCAATATTGTCAAGATTTATTACCTCAATGTCGTCTTTAGTCATAAGACAAAGATTTGCAAATACTCCATTACTTGCTTCGCTGTTTGAGCTGCTTGAATCATCATCTCATGTAGCTTTCATTGCTTTATTGCCCTTGTTTCGATCTTTCTTTAGCAGAGGATAATCTCCCTTGATATGTCATGGCTTATTTCATTTGTAATAAGTTAAAGAGTCATATTTACCTGTATCTTTCTTGGAAAATGTTTTGGAGGATTTTCTTGAATGAACTTTATTTCTCTTTAAGAATCTCTTAATTCTCCTTATTATGATCATAGGTTCTTCATCTTTGTCATCAGTTTCCTCATATTCATCACTTTTGCTTTCATAAGGAACAACTTTAAGTACCAAAATCTTCTTTGGCTTTCCTTCTTCTCATCTTTTCAATGTGTACTCATAGGTGGTAAGTGATCTGATGAGTTCATTTATTTCAAGTTTCTTGAGGCCTCTAGCTTCAAGAATCGCCATCACTTTTGATTCCCAGCGTTTTGGCAGAGAGTTGAAAATTTTTCTTACTATCTCCAAGCTAGGATAAGCCTTGCCTAGAGCTGTCAAGCTGTTTATAATGTTGGTAAAACGAGTGTACATAATAGAAATAGATTTATCATCATTCATTTTAAACATTTCATATTCATGAGTAAGAATATAAATTTTTGATTCCTTGACTTGCAAAGTTCCTTCATAAGTAACTTCCAAGTTATCCCAAATTTTCTTTGCTGTCTTGCAAGTCATTATTCTATTGAACTCATTCCCGTCAAGAGTACTATATAGGAGATTTATAGTCGTTGAGTTCAATGTTGTAATTCTATCGTCTTCACGATCGAATTCTTTTTCTTCATTTTTGACCTTTACTCCATCAACAACTTTTGTTAGAATATAAGGTCCATTTATAACGCATCTCCAAATTTCTCGACCTTAAGATTGAAGAAAAATTATCATTCTACCTTTCCAGAATGTATAATTGTCTCCGCAAAATAGTAGAGGCCGACTGCTAGATTAACCTTCACTAAATGTAGCTGCAATGTTAGCCATAAGATCTTAACTCAAAAGATAGTTAATCTAATAAAAAGAGTCATCGCTCTAATACCACTTGTTGCCTAGATGACTAACACAAGAGTGAGATGAATTGAATTATATTTAAAAATTAACAATTATAAACCAAATGCATAAAATAAAATTTGAACAAAATACGAAGTAACAGTAAATATAAGGAGTAAGGGTAAGAGAGAAGCAAACTCAGTATTTTAACGAGGTTCAGCCTCACTGCCTACGTTCTCTCCTCAAGCTACCCCTTGAAAATATTCAAATTCACTATCCAATCTCCTTCAGGTAGAGATAGAAACCTATTACACATTTGAGCAATACCGTTACAAAGAATCCGTGTAGAACATCTTCTACACTTGCAATCACCATACACATGGTGATTCAACGTTTGTTCCCTGTGTAGAACATCTTCTACACACACAAGGGTTATACACACCCTTTTACTGATACAAGAGTTGATAGTGGGTAGGTTATCAGAAAACACTCATCAATGAGTGGAATAAGAACAATACAGCTCAAAACTATATCTCTCTCAAAATAAACAAGGGTTAAGGCTCAATGTTTAGAGAAGAGAGATTGAAATTTTTGAATGAATGTTGTAAAACTTGCAACAATATGTTCTAAATTTGAAGATCTCAAATGAGTTATTTATAGGCATATGAGACTTCATTTTCAAATTTAAAAAGATTCACATGTCAAAAACATCATTCACTTTTCAAAATTTTCAAATCAAAATTTTACTTTTCGCAATTGTCAAAGACAACATCATTCATTTTTCAAAATTTTCAAATCAAAGTTTTACTTTTCGCAATTATTAAAGACAATATCATTTACTTTTCAAAATATTCAAATCAAAGTTTCTCTTTCTTGAAATTTTCAAAAATAACATCATTCATTTTTCAAAATATTCAAATCAAAATTTTATTTTTCGCAATTGTCAACGACAACATCATTCACTTTTCAAAATATTCAAATTAAAGTTTTTCCGACTTGAAATTGTCAAAGACAACATTATTCACTTTTGAAAAGTTTCAAACAAAACATACACATGTGAAACAAAACATGCACATGTGAAAAATGCAATTTGATGTTTTATGAGAAAATATTAATTTTGAGCCTTAATCCAATTTCGAATTTTATCATGACATTTATAAAATTAGTCTAACAGCTTTATTTATAAGCTTGTTCCCTTTATTGCTCATGCTTGATTTGTTGATATGATTGGCTTCATTATGTAGGCAACTTGAGCTTGAGATTCATTTATACTTGAATTCATTTGTTATCATCAAAATCCATATGTAGATATGTCATTATATGAGGTTTGAAACCTTGGGTTCAACATTAATAAAACAATGAATTCCCTAAGTACTTGTGTGGTGAATCTATTAGGTATGTCTGTAATTTCTGTTGGATGTGAAGTACCATAAACAAATTTGAAATAATTAGTAAAAGCCTTACCGAGATCATTTTGGTTATGAAAACATCTTCCACTTTCATCTTCCACATTGTTATATGGTTCACCTTTCTTCTTTGATTTGCACAATGATGAAAAAATTTAGAATTTTGATCCTCATGCTTTAGCCATTGTTGCTTGGCCCTTTGTTTCCATGCTATTTCTTCATTTTCTAATAACTCAACAATATCTTTTCAAAGTTGTCTAACAGCCTTCACATTTAGAACATCACCCTAATCTTGATATTAAGAGAGAAGTACACATTTTTCTTTGATTGCCTTCTTCACTGTGTTTCTAGTATCAATCTTCCACTTCTAAAATGCGCTCGACAACTTCTTAATTTCTGTTGTACAACATGAAGTTGTTATGTATTTGTTTGATCAGCATACCAGATATTCTCAACAATTTGACCAGGGGTGATACCCGCATGGTGCGGGGTGGGGGGTACCCTCCCCCGCACCATACGGGGGTTGGGGTTTTTCCCCTGCCGCCCCCTGGAGGGGGGCGGGAGAAAAAATCTCATCCGCCCCGCCTCCCCGCCTAGGCCAATACATTGTGTTTAAAAATAAAATTTGGTCAAAAAATATTTTTTTAGACCAAAATTATAATATAATTTAAATAATAAATTAAAATTTATAAATATAAAAAGAACTTAAACTCATTAGAGTTAGATTTTGGATTGTCTTAGCCTCCTAAACTAACTTTTATATAGGAGTCCAAGGCAATACAATAGTCATCCTTAAGCAATGTGGGACTTAGTAGTCCCATATTGCTAGTAAGTCCTATATTGATTAAGGATGACTATTGTATTGCATTGGCCTCCTATATAAAGATTGGCATAGGAGGCCAAGGCAATCCAATGACTTGAATACAATTTTAAATCTTTAATAAATTGTATATATCTATATACAATATATTTATTTATATATATATAAATAAATAAAAATTATATGTGGAGCGGGGCCCCGCTGGGGTCATCCCGCTCCCCGCCCATGCGAGGCGAGGTCCCTCATGGGCAGAGCGGGGGGGAAGCGGGGCGGGGCCTAATGATTAGATAAAGTCCAACTTGTTTCAAATCTAAAAGGCTTCACCTTTCTGTCCACCTTATCTTGTTCTCCCAGTCTCATCAAAAGTGGACAATGATCTGAACTACAAGTTGATAACACTAGAATATCCATATGAGAATGATTGTTAACCCACTCCTTGTTGGCAACCATTCCATCCATACTCTCCTTAGTAAAAGTATAATCCCTTCTATTATTGCATCGTGTAAACCTCGGGCCGGTATAATCAAGACTACTCAGTTCACAATCATCCAAGGCTTGTTGAAATTTTTTTATTTGATAGGGAGATTTCCACACTGTCCCAAACTTTTCAAATTGACAAAGGATCTCGTTAAAGTCACCAATACATAACCATGGAAGAGGAGGTATATCCTTTAGAACCTTTAAGAGCTGGCCTCTCATCACACTTTGTGACATCAGGACAACCATAAAAAACCAGTAAGCCTCCACACCATATCAGTGCCAACATCAGTAACTGTAGCATTTATATGATGTGAGAATAATTTTGTATTTCCAAACCAATCTCAGACTTCCAATACAATGCTAAACCTCCACAACTACCCACAATATAAATTGTAAAAACATTAGTCAAACCAAAATGTAACAACAACCTAGCCATCCTATTTCTCGGAGATTTTGTTTCTATAAGAAATAGAATGTCAGGATTATAATCTTTCACCAACTGGTGAAGGGCACGAACTATGCGAGGGTTCCTGAGCCTTCAACAGTTCCAACTTATGATATTCATAATGCTCAGTAGGGCTGGCTAGCAGCCTCCACCGTTTGATCTGGAAGATATTTGAGATCCATTTTGTCAACCTATACTTTAACATCCATTTTCTTAGACAAGTGAGTGTTTACTTCCCCAACTTTTCTTTTCATATATTTAGATTGAGATGTCTCAAATCGTTGATTATTATTCAGTAGTCTAGCTCTTCTCTTCCAAGACCTAGTCTATTTATCAGGAAAAAAAAACAAAAAAACAAAACATTGAGTGCCAGTACAGTCAGTAGATACCTCACTTGTCTGCTTAGAAACTTGAGATACCTTCAATGGAATATTGAGGCCACTATCCATAGTCTGAGTTTTAGCAACACTGACACCATCATATTATAATATTGATTTAAAAGGCATAGAATCAATACCAATTTTCTCCAGAATCTTATCCATTATCACACTTTTCTTCTTCAAGCTAGAAGGAGAATCACACAAACTTGGCAGTGTTGAGAACTGTTTGTCCACATCGGTAGCCGTTATGATAGTTATTGTCTGATGACCATGATTCACATTTTGAATGTCATAAAATAATTGTTCCTTATCCTTAGTAGCAGCATAACTGTCACTGAGTTTCATGCTACTCCCAGCAATGGGGTCACTGATCATCTGCCACTTCCCTCTGTCATTTTCTCTAATAACCCAGACACAGAGTCAGGAGTATATCCAACAAACTTTCGCACTGACAATTGTGATGCTCTAAGCCAAACCCCATACTGCTTTCGTTGTTCTGATGGATTGTGATGATCAGTGGATTTAACTTCACAACCATAATTGCCATGTAAAATGACACCACAAGAGAAGCAAAACTTACTTAGGCAGCCTCTCATATTTACAAGTAACCCATGTAGGCTTTGCACCAATTTTAATAGTCAACCCTCTAACCAAAGGTTTGGTTAGATCAATTAATACAGGAACGTGTAAAAACTTGCTCAAACCAATACCTTGACTATCCACATCCACCAGTTCCAAAGACCCAAGGACAGAACCCACTTTCTCCCCCACAATCCAATTCATGCCCCCCAAGGGAGGTTGTGTAGTTGAACGCAAAATGATTCATGATCAAGCTGCATCTCCTTAATAGGTGTATAATCATCAAATTCCTTAAGGATAACTAGATGCCTATCAAACATCCATGAACAGCCCTTCTTCACCTTTAGTAAATCAGTCTGAAATTGAAATTCAAGGACAAACATGTTGTTTTCCACTTCCGAGATACAAATACTCATTGTATTGCGAAAAGCATCCCGATTTATGAATTTATTAGCAAGAACTTTCCCAACCAGACAGCATGCACCACGCATGATAGTTTCTACAACATCACCCTCAACAATTTCAACACTAGTTTTTTTCTTTATCAGTCAGCGATAAATTACTACACAAAACAGAGAAATCCTCCCCCATTCTTTCATCCGCTACATTACTTTCTCGGCATGGAGGGGCAATCTATCTATCTTACCAAAATGTTGAGATTCACTACTAGCCCCCCCCCCCTGGAAAAACCAAGGAGAATACTTGCCCTGGACAAACTTTCCTCTCACCTTAGCAAGGCATATATTAATTAGTAATTTAATATATATTTCCAAGATAGAATATGTTATAACTCTTTACATTTTGGAGCTGAATAAGGCCAAACTTTTTTTTTTTTTTGGCTGAATATGTCCAAACTCTTCAAAACTTGTCTTTCTGTTGGAAGAAAAACTAATGCATTTGAGATTCCATGTGTTTGGTAAGTTTTGATTCTGACCTGTGGCCCCCAATGTTAGTTGAGATTACATGGGGACCAAATAATTTTGACTTGTGCATGAGAGTCCCCAAGGTGGAAATTAGTATTGTCTCTTTGTTTATCTTTGCTTATATATAATTTGCACATTATCTACCATACTAATGTCACATTTATCAATGATTTCTCCCACACGTAACCCATATATACAGCAGAGACCCAAAGAAAACAAAATACTGCATCTGATTATTAAGAAGAGTGCAAGGAAATCGTGCATGCAAGAAAGAAAACTGCATCTCCTTAGAACAAAAGAAAACGAGAAATTTGATCAACTGAATATATCCCACAAGAAATAGGATTTGATTACTTGAGGGGAAGCAAAGCTCCAATTAGCAAGTTCATTTTCTCCCTAAGAATGCGTCGATTCTTCAAACATCGCTGCGGCGAGGCAATCAAATACTACTAGATTAGATCCCAAATAAGTTAAACAGCCTAATGAACACTTGAGAAGGCTGCTTCCCCGCACGCGTGCGCGCGCACACACAATAAGAACAAGTTCAAAAAGAAATAACAGCAGCATTTCAATTTGTTGCAATGTACACTATTTTGAAACTCGATTTACCTGCTGTGACGTTTCTGCTAAGTACCAACGCAAGTTTCTTTGATAAGTAAGATACTTGGACCTTTCTGGACAAAAGCTGAGAACAAGAAAATGTCATTTCTATGAGCAAGAACCCAGGGGAAGTAGAGAGCCATATACCCTGCTCTGGATGACGATGAAATGAAAAAACTTTGGTACTGGTAAGGAACAACGATTTTTTTTAAATGATTTGAGATTCATACAGAAGAACAAACTAAATTACAATTTCTATCTACTTCCTTCACCTAGACTAGTCTTGGTCTTCATCTGAAATTTGGGTCTAGAATCATACTCTAATGGGGATGGAATGGAAAGGAAAGGGATGAGCCAATTCTTGTCAGAGAAGCATCTTCAAGTCGGAGAGATCATCCATCGGTATTTCAAGACCTATGGAATCATGGTCTTGCAAACCATCTTCATCAAAGTCCAACCAGGAACTGAAATCTTGATGTCCATCTACACCTAGTACTTCCATCGAGTCTAATTCATTAGGTTGCAAGTTTAAGGGACCGGGTTCATCTGCCTCTTTAGATGATCCCCGAGTAGCATTAGTTGGCAAGAATGACCCTGCTTCTCTGCTCACTTTGTTACCAACTAAAGCCACTGGTTGACTAGATCCACGAACTGGTGGACAAGCAGCTTCTACTAATAAATGATTATTCTTTTGCTTGGGCATTGCTTTTGTTTTACGTTCACTACCGAAGCTGCCCAATGATGAATGACCGACTCCAGAGACGGAGTTGCTTCTTAAAGTATCTCCTTTCTGATCCCCCTCTCTCTCACTTTTCTTTCCCTTTAATCCTCCATGAACAGCGCTGTCAAGAGCTGATGTCACCCTTGAGGAAGCGCTTCCAACAACATCATCAATCAGCATTTCCCTCTTCTTTCCCTTAATGATCACAGAGCTACGCTTGGAGGAAGCTTGCTCGGAAGATTGAATGAGACTCTGGAGAGCATCTGAAGAACCTCTGTCAATATTATCACTAAGGGAATCATATCTCTCAGAAGCACTAGAAACAGCACCTGTGGCAGCAGACAGAAACCCAAGTTTCAGTTAAACTGACATAAATAAACCACAAAATTGCTGAAACTACAGTTGAGAGAGGGTTTTCTTAAGAGGCAAAAAAGTTGCTCAAAATGAAAGAGAAAAGTCGAAGCAAGCAACACTCCCCAAGCCCGAGATTATAAATATACACCTACAATAAAAGATGACAAGGAATCATAAAAGGCACGTGCAAAGAATTAACTTGACATATTGACATACCCAATCCCCTGGCTTCGGCTTGGTGGGAAGCTTCATTGCATGTATTACTGGCTGTTCCTGAGCCAACACAGTCAATTGATTTTGCATCATTATTGCCTGGAGGTACAGAATATATTACATCCTGCAGTGCACGCTCACTAAAGCAACTGGTTCCAGTGTGTTCAAATTTTCGACATCTAACAAGGGTGCGCTTGATTAAAGCTAATGCAACTTGTTTTGAAACCTTATGGACTGCACTTTTTGTAGCACAACTCCCACGGCAAGCCTGGAAAAGATCAATTTCACAGAACTAACGTTTCATGATTCATTAATTGCCCAAGATCACATAACTTATCTGACCAGAATAATCATCTACGATCTATCTATAACATAATTTTCGAAACATGAGCTTTACCCATATTTCTTTTTTGATAGGTGCATGAAGCTTTACTGATATTGGGCACCTAAGCATATTCTCTCACAATTTTATAATTTGAACTTAAAAAAAGTTTCATGTGTAATTGTTTTAATTTTTTTTTAAGTTTTTTTCGAAAGTGTAATAGTTTTATTATTGGCCAATTTTACTCTATTTACCCAAAAAACCCACATGTTCTCTATTAAATCCAAAAAAAAAACGGATGTTTCAGTTCTCTGTCCAATAAAAAAAGACTCTCCAGTTCTCCATCCAATCCAAGAATAATATCCTTTAAATCTAGAGTATAGGAACTAACTTGTTCAAAAGGCAAATCACAAGGACTATTTTAATATCTAACCCTTTTATTTATGGTATAATAATTCAAGTTATTTAACTTAAGTTACATGTAATAATTTTCAATTAATAAATATACTTATTCTTTTGCATCACACAGGTGTACATCACGCATATATGAACAAAGATTACAATCTGAGATGTCAATATGAAGTATGTTAATCTTTAATGTTTAACACCGAAACAAATATCTCCAAGTCCATCCAAGATACTTCAATCAATTAGGACTAAGCATGATAGATCACATTGCCAACCAATTTATTAACAAATGGATTTAATATGAGAGGCAGTTTGAGA
This sequence comes from Juglans mandshurica, assembly GCA_022457165.1. Classification (NCBI taxonomy): domain Eukaryota; kingdom Viridiplantae; phylum Streptophyta; class Magnoliopsida; order Fagales; family Juglandaceae; genus Juglans; species Juglans mandshurica. The sequence goes on along the minus strand of CM039633.1, from coordinate 5,154,769 downwards.
GGGCTAAATAATTATTAATACCTAGTAATCAAAATTGCAGAAGTGACAATATTCATATTACTCTATTTTTAGCTCTTAAACCCGAGTTGAATTCACATGAACCTACAAATTGAACACATCTGCCACATTGCTATCTTCTTGACACACAATTTGGGTTTGGAGTGAAAGCAATAACAACTGTTTAAAACTAACAAATAAAAACTACAAAAAACAAAAAGATTTATGGCTCAATGGACCACCATGCCCATCCCATGAAGCAGTAAAGAAAAAGATTACAATTCTCACAGTGAATGACAACAACCATTTGTTCCACCACAAAAGAATTCATCAAATGCCAAATCAACCTCTGGGTCAGGGAGCAATACTAACGGTATGTTTGGTGAAGAGAAATTAAAAAAACGTGATTTTTTTGGGTGTATTGTTTATTGGAATTTTGTGAAAATAGATAAGGGAATTTGAATAAAAGTTTCTTTTGAAATATGTTTTGATTGGGTTTGTGAAAGTGGATAGGTAGAGTTTAAAATTTATTTCATGTTTGTATAAAGAAATTTCTTTGAGGTGGTTTTTGTAAAAGTTGTTTTGGTTTTTGTGTTTTTACTTTTCACTGAAATCTGGAGAGATGATTAGATGAAAAGTTAAAATCGATTTTTTTTTTTTTTTATTGAAAAATGTTTGGATTGAAGTTAAAAAAATTTCACCAGTTAACCAAACAAGGCCTAAATGTCTATATGTCAGGACTCAAGATAATTCATAGCTGAGGAGCTTAAAATTTTATCAGTAAAAAAACTGATGATAATGTCTAAAGGGACATAACTCATTACCAATCGTTTTCGGTATGCCATCTCAATGAGTTGGTCCATTGCAACTTCCTCCATTTTCCTGTGAATAAAAGATATTACTTAAGTCACCAGCTCTGAGAGAAACGCAGGAGCAATGGCAATTGATCAGGGAGGGCTCTTGGGTATCTCACCATAGAGACCAAAAAATAAGGCTGTGTTTGGATGTTGAACTGAGTTGAGTTGAATTGAGTTTAGATGATAAAATATTATTATAATATTATTTTTTAATATTATTATTATTTTGAGATTTGAAAAAGTTGAATTGTTTATTATATTTTGTATTGGAATTTGAAAAAATTGTAATGATGAATTGAAATGAGTTGAGATAATTTTAGGAAGCAAACGAAGCCTAAGTTTAATATCCATTGAACATCAAAAACACTCTGAATCTTACCGTCTTTTGACATCTCCCCCCTTCTGAATAGCTTCATCAATTTGCACCAAGTTTTTCATCTTTCTCCCAATCTACCATTCAGTCAAGAGCATTAAAAATATTAGATAGAGGAGGCCCGAAGGATTTAGAAATTGTATAAAAATCAATTAAATCAAGATAGAAACAGAAAAATATAGATAACACAGAAACTTCACAACATTATTCTAAAATATACAATCTAATTTGTGGTTAAATACTTATAATGCAATATCTTGAAGAAGCAAAAAAGTTCAAGCAGGGGAACCTGTTGGTACAGTCCTTCCTTAAGTTCCATAATGTCCTGATTAATCACTTCTCCCTCTGCCAGATTAGGCTACAATCAAGGCAAAAGAACCACCCACATAGAAAGAAATAAACATAAGGAATAAATCATATATGACATCAGAAATCAATTTCTGCCATGAAATTAATTGAGAAAATTTTTAAAATGTAGTGACAGATTTCTTCCATGACGCATCCAAAATGAATTAATTCAAGATATAAAAAACCAACCAATGTCTCCGGATATAAGCCAATGCTCTGCAGTTCCAACAGTAGCTTGTCATCCAGAGACAACCGCTGATATTGGCAGTTAGAAGACAGGCTGCCAGCACTTAACTCCCCCGGTTGGAGCTGACCAAAATCATTTGAACATATTTCACTGGTATGTCCCAGATCAGAATGTGAAAAGTCATCATTGCCCCGCCACTGTTCAATACTATGGAAGGAACTGGACATGCTTGGGTTCCTGAATGAATTAGATGTGACACTCTTATCACAAGGGAGTCGGTCTAACAAGTAATTCCTCTGAGTCTGAGAATCCACTTTTGACTCAGCCTCAGATTCCATTCTGTCACAATCTTTGGGTTCAATATCAACCTGGTTACATGAACCACAATGAGAATCATCACTAGCATACTGCAGAGACAAAGTTTTCCCCTCATTTTGGTGGTAAAATTCTTCACTTTCATCTTCTTCTATCAAAGCCGAAAGAACTCTTTGGTACAATGGAGTTACCCTATCCCACTTTCTTGAGTCAAATCTTCCGTGTATAGAATCAGTCTCAGCTGATTCTTGATGGGAGTGGCTTCTTTGTCTTATTATACCAGAACAATCACTGGCTTCTTTAAAAACACCAACACCCTGTGAGAATGGGAGAAAATGGAAATCCATCAAATTTCTCCAAAAAATTTGTCTCCATTACTTTGTTTTAGGTCGATTGAAACTTCAAACCAACACCTTTTATTTACAAGTGAAACTCGAAATCAACCTAAATTTAATATTACCGAGATGTTCAATAGCTATAAAGCCTTTCTATTTTAGGCAAAATGAAGACATGTAAAAATATAAAATTAATGTTCAAGAAATTAATGCTAATTTCGTACCAAGACATTATCATATACAACACCAAACATCTGAGACAAATTCTCATCAAGCTCCTCTGCAAAACTTAGCTGATACAATATCAACAGACGAAAGAAAGTGTAAGTCTCAGTCCTTCAGCTATTTACAAACTCTAAAGTTCATCCAAGGGTCACAGTAACTACCTGTTGCTTCAAGTAGGACAAATCCTCTGAGCTGACAGAAGAAAATATAGATTCCATTTCATTCCAAAATGGCCCGGAACATGCAAGACCTATAGAAAAAGGATAGTATTTGTGAGAAGCACAAATAATATAGAAGTAAAGCTTTCTGGAAAGTACCTAGAATTAGGAAATATAATTAAATACATAAATTCGAGCCATACTGCTAGCATTACAAGCAGCATTTGCAGCAGCAAATAGTTCTTCATGATCGTCATCAGATTCACCTGCAAAATTATAATACCAAAAAATAGCAATATGTATAATTTTACTTATCAAAATATGGTTTTTTGCAAAAGTAGTATTCTACCTATTTGATCATCCATCAAAGATAATTAAATGAAAGGCTTTCATAAAATTCTTGTAGAATCAAGGATGAAGTTTTAGCTGTGATATCTTTTTTTTTTTTTTTTGCTGAATAAATAGGGTAGGAGGGGGCAACCAGCCTCACTAGGAAATCCAATGAATCCTTAGGCTGCTAATACTTTTTTTCATCATTGTAGCTAATACTAATAGTCTAAGGTGAATTCATATTTGGATTCGAACCCAGACCTACTACATGCAAAACCACTTGGGAGTAATTCAAGGACTATTGAGCCACCACCCTTAGTGGTTTTAGCTGTGATGATTTACTTTATAGGCGAGGTCCCTTTCTTGTACAAAAGGAAAGAAAGAAATAATTAAACATTGAATTAGTAATCCGTTTACGAAATCAATTTCAAATGGATTTGGGAAAAAAAGGAGAGAACAATATAGTCAAAACATAAGCCCAAAAAGCCATGACTAGTAACAAGAAGGAAGGAAAAAAGAGAAAAATATAAGAGGTTTCTCTTAGAAGACATTGAAATATGCAACAAAAATGCCAGCAAGAAAGCTTCACCAATCGAATTACATTGAAATGCAATGACGACAGTCACATGACGATGTGAAGTACATCAAAGATGGGCAAAAGGATATATTTAGTTATGATCTTGCCTCCAAACTTCAATATTTGTGATGTCTCAAGAAAACACTTCCAAATATCAGAAAATGTCTTCAATAGTTTTTGATACTATAAAAATCTGAAATACTAACTTTTGCAGATGAATGAATGAAGATTCATGATCTAATTCAATGTTACCTGTTACATTCGAAGAACCATTGTTTAGTATTGGCCCAACACGAATTGAAGCCTTCCGGTCTTTCAACTTCTTTGAGGGTGGACGACCTGATTTACTGAAATCCAAGAAAACATTCGTTGAATCAACAATGAGATTTCTCACAAACTAAATAGAATATTCATTTTCTATAAGTAACTAAATAGACAGTTCACATCCCTAATCTTTATTGCACAGAAGCGGAAAAAAGTAGTGTAAACCTTCTATTCTTTTCAGAACTAGGCCTCATGGTTTGCGGTGGCTTTGTCATTGATAGATTATCCAACTTCTCCCCAGATGGAGGAATTCCTGGCTTTATTAAGGATGAACCCCTTCCACTCCTTCCTTGTCTCTGAACACCTTCTCCAGTTTCATTACCTGGCATTTTATTTTTTTTTCTGGGCAACACAAATGTGCCAGCTTTATGACTTGCAACCAAAGGGGCATTGCCATTATCTATCCCTTTCTCTCTCAATTTGGTTTCGCCAACACCTGATTCTTCACTTTCAGAAAGCCCAAATGGAGATGAAACATTCTCAGGTTCCCTCTTAACTTTTGGGGTATTTTTATCTACACTGCCGGCCAAGAGTGATGCATTGATCCCAAGAGACGAAGTTTTTGCACTAAAATCAGTACTTGTAAAGCTTTGAGATGAAATCTGAGCTTCAGCATGGTTTGAGACGGGAGAAACTAAGTTTGCTCTCCTCGTGCGTGAGTTTTTATGTGGTCTCTGACCAACCCACTGGGCCATAGGATGTATTGATGAACCACTGGATATTGTACGCCTTTGGTTATTTGTCACGCGCACAAGTGGAACTTTCTGTAAACCTGTACTCTGTTCCCAGCCCTGAATAGCTCCGGTTGACTGGTAAACATTAGGAGATGAGTCTAGCCCCATCACTGAACCAGTTCGTGGTGCCCGAGAAACCTTCCCTTTTACCATTGTATTAGGATGGCCTGCTGGAATATCCTCCTGAATATTTGACCTAATATATAAAGCCAAAAACATAAAAAAACATCATAACCACCACAAAATGACAAGCATGAAATGTTAAAAATGTCAAGGCAATCGGATGCAGAACATGATGGCTTTCAATCATATTAAGTGATTCTGAGACTCCACTTGAGACTGTTAGAATTATTGTATTAAGAAGAAAATACTTACTTATTGTTTCCTTTTGCTAAAAGTCTCTGTTCCAATACAACTGTACGGTCCCTTGGAAGTAGGGCATGTTCCAGCTCATTCCTGACTACTGCACAAGCATCTGAACTAGAAGCCTCAAAAGAACCATCCACCTTGTTGATTCCACTAACTCCTGGGGAAGATTTCAATCTGCAATAGATGAAAAGCCTAAGAACAGAACAGACTTGTTCATTTTTTTCTTCCAATTTCTGTTTCTTTTTCATTTGTAGATAATACATGGAACAATTTTGACTAACTGCAAAACAATGCCTGAACCAGCAAACCACAGAAAGTTGACTACTAAGTAAATTGCAGTGGAAATATTCTTGGCATTTAACTGTGACCATCAACAAAAGAAAAGAGGGATCAAAAGCAACAACATTAGTTTGGGATATATAGGACATAGGGGTAAGCAACAATAGTAAGATTCATACCTGAGTGATCCAAAACTTGCCAGCTAAGTCACCTAAATATCAGTAAGGTTGTTTCAAGTGCAGGATTGAATATCATCTTTCAAAGATAACACAAAGGACATGGACAATTACTGTGGCTATATATTCTAGCAATAATATAAGACAAGGCCCGACCAAGTTTTCTGCGCCAACTCCCCTTTTGGACTAGTAACCAACATGCACATCAAATGGATTTTGAAAACACGACTTTACAGCTGATTGGCCAAGCTTCAAGAAAAATTAACCATCGTAAAGAAGACCAAATCAAGTAACAGTGATGAGAACAATGAACTCAAGCTAGTTGGCCAATTCATGCCATGTGAGATTCACGTCGCATTAGCATTACTTGAATCTGTCACTGATTTTACAGTTCTGCAGAAACATTTTGAGAACATAGAACAATATGTACAGTTCTATAACAAGAAAAACCCCTTGTACCGAAGGTTCTCTGAGCATCAAACAACTTAAGCATTTTCTTGCACAATCTACCAAAATATATCCAAGGAAACGAACTATATCCAAGGAAATGAACTAAAACAACCAAAGAATAATAACAAAAATGAAAACACTTTAGTCACTTCCGAGCTATATCTGAATGAAGAGATAATCAATAACCAATTCTTTCTTATAAATCTTCAATAAAATACCTGAAACCATGAGTGTCACAAGATCGCAATTTAGAATCAGGATTCAGTTTTGGATGTACAGCTCGTTTTGTGTCCCGCTCACCAGTCACTACTCTATTACCTACAGCTCCAACAGAACGTTTCTTCTTTACTTTTTTATCCAATCCTTCACCACCGGCAAGCAGTCGGCGAGTCTTTTCTTCAATCCGAACAGAAACCCCACTAACTGCCTGGAGCAGATCTCCATCCTTTTCTATGACCATCTGCTGCCTTGAGGTTGCAGCAGGCCTACCATCTGCCTGGGTGTATTGACAAAACAGAACAGAATCTTAAAAAAAGGGAAAAAAACCTTGCATTAATCCCTTCAGAAAGCATAGTCTAAATATATGAAATATTCGTAACTCCCATATTACTTACAGTAGAGGTTGAAAAAACGAAAGCTCCAATAATTTTTAAGAAAAAAAAAAAAAACTTAAATTTCAACATGCAAAATCTATCGTTGTGTTTTTGGGCACCCGATGCAAAATATCCTTGAAAATAAAAACTCCCTTGAAAATGAAAGAAGGAAGAAAGAATTTAATCTTCATTACTCAATTAATGGAGAGTATACTATGAAAACAGACTTAAAAACCCTACGAATTTAATGCATTCCTATCAAAGTAATTTCTAAACAAATTTGAAGGTTCAATATAAGAGAAATAGTTGACAGGTGAGCATAAATAGTCAAATACAAACCCGCTGATCATCTGCCACTGATGTACGAACACGCTTATTTATCCCAATACTCTTGGTTTTATCCTCCAATCTTTGACTCACAGAGTCATTAGAGTTTCGGTGAACTTGGCTTCCCATCTTTGCTAAGTTGACTCCACTGGACCTCTCACTTGATGAAAGATCACTGCGCTGTCGCTTCTTGGAGCTTGAGGCATCCCTATATTTGTCCAGTTTGAGAATGGATTCACGTAATAATTTTGCTCTATCCCTGGTAGACACCATCAGTCTTGTAAACAAACCACAGCTATGATACATAATACTCATTAACTACCATTTAGCACACAAAAATCAAAAGTTGCAGGAAATGATTTTCTCTTTTATATCTAAAAGCAACATACACATAAAAATGAATCTATCATGTATGGTTTTCATTATTGGCAATTAACCATTAATAGTGTACAAGACATAAACATATGGTTTTCTTAAAACCCGTTATATCTTTATTCAAGCCATTAGGATTTTCCCTTACAATTTTTCATATGTTGGAGTCTTTAGGTTCTAAATTTTTTACTTAGATCTACCACATACTGATGCATATTTGCACCTCACATGTTCTGTCCTTATTCCAAGTTTTCAACAACTTTGATGCATGAACTATGTATGTATGTATGTATGTGTCTTGTCCCACACTTTATTAACCATGCAAAACATAGAGGAATTGCGGGTGCTTTGATAAGTGTAATTTTATGTGATTTTTATTACTCTTTGATTTATGAAAAGTGTCAGTTTTCCTTCAATTCTATTGATTTTATTTTATTTCTATATATTTTTCTTTATTTTCTTGAATTTGAAGGAATGAGAAGATTTAGTACGAGGGGAGAGCCTTTTGGTACAAAAGAAGAGACTATTGATCCAGACCGACGAGAGGCGACGAGATCTGAAGAGAGCCAAGAAGATTTAGGAGAGGAGACCCAATGGCGACTAGAATTGGCAACAAGAGTTAGGCGATGAGCGAGATGTCTTACCTCCTAGGCGAGAAGACTTGGCGACAAGGCTCCGGAAGGTTAGATTGGGCGATCAGTCTAAACAACCAATTTAAAAGACAACCTAAACGACATCGTGGGAAACAACTAGCAAAGGCAAGCAGCTTTACCGCTCGGTAGGTTGGTGAGAGGATTTTTTCATCTCGGTCAGAAACTTTACATCTTGGCCATTGGGCGAGGAGACCAATTATATTCAGCGCACACGGCATCCACCTGGTGGGACCCTTCCAAGTTCCACAATCAATCTACTGACCACCAAATCCTCCCGAACTCCGCAAATCAAGCCGTTTATTACTGAATCTTCCATTTTATATAATTCCGTTATTTTTAGGATAATTTTCTTTTATGTTAATATTTATCTTTAGAAACTATTTTCCAGATCTTTAGGCTAGATTGTAGCCGCATTTATCTTGTTTCCGGATTTGAATTTTGACATCTATTTAATCCCGACTTGTAGGATGAATAGGGGGAGTTTGAGTTTTAGAGTCCAATAGTCCAAAGATTATTTTTTAAGTTTCTTTCAAGGAGGCGGATCTAGAGGGCAGAGGCGAGAGCCGCATGCTTCATCAACCGACTCCAACGAAGAACACTAATTTTATTCTTTTTCTTTTCAATTTCATTATGAGCTAATTTTATTTTCTAGAGTTTTGATGTAGTCTAGCATTGAACACACAATTTATATTCTGATTTATTTTATTTTTAATATTTTCATGATTGAGTGTTTATTCTTTTTTCTTAATGCTTGCAATTTTTTAGCTAATTATTGTTCGATCTATTGAATCGCAATGAGACTGATAGGTGATTTGTAATTAGAGTTCTAGAATTAAGCACCACTAGTTGAGCGAAAGTAGAGATACTTTACGGTGATTAGTGTGATTTTTAAGAAAAATCCAAAGAACTTAATGAATCTCCAATTAATTCAATTCACATAGAGATATGGAGTTATTAATTGGAGATATTTTTAATATTGTTTGAGAGAAAAATTGAATAGTTAAGAGATTTTTATCATCAACTTAGGATAATTGGAATTCTATAACAAGGAAGAATAAATTGTGTGGGATTCGCTAGGTGAAATCAAATGCTCTAGATCTATTCTTATCATCTTTGAAATCTTAATTTTAATGCTCTTTCTTTAGTTTAATTTAGATAATCTATTTTTTACATTTCTAAATAGTAATTAATTTAGTAAATTTCAATACTCAATAGCATAATTAATCTTTGTGGGTTTGACATCTGTTTTCTTTAAAACACTTTACTACTTGTTACGATTATGTGCATTTGCAGATATTTTAATGCCAAGTTTTTGAAAATCTTATTATATATAATCAGTAAGGGCCTTTACTTTTGATCATAATAGTAAAGGGCACAGTAAACTGTACTTGTGAAAAAGGTTGAAATATCTGGCCAAAGAATGTGATAGCCCTGAAATTTTGTTTGTGTGCATTTGTATCGATTAATGCATCTATATATATCATCAAAGAACATATGGGAAATGGCAGAAATGTTTCATTTATGCCGTGGCATATGGGAAACTCCACGCATCATGACTCGTGAAACTTCTCTATTACATAACCAATAACCATCATTATCCCATTAATTTCAGAGTTTCAACTGATGCCTCAATGATGAGAAAACGTCATTTTGCTTTGAGGCATAAATTCAGTTTTTTTTTTTTTTCTAATAAAAGGCAGGCCATGTAGTTAAAAGCATAACATGAGAAAAGGACTTGCAAAAAAAAAAAAATACCTGGCCTTCTTAGAAGTATCTTGGACACTCTCTTTGAAGTGCTTTAGCTCCTCTGTAACCACTGGAGGTGGAGGTTTAGGGTGTGCAACTCCAAAGGAATGGTCCTCCGATGTACTCCCAAGAGGAACACCAAGAAGCCTTTTAAGCTCTCCTGAGCGTGTAAATTTCTGACTGCCTAATATAATTGGGTCCAATGGTAAACATTGAGGCAAGGGTGGCATATCTGGTGATGGCGTTGCACTCCCCCGGATTAGATTAATCCCAGAATTAAACATTATGCATTTAATGCCCCTGGTACGACGTCCAAACCTTTACAGATAGATCCCAGACCCTAGTCCAAAATCAACTCAGATTTCTTACTTCCTTTACCATACATAGACGCATATGGGTAATAAAGAAGCCATTGACTAGCCTCCAAAGTGTTACCATAAATGCACATCATAAAAGATGGACAACGCTTGGAGCATGAAAAATAAAGAAATCCAACTTGATCACGCATTATAAAACCATTTTCTTGGTTGAATTAGTTTTCACATTCTGGAACACCTATCAAAGAAGTTTTCACATTCTGGAACAAAAATAATAGAAATTTTTTTAAAGCCAACTCCACCTCATTGCGCATCTTGCTCGTTTTTCTCAAGCATGAACTTTGTTCCATCAGACCGCAATATCAATGCATTCTATGAGATTAAATTAAATCCACCTATTACAACCATAACCAGCTCTAAAAGCAGCAACAAGCAAAGTCACCACCAGCACCCTCATCATATATCTCTATCGTCAAAAAAATGAAAGAAACGAGACAATGCATAATGTTTAGACATTAAACAGCATACAATCTGGACTTCTCTCCTCAGCTTTCCCAGAAACCAAACAGATAGAAAATGAATAAATAGATAGCTGTCAACAATACAAGTACATATATAAATACATACGTATATGTATATGTAAAGAATTGGACAAATTCAAGGAGGTTCGTAACCCTCGGTGGAGGAAAGTAAAATTGAAATCGGGATCAGTTGGAATGAAAAATCAATCGATATTAGATAAAAAGAATGAATCTGAGAGTGAAGAGTAGCGAAGTACCTTTGATTCAACGAGGTCAAGCGCAGATCAAACGCTCAATTTCCAGATACAAAACTAAATAAATAATATATTAAAGAAAAAAAAGTTTCTTTTTGGATGGGGACGAGTCTACTCCTATATATACATTAATAATACTGTATACGTATGCACGCATACGTCACATGAACAATGACTCGAGGTAATTGAGATTGGGAAATGCTATACTTCTGTCCCACATCGGCACACACTTCACATCACTTTTTTTTTTTTTTTACACTCAATACGTTAAGTGTGTGCCGGTGTGGGGCAGATGTAAATATTTTTCCATGGAGATTTTCCTTCCGAGAAATGTTTTTTTTTTTTAAGGCTAGTTTGGATGGTTAATCCACTAATATTTATTATTTTATTAATATTTTTTATCTATTTATTATTATTATTATTTATTATTATTCAATATTTTATCATTATTTTTTCATTACTTTTTTATTATTATTCATAAAATATTTGAGATCACCTCTCTATCCAAATGCAATTTATATTTTACAATTTCTAGAATCCAAAAAAAAAAATATTTTACAAGTTCTGCTTACTCTATTTTAAAAAAATAGATTAATCTAGACCCATATAAGAAATTGAGGTAATTAAGATTTTCGTTGTTCAATTTCTACTTTGAATTTAACTTCAAACTCACTTTTTATATATTCAAATAAAATTTGATAAAATATATTTATAAGTTTTATTTTTTACATGGAATCTTTCCATATTAGTTATGCTAAAAAATTATTAGTATTTTGATTTTTTTTTTAAGTTATAATGAATCTTACTATAAGTGGCGTATTAAATTTTAACCCATCGACACATATATAAGAAAATTTACAAAAATGTCACACAATTTTAAAAAATAAAATAAAAATGCCACACCTAGGCATGTTCATCCGACCCGACCCGACCCGACCCAAAAACTCATTATTCCGACCCAACCCGAACAAGCAAGCTTCCGTTCGGCCATTGGCCGATTAACCAATTGGCCGACCCGATAATCATACCGGAATAACGGGTATTCCGACCCGACCCGATATTAAAAAAATAATAATAATAAATTAATATTTTTTTTTCCACTTATTCTAAAGATGAAGGAGTATTAATTTATGATACAGGTTTTTTGGACGTGGGGAGCCCACATGCACCATCAAAGGGTTGTTTGTCAGAGACAACTTACCAGGCAATGGCCTTCCCAAGGTACAAAAATAATTTTTTTAATAAGAATAATAGATCAAGATGGTAACTTTTTCTTCCTCTACGGAAGCTAATCATAGATTCATTGGCACGAAAGTACAAAAGTTTTCTTATCCTTCCCTAGATAGTGCTTTTTAAAAATCAAGAGTTGCGAAAGCTTCGAGTAACGGATAATTACCCGTGACCGAACCGTTTTATACGGAAAAAGCGAAAACGGAATTGTTTACCCGTTTTCCATATTCGGGTCGGCTAAATATAATTGGGTCGGGTCGATAATTCGGGTCTGGCCGATTGCACGGTTAAATTGTTCAGTCCTAGCCACACCTCAGCTTTTCAATAAATAAATAATTTTATTCTAAAACTTTTAGATCACGCACTATTTACAATGACATAATTTGAATTGAAAGATAAATTTTAAATTTTATAAATCAAATTATGTCATATATATATATATATATATATATATATCTATATAAAGGCATCAAAACTCAAATCACACCCACGTTAAATTACATGTATTAAAAATTAAATACTTCAATTTAAAAAATATAAGGATGGTTGTCCACCCACCACCAATAACTAGCTTTTGAGATTCGATCACCAGCTGCCTGATTTCGACAAACCTTTTGTGGTAGCTGAATTTTTTTTTTTTTTAAATAACCTCAGTATTCATTCATTGATCTAAACCAGTATTATAAAGTTTTTCCTTACACAGTATACTCTCAATACAAGCTGGAACCTCTTCTATCCAAACAATTTCAAAAAACAAAGATAAAACTTCTTTAGCTAGGCAATGTGCTGCTATATTAGCTTTTCTATAAACAAACTTGACACTCCATTGACTTCTTCCCTTTAACAGTTTCTTAGCATCTTCAATGACACATCTATATCTGGAAAAATCTTATTTTTCTTCATTGACAGCATTCACAATGACTTCAGCATCACCTTCAAAAACAACTCTGCTGAAATTAAGATCTCTACAAAATTCCATAGCTTTCCTTAGTGCATAACCTTCTGCTACTACAGGATCAGATACAAGACTTCTTTGTTCACCAACAGCAGCCATAATTTCACATTCCTCATTTCTAATTACTACTCCGAGGCCTACCTTTTTTCCTTCTTTATCAACAGCTGCATCCCAGTTTGCTTTTACAAAACTCTCCCTTGGTCTGCTCCACATTGACTCTCCTTCTATAACTCTTTCTTCTGTGTTCTGCCTTAGAATCTGCTGAGCCTGGTAATAATTATCAGTTCCTCTTTGGCTTGAATCAACACTTGACTTGGGCTCTTGAAAGTGTCTTTAAAGACTACTTCATTTCTTCTCAACCAAATGCTTCTCATTACCATACTGATCTTTTCTAATTCTTTTGTACTGACCCTTTCCTCCAACCTGTCAAGCAAGCTTGGCATATCCGGTTCATTGGTCCTCCATTTCTGTATCACCAAAATCGAATCAGACCAGACATCTGCAGCTGCAGGACAGGACCATAAGGCATGTACTACTGTTTATGCTTCCTTCTTACAAATTCGGCACAGTTGCTCTTTTATAATACCCTTCTTGTAAAGGTTACTTCTTGTTGCTAACAACTCTTTAGCAGCTTTCCACAGGAAAAATTTGGCTTTCCTTAGAATATTCAAATTCCATAATACCTTCCGTCTGTTCTCCCCTTCCCTTCCATTTGAGTACTCTCCTGTTGCTGTCTCCCTCCTCTTCATTTCCAGATGGTATTGACAGTGAAGACACATTTTTTAGTATACCCCCATATTAGTTTATCTTCAACCTCCATTCTAATTATAGGTAAGCTCCATATCTGCTATGCTTCTCCTTTTTAGAAAATACTCTTGATCAAAGGCTCATTCCATTCCCCACCAGTAATCAACTCAGAAACTTTGGCTTCTTGATCTAAAATTGTGCAAGGAGATTGGACACAGAAAGAGGAAGGAGTTGGTAACCACTTCTGCCCCCATATTTTAATATTTGTTCCATTCCCTACTCTCCATCTTAATCCTTCCTTCAACAAGTTTAAACCTCTCCAAACACTCCTCCATATGTAAGCAGGTCTATGTCCCAATTTTGCTTCTGTCAAAGGGACTGTTTTGAAATATTTTTCTTTAAAAACCCTTGCTGCCATGCTCCTTGAGTCCTATAAAAATCTCCACCCTTGTTTAGCTAATAGAGCCATATTGAATGACTCTATGTCTCTGAAACCCAGCCCTCCTTTACCCTTAGAAGTCCCTAATTTTTCTCAACTACACCAGTGCAAACAGTTGCTTGTCTTCTGATTTCCCCACCAGAAATTGGCCAATAGTGAATTTAACTCCTTACAAAGGTTTTTTGGGAGTTTAAAAACACTCATTATATAAGTTGGTATCACAAAGGTTTTTGTGATAGCTGTATTGATGGTGATTATTCTGTCCATCTATAGAGCCACCACCCCAAGAGACGAGTAGAGAAAGAAATCGGAGATAATGTTAAAAACAAAAGAAATACTTTAGCAACAAACTGATGTGTCTTAATGTAGTAATTTAAATTATAAAATTATTTTTATTGTAAAGTAGATCTAATAGATTACATGAAATTACATCAGTTTATAGGTTTACTTTTATGTAATTTTTTTTGTATCTGTAGCACTTCTCTAAAAACAATTATGACTATTAATTTTTGGTTAAAACTTCTAATGCTAGTATTTTAATAATAATTCTAAAAATATTCTTTTTTAATATTTTTTTATCCATTTCAAATATTTATTCTAACTATCAATAGATTTACAATATTCCCGTATCTTTTTATACTTGCAATATCGCATGCCCCATATAAAATGTCATTCGAAACTAATTACTCTTTAGCATCATTTGATATAAACTGTACCTCAGAACTAGTTCTAATTTGTCAATATTTACTCTCTAGCACTTCTCTGACTTGATTTTGTTCAGAGAAAATTAATTTAATTTCTAGCATCGATTCAATGCATCTATTTGATTCAAATGCCCCACACTTAATTGAAATGGTAGCCTTATTATTAACATCAATGCTTGTGCATGCATAAAAGTCAAAGAGGATCATAAACAGAGTGCTAGAGAGTAAATGAGAGAGAAGAAAGTAGAGTCGGTGCAAAAGTGATAAGGGCGGAAATGAAAATAAGATACAGTGCGGGGTAGGCCCCTCCCCAACCCCCGCCCCGCAAGGGCCGGGGGGTGGGGTTTTCACCCCCGCCTCCGCTTCCCGAGGGCGGGGGACCGAGGTGGAGTCACAATCTATCCCGCCCCCCGCCCACTTCAATAATGGACTACAGTCTACTAGGTCCAAAAATTATTTTTAGATAAAAAAGTGATCAAAAACATATTTTGGACTCAAATTGTAAATTTAAATTTGTAAACATGATTATAATTTAAAAACTATGTAGTTTTTAAATTTCCTAGTGCATATTTTGTAAGTTGTAGTGTAATACAAGAGTTTCACATTGCTTGAGTGTGAGACTTGTATTCTCAAGGCAATCTATAAAAGGGTCACCCTACTACACTACAACTTACACAAGGTATTAAGTAAAAGTTATACTTAATACATATTAATATATAGTAAAAATGATAAATATTTATATAAAAAAAATTTGGGTGCTGGGCAGGGGACAGGGCAAGGCCCCGCTGGGGCCATGCCGCCCCCGGCTCCTGCCAATATCTTGCCCCGAGGGGCGGGGCAACGGGGTGCGAGGCCCCGCTTCCCACACCTTAAAAGGGGAGATGAAATGAGAAAAAAATAATAAAAAAAATATTTAGAGTGGTGAACAGTAACTGCTACATGAAAAATTCTTAATATTAGTACTGAATTAAGTTCGAACATACCGCAAAATTGAGTTCAAATTATTTTTCTAAAATGCTAGATTACTTTTAAATAATATAGAAAGTACATAATAATTTTAACTAATAAAAGATTAGGCTTTTACTAATCTTCTATATGAAAAATAAAACTATAATATGTATAGTATATTAATAGAACATAATTAATTTATTAGTATATTAAAATAAAATATAATACTTATAACATATTTGTAATAAGGAAAAAGCTATTTTGCCTCCCAAGTTGTACCGCTCAAATGTACTGCTTGACAATTTTTTTTATTATTTAGTGATTAAGGAAGTAATTTTAAGTATATTGGTGTAATTTTTTTATTTTTTTTAAATATTTAAATATATTTAAAAAATGTGAAAAGAAATATAAAAAAAATAAAAAGTAACCAGCGGTCATTAGGAACGGTGCTACTCAGGCGGCAGAGTAGCACCACTTTTGTAATAAAGTGGCCAATTGGCTGCAAGGCAAGTATTGCCTAGATTAGAGCCAGACTTTACGCCTCACTTTAATGGCTGGGTAACCCAGCCATGTGTAATGGAATAGAGGGACTAAACAGATAGTCCATTCTTCCTTTGGTACGGTGTAGTTGCCAAAATGAAATATTTGAAATCTCTCTTGACAGAACACTTAGGTTGCGTTTGGGTAATGAAATATTTTAAAATATTTTGTGAATAGTAGTGAAAAAATAATGAAAAATTAATTATAGAATATTGAATAGTAGTGAAAAGTAGGTGAAAAGTAATAATAAAATAATGAATAAAGCCTTGGAGCATGTCTGCATTGTTCTAGTTTTTTATTATGTACCACCCTGCACTATTGAAAATGATGAATCCGAACGAACAATAATATAGAAAAATATGTAAAACAACCAAATTCGATCGAGGATTTACCACTAGTGTAACATCACTTTCGCACTATACTTTTGTCAATAATCCATGTATTTTTGTCAATATTTTTTTTGTTCACCCGAATATTTTTCTATTAAAAATATTCTTTTTCCATAACCATAGCCACCCAAAATTGGTCATTACGGCATAAAGAAACACATAAAGAATAAACTATAATGCACTCAAGGTGCTTGAGGAAATGACACAACCAGAGAGGAAAATTTTCCTTCGTATTTTGTATAGTCCTTCTTACTGTTCATTACATCTATGTGCTATTTATATTAGAGAACTATCCAAAGAATCATATTACAGCAACGGTTCAGATTTACATAAGGATTGAAAATGATATTCTAGACCTAGGACACTTGTAGCTCTTCCATTGGTTCTCTTGAAGATGCTTTTGGGAGATGCTCTTTTGTAACCGTTGTGCACGAGTCTGTTGCAGGCTGGCTGTGGTCTGTGCTGTTTGGTACAGCAGTTTGGGTGTGAGCCTTGCCATGCACATTACCATGCGTTGTGGCTGTAGAGTTTGTCGTTGCTTCAACAGCCCCCCGCGAGTCAAGCGGCACCGGAGAGATGGTGAGACTTGATCAAAGTATCTGAAACCTAGCACTTGAGAGAGGCTTAGTAAAAATATCGCAATTTGATCTTTAGTGGAAACAAATGAGAATTTAAGGGTTTTGGCAGCCACACGTTCACACACAAAGTAATAATCTAAGGTCACGTGTTTGGTGCGAGAGTGCAAAATAAGATTTACAGAAAGGTAAGTAGCACCTAGATTATCACACCATAAAATGGGAGGGGTGGACAAGAAAATTTCAAGTTCACCAAGAAGAGATTGTAACCATAATACTTCACACGTTGTATTTGCTATTGCCTTATACTCAGCTTCAGTCGAGGATCGAGCAACAATGGGTTGCTTTTTGGACCCCCAGGATACAAGGTGTGAACCAAGATACACACAGAATCCACCAATGGATCGACGATCATCTGGGCAACCGGCCCAGTCAGCATCAGAAAATGCTGATAAATTGAAGGAAGATGAAGGTGAAAGATGAAGGCCATGGTGAGGAGTGTGACGTAAGTAACGAAGTATGCATTTAACAGCTTGTCAGTGAGGAAGCTTAGGACAATGAATGAACTAGCAAACTTTGTTAACGACAAATGATATGTCAGGGCGGGTAAAAGATAAATACTGAAGACTTCCTACTGTGCTATGGTACAGTTGTGGGTCTTGAAGACCCATCAAGGGCAGTGAGTTTTTCAGATGTAGACATAGGAGTCGAGACAACCTTTGAATTATGCATGTTGGTTTTTTTGAGGAGATCTGAGATATATTTACGCTGAGATAGGAACAGACCACCAGAGTTTCTAATAACCTCAATTCCTAGGAAATAGTGCAAGCAACCTAGATCTTTTACTGGAAATGAATTGTGCATGGCAGAGATAAATTCATATATCAGTTGTTTGCTAGAGCCAGTGACAATAATTTCATCGACATAAACCAGAACATAAATTAAATCAAAACCATGGCAATATATAAACAACGAGGAATCTGACTTAGAGGCAAAAAAACCAAGAGACAAAAGTTTGTTACTTAATTTTGAAAACCAATCCCAAGGGGCTTGTTTGAGACCATAGAGGGACTTACGTAGCTTGCAAATGTGTGTGGGATGATTAGGATTTGTGAACCTCGACAGCTGTTGCATGTAGACAGCTTCCTCCAAGTCACCGTGCAGGAATGCATTCTGAATATCCAACTGGTTTGATGGATAGGATGGTTCTAATGGTCACTGGTTTGACCACGGGACTGTAGGTCTCTGTGCAGCCAACCCCCGCTTGCTGATGGAACCCTTTAACAACCAAGCGAGCTTTTCGCCATTCAAGAGTTCCATCGGCAAGACGTTTGGTCTTTAGGACCCACTTGCAGCCGAGGATGTTGAGGTTGGAGTCATACGAGATGAGATCCCAAGTGCGGATGAGGAGCAGGGCATCAAACTCGGAGGCCATAGCAGTGCGCCACTCGAAAAATTTAGCAACCTCAGTGAAGGTGGAAGGTTACTCCGGAACCACGGAGGAAGCAGAAGTAGTGAGGTGCAGGGAGGGGTTTTGCGTAGGCCAGGGGATAGTGCCATCGAGGCGATAGAGGGGTCTATGGACATTGTTGCAGGACCTCATAATCATGGGGTGGATAGGAGGTGTCACAAGAAGGGAGGTGGCAAACAAAGGAGATGGTTGCCGAATAGGAGGAGGAGGAGGTGTTGCAAGTTGGGTTGGTCTGTGCGATGGAGATGGCTGCGGTGAAGAGGAAGACAATGCCCTATCTGGAGAGGAAGGTGTTGCGGCGAGTTGGATTGATTTGTGAGGAAGAGTGTGAATTTGTGGGCCTGGGTTTAGAATGGGCCAAGACCTAGAGTGGGCCAAGTCCTGGAGGGGTGCGTGAATTAGTGTGTCTTGTAGAGGGGTCAGAGGTGAGGTTTGTGGGCCTGGGCTTAGAGTAAGGCCTAGTAAGGGAGTTGGGAGAGAATTATCGTGAGAAGAGGGCTGGTGTGTGGCCATGAGTTTTGAGGGGCAATTAGGAAGGTGTCTTCATAGAATTGTACATCCCAAGAGATATAGAGCCTACCCGTGGGTATGTGAAGACAAAAATACCCTTTGTGATCGGGACTATTACCTAAAAAGACACACGGTTTGGATCTCAAGTCCATTTTGTGACGGTTAAATGGCCTTAAGTTGGTCCAACAAAGGCATCCAAAAGTGCGTAAAAATGTATAGTCGGATGGTTGATTAAAAATTAATTGAAAGGGAGATTTGTTTTGAAGTGTTGGTGTAGGTATTCGATTTTAAGAAAGACCGCGGTTGGGAAGGCTTTGGCCCAATATTTTTGCGGAGTAAAAGAATGGGCCAAAAGGTCAAGCCCGGTTTCAACAATGTGACAGTGTTGCCTCTCATTCGTGCCATTTTGGGCATGAGAGTAAGGACATGTCACACGATGTTGAATGCCATAATTTTGAAAAATTTTGTGTAAGGGCCAAAATTCACCACTTCCATCGGTTTGCACCGAAGCAATATTAGAGGAAAAGAAATTGGTGACATATTTGTAAAACGCAAGAAATATGGATGATACATCCGACTTTGCTAAGAGTGGAAAAAGCCAAATGTATTTTGAATAATCATCAACGATAGATAGATAAAAAGGACAACCATGAGGGACGGCATAGGCGCCGGTCCCCAAACATCTAAAAATAAAAGACTAAAAAGCATAGTAGAACAGGATGAAGTCGGCGGATGAGGTAAGGTATGTGTTTGGACTTGAGGGCATGAGTGACAGGGGGGACATCTGGTTGTGAGAGGTGAGGGGAAAGTTGATTTTTTTTATGGTGAAGGTAGTGGTCCGTGGGTTAGGATGACCAAGACGGGAATGCCATGTTTGAGTAGAGGTTTGTTCACTGATCATTGCTTGAGGAGAGAGGGAAGGTTGTCTCACCGAAACACTAGTAGGGAGCTCATACAACCCATTCCTAACGTTGTCCTGAATGAGTGTTGCCCGGGTGCACAAATCCTTCACAAAAAAGAATTAAAGTGAAATTCAAAAAACACAGAGTTATCAAGGCTAAATTGACGTACATAAATTAGATTACACATAATAGATGGCACATGAAGGAGATGTTTAAGAATCAATTTTCCAGAAGAAGAGTGGAAGTGAGCTGAACCAATATGGTGTATGGGAAGAGTAGAACCATCCCCGATGCTGACTTGGTCAGGGCCTTGGTACGATGCAGAGTCAAGATTGTGGTTGGTGAAATCATTGGTAAAATGGTTCGTCGCCACTGTATTTAGGAACCACATATTGGAGTTCAGAGTTTGCTGAGGCAAAGAGGTATAATGAGCAGCAAATGAGGCAGGTGCAGGGGCTTGATGCGCCAGGTTCAAACGTTGATAACACGATAATGCCGAGTGACCAGCTTTGTTGCATATTTGACATATCATTCGATCAAACGGACGATTGGAGGGCTGGTTGAAGACCCCACGTTGCCCACCGCGTCCACGTCGACCCCTGAATTGGTTTCCCCTGCCTCGGTTTGAAAAGGTATTGGGAGGAGCCTATCGAGCGGTAGAGTTTGCTACAAGAGAGGTACTTGAAAGC
Source organism: Juglans mandshurica (assembly GCA_022457165.1). Taxonomy (NCBI): domain Eukaryota; kingdom Viridiplantae; phylum Streptophyta; class Magnoliopsida; order Fagales; family Juglandaceae; genus Juglans; species Juglans mandshurica. The sequence continues at coordinate 5,133,853 of CM039633.1, read as the reverse complement.
AAAGCATCAGTTTGATGAGCAAGTCGGCTTTCATGGTTTAGGAGATAACTGAAGACCTGAGGAGGAGTAAGAGGTTCCAGCTGTGTGGTTAGGGAGGTAACGATGGAGTCAAAATCAATTCCAAGGCCTGCTAAGAGGTAAATAATAAATTTAGAGTTGGAGAGTGTTTGGCCAGCAGCGGCAAGAGTAGAGGATAGGGAGGTTGCTTTGTGGAAATAAGTGGGGATGAAGTTAGATCCCTTTTTCAAGGTAGCAAGTTGGTATTGCGTTAGCATTATATGGGCAGAGGATTGAGCCGAAAATATTGTTTGAAGAGTAGACCAAACACCAAAGGAAGTGGTGCACGATAAAACCTGGGCAAGGATATTTTCGGACAGAGAGGCATTTATGGCCAAGATGATCAGCTAGTCTTGTAAGACCCAGTTGGTGTGTAAGGGGTTGGGAGAACCATCAATGGTGGAGGGAGGCACAGAGATGGAGCCATCCACATAGCTGAAGAGACGATGTCCCTTCAAGAATGGTTCAATCTGTGCTTTCCACAGTAAGTAGTTCTCTAATGTTAACTTGATGGTGATGAAATAGGTAGAGGAATTAATGGTGATAGGGTTGAGGGAAGATGGTGGGGAAGGAGGAGGAGCAGGAGCAGGAGTAGGAGTAGGAGAAGAAGGAGGAGGAGGAGAAGGAGAAGGAGAAGGAGGACGAGAAGGAGAAGGAGGAGAAGGAGGAGGAGGAGGAGAAGGAGGAGGAGAAGGAGGAGGAGGAGGAGGAGGAATGGTGATGAAATAGGTAGAGGAATTAATGGTGATGGGGTTGAGGGAAGATGGTGGGGAAGGAGGAGGAGCAGGAGTAGGAGAAGCAGGAGGAGGAGGAGGAGGAGAAGGAGAAGGAGAAGGAGAAGGAGAAGGAGAAGAAGAAGAAGGAGGAGGAGGAGGAGGAGGAGGAGAAGGAGGAGGAGGAGGGAGGAGGAGGATCAGAATAAGAATATTTTGGGTTGTCCATGGAAGGGGGACGCGAGTCCTAGAGGGCTCTAGATACCATAGAGAAACACGTAAAGAAGGAGAAGAAGGAGAAGAAGGAGAATAAGAAGAAGAATCAAAATAAGAATATTTTGGGTTGGCCACGGAAGGGGGACGCGAGTCCTAGGGGGCTCTAGATACCATAAAGAAACACGTAAAGAATAAACTAAAATACACTCAAGGTGCTTGAGGAAATGACACAACCAGAGAGGAAAATCTTCCTTCATATTTTGTACATTCCTTCTTATTGTTCATTACATCTATGTGTTATTTATATCAGAGAACTACCCAAAGAATTAGATTACATCAACGGTTTAGATTTACATAAGGATTGAAAATGATATTCTAGACCTAGGACACTTGTAGCTCTTCCATTGGTTCTCTTGAAAATGGTTTTGGGAGATGCTCTTTTTTAACCATTGTGCATGAGTCTGTTGCAGGCTGGTTGTGGTTTGTGTTGTCTGGTATAGTAGTTTGGGTGTGAGCCTTGCCATGTGCATTATCATGCGTTGTGGCTGCAGAGTTTGTCATTACTAGGGGTGCTACCCGCATGGTGCGGGGCGGGGGCACCCCCTCCCCGCCCCCCGCCTCGCACCATGCGGGGGGTGTGGTTTCAACCCCCGCCCCCTGGAGGCGGGGGCGGGTCCCCCCACCCCGGTAGCAGGACCGCCCCCCGCCCCGCCCCCCTCTCAATCTAGTGATTCACTGGATTTATAATTATTTTAGGTCTAAATTTTTTTTTAGACCAAAATTATAATATAATATAATTATAAACTTTATTCAAAAAAATATAAACTCATTAGAATTATATTTTAGATTGTTTTGGCCTCCTTGGCCAACCTTTACATAGGAGGCCAAGCCAAGGAGGCCAAAACAATACAATAGTCATTCTTAAGCAATATGAGACTTACTGTTAAGTCCCACATTGCTTAAGAATGACTATTGTATTACCTTGGCCTCCTATGTAAAGGTTGGCCTAGGAGGCTAAGGCAATCCATTAACTTGAATTCAAGTTTTTAACAAGTTGTATATATTTATATACAATATATATTTTTATAAATATAATAAATAAATTTTTTATTACAAATTTGGGATGGTGCGGAGCGGAGTTCGGGGCGGGGCCCTGCTGGGGTCAGCACGCCCCCCGCCCCAGCTATGGGTCCTTCATGCGGGGCAGGGTAGCGGGGGGTGGGCCCCCGCTGCCCACCCCTAGTCATTACTTCAATACGGCAACACACGTGTAGCAGTGCCGCTGCACAAGCAGTGGCTACGACCCCACTTGCATAGTGGCGTAGACCCGTGCAACTGAAGGTGTTATGTGTCCAGGCTGTGCTCCTTGGTTCCGCTAGCGCTGCATGAGGCAGAAGCACATACCAGTGGTGTTGCTCTCATCTTGGACATGTCTCTCGGACGAGAGTGGTGCAACATGGCACAACAACAAGCACTGTCGTGCGCGGTGCTATGCAAGTGACCGCGAACATTGCAACTCGTATGCTGTAAATGATGCTGCGCTCACCACCTCAGTGCAATGCGCACCTGGAGGTACAAAGAGCACCTAGATGCGGCATGGGGTCGCCTTTGTTGCGCAAAGCCATGCACCATGGTCGTGTCACAGGCTCTGATGCGGGCAGTTCGCATGCAAGACAGCACGCAGAGCACGTACTTTGTTGCAAGTGGCGACACCACTACAGGCGATGCCTTGGGCAAGAACGGCTGATGGCAGCGAACACAAAGCCTCGCGGCCCGCAATGTCACTCGCCTGGAGGTGCAAGCACCTTAATGTGGTGTGGTCGCCGCTGCGTGCAAAGTTGCGCACCTGGACAGTGCGGCAAGCTTTGCTATATGGAGGAGCTACACACGAGGTTGCTACGGCAGGCTTTGCTACACACAAACGGCGGTGTGGCAGTCCATGCATATGCTACGGGCACCAATTGGGTGCAGTCCGCAACACAAACTATGGAGGTGCAGTGCCACATGTTATGCCGCGTGGGGAAGCGCTGCTATGACGCGGTGCCTTTGCTAGGAGTTGTGACATCGCTATTAATGCCAGCCACACTGCAACCGATGGCGATTACATGTTGCCACTTTATTTATTTTTTTTCTTCTGTTATCATCCTTAACACCACCCACCAACATTAGGGTTGGGAAATCGTATTTTCAAGTCTTGTTCGTGTCATATCAAGTCATGAACATTCGACTATATAGGTCAACCCGAACCCAACCCGTTAACCTAAACGTGTCAAGTTTCAAAACCATAATCCAACCCATTTAGATAACGGGTCGTGTTGTGTCACCCATTTTGACCCGTTTAATAATTAATTAAAAATATGTTAACATGACACGACTCATTTAAATTTATTTGTTTTATATAAATATGTTGAACTAAAATGCATAAGTCATTTGACTTGATTAACATAATTTCACATAAAAGTTAAAATCTATATTTATTAATAACCACAATGTCTTAAAAAATATATATTAATATTTTTCAAATTTTAACATATAATAAAACTAATATTACAAACCATACAATAACAAATATGAGCATAGGTTTAAAATTACAATCCCAACAATAAAGACATAAGCATACTGAGAAATATAAATATTACAACTTGATAATAATAAAATTTTAATTTTGAAATAAATTCTAAACGGGTCAAAACGGGTTGATTTTGTGTTAAGCATGTTGACCCGTTATTGACCTGTTTATAAATCGTGTCTTAAGAGTCAACCCGTTTTGACTCAAATCCGTTAAGATTGAACCCAAACTCACTAATTTTGTTTCGTATTCGTGTTGGGTTCACGGGTCGTGTCACATATTGCCACCCCTAACCAACATGTGATTTGTCATTTTTATCATTTTATTTAAACACACATATTGATGTGTAAATATGTGTGTTTAAATAAAAAGATAAAAATAACAAATTACATTGTATGTGGTATGTGAATGATAAGTAGAATCTCTTAAAACCCTTTTTTTAAAAACAAATTGGGTTGAGTCTATTTTTATAAAAAAAATTCAGGCTTGGCTTTTAAACTCAACCCAACCTTGTTTTTCTCATTAAAAATAACAGGTGGGCTCGCGAACTAGGTTTCTCATTGAAAAAAAAAAAGGTGGGCCAACACAGGCTTTCTGGTTTGGCCCAATCTGTTGAAACAAGAAAAAAAGAGATCACAAGCCCAAATATTTTTTGAAAAGGTTGGACCATTTTTAGTGGCCCAACAATAAGGACCATGATCTGCTAGTAGCCCATGACCTCCCCATGTGCATGTTTGGGCCAAAGGGTTGCAACACAGTGCGCTGGTGTGCAACCCATCGAATTGATCCAAGTTCAATCTATTTTGGCTCATTAGAGGCAAAAATGTTAGGTGGTGTTTTGAACCAAGACCTCACACAAAAGGGTAATGAGCTCACAACCATTGATCTAGAGATCACTGCTAATTGTTTGCTGAGTTTTGTATGCAAATACTTAGGCAACATGAATATTTTTTACATGTGATTGTGGTTACTAAATACATGCATGCTATGATATTATCAAATCGTTTTTTTGTCACATTTGTTAGATATTTTATTTTATGTTATAAATTACCTAAATTATTATATTTTGTGAATAATACATGTTTGGATGAAATGTGACGATTTTTTGTACATGTATTGTGGTTACATTTAAATATGAGCTTATTTTATCATTAGTATTTGTTAGCTTAATTTTAGGAGTTAATTATTTTTCAAACTTTTAGAAAGTGATAAAATAGAGGATTAAGTAACCTGAGTTTGAATAGTCCATGCTTATGATTGACTCAAATGGATTTCTTTGATCCAAGAAGAAATTGTTTTTGCATGTGACTAACTTGGTAGATTGCTTATCCTAATCGGAGTTTGGTTAAGATTAATTTGGAATTAATCTCTCATACGTTATAGATTTGCACAAAAATTAAGTTTTAAATTAATAATTAGGCATTGTGGTGCAAGCGATGGTTAGGAAGCTTAACAAATTTTCGATCTTGTGACGTTTGTTAATTATTTTTGTTCTAACTTAGATTGATGCAGAAATTTATTATATCTATGTACAATTAAATGCGCATAGGTTACTTACTTTGATATAACCAAAAAGAAAACCTAGAAATTGTGTATTCGACTTAATTGGCGCATTAATCTCCTCCATGAGCAATAGTTGGAAACAAATGAATATTCTTATGAGTGTCAGATAGCCTTAGAACATTATTATTGTAAAAACCTCTAAGAGGAATTGAGTGAAATTGCAAGTGCGCGTGTGAAGATACTACAATTTTCATAGAAGTTAAAAGGGATTACCTAACATACAGAGCTAGACCACTTTTTGCCTATGAGAATGTTGTGGGTATTAGCATAAGTTGTGTTTTTGTAACGCAAAAATTAATTCCTCCTATATTTAAGGTTAAGCATTATAATCTTGAATCAGTTTAGATTAACTCAAAGATAAATACACTTCCCAAAACTTGCTAGTATGTCTGGCAAGTAAAGACATTAAAATTTGAAGCTGCAAGAGTGTTGAGAGCCACTCTTGACTGGCACATTGATTTAAAAGATTTTTCAGTGCACCTATTTGTGGTATTTAGCACTGTGCATCCGGGCTGGACTTATTTTTTATCTGGTTCGAAACCCGAAAATCTTGGCGAATCCGAGTGACCCGATTATGGATACTAATTATGGACAATGGTATCTATACCCAGATTTCTCTTTTTAAAAATGTTTATTGTTTCAAAAACAACTTCATTTTTTTACAAAGAAAATGAAGACGTTTTGAAGTCGAGATTAATTCCCATGTGTGCTTCGAATCGGATTATCATACCTTATAGAGTCTCTCAGAGCATTCTCATTCGGTTCTTATAATTTTCTCATAAATTTTACTCATCTTTCAAAAACCTCCTACATCACATTCCTTATCATTTCTCTATTATATTAAAATAATATTTTTCTACTATTTCTTTATTAGTTTTTTTCCCTCACCTCCATTTCCATTCTTAACTACTAACTCTTTTGTCTTTTTTCTCTTGTTTTCAAATATCCAATTCTATTAATTTTGTAAACACTTATACGATTTGTTTTCCTGTGTACAATAATAGTTTTCAAACTATTACGGTATTACAAATAATAATTTTTTTTGAATAAGTGCATTTTCCAATACGATGGTATTTTTTAATATGGTTTTGTCCGCATATATAACGGTAATATTTGATTTGCAATTGTCTAACGATAACAATTTTTATCCTTTTATATAACGGTAATATTTTTTTTACTTTCTCCAATGGTAACACGTCTTCTCTATGTGACGACGATAACATTTTTTGTCATTTCTCCAACGGTAACACATTTTCTCCACGTGACGACGATAACATTTTTTGTCATTTCTCCAATGGTAACATTTTTTGTCTACCCTCCAACAGTAACATTATTTGTCCTATATGTAATGGTAATATTTTAGAATTTTTCCTAATGGCCATATGGAATGTAACAATAACTTTTTTTCGGTATAAATAGGACTTTTAGTTCTATTCACATTCTCAGGAACCTAAATCTGATTTCATCTTAAAGAGAAATTTGTCATTCCGGCATTATCTTCTACTCCCTTCATTAAATGACTCGTTCGTTCTTTCACAAATTGCTGCTTAACTTATCCTTTGAAGATGAGTTGGATGTTGTTCTTAAAGACGATGACGGATCAACATCAAGGCATCGTGGCAATCGCCAATGTTATAAGTATATTCGGCATGATCATATTCAAGGGCAATAGCTATTTGCGACTATTTTGCAGAAGCACCTATATATCCCTCGAATCTATTTTTAAGGAGATTTCATATGAGTTATCTAGTATTTCTTCGTATTCAACATGAGGTAGAGGCTTATGAGCCCTACTTCATCCAAAGAAGAGATAATGCTGGAAGACTCGGTTTATCTTCTATGCAAAACATAACCGCTGCACTTAGAATGTTTGCGTATGAAGTAACTGGTGATTTTATGGATAGTACATACAGATTGGAAAAAGCACCGCAATAGAGAGCCTAAAAAAATTTTGTGAAGACAATTATAAATATTTTTTCTAATGAATATGTGCAGTCTCCAATTATTTTTTCTAATGAATATGTGCAGTCTCCAAATGCCAATGATATTGCTTGGTTGCTCGTGGTTGGTGAACGTGGATTTCCAGGGATGCTAAGAAGCATTGATTGCATGTATTGGAAGTGGAAAAATTATCCAACTGCCTAGAAAGGTATGTACTCCAGTCATAATCGTGAACCAACTATTATTTTAGAAGCAGTTGCTTCATATGATATTTGGACATGGCATGCATTTTTTGGTATGCCCAGTTTGCATAACAATATCAATGTGTTAGAAAAATCTATTATTTTCACGGAACTTGTCCAAGGGCGTGCTCCTCCAGTAAATTACTCAATCAATGGCAATGACTACACTATGGAGTACTACCTTGTCAATGGTATTTATCTAAAGTAGTCAACATTTGTGAAGACCATTCCATCTCCACAAGGGAATAAGAAGAAAAATCTTGCAACAACACAAGAATCAGCAAGAAAAGATGTAACGCGTGCATTTGGGGTCCTTCAACAATGATTTTCAATCGTTCGTGGACCTTCACAAATGTTCAAGATAAAGGAACTAACAAGTATAATGAAAGCATATGTTATTCTACATAACATGATCATTGAAGACGAGCGTGATGATAGTTAGGGTCCAAACATCGAGTAGGATTAAGTTGATGATGATATTCCGGAACTGTCATGCAATCCTACAACTAAACTTATGGACTTCATTTAGCGTCATCATGAAATTATAGACAGCTTGGCACATTAACAGCTCTGAGCAAATCTAATTGAACATCAATGGCAATTTTATTCTCAAAAATAGACTAGAAAATAGACTAGAAGCAATCCATTATATTTTATTTTTTTATTAGTAGTGACTATATATTCCTGCTTCTTCAATTTCCATTCCCTTAAACATGTTTTCTTCAAGAACATGCAAATTATTGCTGTAATATGTTCATTATCTGTAATAGTTTAAGCAGTATCAATAGATTTTATCCGTGTACAAAATCATTGTCAACATCTTTAAGCTTCTAGAATAAATACCACCAAAGGTACAAAGTATAACATACATACATCCAAGTGTTTAACAATAACAACCAAACTCACTGATTAATGTTGTCAAAATTATACAATTTGTACTTTATCTCAATAACAAACCAATTACATAAAAAAATAAAGTCAGCTTTGTTCAGCAATGCATCTCGCCACGATTTCCCTTTAAAGTTGCTAGAAATATATATGTTGTAGTCCAGGCAAGGTAGTCACATCAATTAGCATGATTCACTCCTCTCTCTCCAACCACTTGCCATTATTGGTAATATTGTCACATTTTGAGACAAAAATGTTGTACAATTGTATGACAAACCGCAGCTCCAGAGTTCAGATAAAGAACTCCCTTATAACCGCACATGCGAGTGTGGTGATATAGAGAAATTCTCTGTAAAAAAAGACCAACAGATTGATACATTACTCAATCTGGAATTCTACTCCATTCCGGTTATCAAAAAACCAAGAGTAGAACAAGCACTCCAAGAGATTAAGGTAATGCTGAAAAAATGTTTTTCAAATAATCCCTTAGCCTTATGGAAAGAAGATCATCCTCACTGTAGAATAGAACAAAAAGATCAGAATGAGTTAGACCGACTCAAGATCAAAGTGCCTATTAGGCTTACACCTATAAAGGCCACACCTGAAGATATGATTGAATTTAAAACTCAGATCAAGGAACTTTAGACGCTTGGACTCATCCGTCCTAGCAAATCGGGATATAGTTTGCCAACTTTCATGGTTCGAAACCATGGAGAAGAAAAAAGGGGAAAAGCCCGCATGGTGATAAACTACATAAAGTTGAATGACGCCACAAAAGATGATGCTTACCGCATTCCTATCAAGCATGAACTATTTGCAAGACTTAGGAATTGTAAACACTTCAGCAAGATGGATTGCAAATCAGGCTTCTATCAAATAAAGATGGAAGAAGATAACATCAAATACACAACATTCTCATGTTGCGAAGGAAGTTATGAATGGCTAGTCATGCCAATGAGATTCAAGAATGCCCCTAGTATCTTCCAAAGAAGAATGCCCCTTAGGGTCAACGCAGAGCCGGTGCTCAATGATGGAGTTGTCTATCCTGGGCATCTCCTTGTGGCTCCAAGCAAATATGTCTTAGTGTTCAATAAGAAGACATTTTAACGCCTTTCTCAACTCTGGGTCCAGGTTAGTCCCGACCCAGACCGTGTGCTTTGGTCTCTGTTGGTCGACTGAAACCAACTCTAAGGGCTCATTGGGTTCAGCCTGCCCAAGGGCTTGCTCGTCGCAGACTTCTTCATCCCATTCAATTAGGGCTGGTGGTGAACCCGGCCCGTACGTCTCTTCGGCTCTTTCCACGACCGTGACTACTTTGACCTCGTGCCTCAGCTCTCGAGCGTAACACTCTCGAGCCAGGACCTACTCGCCGCGAACTTCGCCCACCCGCAGGTTGGTAGGAAACTTCATTTTGAGGTTTTAGGTGGACGTCACCGTCCTCAAGTTATTCAGGGTGGGGCGTCCCATAATTGCATTGTATGAGGATGAGGCTTTGACAACCAAGAAATCGGTCATGGTTGTAGCGGTCCTGGGTACCTTCCTTGCCAGAACAGATAGGGTGATGACCCCCATTGGTTGAACAATGTCACCTGTGAAGCCCTTGAGCGGCATAGGGGCCGAGCGCAGTCGGTCTGTATTGATTCCCATCCTGCCGAAGGCTTTCTAGAACATGATGTCTGCCGAACTACTGTTGTCGATTAGGATCCTTCGAGTTGTAAAGTTTGCAACTTGCATCGTTACTACCAACGCATCATCGTGCGAGTGGAGGATGCCCTCTTCATCCTTTTCACCAAAGGTTATCGTGGCGCTCCCAGGGTGTCGTGGTGTCCTAACGGTGATTCTCCCGATGGTGAACACCTCTTCATAGCGTGCCCTCTGGGCAAACGAAGTGACCCCCTCCTGCATATCCTCGAGTGATCGTGCGAATTTCTCCAATTGGTTTGTCTTTCACCTGGGGGCTCCTCTGAGCTTCGTTCATTGCTCCCTGCCTTCCCAGGCTAGAACCCTGTTGAGGACCTCAGCGGCCCAATCCACATCGGTCTTCCCAGTCCTCCAACTGGTGCCTTCGATTCCGTTGGTCTTCCTCTCCTATTCTTTTCAAGGCATAGCAGTCCCTGGTGCTGTGTCTGTTGGTCATGTGGTACTCGCAGTACTGGTGACCTTCTTTGTCTCGGGGCGGCTCTCTTCGTGGCCTCGGTTTCCGATCTCCCTCTACTGCCAAATTTGCATGAGTGTGTGGCATCCCATGCGGCCAGGTCGGTGCTTCCCCCATTCTCTTCGTATTCGATGCCCTTCTTTTTCCCCTTCGCGACCGTGACCACCCAGTTTTCCTGCCTCCTTCCGATTTGCTTGCGCCATCTCAGACCGTCGCGGAGTCGTTAGGGCCTCGAGGGTGTCTTCCGAGTTGATGAATCCATCTACCTGGTCCATAAACTCCCCCAACGTGGTGGGGGTCTTCCGCTCTATCTCAGCCATAAATGGATTCCTAGGTCAGATTCCCCCCAGAAGGGTTGCCAAGGTGATCTTCTCGTCTTGGTCGTCAGTGGTCATGCGTTCTCCATTGAACCGTGAGAGATATGACTTCAAACTTTCACCGTCTGGCTGTTTAACTATAAGGAGGTAAACAGTCGGGCACATTTTCGTAGGCTTGCCAAGAACTGCATCATGAAGAGGCGAGCCAGCTCGTCGAAGCTTTCTACGGTCCTAGTCGACAAAGACCCGAACCAGGCTTGGGTGGCTCCTTTCAGTGTTAATGGGAAGGCTTGGCAGGCGATCTCTCCCGAGAAGCCATGCAAGGTCATGTGGGCCTTGAACGTCTCCAGGTGCTCCAGTGGATCCTTGGACCCATCATACACTTCCATCTGTGGTACCTTCAACTTGGACAGGAGTGGTACCGCCATAACTCCCTCGCTGTATGGGGGGTCGGTGCTGACAAGTAGCTGGTCTACGATGGATGGCATGCCCATTCGCTTAGCCATTTCTGCATATTTGTCCCTGAGCTCTCGTAGTTCGAGGTGCATCTTGCGTCTTTCCTCTTCTGCTGCGGTATTCAAAGGGACTATCTGCGAGTCCCTATGTTCGTTGCCGCTAGGTTCTCCTCCTCCAACCAGCTATTCGTTGGTTCGCCTAAACATCGTGTTCTCCTGGTGGAGCGTCCCAGTTTCCTCTGTCAGCTTCCTTATCGTCTCCTCCATTCCGGCGAGTCTTACTTCCATTTATTCGCTCTGGTTTTCCTCCCTTCGCATAGCTTGGGACCGCGTCGCTATTGGCATGCGAAGTACACGCTTTTATGAAAAGAAATCCCACAGATGGCGCCACTGTTGATGTTGTGTTTCGCAGCCCGAGCAGTGCCACGGCAGCCAAGCTCACACCACCTGCAACTAAGAGGAAGAAGGGGATCTGGTGACTTCTGAGGTCACTCTGATGCCAAAGTCAATGAAAAATCCTCGTGTGATGAGAAAGCTTAGAGAACTAGAGAAAAATGGTAAAAGGGTTTAGAGAGCCTTCCCGTGGGAGGGATGGCTATTATTTATATCTGGTTTGGGGACCTGACTATTGAGGGAGATCGTGGTGTGTCAGGTCATACCCGAGTTAGGTCTACTACCACTCCCTGCCGTGTTGGCGCGGCTTAGACTGCCGAAAGAGATCGTGGCGTGTCAGGTTGTGCTTGGATCAGACCTGCTGCCACCATTCTGTTGTGGTAGGGTGTCAGGTCGTGGTCGTGCCGTCCTATGACACCTCTGGTAGCACATCATTGCATGCCGGGTTCCTTGACACGCATTGAATGCGACGTGTCTCGGGCCCAGCGTGCCCACAATCGGACCGCCCAGCCGCCTGTGTCCATCCACGGTTGTCCATACTGTACCTTATGACAGGGCTCGGTAGATTACAGAGCCCCGAGATGATCACTACCCTATGGTGGGATTTTGGGTGCTCGAGCTTGGTGTCGAAACCTTTCTGGATGGGCCCACGATCGTGGGCTCGGTACGCGATTTCCTGGTCTGGGCCTCTGGCCTGCTCTGGGTTTTCACCTGAGAGAACTAGGGTCTTCACAACTGACCTCTTTGGGCCTGGGCCCCTCTCTCGGAGGGCCTCCCCTCACAACATACATAAAACCTAAGTGCGTGTTTGAGCTTGCGGTGTAAAATATAACTTACAACTTTAGAACTATCCTATAACTTATAACTTAAATAATAAGTTCTACTATTAAAAAGTTATTTAATGTTTGGTAACCATATTTTTTTCAAACATGTTACATTTGTTTGGAAATAAATTCAAAAAGTGATTTTTAAGGTAAAAATGATGACTATTTGATTTTTTAAAAGTTATGACTATATCGTTGTAATTATTTGAAATTTGTATGGGTATTTTTGCTCATTATTAATCTTTTTAAAATTTGAATTACGTTTCGCATTATCCAGAAAATCACATTTGAGGAAAAGCATAAAAATGATGATTTTCCTTAAACATACTTTTTAGCTGATTTGATATTAAAAAAATGTTTTAATATGTAACACCTAAACAACCTAATTTTTCCATTAAAGTACTTTTAAGGCTATTTAAGTACTTTTTAAGACTCTTATCGCAACCTCAAATAGGCCCCAAGTCATATTACACAAAGATCAACACAAACTTGGTGAGAAATCAAGTGAGAGTACTAAGTAACGAACTACGAAGTAAGATTCAGGAAGCAGCACAACAAGATAAATAGCATGATCATACCCTTACATGTACATATGGTAAATGATATGTCTTTTGTAAAAAAAGAAAGTATAGAAAGTATTATGTATGTACGTCTTCTATTGGAAGCCCCTTTTATGTACCAGAATTACGAAGGAAATGATTTTTTATTGTCATGATAGATTTATAAATGCCATGAATTTATACATAACTTTCATGACACATGCATCAAGTTATTTTATGAAAAGTTATGATTTATGCATTAAAATAATTATAAATATTTTATGAAAAGATTTATGCATCAAAATATTTATGAAAAATCATGATTTTTTGCAACAAAGGATTTGTGAGAAAACATGTATCACAACATTTTATGAAATATTACAATTTCATTTGAAATATATAATATGATAAGACAAGATATGACAAGAAAGTATGATTATGATGAACAATGAATGTTAAGATACGTAAAGGCCTATATAATAATATAATAACAATACCATATGTTATGAGTATATTGCATTGTCAGGTTATACATGTTGGTAGTGAACCCGATGTGTCTTCCTTATATATGGATTCCACAACCTGTGGCCACAGGCAGAATCATAATCTACTTAGATTCTTTAACCCTAGCTCATAGAGGTCAATAGTCGGTATCGGCCTATGACAAGTGAAAGACAAGTTAATGCATTTCAGGTACAAGATCATGTTCATGTTATTTATGAATAACTATGAGTATGCATGATTTTCAAGAACCCTATGTTGTATTATGTTTACTATATGATATGTTCTTATTGAATATTCGACTAATTTTTATATGTTTTTATGATTTTAACCATCACAGGTAATGATCTTTATGAAAATGGGATTGTAGGACGAGACTTGGCACATGGATATCAAACAGAGGCCTAAATAGTTTATGATATGCTCGGTTTAATGATTTTCATTTATAAGTTCTTCATGAGCACGCAAGACTATTGATTTTAATGAATAATTTCACAAAATCTTTTAGAAATTTAGTATTTTAAAAATTAATTTTATTTAGTTTTGGAATATTTTCTACCTTGCATTTCATTAAGAAGAAAAAATTTTAAGTTAAAATGAGTAGCACACCAGTTCCTCCCCTAAATATCAGGGTAGTGCAACAAAAGCATGGCAGATGAATATGTAAGTTGTTTGAAGTCTAGCAAATTCCGAAGATAGAATTATTAATATTGTAAAAATCCAATCCAATATTATTAAAGAATTTTTTAGATTTTTTTAATGGGCCAATATTATAAAAACCCAATTGAGGTGTGTTGGACAATTTTGAATAGGCCATATATTATGGTGGATTATAGAAATTTTATTCGACTCAATAGAATTAAAGCTATTTATTTGACAAATTAGGTATATTTTAGAATTTAAAGTCGGCCCATCTGATTATTATTATTTTACCAAATTGCCATTTAACACATTGTAGAATAACCTTTTGCCGAATGGCATAAAAACACTTAACTTGAAAGCTTAATGTCACTATTGTCCTTTATTTCTCAAAAGTATTTTTTTAAGAAAAATTCTACTTATCATCTCCACACCACACAACATGTGATTTGTCATTTTTATCATTCTATATAAACACATATTTACGCAAATTGGATGCGGAGCCTGCCATGCATTCTATGCGGTTGCTGATTGATTGCAAACTTTCGGCAAACCTACTCCCACGACCCTTTATTCCTTTCCATCTTAGTTTGTCTCCCATTATTCACGCCCATTATTGAGAGACCTAACTTTCCATAAGATACCCACTATCTCTAATCAACGTTTTAAAATTCCCTCTTCTATCGTATTCCCATAAGCAAGATACAATCTCACAGTCAACCCTCCCCCCCACCTGAAATCGATTCCTCACGCATCAAACCACCATACCAAGCCACATATTTCCATCATCAACCACACAAGCAGCAAACAGAGGAACCAATCTTAGGAAGCACCACCAAGACCTCCACCATTGAAACCATTGTGCCCAAACATTTCATGCCTCGAATGTGCTCCTGTTGCAGCAATATCGAAAACGAAAGTTTACTAACTATTCTTGACTAATATCTTATTCACTAGTGGCTGAACAAAATGAGTTGTTAATGAAAAATCATCAGTCTCGTCTAACCAGTTCCACTCCATTTCTTGAAGCAAATGGAATCTCATTCCATATAAAGGAAATCGTGGTCGTGGTCGTGGACGTGGTAGAAAAAACTATCAGAATCAAAGAAAAGTTTCTCAAAAAGAAATGCTACACACCACCAAAAGTGGAACTACTAACAAAGCGAGATGAAAACAAAGGTTTGCAGAATAAGCCAGTAAAGAAATATGAAGATAAATGTCATGTGTTAATACTCCAACCAATTTCAACTAGAACTAGACATAAATTTTTAGTGCATATCTCATTTAATGAATTGGATGTATAATAAATTTATTTATCTAAAAAATATTTTATTTCCAAGCCGGTGTGTAGAGCACACTTAATAAAGTATTTACCAGACATAATTTAATTTAGAAGATAAATTTGAAAATTTGAATATTACAAATCAAATCTTACCATTTAAGTGCTCCACATCATCTTGAGAATACAATAACTCGATTAAAAAATGCACCATCCTATATACAGTTCGTTATAATTTATACCTCATTTAAATTACTTACAAATCGAAACATATTCAAATCATTCTCACATGCTGAAAACAAAAGTCAGAGTATCTTTCTAATCAATGCACAAATTTTCGGATTTTTAACATCGCTCTTTTTCACATTTCAGAGACAGCATGACAAAATAAAGCTCATGTCTACACAATGCATGTCAGAAAACATTTTCCCTCTTTCATATAGATTTCACGAGTAATGCAAATAAACAACCGAGGTTGTTTTTCCCAAGTTCTCATTTCATAACAAAACATGCAAAACCATCTTGAGAATAGAATAACTCTATTAAAAAATGCACCATCCTATATACAGTTCGTTATAATTTATACCTCATTTAAATTACTTACAAATGGATATGTTAATCGAGTACTGTTTGAATCTAATTCTAGTTGAAATTGGTCCGCAAGCCGTGTCCTGATGCATCTCCCATTTGGAGATATGTCAGATTTGACAATAGATAACAGTAGAAGCAATTAAAGCACACACTCACCAAGTCAAATAGTGCATTGTCCTTGTTTTTTTCTTTTGGACGTGCATATGAGACAAACATATTTTTTACTACTTTCTCCAGGTTTAATTTATCAATGTTCAAGTTGTGGGGCTCCCATTGATTGTAATGTTGAAAAAATTAGTGCTTATATAAGCAACCTTAATAACATGACCGTTGTCTAATTTAGAATAAGTTAGACAAACTCTAAAGAATCTTGATCTCTTGAGTTGAGTTCATGATTGAAGAGCTCTTAGTAAATTTTATATCAAAATATTCCCTATTCTTTCCTAATCTAATTTGTAGAAATGCCATGTCAAGTGCACCTGGCAAGAAGAGATGAACACATGAAGATTCAGGTCCGCTTGATCTTTGAAAATGTTCCTGTCTCAGAAAAGTATGTGCTTTGAGTTCCACTGCCAAGTTGGTGTGCATGAGCCTGTGGATTTGATAGTTCTATCCCCTGTAGAGAGAGAATGGGGATTGATATCATTGACATGTTTCCGAGTCAAACAGATTAGCGACTACATAACAAAAAATAAAAATCAGTCTACCTTTTTTGTATAAAGCTTTTAGGTAGAAAAATGATTCCACATTAACAAAAGATCAAGCGACAGATTTAGTAGAGGAGAACTGGACCATATATACATCCAAATTGCTTGCTCAAAAAATAAATGCTATGGAGAGGATCCCTCTAATTCAACCCCATAGAGATCTCCAGAGAAATTTTATCGGGCAGCTATAAATGCTATGGAGATCCACTTCATTCTATCTCTCTTCCAATCTAAGCCCAGAGTTCAGTTACGAACTCTTAACCGAACTCTAGAGATCCAAATCTAATTCAATCACAAACCGTTATACCATCTTCAAAAATAGAATTTTAATGGGGAGACAAAGAAAGTAAGCATGTCAAGAAACTTCATGTTTCTATCTCTTTTCCACTCTAAGCCCAGAGTTCGTAACCGAACTCTTAACCGAACTCTAGAGATCCAAATCTAATTCAATCACAAACCGTTATACCATCTTCAAAAATAGAATTTTAATGGGGAGACAAAGAAAGTAAGCATGTCAAGAAACTTCATGTTTCTATCTCTTTTCCACTCTAAGCCAAGAGTTCGGTTAGCAACTCTGGGTATCCAAATTCAATTCAATCACAAACCGTTATATACCATCTTCGAAAATAGAACTTCAATGGGAGACAAAGAAAGCAAGCATGTCAAGGAACACTATCATGAGGTATGAACAATTTGTGCTTCTAAAATTCACTTCATGGTCAAGAAACTTGTACACTTCACAGACAGGGTTCATGGAGAGGTAAGAAGTAATACCAACCTGCACAGGGGTAAATGCTAAACTTGATGTCAATCCAGAGGAAGCACCACTGCTTCCGTAATTCTTTTCCTTAAACCTGAAAGCATTAGGTAGCCCATAGAGATTAAGAAGCAAAATTGATGTTGAGATTAGATGATAGAATGTTCAACTGAAATAGAAACGATAATCCAAGACATACTACTACATCTACAAAAAGAAGAAATTACTATTAAGCTCATCAGGCTAGCAGCATGGCCAGAGAGTTGATGTAACAATAAAGCCCACCTTTTACACTATTTCAATAGCTCATAACACATGTTTGATTTCCACCATCCAATAGAACCATATTGAGATAATGGTAGCCTGGGCATGGTTTATTGACAGATGGAATAATTGTTTAATTAAATTATAAATCTCTTGCCTGGCTTTAATTATGCAAGTATGTGACATCTCTAGCCTACAGGAAGGGTGTGTTACAGTTGAAAACTTACTTCTTGGCAACTTTTGCAGCAAGTTTGCTCTGACCAACTGATACACGTAGCTTGCCACTCCCAGCCTGACCGAGCATTCCATAACCCTCTCCCAGACCATCCCCTACCATCGAGGAGCATAATACGGTAAGAAAGGAATATAAAAAAGGATATTGATAAACGGCAAAATAACCTCTGGTGTAACAAATGCAGACAGTATTTACAGATACCAAATGAAAATGATATAACAGTAGATACACCAGGAAATATGATAATAAGTAGAGATACATAAACAAGAGGTACAGAATTCAGGAACATATCTTGAAAATGAACACTCCATATTGAGACATCAGGCATTTGTAGGGCTTGCATGCCATAATTATATTTTTGGGTTTAATTAGAGCAATTGTACATAATATTAAACCAAAATTTATAACATTTTGGTTTAATATAAATTTTGTTACAAATTTTGGTTATAAATATTAAATTTATTTATTATTAATATGAGATTCTCTTCGTACACTCAGTTCCCATGACCGCACGCAACTCCTCCGGCACTTCTCGCCGGAGTTAATCCCTCTTCTCCCTTTCCTCACTTTTCTTTCTTGTCTCCAGCCCTTCTTCTTTTTAGAGTTGCTCTGATGGAGGGCAATAGGTATATAATGGTGGAATCAAAAACATTTGTTTTCTCGAATGAGGGTGGTTACAGATTCGCATTACCAAAAGTAGCAAAAGGCTAGTTATGTTCATCTACTTAACTGGGACATCGGCTTTATGGGTGGCAAAAATGGTAGAGGAATGCCTAGCCTCTTCTCGGCATGAAGGTTTTTTAAGAAAACTGAGGATGGGTAACGGTGTTCTCACCATTCAACTCCATGTCAACTCCAAGGGTTGTTTTTTGCAACTGGACGAGTTCAAGAATGGCAGGAGGAGGGGTTTACTGGCTATCCCTGAAGGTTTAAAGGGTAATGGATGGGAAGGTTTTGTGTATCTCCACAAACTGGTTGCTGGCTCCAAAGCCCCTGTTTTTTAGAATGCAAACAGAGTGCATACTGAGTGTCACCAGATTGTAAGCGTTAGACGTGGGGGGGAGTCTGGTAGGGGGTTGAATGCGGGGAAGCCCCTCCATTCTAAAGGTGTCTAGTTTGCTTCCGTCTTGAGGTCTCTGGCATGTCCTCCGGCAGGGTGCAGCTCTGTCGTGGGGGTTGACACGGGTAAGGTGTTAGGGGGTGACGGCACAAACGTGATCCATCTAAGGTCTATTGTCACCTAGTGCAGTCTGGCATGGGAGGTGGGAGGCTCTCTGGCAGGTGCTCAAGGGTGGGGGAAGTGGAAGGTGTCATGCGGGCTATCAGAGCTCAGTTGTTGGGATTCGTGGATCATAGAGGAGGTTAGGGAATTGATGAACATAGTCGATATGGGCCTAGGCCTGGGCTTGTGTCGTGGGCCAAACAATGCTTGTGCCTGTAGATGGGTCTGGGCTTGCGTTGAAAGGGCATGGCCCGAACATTGTTGGGCTTGTGCGGTCAACTAAAAAGCCCATCCACATCCTGAGTGGTGGGCTAAAAGCCTCTCTCAGGCCGGTGAGCCTTCTATCTAGGGCTCGACAACCTCAAGCCCGCTGGTGGTTGCTACAGCCACCTCGCCAACGTCACAAAAAGGGTAGCCAGACCCCAATCAAATTCTCTCCTTGAGGGCTCTTTTGCTTTGTTTTGCGGCTTTCTCCGAACTTAAGGTGAATCTATCGAAATCTGAAATGGTTCTTGTTGGCTTGGTTCATAACTTAGGTGAATTGGTTGTACCTTGGGCTGCAAGGTGTCATCCTTGCCTATGAAGTATCTTAGTCTTCCCTTGGGGGCTCCTCATAAATCCAAGGCAATGTGGGATGGGAATGTTGAAAAGATCAAAGGTAGACTGGCCACTTGGACGACAATTTATTTGTCCAAAGGTGGTAGAACCACCTTAATTAAGAGCACATTATCTAACCTCCCAACATACTTTCTATCTTTATTTCCCTTGCTTGCAAGGGTAGCGAATAGACTGGAGAAGCTTTTTCATGATTTCTTGTGGGGAGGCTTAGAGGTTGAGAAAAAAATCAAGTGGGATAAGATATGCACCCTTTTGTCCTGTGGTGGTTTGGGGGTTAGAAAGTTGAGAAACTTCAATATTGCACTACTAGGGAAGTGGTTATGGCGGTACCATCGAGAAGGGGATGCTCTTTGGAGGAATGTTATTGATGTCAAATATGGGAGTATTTGGGGAGGTTGGTGCTCAAATGAAGTAAGAGGGACAATTGGTGTGGGAGGTTGGTCCAAGCATCCTTGTCCAACATTTAAATTCATACATTGTTACTTTGGGCTTCAGCTATTGTATTTAATGAGATTAGTTTTAATGACTTTTATGCTGTTTTCCACAGTGCTCAGCATGTAATTAGGTTCATCTCCTGCACACTTCTTGTGTACCTAGGCAAGGCCTAATTACGTGAATCAATAAATTCTTCTTACTTATAAAAAAAAAAATAATTTATAACAATTTGCATATTAGAAAATAATCTAATTTCAAATCAGCAATTACTTAACATTCAAATATGCTGTAGACAACAACATACCTAAAGAACTCTCTTCAGGTACACCAAATTGCATCCTATTTGCGAGTTTCCTCATGTCTGTTATTGCATATCTAGAGCATGAAATATGAGAAAAAGAATTACATAAAGTTTGATTCGTTTTAAAATCTGAAAAATAAATTAAGCTGAAGAAAGAAATTAAAGAGGCACTACCTTTCCTTCATCTTCCTCAGTCGACGACCACCTCTCTTCTTTTTAGGCTCAGAATCAGGCACTGGAAGTGGTTTGGGTTGCTTTGCAGGAGGAGGCTCTTGCCACTTCTCAATTTTCTTACGGATCTCTTCCCGTAAGGCTCTTCCATTGTTTCCTGATGGATCTCCTCTTGTGGAATCTACTCTTGCTGCAAGTGTTGACTTGGAAGCCAAGAGCCGGCAAGCACGCATCCTCAGAGAAGGGGGTGTAGATTGAAATATCTCCGTTTGCTCAATATACCCTACACGAAATTGTGATGTTGCAGTGGAAAACCCAGCAAGGTTCTTTTTCTTAGCACCAAGAAGCTGAACATTACATGCAGGCATCTTAGCTAATGCAGCAAGACCACCAGCAGTCCCCATAAGTTTAGCTGCAACAGCACTCCCAACAATAGTAGAAAGATTTGGTGCAATATATCCCATTCGACTTTCTACAAAGTCAAGGACTTTTTTCTTTGCTGCATCTAGAGTAAGAGCTCGATCACATGCATCAATGGTCTTATCAAGAATTTCTTCAGGAAGAGGCTTGCCACTTGTGGTCGATGCTGTAACCGACACCACCATAATGATAGCTGACGGTAATAGCCCTTCCAGATCAACCAGGGTCAAATCCATTTCATTCCCAATTTTCTTAACAACACGCGCATAATCAATTGGGTGATGCACAAGTGATTCAAGCTCCGGAAATTTCAACCTATACTTGTCACGAATAAAATTGTGGATGATAATGATTTCATTCTCAATATCAACTGACAAAGCATTACAGT
Source organism: Juglans mandshurica (assembly GCA_022457165.1). Lineage (NCBI taxonomy): Eukaryota > Viridiplantae > Streptophyta > Magnoliopsida > Fagales > Juglandaceae > Juglans > Juglans mandshurica. Next base: position 5,112,453 of record CM039633.1, on the reverse strand, counting down.
CCACAATCAGCTGATATTCAGGATCATCTTCCAAAACCATTCCAAGATTTGAGATATCAGAGCCTTTTTGGAGTGCGTCTTCCACTTTCTGCAAATCAAACACACTATTAACCATTACATCAAACTCAATACGCATATCCACTGCAATGATCGAAGCATAGAGAACAGTAAAATTATAAACCTAACCCTGAAAGAAAACTTAGCAAAAGCAAACAGAAAAACAAGACCAAAAAGAAAAGGAAAAAAAAAAAAAACAGAAGAGGAAGAAGAAAAAGACCACACTGGATCTCCCAAAGAAGAGAGATCTAAAACAATCATGTTCCACTGTAGAACTGATCATAATAAATTGATTAAGTAAAAGGAAGGAAAAAGAACATTAGAACAAACTCTGCAACATAAACATAAAAGCGCATGGCACGTCATGGTCAAAATAGAAGCACATGCAAGATATGGATTAACCTGCATAATATCAACATATCTCTGGGTTTTCTGCAATTTCGAAACACTATCCAGATCATCATAGTTAAGATTTTCTATGTCTGCCATTTCCCCATCAACATCTTCTTCCATATTTCCAGCATCGACATCTTCTTCCTCCTGCAAGAAGATAGAGCATATTTACACATAATTCCTAGGCTGAAAAACATTAATAAAAAACCTTCACAGAAGTCAACGATATGTAATTCACAGAACAAAAATACTCACAATAACAACAGCTTCATTGTCAGATAGTTCATCAAGGTCTGCAAGAAAAGAATCAGCCAGTGTTGCCTGCAATCAACCAACAATGAGTAAAAGATTGAAACTAAAATAAAGGTATCAATTATAAGTTTTAATAACAATTCTAAGTATCTTGGAATAAAAATGATAATTTTCAAAAGAAAGAAAAACTATTCATGTTCAAGGAGTCCCCGCATATTTATATGAGATTCTATGATAAAAACTCAGAAAAAAGAGATCATCAATAGTCCTGTCTAATCACGCCAACTGATTTGTGACAAACCATAGTGAATGACGTTACCGTATTCAGCAGCACTCCCTACCCCCCACACCCCATAAAAGAAAAGAGAAAAAACCCAACCCACAAAAGAAAAATTAACATGGCATGCAATTGAAACATTGAACCTTTTATAAGCATTTCACAAATCACCTTGTTTCATACAAACTACCTTCTCAATTACAGAGCATGGTACGCATGTTATTAACAGTGGAAAAACTACTTGAAGTGCACTGATAACCACAGAGCAACAGTCTTGGTAAAGAATCTATGTGAAAAAAACATGGACAACAACAGATGAAATTGCTTGAAAAGGTTTCAACCATATAAACCACACACTTGGACAAGAAAATGGCATCTCCAACAGTCAGCCTATAACCAATAGAAATTATTCTCAAGCTGTGCTGCTTACCAAATACTCTGTCTGATCATACACTTATATCCCCACTCTTCAATTTCACCATGGAATTCTTCTTTTTTTAAAGGTAAAATAAAATTTTATTAATATTAAAAGAAGGCGTAGCCCAGGAAGTATATGAAGAATACACCTAACAACAACTAGGAACTAGAAATGGATACAAGTAAATTATGAAAAACAAATTTCAAAACACCGACCATTTCTCTCCATCCACATTCCACAAACACCACATTTTTTGTTATAGGTAAACAAACACCACATAATACAAAGATAAGCATTTTCCCCACAGTAGGGATTTAAATAATACCCCTAAGACCTCTCCAACACTAAAAAATATCCATCGCCCTTCTAGGCATAATCCATGCCAAAGATATCAACCCACAAGAACCTGGCCACCTTGCAATGTTATATAACAAATGATCGAATACAACCGGAAGAGAAATTGCTTCCATCTCTTAAGGAAGCGTAGAAAAGGTTACATATTGACACGTTTCCTAATCAAGGTTCTGGGATAGAAAAATAATGGGTAATGTTACCCTTGCACCTGTTTTACTACTGTTCTACTACCAATGATTGAAGCCAGCTATTTTTTGTCCTTTTGCTATTTGAATCTAGATTAAAAATTCCATAACATGACGTTCTTGCATAATGTAGAAGAAAATAAATTCAATCAACCAACATAATCAAGTAATTTAATTAAAAATAAATTCAATCATTGAAGCCATTCCATTCAATGATTTCTCTTCATAATAGCTTAAGAGTTCAAAACTTCATCCGCCTTTTTTTTCTGAGGGCCAGTTGAATAATGGACAACATTTTACAGATTCAATCAAAAATATCACCTAATGAATCGTGGTTTAATCATTAATGAAGCCATCATAGAGAGAGAGAGAGAGAGAGAGAGAGATAGAGAGGGATAAACCATGGCTGATGGCAAGAGCCTAGAGGTGCTGCGAGCCTGCGACGGACCGGACCGAGATACCGAGGTGTTGCGAAGGAGCAGACGATGACCTGTGGTGGGAGCTTGAAGCCTCGTACTGGAAGTGATGAATCTGGATTCTGGAAGGCTGCTGCTGGACGGTACAGAATAGGGTAGAAGAAAATAATTTTAGTGTTAAAAAAAAACCGGTAAACCGATAAATCGGACCGCACAGTTTGATCTTGTTCTAAATCGGTTCGATCTACTATTGATTCTATTTTTTTCAAAATTGTTCGAAATTGGTTTTTATTTTTCTAATATTGGATGAGAGTGATTCATATAAATATATATATATATATATTTTTAATTTTTTATATTATATAAAATATTTTTATATGATTTTTTATATTATATATAATTTTGATATCTAATATATATAATTATATATAAAATAATCTTGTATTATATGTTAAATTACTAATTGAAATAATATTAAAATTTAAAACCCTACATAAATAACTATATATTATCACTATAGCCTATAGTATTAATAGTTATACTAATACAATATCACTATATATTTATTATAATATACTATAATATATTATCACTATATTATTATATACTAATATATGTAGCATATTATATATGTTATATATATAATATATCGGAAAAAGGGGATCGAACTAGACCGAAACTGGTAAAACCGGAAGTACCGGCTTAGAGGTGTAACCGGTACGGTATCGGTTCTTCAAATCTCAAAATCGGTATATACCAGTTCGATTCTAAAATAAGTCCAAAACCGAAACAAAACGGATTGGTTACACCCCTATTTAATTCATTGCAATCATTTACTTCAGAGTTTTGCTAATCATCATTCTACACAATACAAACCACACACCACACACCACACACCACATTTATTTTTATTTTCTTTTTATTTTTTTAAATTTTTTTGTTTTATTCTTCTTAAACTAATTGAATTTTTCTACTTATCATATATATACAACACATTTGATAAGAGAAAAAGAAATAAAAAAATAAAAAATTATGCATGGTGTGTGGTGTGAATATGATGAGTAGAACTTTTCTTTACTTCATTGTTCGGTTTTTCATTTACTCACGTTTGACGACGAGGATTTTAAGAATTTCAGAACTCATCATACTTTTGGAGTGATTATGATGTTTTGCATATTCGATTTTGGACTTTGGGTGTTGTAGAATAAGTTACTATGAGGTGAACTTCATGATCATTTTGTTTATCATAGCTCATTTGATTTAGGGCTCGTTTGTTTTCGCAGATAAGATGAGATGAGATAAGTTGAGATAAAAGTTGGATAATCAAATCAAAATTGGTGGTAATCAAATCAAAGGTATTTGAGGTGATAAGGGATGGTAGATATCTACACATTACTGAGAGGAGCTGGAGAGTTGTGAAAGGTATGAGCTTGGGGTTAGCCACGACACTTTAGTTCACCAAAGCATTGGAGGACTGTTTGGAGGTTGAAAGAAGAGCGTTTTATACTACTCATCGGGAGGGAGATAGGGGTTTCATTGCGCAACGGTGTTCTAACACCTGCGGCTATTACATGGCACTAGTGGAATATGGAGGTGGTGGTCAGCGAAACTCTATTTTCATTCGAGGAGAGGGACGACAAGAGATGGAGGAAGTTTGTGGAGGTAATGAGGGAGGTTGGAAGAGAGGGTGGACCTATTCGTATGCCATCGCCTGTAACAACTATGGCTTTGAACCAAGGTTTTGAATACCATGTCATACCGATCGTACGGCTGGTATTTACCGTGCCGGAACAGTAACCGGCACGTGGGAGATAGGTTTTTTGTATTGGGTCAAATACTGGCCATTTCAGTGCGTTTTGGTCAATACCGGTCAATTTTTTATTTTCAATGCACTGGCCGAAATTTTGTATTTATGTATTTTCAATATATTTTCGTAATTTTCACTCCAATTCTCATATCTGAATACTATTTTCTTAACTTTTTTTAATCCTCTTTTCTTGAGGACTAAAATCAATTCCCTACTCCTCTTTTTGTGATGAAGATGAGTGATTATTTTTTTGTAATAGTTGGATTGAGAATTTAGAACTATTATTGAGTCTTATAAATATGTGTTTTAACTTTTAAGACTTGCATTGATGTTATCTTAAAATATAATTTATACATATATAATTAATTTATCTATATATAGATTATCTTGAAATGATAGCGGTACCAAGATATTTTGTTACAGTACTTTAACCGAAATGGTATTCAAAAATTTGTTTCAAACCCACCTTCCTTACATGCGATCATACAGGGAGGCCCTCCAACAACCACGGGCACTAGTGCAGTCTCGTGAACACGTTAGACAAGGAGCAAGGTTTGACACGTCAACCAGCTTGAGAGGAGTTGCTGGTCCATTAAGGTCAGGTAGCGTCGCTAGTTAAGTAGGTGCACAGAGACACGATGGTGGTAGCAGGTGTGTTGTCGGCCTGGCAAAGGAAGTGGTGTATCGTACTTTGAAGGATATGAAAAAAAAAACAGATAAACGAATCGCAGGAAACTATGGAATGGCTTCTACAGTGCGTTGAGGAGAACAAGAGGGCGAGCTTGGGCTTGGGCCATGGGCTAATTAAAGGAAGTGTAATGGGTGGCTAAGTCACAGATGGTTCAGTAGCAAAGATTCAATGGGCCAATCCAGTGGCTTCAACTTGAGAATTTAAACAAAGGGAAGGCAAAGCAAGGCTCGGGCCCAAGTTTTGGGCCTCAGTCGGTGGGACAGATAAACACCAAAAGACGGGAAGGCCCCATATGGAGAAGACAGAAATCATGTGATCCAAGCCCATCGTCAAGTGGGTACCAGCCAACATCACTGGAGAAGACTTAGGTCGTCTTGCCGCAGGCGGAGGAATCATCGGCGGAGGAGAGGGAGGATACTATGGTGGTGGAATTGACAGAAATGGTCATCTTGTTACCAAACACGGTGTTTGAGAGCCCCCTCACCGTCGGCCATCAATCCCTAGGCACGGAGTCCACAGAAAGGGCCGATAGGAAGCACTGATGAAGGAGGTGGCGCTTCTAGTGGCATCTCTTCCGGCGGGCATGTTTGTGGTGGAGCCGTCAGTACTGAACACAAGAAATTCACCTCTCATCATGTTGGCTAGTAGTGCTGGTGCAATGTGTGGACAAAAAGGGCCAAGGGGTAGCATAGATGAAAGGGAACTGGAGGTTGCACTGGGTGGGGGCATTGGGGGAGTTTTACAGATGCCAGACATTGTGCCTGAATCTCCTTAGTGGGAATGTTGGTCTTCTTTTGCTGAGGAGCAACATGGTTGTTGTTGACATCACAGTGGGCATCAAGGGAAGGGGTTGAGACGGACAGGAAGCCTATACTAGTGCAGGCTCTACCTTCGTGTCAGCATACTGTTTCGAACTGGGTTATGAATAAAGTGAAGAAAATCTAGTGCTGTGTGGGAATTGAGTGTGATGGTTTTGAAGAACAATTTATGGTTTTGTTAACTGTCATTGAAGATGGAAATATTCATAACAAGAAATCTAGTTAAAAAAATAGCGGGAGCTCAAGAGAGTAACTTAGTCTATTAATTATGAGGGTAGCTCAAGTAGAGAAAGATCCAAAGGGAAGGGGTCGACATTGTCTATATGAAGCCTAAGATTATTTCCTGGAACTTCCGAGAGCTTAATGAGATTAATAAGCGCCTGTAGATAAAAAATTTGCTCCGAGAGTGGAAGGCGGATATTGTGTGCTTGCAGGAAACCAAGATTGGAAAATATTCCAAGGGCCATTATTAGAAGTTGGTGGAGCTGTCCGTATGTTAACTACGTCTTTCTTGCTTCAATTGGGGCGTCTGATGGAGTACTAGCTATGTGGGATAGAAGGTAGTGGAAAAACGGAGGAGTATATTAGGCGATACATAGTGGCTTGTTATTTTCAGATGTGGATGATCGGTTTAGATGGGCTTTTGCTGGAATTAATGGGCCAACCTTGGACAGAAATAGACACTTTTTATGAGAAGAGCTAGCCGTGTTGCATAGCTGGTGGGGCATTCATTGGTGTATAGGAGGGGACTTTTATGTTGTCAGATTCAAAAGTGACAGATCGAGAAATAGGAGGTTGCGACCAGCAATGTCAAGTCTTTCAGATTGTATTTTAGAGCTAGGATTGGTGGACATTCCTCTTATGAGTGGTGCATTTACATGGTCCAATAATCAGACATGATCTAAATTGGAAAAATTCTTAGTCTCCCCAGAATGAGAAATACATTTTTCAAAGGTATTTCAAAAAAGACTACCTCGCCTATGTCATGATCATTTTCCTATTTTGTTAGATTGTGAGGGTATACAAGGAGGGAGGAGATATATCAAGTTTGAAAATATGTGGTTAAAAATTGAAGGTTTTGTGGAACGGGTTAGGCAATGGTGGTCCTCCTATAAGATCCAAGGTACCCCTAGTTTCATTTTTGCAGGTAAATTAAAAGTTAAAAAAAAAAATTTAAAACTTTGGAATATGCAGTCCTTTAGAGATATAGACAATAGCAAGAAGTCATTATTGGAGGAGCTCCATGGACTAGAGAGGGCACAGGAGGGAAGGGCCCTTTCATTGGAGGAACTTGCTCAGTGGACAGAACTAGTTTCAAAATTAGAAAGGGTTACTCTATTGGAGAAGATCTCATGGCAGCAAAAATCTCGAGCTTTGTGGTTGAAAGATGATGAATATTGGCGGAGCCGTTTGCTCGGATATCCCTAAGATCCAAGAACATGTCGGTGGTTATTTTGAGCAGTTGGTTACCGAGCCAATGGGGTGGAGGCCGAAGATTGATGTGCTAGCTTTTGAGTCCATTGAGCAGCAGAATGCCATTTGGCAGGAGAGGCCGTTTGAGGAGGTCGAGGTTCATGAAGTGGTGAGAAAGATGGTAAAAGACAAAGTACCAAGACCAGATGGATTTTCTATGGGCTTCTTCCAATCTTGTTGGGAAGTGGTGAAGGAGGACTTAATGAAGGTATTTCATGAATTTTTTTCTGCTGGAAAATTTGAAAAAATCCTCAATGCCACTTTTATTGCACTTATTCCCAAGAAGGTAGGTGCATCGGAGGTTAAGGATTACATGCCTATTAGCCTTGTAAATGAGGTGTATAAGATTATTTTCAATGTGCTTGCAAATCGATTGGGAGGAGTTTTGGGGTGGATCATTATGAAACCTCAAAATGCCTTTGTATGGGAGACAAATCTTGGACTCAGTAATTATTGCTAATGAATGCTTAGATAGTAAATTAAAATCTAGCGATTTGGGTCTCTTGTGTAAGTTGGACATGGAGAAAACTTACGATCATGTTAATTGGAATTTCTTGTTGTATTTGCTCGGGAGGTGTGGTTTTGGGGAGAGATGGTGCACATGGATTAGGTGGTTCATATCGAAGGTACGGTTCTCAATTTTAGTGAATGGTTGCCCAGTTGATTTTTTTAACAGCTCCCGAGGTCTAAGGCAACAAGATCCCTTGTCCCTACTTCTCTTTGTCATAGTGATGGAGGCGTGTAGCAGAATGATTTCAACGATGGTTAACAGTAGGTTCTTGGTTGGATTCTCGGTTGGTGATATACATCAAGGTATTATTCACATATCTTATTTATTGTTTGCAAATGACAATTTTATTTTCTATGGGGCAGATCTAAATCAGATTCAGGCACTAAGCGCACTTCTACTTTGCTTTGAGGTGGTATATTGGTTGAAAGTGAATATATCCACGTTAGAGTTGATTCCAGTTGGCAATGTTCCTACCATCCGGTGGTTGGTTAACATCCTTGGTTGTAAGGTCTCTTTTCTCCCTATGAATTATCTTGAACTTCCCTTGAGGGCCATCTCCGGAGCTAAAACTATTTGGGATGCAGTAATTGAGAAGATAGAATGAAGATTGACAAGTTGTAAGAGATTGTATCTGTTGAAAGGTGGAAGGATTACTCTAATCAAAAGTACTCTTTCCAATCTACCTACATATTTCTTATCATTGTTTCCAATTCCTGGAAGTGTGACGACACGTATTGAGAAACTACAACTGGATTTCCTGTAGGGTGGCCTTGGGGATGAATTCAAATTCAAACTGGTCAAGTGGGATAAGGTATGCTTCCCAATCTCTTATAGCGGTTTGGGAATTAGAAATCTGAGGGTGTTCAACGGGTCTCTACTTGGAAAATGGTTATAACGTTATAATATAGAATATTAATCTTTATGGAAGTCAGTAATCAACTAAAAATATGGAGGTTTGTGAGAGGGCCGGAGGATTGGTGCTCTAGAAAGGTAAGTGAGGCTTATGGTGTGGGTATGTGGAAGCACATCAGACAAGGGTGGAGAGCGTTTGTTTGTCATACCAGAATCGTGATGGGAGATGGCGCAAGACTTAAATTCTAGAATGACATACGGTGTGGAGATAGCTCTCTCAAACACTCATTCCCTACAGTGTTCATACTTGTGCGTGAGAAAGAAGCTTCAGTAGTAGACCTCATAGAGATGGATGGTGACTTATTTCAGTGGAATGTGAGCTTTATTAGAGCAGCCCAAGATTGGAAAGTCAACAATTTTGTAAATTTCTTCCAACTCCTATACTCCATGAGACTAAGCACCAACTAAGCCGAATTGTTGTGGAAACCTGCCAAAAAATGTATTTTTTCAGTTCGTTTATTCTATAAGACGCTCACACAACTGCAAAATAATCACTTTCCATGGAGAAAATTTTGGAGAAATAAGGTGACTCCTAAGGCGACATTTGTTGCATGGACAACATCTCTAGGAAAGATATTGACAATGAATAATCTATGGAGAAGAAGGGTGATAGTGGTAGAATAGTGTTGTATGTGTAAACAAAATGGTGAGACAGTGGACCATTTTCTACTACATTGCGAGATTGCTAGAGTGTTATGGATTGATGTATTCAGACGAATACAATTAGCCTGGGTTATGCCTGAAACAGTGATCGAACGTCTAGCATGTTGGTCGAATATGGGCGGTCTTCCACAAATCTTAGCTGTGTGGACAATGATTCATATCTATATTCTTCGGTGCATTTGGCAGAAGCACAATGACCATGCCTTCGAAGATAGAGAAAGAACAATGTAGGAGATTAGATCATTGTTGAGTTAATTACATTTTGTTTTCTCGAACTTTTCACTCATTTTACAATGTGCCTCCGAAACTAATAATTGTATCAAAGTGAACTTTCAAATTTTCAAAACTTCGCAATCCCCCTTCCATCTAATCTAACGAAAATTCACTGCACGTTCTGCTCATGTACATAACATTCACTGCAAAGATGTAATTTTTATCTAATTTATTATCATTGACCATATAAAATATAAAATAATATATGCTATCAATTAATAATAAATCATAAATCATTAAATAATTTTTTTATTAATTTATATATGGTTAATGAATATCAAATAATTTCATTGTGTACATAGATTATTCATACTTGTATGCAACTTAAGTATAAAACAATTTTATATATGGTTAATGATTAATTATTTATTATTAATTGATAACATATATTATTTTATATGGTCAATGATAATAAATTAGATGAAAATTACATTTTTGCAATGAATTTTCATTTGACGCTGCTAGTAGACGAAAAGGGGGATTGGGAAGTTTTGAAAGTTTAAGGGTCCACTTTGATGCAATTATTAGTTTCGGAAGCACATTGTGACTTGAGTAAAAGTTCGAGGGAGTAAAGTGTAATTGTTAGAACTCTGTTTCTTTGGGCCAAAGCAGTAGATTTTAACGACCTAGATTTTCATATTTTTCTCTCTTCTTAAATAGGTGTTAACTCTTGTTTACCCTTGTGTGCCTAGGCTTAGACTATTCTCATTAATATAATATAATCATTTACCTATCAAAGAAAAAAAGAGTGGATATAAGTATATGATTAGACAGAGTATTTGGCAAGCAGCACAATTTGAGAATAATTTCTATTTGATTATAGGCTGGCTGTTGGATACGTCATTTTCTAGACCAAGCATGTGGTTTATATGGTTAAAACATTTTCAAGCAATTTCATCCCTTATTGTTCATACTTTTTTCACATAGGTTTCTGGATATTATTGAATTTTTTATCAAGACTATCGCTTTATAGTTATTAGTGCACTTCAAGTAGTTTTTTCAATGTTAATAACATGCGTACTATAACACCCCTCCCTATGGTAAAGAAAAACGTCATTTTAAAAAGGAACTTGGAGTTCTACTCTAACCTTGATTTAAAATTTTTCTCATTCTCAATGAAATGCCAGGTACAAAAGATTTCATAATATTAAAATGCTGAAATTATAAAAAGAAATTATGTAGAAGCATTTGTTTTTCTCAAACTTTATTACCATCATATTCATAACTTAAAAATCTATGTGCATAATTTAGGCCTTTGTTTCACTTCCTTGGCCAAGTCTCGTACTACAATTCCATATTCATACATATTCTCACCTAATGTGGTTTAAAACATGAAATAAAACTGAAATGAGTCGAAGACTCAGTAATAGCATATTATGTTGTAAACATAACTTAACTTGACATTAGCCTTGTTTTGAAAATTTTCATGCATAATCATACAAATATTTAACATATGGATCATTCAACAATACATTGTCAGAATTTAAGAATAATCATGACATATAACATGAATAATTGAATGATTAACTCCATGCATCTAACATGATTCATGCATAACTTATTCATCTTGTCTTTCACTTGCATAGTGGTCATCATAACATATGTGCATCGGTCCAATTGTCGTTGACTGCATAGGTTGTAGTTTAACATATGGTGAGCCATGCTTAGGTCTGTGACACATCATACATCATAACATACATATGGTGAACTATACTTAGGTTCGTGGTACCGCATGATCATAGCATACGTGTGATAAAAACACACTTAGATCTGTGTCACCGCAAGGCAGAAATGTAAATAAAACCCTCAACAATGTTTTATAATTAACCGACTTGTAAATAAACCCTCAATAGTGTTTTATAGTTAAATAAACCCTTAATCTTATACTTCACTCATGAAGGTAACCAACCTGTGCCTGCATAGTATGTCCAATTTAATCTCACACATACATATCCCCTAATATCTCAATATTACTTGTAAATACTTCTATGCCTATTATATTTTAATTTGAGATACTTAAAAACCTCTCTTTATAATAATCCTCAAAATTTAAAATACCACAATGATCTTGGACCTATGGATTTCAGGTTTTCTACATTTTCAATGTGTTACTCTAATTATGCTTATATAGCATTCATGTATAGTCCACTAACAATTACCTCAGTTATACACATAGCAACATCAACTAAAACCTCTAAATCAAGTCTCAAAATTTCGTGACATTCTTCGATTATGTTGGCCTAATCATTAAATCTATAATGTGTAGGTCTAAGACATACATGTACTTAAATAAATAATGTTCCACTCGTAAGCCTTAAATCTTCACACATCAACAATATATTGACTCTACAAGTTCTTCTCACAACCCTATTGATGTGTAAATTTAGGATACATGAAAGTTTCCTAAAATCCTTTAGGTCCACCATTCATGCTAGGCAAGAGAACAAAATTACTTACAGAACATAATATACCTTTCACCGGTCATCTTGAAATACAAAACACTATACATAAATCTATGTCATAACTCCAAATCTATTAATTACATTTCTAATTTCTTTGAATAAAAACTCCATAAAGTATAAGATCATTTCCATTCATTCTTATGAACAACATCCACCATCAATCTTAAAAGCAAAAATGTCCTAACTTCATCTTTCTTCTTCTAGCCTAAAAGTAAATGAAATCTTTAAACCTTGGTCCACCTAGGGCTCATAACGAGTCCACTAGTAATTATTTAAACATTTTAATAAAATAATAGAATAGTAACAATTCAGAGACTTATTGCAAAGCAGGACATGCCTTGGGGAGAATTTGATCTAGATTTATTTTCTCTTTCTTTCCTATTTTCCAAAATTTTTTATCCTTATAAAAAGTTTATTTCTTCGCAAAAATTTTCTTGTCTTTTACTTTGAAAAAGTCTACAAAATTTCTCTATTTGGGCTCTGATACCAACTGTAACGCCCCGCTCTTCATTGTTAAGAAAAACGTCATTTTAAAAATCTCGGGGAACCTGGAGTGCTACTCTAACCTTGACTTAAAAATTTTCTCATTCTTAATAAAGTACCATATACAAAAGATTTTCTAATATTAAAATGCTGAAATTATAAAAGAGACTATGTTGAAGCATTTATTAAAGTTTTTCAAACTTTGTTACCATCATAACCATAAGTTAAAAAACTCTGTGCATAATCTTGGACTCTATTACCTCCTTGGCCAAGTCTTGTACTGCAGCTCCATCTTCATACATATTGTCACCTGGGGTAGTTTAAAACATGAAATAAAACTAAAATGAGTCAAAAACTCAGTAAGAGCACAACATATTGTAACCATAACTTAACTTGACCTTAGGCTTGTTTCGAAAACTTTCATGATAATCATACATATATTTAGTATATGAATCATTCAACACTACAAAGGTAGAACTTAAGAATAATCATGAAATATAACATGGATGAATGAATGATTGACTCCATACATCTAACATAATTCATACATAACTTGATCATCTTGTCTTTCACTTGCATAGTGGCCATCATAACATGCGAATCGGTCCAATTGTCTTTGACCACATAAGTGATAGCATAATATATAGTGAATCATGCTTAGATCCATGCCATAGGTCCGTATAACCGCATACATCATAGCATAGCATATGATAAACCCCCCTTAGATCTGTGTCACCAAATATATTATAGCATACATATAGTGGACCACGCTTAGGTCCATGGCTTGCACATCCACCCATAACATAAGGCCAGTCTTAAAGCTTACTTATCGCTTACATGGATTCTTACTTATCTTATCTTATCATATCATGATAAATATGACATGTTGACTTCATAAACTATCATGACGTGTCATACTCATATGTATGGCATTGCACTTAACATGCATACTGACATGATCATTACATAAAATAAGTTACATGAGCATTACGTGACATAACTTAATATGAGTATTAGGTGACATAGCATAATTTAGGCATTTAATAGCAATCATAACATAAGCGTTACACAACATGACATAACATAAGCAATCTAAGGGTGTAATTGGTCCGATCTTATTGGTCTTGGAGGATAATTCCGGGATGAGCCTATTTTTTCGGTCCACCAAAAGTCCGAACGGGATTGATAAGGCCTTTGGACCGAAATGAACTACTTTGGTTCAATCTAGTCGTTCTTATTGGGGTATTTCAGTTCGGATCATTTTTTTCAATTTTTTTACAAAAAAAGCTATATAAAATGATAAAAGAAAATGAATTGAATGATATAATCTATGTTGTCTAACTAAGTATAGACTTAATTAATTAAGTATTTTAATTAAATATAATAGATTAATAATATTAATAGTATGTGTACTATCGATAGTTAATAGTTAATACATTGTCTTAAAATTCTTAAGCTTTAAATTTTATATAATCTAAGCATAAATAATTAGGTTAGAAGAGAATTAAATAATTAATTATAATTAGTTAGAAGGAAATTACATAACTACTTATTTTTAATTTATATAATTACTTAAAAAATTATAAAATATCATATAAAAAATTGTTTAAAAACTTATATATATTGAATTCGGTCGGTTTGATTTGTTCCAGTCCAGGGTGAAAAGCCCTACCTCAAGACTGGGTCGAAAATCTAACTTATTTATTTTCTTGGATTGAGACAGACTGGTTCCTTAATCGGTCTAGTTAGTTTTCGAAGGAAAAATCTTACACCCTTAATTAATCCCACTAGTTTAATGGTTAGAAATTTAGGCTCAGCCAGAGGTTATATAACCCCTCTCCCTATAAAGTGGGTTACTTCTCTTACAATAAATGAAAATCTCTCTTCCAAAATGTCTATCTAGTTCCAACATTTAAGGTGTGGGATATGCGAGTGTTGCTCTGGTTTGTACTATATGGCGCACTCCACTACTGATGAATGCAAATGAACAGTAATGATGGAAAAGTATGTGAAAAAATCGCACCTAATCCAAAATTTTACTTTCGAGACAAACACTTCCACTTTATACTCTAATCTTGAATGTCTAATAGACCATGTCTTGTTGAAATGATTCCATTTCCTACATTTCATAGAAAGTTTTTTTGTAATTTCTGAGACCTTTAAACTCCATATACTCCTCCATATTTGCAGAATGTTACTATACTTAGAAAGTAAAGTTAGATACAGTCCTAAAGTGTACAAGTCACATGCATTCCCTTTGAAAAAAAGGCAACTTACTATGAAAAGTAGATTTTTTTTACTTTCCAAATTTGACCATTTTTTTAAAAGTATGATAAGTGCACAGGGTTTGTATGCTCTAGGACTATCTAGCATTGCTCGCAGTCAAATGTCTCCCATTTTTTTCGCTTCGTCTGTTATTTCCAAGTGATACACACTTTCGACTGTGAACAAGTCATTTGCATATCCCTCCAAATCATCTTGTCCTTTGATTTTCTAAGGCTTAGTGGCATACTACAAATAACTTTTGCTTTAATTTCCATAAAAATGTCATTGATTAAGCCCATTCCACCAGCCAATATCCTTATCTATCATATTTTTAACTATGAATTCTCCATCTAACAACTTCATAGGCGACTGCACTCAAAAAGAGGAAGGGTTTGGAAGTCATTTGCCCTTCCAAACACTCTATACTAATTGGTAAATTCTGAGAATGTTTGATATAATCATAATTATATTTTTTCTACTATTTTATTGAGATTTGGCATGTTAGGATTTTGATATTGCTGCAAGAAGGATGCGGAGAAATGACGTACTTCTATTTCATAATCCAATTTAATTTTGTAGTTGGAAAATTGGACAATGTTCCAATGTATGTTGTTAAACTCCGTCCTTGGTATAGACTTTCTACCATACCAAGTAATGAGTCATGAAATTTATAATGACATCCATCTCTTAAGTAGAGTAATACTGAAGCATTTAATCCACTTATTATAAGTGGTTTGATAGCAACTTGAGCCAATATGTATAAAAGAATATTTATATTCAATATGTTGCTTAATAGCCTCTTTTTAGTTAATAATTGTAATGATTTATAATCATTATTCAAACTAATAGTTTTCTCAACAATTTTGATTGAATAATTTGTAAAAAATGATAATTTAGAGGAAAAAGTAGATTGCTTATAAATTTGATATTTGGAATATGAGGAATGGTTCAATCCTGCAAATTTCTTCCAATATCTCATATATTATAATCTTCCTAATTAAAACAATCTAGCTCTACTGAAGTAGACATTGAAGATCTATTTGAATCAATACTAAATAAATAATTCATTGGTACCAAAGCTTAACAAGGATATCTATTATAAGGATAATAGATAGATCAGATCTAGAGGGAAGATCCATTAAGTACTCTATATATTAAAAGTTATTCTATACTATAAACATTACTATATATATTTTTTAGAAAATATTTAAAAAAGCACATACCTATACAATCATATATGACACATTCTTTTTTATATAAAATTTATAAATGCGTATAATATTTGATAACTAACAAATATGACATTAAAATCCGTGGTTATCGTATGATGAAAGGATTTCACTTTTCAACCGTTGCTTATGATCTCATATTCATCATAAATTAGTAAAAACAATCTAGTTCTAAATGCTATACAATATTATTATAATCAAGTATGTCAAATTCCAGCATACAAACAACATATGATATGAAAACAACATAACTAAATACATAACTATAATAGCCTAACTAAATACATATAATGTACACATACAAATACTAGATAAAAATAGCATATCAACCATACAAATAAGAATATACACATATATCTATATATATATTTGCAGAATATATTTATATATATATACACACATAATATATAAAAAGAATTTTGAACAAACTCATCAAGTTGAGTTTAAATCATATGGGTATGATTCAAGAGTTTAAATCAAGCCAAATCGAGTTTATTTAATTTGACTCGTTTAATATTAGATCTAAAATTACTTTCTATTGAAAATTTATTCATTAAATGACTTAAGTTCAACTTGAGTTCGAACTATTTATGAACAACTTATGAATTCATCTACTGTCATGCAGGTTTTATTAGCCTTTTCTAAGGAGGAAAACAACTGATTTCATGGTAACTAAAATGACATTAATTTCTTATACTATGCCAAAGGGAAGAAAATGTACCTCAAAAGTTCTTAACAAATGGAGATATGATTGGAAACATTTATTTATGCGAATTTTTGAAATGTTTTAGATATGAGAACTGCTACAGAGATTAGGGGTGTAAACTCAAACCGGAAAATCGGAAAACCGGTTCGGACCGGACCGGTTTTACAAATTTTGAACCGGTCCGGTCCGGAACCGGTTTTTAAAATGTAAAAACCGGCCGGTTCCGAGATTTTTTGGACCGGACCGGATGATTAAAAAAAATAAAAAATAATATTTTTATATATAAGTTTTATATATATTAAATATTAATATATATACGTTTTATATATAATGTATAATTATAAATTTTTATGTGAAATTTTTATATATAATATATATAATTATATATATTCATATATGAAATAATTTCATATTATAATTTATAAATTATTGCATAAAATGTTAATACTAAACCACTAAAAGTTTATAACTAATACTAATATATAACTTATAATTATACCAATAGTCTAATATTAATATTATTATATAGTATAATATATTAATAAAAGTATAAAACAGTTTTTTTTTAAATCAGTTTATTTATTTATTTATTTTTTTTTATAAATAAATTTTTAATGACAAATTGTGAAACTTATATTTTAAAAAACCGAAAAACCGGGGACCGGACCGGAAACCGGTAAAACCGAAAGTACCGGTTTAGGAGGGTAACCGGTGCGTAATTGGTTTTGAAAAATATAAAACCAGTACATACCGGTTCGGTCCTAGATTTTATCCAAAACCGGACCGAACCAGACCGGTTACACCCCTAATAGAGATAAACAGATTATATAAAAATAAACTCACAAACTGACGTGATTTTATGAGATCTGTTAAATCTACTTTACGTACAATAAAAGTAACTTTAAATTTGATGTACCACAATAAGGCGCATCAGTTTGTGAGTTTATTTTTATATAATCTTTTTGTAGATAAAGTATTTCCCTTTATATATAGACAATTAGTACATTTGAAGCAATGACATGCTTTATCTTTTTTTCTTGTCAATATAATTATATTACTATAAAAATGCTAATTAAGAGGTTAGAGACACTGTTTTAAATATCGTACCATACTGGCCGGTACGGTTGAAATATGACGTACCAGCCCATAAATGTCGTACCGGCCACTGGTCCGGTATAGGTATTGCATACATTTCGTACTGGCCCAAATACCGGCCATACCGGCCTATATTTCGGTCTATACCGACCTATATTTTGGCTCGTACTGGCCGATATTTTGGCCTTTAATTTTTTTTTTCATTTTTTAAAATTACAAGCTCATTTTTTGACCCCCAATTCAAACTAGGCTATTTATAATATATATATGTATTTATATATAATTTATTCATATATCGACTATCTCGAAATGGTATACGAAAACGATATCGGCACTGAAATATTTCGTTCCAGTGCCTTGACCGGTTCGACGTCTGGTGCGGTATTCAAAACTTTGGTCAGATGGCCTTAACATTAATTCCAAAACAATAAATCTAGCAGAAAAAATAAACATAAATCGAAACTTGGTTCAAATAATTGGTCTAGTCTTATAATTAAACACTATTGAAGCGATTATTGGAACAATTCATTAGTCGGATTTCTTTAAAACATCTATTACAAATAGAATCTTCGAAGAAAAGTTGTGCATTATGTTTGATTGTGTGAAGGCAATGATGTTTGATTCTTTGAAGATCTCTAATTTCACATCCTTTAAATTCTGAAATCGAGACAGAAAAAGTAAACACCAACATGCTTTGAAAAATGGAAGGAGAGCCGGGCAAGATCTTAGAAGTGATGGTAGATCTAACTTTTTAAGAATTAAAAAAAATAAGAAAAAAGAGCAAAAAATACTATAATTTGCTGCTCATGTGAAAGCAGAAAGGGTGGGCCTGCCCACAAGCCTACACCCATCGAGGGTGTAGCACGGGAGAAGCTACCGACAAGGCCAAATCATCTTCTCTTTTTTTATCAGATTTTTTTTTTTTAATATTTTAAAAAAATTCAATCATTAAATCGGTAGACTTACTCGGTAGACTAAGCATCGGTTCTATTTTTTTAAAAATCGGTCGAAATTAATCATGTTTCAATTTTCTTTTTTTTAATACCGGATAAAACCGGACCGATTCATATATATATATATATTTAAATTTTTTATATTATATAAAATATTATAGTCTATAATATAATTATAATATACTACAATATATTATCACTGTATTATTATATACTATAATATATATACCACAAAAATTAGATCGAAACTTATAAAATTAGAAGTATCGATTTAGAGGTGTAATTGGTACGATATCGGTTTTAAAATATATCCGAAACTATATCGACCGGTTTCATCCTAATCCAAACCATCTGTTGCACTTTCTGTGTTTTATTGGGCTTTGGTTCTGATCACTGAACAACCATAATTTTATTGATCCATAAAAAATAAACATTAAAATAAAAAAAAAAGGAAGAAAAGGAAGAGAAGGAAGAGAGAATTGAATAAACGAAAAGGTCTCTCTCATCTTACTTCTATAAATTGTCTTATGAGGAGATGTTTTGACTGGTAAATATCTTCTATAAATATCTTCTAAAATATCTTCTAAAATATTTAACTGGTAAATATCCAAACTTCTATAAATTGTCTTATATAAGATATTTACCAGTCATCTTATAAGATACTTTTAAACTATCTTATGTCATTAGTAGCCATGAATATCTAAATAACCAACACATGGATGAAGGACAATTCCGATATCTGAGATTTTAGTGCATACAAGATTTCTTCTTGTACCATGACTACACTAGTCTATTAAAGTTTATAAATAAATTTTAGAGAAAAAATATTTACAATCGTGAATTGTGCAACCGTTGCGTAATCGTTTTGAAAAAAGTAAATAAAACATGGGACCCACATGAAAAAAAATTAATTTTTTAATAGTAGACTCCATTCTCTTTCAAAGTGATTACGCGACATTTATACACTTTACGGTTGTATGTAGAATTACTCTAAATTTTATAAAGCGATGTATTTAGCTTAATATGATCTATCAGGTTGAAAAACGATCTTTATTCTAAAGTATATTTGACGAGTCACACTAAACCATGTTTGTTTGTAAACTTGTTTGTAATGCCATGTTATATGTAGAAATACTGATTGTTGATTTGCTTTTGTTGGTAAGATTTGTCATATAAAAATTTATATTTACGAGCCGGTGTGAAGGATAAACCCTTTAAACTACTGATGTGGCAAGATTTGATTTGTAAAAGAACTTAATTCTAAAAATTTTTTACAAATCAAATCTTGTCATATTAGTATTGTGAAGTTGTCTTCGACTCTGACTTGTAAGTCAAGGAACTCTTATCATATAGTGTGTTATTGTTCTCCTAACTTTAATCCTTCAGTTATGTTTCCTTCATAAATTCTTTTAGAGGCATTCTAGACTTGCAATCTTTCAATACGCACACAAACATAAGACATGAGACTTATTTTGTGCTACGTTGCTTTAATGTTTTCTTTGTCAAAGAATTGTATTCGGGGTACAAGTAATTGCTGCAATGCACAGCCAACAGTACTATGACATTGACAGAAAAGGGCTCATGTGGAACCCAGCCTGGGAGCCTTGTCCATATTTTGGATTCTTGGCCATATAGTATGTACATTATCCATGAAACTATTTGGCCGCCCATCCTGCATGTCTTTGTAAACATGATGAGCTTGGTTTTGATCAGGTTTAACAAAAAGAGAACAATGTATTTGATCAAAATTCTGTCTTTGTGAACTTGATTGGTAAAAATGTCAGAACGCTCTGCAAATTTATGATCAATGGATAGTTTAGAATATATCCTCAAAGTTTGAATGTGAAGAAATTCATGGGTCTAATTCATTTCATAAAACCGGTTCTACAAGAGAGGAATAAACATGCCCAAGACCTTGTCCACAGACAATGTGTGATTATTCCTCAACACCCTCTCTCACGTACAGGCCGATATTTTTCCTGATTCTTGTCACTGGGTAAGTAGTGTGGACCCTCCTCATTCATCTTGTGGTAGGCTTTGATACTATGAAAAAATTTATGGACCTAACTTATCTCATAAAACCGGTTCTACAAGAGAGAATTGATCATTTCTTATAAACATGCCCAAGACCCTTGTCTACGGGCAATGCGAGATTTTGCTCAACAAAATGTGCTCCTTCAGATTGACTTTAACTTTGATGGTTGCTATATGTTGGTGAATATCAAATATGTTGAATGCAGAGTCAATACCCAAATGTTCAGAAATTTCACTTAGTTCTGCATTTTAACTAATTTGTGAAGCATTTATCTTGAACAATTTGGAAACATTGGCCAGTATAAAAGTCTTTAGTTATAGTTGTAGTAAGTTACCATCTGCAGTGTAACTGTCATTCAAAACTTGTGATTTCTCCTAGCTTCACCTCCATCCAGCAATATTTTTCTTTGCATTGCTGCTGGTGTTACCTCTGGTTGGTGTCTGAACCATATCCGAAAAACTGCAATCGTTGCTCGTGATTATCTCAATTAAATTGTTTCCATTGCAATGCTCTCAAAAAGATTGTATAATCTGAGATTCTAATTTGAACACTTCATGATTCTTTATAATGCCAATATATGCAATGCAAGTGTGAGAAATTTAAGAGGGGATATTGGAAATGGCCTCAAGTCATGCAACTTCTATCACTTATCGCTAGAATACAGAACATTGGTGTCGATGAAAAGGTCATAAACTATACCATCAAAATGAAAATCTTGAGATATTCTCTATGAAGAATCTTAGAACAAAATATTCAGACCTAATATTCTAGTTGTTTCAGTTGAAAATAGGGAGTATTGATGGCATCAAAGTTTCAAATTGCATATCCAAATCTTGATAGAACTTCGAGAGCTAATGCTCCTTCTATTAATGTTGAATTATATGTGTGTGTGTGTGTATGCACATATTAATCAGAGTTATAACGGCTATAGAAACAAGAATCGTTACCATTCAAGTTTTCCAGTAACAAATGTAATGTACATATGTTTCAATCTCTGAGAAAACAAAAAAATCAATCACCTACACAATCAACAATTTGAACGATGAGAAGTTGTGACAACTTTAAGGTAGTACTCTGGCTTTTCTAGGTCTATATAAAACTGCTTCTTCTCTAAGCAAAAGAGCCCTTAAAATTGCCTCGCAGACACCATTGTAGTGCACAATTAAATGTCCACCATCTGGAACTTCATGATATCGAATCCAGGGAAGCTTCCCTGAAACAAATCTTTGAAGCTGAACAGGCACAACCTTATCTTCATAGCCTTGCCATATGTGCACAGAGCTTTCATTCTTTGGGTATGGATTGGTTATACCCATTGGATCAAATTCCCATTTGCCAAAAGCCAGCATAAAGTCACGACGGAGAGTGTCAAAAACGCTTCGTTCTCGTAACTTATCCTGTAGGATGAAACAAAACCTTTATTAACAATCATCAGAAATTTTCTATGGTTACACATTGTTTAGCATAAAGTTTGAATCACTTGAGCCAAGTATATCATCAAGAACCATTTTAACTTCCTGCTTTTGTACAAATGGAACATGTAGTTACCTGGGTGAGCATTGGGAACCCTGATATAGTCTTCAAAGTATCTATGTCTCGTTCGTTAAAGAATAATGGGTTTCTTTCCAGGACAGAAGTTGAAGGCAGCCATTTCTGAGTTGCCCACCAGTATAGTAATCCAGGAGCATGATTTGCAAACCAGATTGACCACTGCACAAGTTTCCTCCTGTAGTCCTCCCTTATCAGACTATCAGGGAGAGAAGGCCACCGATAATTCACTACAGGGACTATGAAGGCCACACCTGCTAGCCTGGAAAAATTGTTTTCAGGTAAAATTTAACAATATGTTCTTGACATGGCCGAGTAGGAAAAAAAAACTTGAAACTTCTGAAGACAGTGTTTTGCCTGTCTGGTACGTATTTGAGGCAACTCCATGTGGAGTATGATCCCATTGAGACTCCAATCACATAGAACTTGGATCCTAGCTGCAGTTGGTCTGCAAGTTCTTGAATGTCAAATGCTTCACTCTTTACTGTGTGCTTTGGGTCAGGATCACTTTCTCCATATCCCGCTCGATCAAATAGCAGAAAGTATATGCCCAAGTCATCTATTAGTTCCTGGAAACTAAAGCAGTTTGAAATTCACCTCCTTCAAAAATTTTAAGGTTATTTCTATTGAAGATAATCCCACAGATCAGAAAGATCCAACGGCTACAAGTCCCTCTATGGAAACTCAGACTCAAATCACCCCAACGGCTACAATTTCCTCTGTGGAAACTAAGACCCATTTCACCCTAACGGCTCCAACTCCCCCTATGGAAATTGAGACCCACATCCATAACATAACTGCTGCAAATCCCTCTATGAAAACCGAGACTCAAGCCAACCAGATTCATGTCAATAACACAACGGCTACACATGCTTTATATGGAAAAATTCAACACAAATATTTCGTAAACGGCTAGTTAGTTTCCTTATTTTTTCTTTCACTTCATTGTACATATGATATATATATTTTAAGGCTCTCATGCATGGACTCACGGTTTGTGAGACTTTTTTACAAACAGCTTGAATCCATTTGTCTTTAATTTCGCTTAACAGATTTTCCGACACATTATTGCTTCCTTGACTGGTAGATATATCAGGATTCAAATTTATACCTGTTATATATGAATTTTGATGATCTCTAAACAACTCAAAACAAATAGAGGATCATTGTAGCATATATTTTATATAACAAACACCCCTTGATATGTGCACGTGTGATAAAAATTTCTTCCCAGGCCCTTCTACAAATCTTTTCCTTTACATTCATTCATAAGAGTGTGGTATCATTTGCGTTTTGCATATGCTTCTTCAGCAGTTTCTATCCGTTGCAACGGTTTTCTAATAGTAGTCATTCAATGCAGACATTTCACCAGGATGAGCCAAAATTCTCCTAGTGTTTTAATCGATATGCAAACCAACAGAGAATGACTAAAGCTTCAGGTTCTCATAAAATAGGTTTGAGGAGAGAGATTGATGTGCGTACTTGGGGTGCCAGAAAATTCATCTCTTTAGAGCTTCCAAGGCCGTGAACAATAATGATTTTGTACCTTGCCTTTTCCTTGGGGACACCTCTTTCTTTGTAAGCCAGATACCTTCCATCTTTGAGCCTGATTCTTGATGAGGTCACAGGCGAATGCTCTGCCGACCCATTACTTTGTGGAGGGGGTAGTTGTGTTGCCTGATAAACCATTCCAAGAAGACCCATCAGCAAGACGACGGCTGCTTTGGAAACCATCCCTGAAGGAATAAAAATGGTTAGATTTGGCTGACATCTTTCAACTCGAATGATCAAAGCAATATCCCAGAAAGAAGCAAGAATGATTGGAAGTGAGCTGCATACCTGACACAGATTGTGTTCTCTATTGGAGGGACTCCAAAAGATTAAAGATGGTCTCCGATTTCTTGTTTCCTTCTCCTTTCGACTCGTAAATGGAAGGTGGCTTAATTTTCTAAGGTATCAGTGTAGCGCTGCAAGGATCTTGACAGCCCAAAACACCAACCTTGTAATGTCGATTGGTAATAAAGTTTTTAACTTCCGCGGGCATCCTATGGACCTATGAAGGGTCGGGGGAATGGGCATTTTGTTGGCCTCCTATTGCTATATTATGATTTGTGGTTGCTCCGGTTTAAGCAGCACCAAAAAAAAAAAAAAAGAACAAAAAATTCATACTCAGTAAATATTTCTAGCAAATTCTTTATTTCTTCCATTTCAACAGAAATTTACTAAAAACTGAATTCTGTGGGGGCTTGGTAGTTTTTCAACCCAAAAAAAAGCACACGCCCCCATCCTCCTCAAAAGATGCAACCCATCTTTGCTGGCTATAAATTATTGTATATGTATGTGTGTGTCAATATATATATATATATATATATTTGAAAAATACTTTAATTATAAAGAAATTGTAAAAAAGTAAATTTACAAACTGATGTGGTTTGATGTAGTACGTTAAATTATAAAATTATTTTTATTATAAAATAAATCTAACGAATTCTGTGAAATCATATTAATTTATAAGAGTAATTCTACATATAACCGTGAAGTGTGTAATCGTCGCGTAATCGCTTTGAAAAAGAGTGGGGTCTACTATTAAAAAAATAATTTTTTTCATGTAAGTTCTATGTTTTATTCACTTTTTTCAAAGTGATTACGTGACAATTGCACAATTTACGATTGTAAATATATTTTCTCAATTTATAAATTTATTTTGTATAATTTCTTTATATTTATATCACTTGTTTGCATATTTATACCGAGAATTGCTAATTTTGAGTATGTGGTAAAGTTGGAGAATAGGCCATTACACAGCTGGCTGATATCAGCCTGTGGCAGATCTTGTCTAGGAAACAACGATCTTACACATCCAACTCACATGGCTGGTTAATCATGCAGCATAAGATTGGGCGATTGAGCCAGATGTCTTTTGTACATTGTAATTGATAAGTCCGAGAAGTTGTGCTTTGCATCTCATTTAACAACTGTCTATTATATTTATATATATATTTTTTTATTTTCTCCAAAATTCTAAATTTTCTTAAATAAAACTGAATTTTCTTTTTGAAAAAATTTTAAAATTTCCAAAAAAGAAGAAAATAACTTATGTGATGGTTGTCAAATATATTTGTTAAACTCAAATGGGGTGAGCTCTATTATAATTCATAACTCATTGGCAAGTTCAACAAAAGAGAATGGAAGTCTAGAATATATTGTAATGGCTAATGGGAAATGATCAAAACACCCCATGTTGCATCAAAATAGATCCCTTCTATTACCTAATCGAAATGGATGATTCTATTTTGAAGAAAGATAGACAAAAATATGATACCATTTTAAGTGAAATCGACAAGACTCTCTGTTTTAGATTAAGTGGATACTATCCATATCACTTGAAATAAAGAGAATGCTTGTCTAGATAGACACATCATTTGAGTCTTATATCATTTAATGCTCATAAGACTTTCAGATAATATAAGCCCCACACGAGAAATTAATGTGAAGAGGATCTCAATTACATGTTCTACACTATATATATTTACAATAAATGATGTAGAAAGAGATCAAAGCAATTTGACATTTTGCATGATTACATTTAGTGCCAATGTATCTGGAAGGGAGAAATAGGGGGCCCAGACGACAAGCCCAAGGATCCCCAAATGGCCTAAAACTCCGAGGTTGATGGCCCACCCTCCCCCTCTCTACGAGGGGCCACTGATGGGAAAGGGATATCCCCGCATTTAATGAGGTAGTTTGGGATGCGTGTGAAAGGTCGTCAGCATACCAGCATTTCAAGAAGCGCGAGCGTACGAAATCTGAAAAGAAGGGTCACAACGGAGGGAAAGAGGGACGGTATTTATGCGAGTAAGATAACTTCACTTTCTCTCTCTGAAGGTTTGAGAGTCCCTGCATCAACTGAATTTGGCATAGGAGGCCTCTTGGCTGTAACCAACATTCTTCTTTTCCCCTTGCAGGTACTGGTTAGCTGCATCGGTGGACGATCACAAAACACGCCTCAACAATTGATGCCTTCTGTGGGATCTGAGTTATCTTAACCTAACAACATCAACATGCCTTTTGTAACGCCCACCGCGACCCGTGAGCGTATGGTCAGAGTGTTGTCAACCTCGACAGACAACAGGCCTTAGCCTTTAATAAAGGAACAGACGATAGAGCCTCTCCCAGAAGCGGAGAAGCCTTAGTGCGGAGAGGTGGGCTGGATGGAGCCAACGTACCCTGCCCCGTCGGCTCTCCCTCCACCCCCTGCTCGTAGACTAGGAGATGGAGATCCGAGACGAGCAAAACCTGAAACAAGGAGAGACCGAAGAACCTCTGGAGTTGATACCAAAGTTTTGAATACCGTACCGGAAGCCGTACCGGTCAAGGCACTGGAACGAAATATTTCGGTACCGGTACCGTTTCGTGTACCATTCCGGAATAATATTTCGGTCACGATACCATTTCGGTACCGGTACCGTACCGTACCGGTACCGTTTTGTATACCGTTTTGGAATAATTTAAACTTGGATAAATTATATATATACAAGCATTAACTGTATTCCAAAATAACAACAAAATAAGTCAAACTCAATATTTTCAATACAAGTCTTAAGTTACAACTAACATAAAGTTATAAACACCAATATTATCATGATAAAATCATTAACTTCACTACGTCATCAAAGATACTCATCCTCATCAAAAAGACAATAAGGATTAGGATTCGACATGTTAATCAAAATATTTTCATCACCGTCATCAACATCAACACCAACATTATCATTGTCTTCCTCATTTAGTGAGGCCAATGGCTCCTCAATACTTGCCCAATCCAAATCTTCTCCATCAAGAAGCTCAGAATCTTCACCTATCAATTCTTCCATCAAATCAATGTTTTCAAAATTGATTGGATCTAAAGCATCTCTTCCCTTTTTTATGCTCATGTCAAAATAAAATCAAACATAGGTGAAAATGTTATATATTTTTCAACACTGAAAACATTAGTATTAAAAAAATTACCTCTCTCTCAGCTTCAAGTTATAACGAACAAATACTAAGTCATTCAAACGTTTATGCACTAATCTATTTCTCTTCTTCGAATGAATAAAATCAAATGTGTTCCAGTTTCTCTCACATCCAGTTGCACTACAACATTGACTTAGTACTCGAACAGCAAACCTTTGAAGCGTTGGAACCTCGCAACCAAATTGGGTCCACCATGCAACTATAACAATAATGCAATTATAAATTATTAATCAAATACAAGTAAAAATAAAATAAGATAAAATTTAAAGTACAATGTCACACTATTTAACAAATGATATTGATAAATGATAATACCTGGATTAATCTTATCACGCTGGCGGATTGCTAAAGAATGTCCAAACTCACCTAATGCATTCTTATACAAGTCAAGTTCTGCAATGATCTTGTCTTGATTATCAGGATCAAGTTCCATTTTCATAACACAGCTGTTGAAGCCTCTTATAACATCATTTTTATTTTTAAAATTGGAGCTATAGTAAATTCCAGGGTTAAGAAAACAACCCGCCGCATGTAATGGACTGTAAAGCTGCCTATCCCATCTAGAATCAATGATCCTGCTGAATGGACTGAATAAATTGACTTTGTTATTGCATCTTGCTTTTATGTTCTCTTTGGCTATTTCCATTGCATCATACAAGTATCCCATTGCAGGCTTCTCATCCCCGTCAACAAGTTGTAGAACACAAACCAAAGGTTCACTAACTTTAAACAATAAATTGACATTGAGCCCAAAACTCGTTATCTTCTAAAACGATCTCAGCTATCTCCTTCCCTATGCTGCTCTTCGAATGACTTGATGCAATCCATTTATCACAAGTAAACATTTGTCTGAGTTCTTTCTTAAACAAGAGCAAACATTAGATACTTAAAAAATTTGTCGCAAACCTTGTAACTGCAGGACGACACAAATCATGACCTTTGGTAAAATCTTTTCTCATTAATGCCAAAACCCAACCATGGTTATAGATGAACTTTGTTATCTTTTTTGCCTTTTTTATGGTATCATCAATAAGGAGAAAATATCTTGGATCAGAAAAATTCTTCAACATTAAGTTTATGCAATGAGCTGCACATGGGGACCAGTAGAAAGAGCCATACTTCTGTTGTAACTTTTTTCCTGCGGTTTTATAACTTGCATCATTGTCCGTTATGAACTGCACAAGATTCTCAGCTCCAATTTCTTGAACAACCTCATCAAAGATATTAAACAATGTTTCAGCATCTTTTCTAAGGCCAGATGTAGCAACAAACTTCAAAAACATTGTACCTTTCGGACAATAAACAAGAAAGTTGATTATTGATTATTGCTTTTGGTTTGTCCAACCATCTGCCATTAGTGAACAACCGGTCTCATTCCAAATCTTCTTAATTTGTTGCAAATAATCTTGAACCTCATCCACAACCATCTTTAACAAATTTCCTCTCAACTCATATAAAGATGGGTCCTTGAATCCTGGCCCAATGGCAGTCATGGCATCGATAGCTGGTTGATAAAATTTAGATTGAGCAGCATTGAAAGGTAGATTAGCATCATACCACCAGCATGCTACAACCATCTTTGTTTTTACAATAATCTCATTTGAACACATAGAACTCTTAATTGAAGGTTGGGTCCCAGGAGTTGTTCTTGGAGCAAAAAATCTACTCAATCCCCCCACTGACTCTCCCGTTCCAGATTCTTTCGACTTCCCTTTACCTTTTGAAAGCTGAGACCGTCCCTCCATATTATTACAATCATCAATATCATCAGTTGTTAAATCTATATCGCCTCCAATCTCTAAACTTATTATCCTTCTCTTCTCTTTGCTTTTTTTTTTTTTCATTTCATTAAGCAACTCATTCATTTGCCATTTTACATCTTCAGACACATTTTTACATATTTCTATATCGCCTGGAATTCCAGCTAGATGATGCTTCAACTGAGTGATCCCGCCACCTCTAATTACTTTATTACAATATAAACATTCAGTATTATTTCTTGCCCCTAGCACAGCACGTGCATGGGCCCATGCTGGATCTTCTGATCTTACAGGAGCAAGTGTTGGAGTTGAAGTCATACCACCGGTTGATTGACAACTAGACATTTTTAACTATTAAAGTATAAAAAATTAACACTTATAAGTAAGCCATTAAGAAGAAACTCATCAAATCTAAACTACTTAGTTTAGCATTCTCTTTTGGATAAAGAATTGTTTTTTAGTAAAACTGGATTAAAAGTTAAAATTACTAAATTTATCAGAGATTCAAACATCTATAAAAATATAATCTAAAACATCTATAAGAATAAAAACAAACATCTATAACAATATAATCTAAAACATCTATAAAAATATAATCTAAAACATATATAAAAATACAAACAAACAACTATAAAAATATAATCTAAAACATCTATAAGAACAAAAACAAACATCTATAACAATATAATCTAAAACATTTATAAAAATATAATCTAAAACATTTATAAAAATACAAACAAACATCTATAAAAATATAATCTAAAACATCTATAAGAATAAAAACAAACATCTATAACAATATAATTTAAAATATCTATAAAAATATAATCTAAAACATCTAAAAAAATATAAACAAACATCTATAACAATATAATCTAAAATATCTATAAAAATATAATCTAAAACATCTATAAAAATACAAACAAACATCTATAAAAATATAATCTAAAACATCTATAAGAATAAAAACAAACATCTATAACAATATAATCTAAAACATTTATAAAAATATAATCTAAAACATCTATAAAAATACAAACAAACACTATAATAATATAATCTAAAACATCTATCAAAATACAATTCTGATTTGTTAATAAAAAAAGTAACAAAAAAATAATTAAATTAAGTTATAAATATAAACGAAAAAAATAGTAAAAATAAAATACCGAGATGAGGCCTGAGGGTGGTGGTCGGCGACGTGCGGTGGACTGCTGGCCGCTGGCTAGCCGTCTGGGACTCGGGTGCTGCAGCTGCGTGAACTTGAAGTTGAAGCCGAAATTGAAGGGTAATGGCCAATGGGTGCCGAAAATGAAAGGAAATAAAACTCTGAGTCGAGTCTGAAACTTAAGGCCAAAATGATAGGTTTTCTTTTTGTGGTGAAAGTCCATATTTGCCCCTAATAGTTTGCGAAATTTTCAAAAATGCCATCAACATTCAACCCAGCTGCTGAAAATCGTACCGGTCGAAATTTATGTTTCGATCGAAACATAAAATACCGGCTGAAACGGAATACTCATTTCACCGGTACCGGCCGATTGTACGATACCAAAAACACTGGCTGATACCCCTAGATGCCTCCCGCCCCAAGAGGAGGGTGAGGATCGGGATGAGAATGGGCATGGAAACGAGGTCCCAGTTGATAAAGCTCCTAACGGATCATCAAGACGTGTTCGCCTGGTAGCACTTAGACATGCGTGACATCGACAAGGAATAATTGAGCACCGTCTAAGCGTTTGCCCGGACACCAGAAAGGTCTTTAAAAAAATGCGGAGTTTTAGCGTGGAGAAGTATTCTACAATCGTGGAGGAAGTCGACCGACTATTGGCGGCAAGGTTCATCCGGGAGGCTCACTATCCGGAATGGCTTTCCAACATGGTCTTGGTCCGAAAGTCGAGCGGCAAATGGAGGATGTGTGTGGACTTCACCGATTTGAATAAGGCTTGTCCTAATGATAGCTTCCCCCTGCTGCGCATTGGCCTAATCGTTGATTCAACAATGGGTCACAAGATGTTGAGTTTCATGGATGCCTACTCTGGATATAATTAGATACGGATGAACCCGAAAGACGAAGAGAAGACCGCTTTCATAATAGATCGTGGTCTTTACTGCTACCGCGTGATGCCTTTCAGTCTCAAAAACGCCGGGGCCACCTACCAAAGGCTGGTCAACAAGATGTTCAAAAAGAAGATAGGGCGCAATGTGGAGGTGTACGTCGACGACCTCCTGGTTAAAAGTTAGGACCCCGAAGAGCATCTGAATGATTTGCAAGAAGCTTTTGCAGTCCTCCAGAAGTATGGGATGAAGCTTAACTCCACAAAGTGCGCCTTTGGGGTTGGGTCAGGGAAGTTTTTGAGGTTCATGGTCTCAGAGAGAAGGAAATAGGTGAACCTGAAGAAGATCCAAGCCGTGATCGACATGAAGCCCCCTAGACCCTGAATGAAGTACAAAGGCTCGCTGAGAGAGTGGTGGCGCTCAACCGGTTCATCTCCCGATCCACAGACAAGTGCGCGTTGTTCCTCCAAGTGTTGCAAAAACTCGCGAGTGGGATAACAGCTGCGAAGAGGCACTCGCTCGATTTAAGATGTATCTCGCTAACTCGCCAATGCTGAGTCAAACGATCCTGGGAGAGGGATTATACCTCTACCTTTCTGTCACCGCCATTGTCGTCTCGACAGCATTGGTGCGGGAGGAGGGTAAGACACAGCACCCTGTCTACTACATTAGTCGTGCATTAAGGGGAGTGGAACCTAGGTACCCACCCATGGAGCTGCTAGCATTTGCGCTGGTGGTAGCCACCCACCAACTTAGGCCGTACTTCCAAGTGCATCCTATCAAAGTCCTCACCGAGGCACAGCTGAAGAAGATCCTGCAACGCCCGGACATGTCCAGACTCCTAGTGAACTGGTCGATCAAGTTGAGCGAGTTCGACATCGATTATGTTCTCTGGATGACCATTAAAGGGCAAGCCTTGGCAAACTTCATTTCCGAAATGATGAGACCATGCGAGGGCCTAGGGCCGAGGGCCGCCCATGGCACATCTATGTCGATGGGTTGTCTTGCCAGGAGGGTGGAGGTGTGGGAGTGTATATAGTCTCAGATAAGGGAGAAGAGGCGTACCATGCAATTAGGCTCAACTTCAAGGCTACTAATAATGAGGTGGCATATGAGGCCCGCCTGGTGGGCCTCACCATTGCCAGGGCAATGGACACGATGGACATAAAAGTAAAGGCAGACTCGGAAGTTGTGGTGAATTAGGTCAAGGAAGAGTACGTGCCGAAAGGTGAGAAACTTCAATTTTACCGGCAGCGAGTATGGAAATAATGTGACCGATTTCATAGCTTCGACATCGAATGAATCCCCCAAAGGGACAATTGGAAAGCAGATTGACTAGCAAGGATGGCATCGGGTATGGACGACACCGAGTTTCCATGGGAAGCTATCGTGCGGGTGGTGGAAATCTCGACGATAGGGGCCACGGTTGTCGAATTGGGAGACACCATGTCGGAGTGGGCCCGAGAGATAGGTGAGTTCTTGGCCATTGGAGAGTTGTTGACGCAGAAGGACGAGGCGAGGAGGGTGAGAAATTGGGCTGCGCGGTTCACCTTGCTGGATGAAAAATTATACAAGAGGGGTTTTTCTTCCCCTCTCCTTAGGTGTATCTCCCCGGAAGAAGCCCAGTAGGTCATGGCAGAGATACATGAGGGGGTTTGAGGCAGTTAGTCGGGCGGAAGAACTCTAGTAGGATGGATGCTAAGAGCAGGCTGTTATTAGCCCCGAGACCTCCGAGACACGGAGGAACTCTTTTGGAAGCAAGGCATGCTAGATGCACGCACCGGTGTCCCACTGCCCGCCAGTGGAGATGACGTCCATTGGCTCCCCTTGGCCCTTCGCACAATGGGGATTGGACATCATCAAACCGATGCCGAAGGGAAAAATTGGAGCCAAGTTCATCCTGGTGGTAGTGGACTACTTCACCAAGTGGGCCGAGGCGGAGCCCTACGCCACCATCACCTCGCTCAGCTTGACCCGATTCTTGTGGAAAACCTTGGTATGCTGGTACGACATTCCCCGAGTTATTATAGCCGACAACGACAAGTAATTCGGCTCAGACCATTATAGAAACTATTGCATCGAGTTAGGAATAAAGGCTAAGTACTCATTTTCGGGACACCTGCAAGCCAATGCCCAAGTAGAGGCCACGAACAAGACCCTTGGGAATTTTGAAGAAAAGACTGGTAGCCAAGAAGGGGCATGGGTAGACGAGTTACTCGGCATCCTATGGGCGTACAGAACCTTGGTGGAACCCCCACCGGGCAAACCCCCTTCGCCCAAGTATACGGAAGCGAGGTGGTCGTGCCCGCTAAGGTGGGCCTGCTGACCTTTCAAGTCCAACATTTTAAGGAGGAAGCGAACGAAGAAGGCCTCCGCACGAGCCTGGACCTGGCAGACGAAAGGAGGGATGAAGCCAAGGTGAAATCGGCCGTCGGCAAAAGGAAGACTGAGTAGTACTTCAATCGGACCTCGGTCGTTCAAGGAGGGGGACTAGGTATTAAGGGAAACAGAAGTGACAACACAAGACGAGGGAAAGCTCGGGCCGAGATGGGAGGGACCCTACTTGGTGACGGCATGCCACATGCAAGGAACATACTGGCTCAAGGACGTTGAGGGACAAGCACTACCATGTCCATGGAACACCTAGCACCTAAAAAAATACTATGTATGAGAGCAGAGGAGTCGATAAAGGGAATGTACTCGATAATCAATGATATAATGGAACAGTTTCATCATATCTAACCCAATGGCCTCCCCAGCCCTACACTGTCGATTCTAGATCCCTCATAGTCCCTCAAGCCTCCCAAGGCGAGGAGGGGAACACCTCTCCAAAGTGTCCCAGTCCCCCTCTCGGCACCCACCACGGTCGATTTTGGGTCCCGCATGGTCCTCGAGGCTGATGCTCCTCACTCAGACTTCCCGAGTCGAGGAGGGGAACACCTCTCCAAAGTGCCCCAGTCCCCCCCTTACCGCCCAGTGCGATCGATTCCAAATCCCACTTGGTTCTCGAGGGCAATGCTCTGTGGTCGGACCTCCCAAGTCGATGAGGGAACACCTCTCCAAAGTTCCCCAATCCCCCCCTCGCCGCCCAGCGTGGTCAATTCTAGATCATGCCTGGTTCTGAGGTCAACACTCCATGCTCGGACCTCCTGAGTTAAGGAGGGGAACACCTTTCCACAGTGCCCCAGTCCCCCCTCATCCCCCAACGCAGTTGATTCCAGATCCCGCCTAGTTCTCGAGGCTGACGCTCCGTGCTCAGACCTCCAGAGTAGAGGAGGGGAACACCTTTCCAAAGTGCCCTAATCCCGCCTTGTCACCTAGCGTGGTCGATTCTAGATCCTGTCTGGCTCTTGAGGTTGATGCTACGCGCTTGGACCTTTTCAGGCAAAAATGGGAACACCTCTCCAAAATGTCCTAGTCTACCCTCGCCATCCAGCGCGGTCGATTCCAGATCTCGCCTGGTCTCCAAGGCCGACTCTTCGTGCTCAGACCTCCATAGACGAAAAGGGGAATAGCTCTTCCGAGCGTCCTAATCCCCCCTGCCGCCTGTAGGGTGACAACAACACTAAAAAAAAAAACAAATAAAAGAGAGAAAAGGGAGTAGCGAGAGAGAACAACAAAATAGGAGCAACTGCATTACTTGCCAAAATTTTGAATCACAAAGTGCCAAAGTTTGATAGTTGAACAAAAAATAACAAGGAAAAGTGCACAACAGTAAGGGCTAAACGTGTACACATGGATATGAATAAAAGAAAACGCGACACCCGCCTTCTGGGGCCACAATCATGACCGGGAGCCGAGGAGGGGAAAGGCATTAGGCATCAGGTCTCGGTCTGAGGAGTCAAGAAAGTGGAGTGAAGAGTTGCTCGGGCGCAGAGACCTTAAGTCAAGTTGTGGGAGGGTGACCTCGAGATTCTCCGTGATGAAAAGGCACATGCTCTCCAAACCCTCCTTATATCAGTGGGTCCAAGCCCTGTTGCACACCATCCTCGCTACTGATAACTGGGGGGAGACCTTCATCAAATCCCCCTGTGAAGAAGCCAACTAAGATTCAAGTAAAGATACCTAAGAACTGCCATCGACAACCTTGGCATGGGCGAGTGCCAACTCAGCCCAGAGCAATTCCAGCTCCCCCATCTGCGATTTTATCTCCTCTCGATTTCGTTGAAGGGAGTTGCTGAACCTTGCAATTAGCCGATCTCTCAACTCGATCTCCCCCTCAAGGCGCCAGCGCTCCAGCCTCGACTCACCCAACTCCCCCTTGAGTCTCTTGATCTCGCCCAGGTACCGTTTTAGTTCCTCATCCCTCCCGACAAATTCCGTGCTAGAATGAGCGACTTGATCACGGAGACAGGAGCACTCCTTCTCTTCTGAGCTTAGCCACATGTGAATGGTTGTAAGGGCTTCGACCACGACATCCCGCTCCGACTGAGCCTTGGTTGCCCTCTCGTGGTCTCCGGTTGCGAACTTCTATAGCTCCCTGACTTCCCTTTCTATCTCTACCCGTCCATCAACAATCTAGGCGGCCAGGTGATCAATCCCCTACAATGTCTGAGCCATGAGACTATGAGGACTGAAGGAGGTGGAAGACCAAATCGGAAGGGGAAAATGAGGGGCATACCAGAGACAAGATCCCTCTGAGCTGGCACGCCGTGTCTTTGACCGCCTCAAACCTAGTGGCACGCGGGCCTAAGTTGCTCCCGGATCCTCCCGTTCCGCGCTACCTCCCACCAAAGAAGGAGCACTTCGGCAGAGTCGGGGAGAGATAATTGGGCGGAGTGACGAGGACTCCCCGGTCTTCCCTTTCCTAGGCCGGGGGGCCCATGGCGGCTAGTCGAGAAGGTTCATCGTCCATGGGAGTCTCATCACCCGCAGGGG
This sequence comes from Juglans mandshurica, assembly GCA_022457165.1. Lineage (NCBI taxonomy): Eukaryota > Viridiplantae > Streptophyta > Magnoliopsida > Fagales > Juglandaceae > Juglans > Juglans mandshurica. The sequence continues at coordinate 5,076,468 of CM039633.1, read as the reverse complement.
GCCCGTCGACCATGGGAGGTTCACCATCTGACGGCCTCCCAACTTCGTCACCACCACGGCGCAGGGTGAGAGCCGTGTCCCCACCGATAACACCCAGAACTACTTCGGCAGGTGGAACCGTCTTCTAAGAGCCCTTGAAATCCAACACGTAAGCCCTTAACATATCTTCCAGTATCTAGATCGTCTTTTTTGACTATCCATCGGTATGCAAATAGTATGCACTACTAAATCTCAACTTAGGGGATTTTTGGAAACATATCTCATCTCATCTCATCTCATCCTGTCTCATTTCCTTTCCAAACATCATTCAAACACAGACACTTTCAAACTAATCATTACAACTTTTTCAAACTAATAATTACAATTTTCCCAATTTTTTTTTTAAAAAGAATCAACCTTTTCAAATTCCAAAATAAAAATAATATTATAATAATATTATAACTTTATAATATTTTTTATTCAACTTTGTTTCTCTCATTTCCTAAAACCCAATGAACACTTAACTCAAAGTATCTTACTACTATTCACAAACTATCTTATTACTATTCATAAAACTCTCATCTCATCTTATTTCCTAAGCATCCCCTTAATGCCCATCGCTGCTTGCTAACTTTTCCAGAAATGGGAAGTAAATCTTGGGTCTTGGACTCCCGATCTGACACTATGCTTTTAGGCATAACGTGAAGACTAACTATCTCCTTAATGTATAGTCAAGTTAACTTCCCTAGAGCATTTGTGGTAGTGATCGGAAGAAAATGGGCGCTTAAGTCAATCTATCTATGAACACTCAAATCACATTCTTGCTGCTAGGGGTTCGGGATAACCCGACCACAAAGTCCATAGCTACATTGTCTCATTTCCATTATGGGATGCGTAGGGACTATAGACCCCCGACAAGCCTTTGATGCCTAACTTTCACCTATCTATATGTGTTACACGTCTTGATGAAGTGGGCGATGTCTCGCTTCATTCATTCCCATAAAAAATTCTTCTTCAAATCTTGTTACATGTTTGTGCTTCCCGAGTGTATTGAATATGGTGATGAATGGGCTTCTACGAGTACCTTTCCCTTAATTTTTGAATTTTTGGCCAGGATAAAATGCAAGGGTCTCTTTACTTTTTTGACCCTTCACTAAATTCCCAACAACTTTGGGTCCTTCCTCTGCTAGTCTTTTAAATCATCGTAGTCTATCGCCCTTAACTTTGGCATCAAGGCAAGGACTCCTTATTGTGAACTTTCTACCAAATGTTTCCTAATTCATATGAGGAGTGAGTCTACATTCGCAGATCCTTTTGCAACCCCCACTTAAGACTTCCGACTTAAAGCATCAGCGACCATATTGGCCTTCCCCGGATGATACTTGATTTTGCACCGGTAGTCACTTATAGTCTTTAGACATATCCTCTGTCTCATGTTGAGGTTCTTCTGTGTAAAGAGATGTCCTACAATCTGTACCTCACAAGTTTTCCCGTAAAGGTGATGTCACCAAATTTTCAATGCAAATACCACTGCTGCCAAACGGTAGTTCTTTTCATGGTCCTTTAGCTGCCTAGACGCGTAAGTCACTACCTTTCCTTTTTCCATTAGAACACATCCTAGCCCATACTTTGATGCATCACTAAACACCACCAATGGTTTATGCAGTTCTGGTAGTGCCAATACAGGGGTTGTGTTCAATCTTCTCTTTAGTTTCTCAAAACTTCGCTCGCTTAACTCAATCCATATGAACTTGGCGTTTTTTCTTATCAATGCAGTGAGTGGGCTTGATAACTTAAAAAATAATTTTTCAAATCTCATATAAAAGCCAATTAGTCCGACGAAACTCCTAACTTAGTGAAATATTGTGGGACGCTGCCAATCTATGATCGCCACAATCTTACTTGGATCCACCGTGACTCTCTCCTTGAATATCACATGCCCAATGAACTTAATTTCTTCTAACCATATAACTCTTACTTACTGAGTTTGGCGAACAATTGGTGTTCCTTCAATTTCCCCATTACTAATTTTCAAGTGACTCTTATGATCTTCGACATCCTTGGAATATACTATGATATAATCTATGAACACCACCACGAACATATCTAAGAATGACATGAACACTCTATTCATAATATCCATGAATGTTGTTGGAGCTTTAGCCAAACCAAACGGCATCACTGTGAATTCAAAGTCTCCATACCTCATTCTAAACACAGTTTTGTATATGTCACATTCCTTAATCCTCAACTGGAGATAACTGGACCTAAAGTCAATTTTAGAGAATATCGAGGCTCCCTGCAATTGATCGAATAGATTGTCTATCCTAGGCAAGGATACTTCTTATTTATCGCTACCATATTCAATTCCTGGTAATCAATGCACATCCTAAGACTCCCATCCATCTTCTTTATGAATAGTACCATTGCTCTCCAAGGAGATGAACTAGGTCTAATAGATGCCTTTGCCAGTAATTCTTGTAACTGAATCTTTAATTCTTTTAGCTCTAATGACACCATTCTATAAGGTGCTTTGTACACTGGAGCTGTTCCTGGTTCTAGTTCAATTGAAAGCTCCACTTTCCTAAAAGGAGGTAATCCTGGTAAGTCCTAAACATTTTGGGAAACTTGTCTACTGTTAGTATTCATTGTACTTCCTTAGGTTCCCTTGACTTAAGCACTGAGTGTGCTAAGTAAGCCTATGCTCCTCCGGCCAAATTCCTTTTGGCTTGTAATGATGATTATTCTTGGCATTGACTGTAGCTTATTTCCTTGGAATACCTTGTCATTCTCTCTGAGCATCTGAAATATTAATGTCCATTGTTGATAGTTTATACTTGCATAATGCCAAAATAACTAATACATCCCTAGAATAATATCAAACCCGAGTAAATTAAACAATATTAAGTCTGCTTCCATAATGACTCTGGCTTTTTCTAGCGAACAACTTGTAGTTATCCTGGTGCAAGATACTACCTCCCCAGTTGGAAATGCTATGTGACTCTTTGTTGCATCATCTTATTCCAAAGACCACTTATCCTAGCCAATCATACTAATCAATCCTTATGACTAAATGCCTTGAACACTATTGAACTAATCTAAGGTTGGGTCCATACCTGTGATGACGTTCGCTTCCTGGATCTCTAGAGCATCCTCATCGACATCTCTTGGTGTTAACGCATCCACTCTCGCCTACATGTTTTGCCTTTGGCCTCATCGTCCACCTATAGAGCCGGTCCTTTGTCATTAAACTGCTTGAGGGCAATCCTTAGCGTATTGCCCTACTTGGCCACACATATAGCATGAGAGTGAAGTTTGACGATACTCTCCCTTGTAAGACTTATTGCAGTGACTGCACACTGGTGCCCTACTTCCTAAGCGTACTCCGTGAGTAACTGGTGGGCATGCCCCCGACCTTGTTACAAACTTTTGGGGCGACCATGAACTGTTTCCTTCTCTCGTAAATGTTCTCTATTTCTGGCATGTCGTAACAACCATTAGATTGCGGTGCTCGCACTTTGCGATTAAGGCCATATTCACCAGCCTCTGAAAGTCTCGTATTTCTAAACAAGCTACTTGGGTACATATGCACGATTGTAATCCATCCTAAAACCGCTCTACACACATCTCTTTCATAGGAATGAGATGAGGGGCAAACCATCCCAACTCCATAAATTTGGCAGCATACTACTAAACTGTCATGCTGCCATGGATCAAATTAGCGAAGTCTTTTGATTTATGCTATCTCACTATAGCAGGAAAATACTGATCATCGAATTCCTTATTAAATCTCTCCTAAGTAATGGCTTCTATGGATCCCAATTCTATAACCAATTGTCTCTTGGCACGCCACCAAATTGCTACCTCTCATTGGAATAAGTAACTCACATACAACACCTTTTGACTCACTGTACAACTGCACACCTCAAAAGTTCATTCGATATCCTAATCCACCTCTCCAACTTCGTTGCCCCTTCATTTATAAAGAAACCCAAATACTGACAATTCAAGAATTGCTTGTAAGTACAACCTTGCTGCTCCACACGCAGGTGGTAGACTTGCTATATCTTCATCCGTCGTTGGAAAAACTCCTGTTGTCATTGGAAAAACTCGGTAATGTACCCGGAGAGGATCCTTGGTGCTAAGGATGCCAGCCAGTCAACAACATCCCAATCTTTACTTGGGAAACAAAATGTGTTCAAATAATGAGCACACGTTAAGCGTAATAAATTGAAGCGAAATATGTACAGGGGTTAGTCAAAGAATAATACTAAATGTACTAGAGATGTGTATAATTTAAAACCTCGATTAAAAGTAATATCCATGTCATTATCACTTATTCTCAAATAATATTATACACTTTCATAAGCTTTTCACTTACATCAAAACATAACGAAACATAAATAGTCCGTCGCCTAACTAAAATAAGAGTAATTCTACATACAGCTGTGAAGTGTGCAACCGTCGCGTAATCGCTTTGAAAAAGAGTGGGATCCACTATTAAAAAAATATTTTTTTCATGTGGGTCCCATGTTTTATTCACTTTTTTCAAAACGATTACGCGGCGGTTGCACAATTCACGATTGTAAATATATTTTCTCCTAAAATAAACATCTTATAATACAAAAAATGCTAATTGCAGATAAGCCTTCGTAACTACTCCTCGGGCTGGGCTGATCTTTCTTCCTTGGGAAAAACTGCCTGGGAGAAATCTGCATCAAGATCTACAGCTTTGATGATCGAGATTCGAAACCGCAAGTGGGACCACCACTGTGAGACTTCTAAGAAATTTCAGTAGGTTAAAACTCATGATAGTACTAACAATAAGAGACAATGGAAATGAATATGCATCAACTATTTCATGTAAATAAAGCTGAGAACACATATACATGCATAGCGAGGAATCATCCTCCAAGCAGAAACACAAGTATTCTTAGTTATGACGAGGAATTACCTCTTGAACAATTCACAAGTACATAAGCATGGCAATGAATCACCCTTTAAGCGAATCATATATATGAATAGTCATTATCATAGTGAAGTATCACCTTCCTACAAAAAATTTACAAGACCTCATCATATAAGTACCAATGGGGAATCACTCCACCCATTCGACTTAGAGAATCTTTCTACCTGGTCAACGTGTGAACTCATTCACCTAAACTAACCGATGGGGAATCCACCAACCAATCTGACTCAAGGAATCACTGTACCCAGCCAACACATAACAAATGACACCACGTATGATCAACTTGGAGACTCTCTCTACCCGTGTTATTAAGTGAGGCCAATACGAAAACGTTCCATCCCGATTATCACAAGGAATTTCTTTACCCATACGAAATTTGTGGCAACGTGTCATAGGAATGACGTGGGGCCTCCTCAACCCATCTATGATTATTAGACACACAGTAAGACTCGGCACTTGGAAATCACATCATCTCAATTCACATAATTCAAATTTCATCATCTAAAAAATAACAACGTAAAGATAACCAATAAACATAGTGGAGAAAGAATGCACTTTTCATGTAAGAAAGTGGTGAGATGAATATGCAAACCTTGAACTTCTAAAATACTCACAAACATTTACTCCACATTCTCAGTATGATCGTAGGAGCTAATCTACCTAAATAGTATATCTAATACTACGGTTGTGCTGGTGCTGATCCTTCGATCTCATGCTCTGAGGTCACTTGCTTTCTTGATGACTCCGACTAGAAGGAAGATTAAACGCTTTATGAATCTCAAAAGTGAGATGTTGACTTCTGTCCAATACCTTTATATTTGGCGGGACTGTCAATCACAGTCTTGACGTTCTTCTGACTCCTGATATAGGTGGATGAGAGACATTTGATCTCAACCGTCCATTTGATCTTCGAACTTAAAGAAACCGAATGACTGATGGGACAAGGCGTGCATGTTCCTGTTGCTTACCTTGGGTCCAATCGCACAGTCCTTCCCCTAGTAAGGGTATCCCATGTGGCATTGGACCATACTTTCTGAGATTAGGCAATATGGCCTGCAGGTCTGTAATCTTTCTTTCGTAGGCTCACTCCATATGTGACATCTTTTATGGAGTATGAGCCTTTGGGTATGATACTTGCAACCCTCTAAGCTTCTCCGTGTTATCTTGGAGAGCTTTCATGTTTGCCTCGAACTTGTCCTTGCCCGTTGCTCGCCCTGGAAAAGTTAGCGCATCATTTGCTTGTCTAGTGTCGGGCGAACCATCCTTCGTTGCTCTGTGATGTTCCGCATTTGCTAGGCTTTCTACATTATGCTACTCGTCGCCTTACTCCTTGATCTGTTGCACGTTGTTCGCCCGACTGCCTCCTTGTCGCTCGTGTTCTTCAAGTGGGAGGGGATCTTTTCCCTCGATTCAGAGTGATCCTCACACTGTAACGAAAAGAGAATTTTGCTTTTACCATTAGTGAAGGTTTTCTCAGGGCCCTCTCTTTATCTGCCTCCACGAGTAATTGGGTACGCAGTTCATTAAACAATTAGATATCAAAATAGACTTAAATTCTTATCGAATTTAGATTTTTGGTTAACATACTGCTTGTGAGTAGGGCCCTTGCCTACTGTATATGGGCTAGTAGATGTCCTCCCCGACCCTCGGCCCTGCATGGACTGGGTGGTCCTATCGTCCCCCATCCTTGGCCTCACCCTAGTCAGTGAGTCACTATTTGCCCGTATTCGTTTAACACGCAGGCGGATTTCACCTTATTTTTGCCAATAATCCGTCTGGATTAACCATAATCAAGATTATTTAACACAAATCAATAGATCTATGCAAAAACCCATAGCAAATTAAAGAAGTCCAACCAACTGCAACATTCTAAATCAATAAAAGAAAAAAACCCAACCAACGATAGGCAAATGCAGAAAGACTAATGTGATCTCTGTGTTGAGACCATGAGCTCTTTAATAATATTTTAAATTCCGTCTTGGTGATCATTCTGGTTTAAGTAATGGAACATAATATTTCAGTATTGGTGCATTCTGGTGTATCATTTCAGGATTAACTTTATATATATATTTATATGTGTATATAAACTGATAACTAATAGACTAAATACATGGATATGTGAGTGTGGATCATGTATATGTGTGTCTATATTTATGGAAGAATTGACGATTTATAAAATGAGTATACATTGAAAATATTAAAAATAGTAGAGATATTAGTGTCAAAAGATAATATTAAAAAAATCACAAACTTAGGTTGAGATACCAAAATAATAATAATAATAATAATGAAAAAAATAAAAGAGCAAAGAAATTATTAAAAATAATGATATTAAAAAAGAACGAGAATGGGGGATATATTTAAAGACCTTTCAGATTTTAGAATTAATTAAATACCATTTAGATTTAAAATTTATAAAAATGCCATCCAAACTCAAAAAGATTACAAAATTGCCATTAAAATGGTTCGGAATGGAATATGGCTCGGAATGGCTAAAATTTGACTGGATGTCCAAGACGAACCAAAATTTGGAACGAAACAAAACGAGGAGGTATAGGGTACCAGGTACTACACTGGAACGGAAAATTTTGGCTGGAACAGAATTGAAAACTAAGGTCTTTACTCTGAAACCCACGGAGGCTTTGTGCGAGACCTATGCCTTTATGTCGAGAAGTAGTCTGGAAAAAAAAAAAAAAGCAAAGAAGAAGAAGAGGAGGTAGGAGGGAGGAGGAGAAGAAGAGATGGAAGGGGAGGCATGAGGGAAGAGGAATGCGGAGGAGCAATGGGACGGAGATGGGAAAAGAATGACAATATAGGGTTATTTTTCTTTTATAGTGAAGTGTGGGCGAGCGGGTAGGCAGCTAAAGTGAGGACAGGTAAAATCCAACCCGCCATTCGCCCGCTTTATGCTTATTTTCTAAGGCATCCACCCGCCCACTCACGTCAATGGGTGGATTTCTACCCCTACGGGCCAGGTGGATTGGATGGGCAGGCCAAAATGCGGGTCCCACCGTCCAACCCTACTTGTGAGAGTCGTTGTTTTGATGCAAAAGATACTGATCCATAAATAAAGTCAGCTTTCATAAGGCTTTTCCCAAGGCACTGATAAACAAATGTCAAACGAGTAAATCCCATGAACTAAAAGAATGATTGCTTTAAAGAAAAAACGAAACTAAAAGAATGATTCACTTATAATAAATGCATTACTTACCATCCTTCATACACAAAAAATTAAAGGCAGCTGTGCTTCTCTCTTCATGTGACCCATCTTTCAAGAGCTAAGAATCTAAAGATGAGAGATCAGCAGTTAAAGCATCAAGCCCTTCCCCAGTGATGGGTTCTTCAATTACTATGACTCAATGGTTTTGAGTGTCTGAAACGAAAATCAAGCAATATTTTGAGAGCAACTCCGTAGATTTCAAAAATATGAATACAGGAAACTTCCAAACTCTAGCATGTAGAGATAATGTAGGATGTAGATTGTGCAAGAGGTCAAAACGAAATTATTTTCCTTATTCCTCAGCATCCAAAAACCTCTCCATTAAATCTAGTTTGTAGCCTTTCTGCTGTGCTTGTCTGGTGATCTGACCAAGCATCTCATATATTAAAGGTGCATGCTTATGGTCCCTGTCACCTGCAACAAAATCATGCACGACTCCATTAATTTGGACCCAACTTCGGCCTGAAGGCTTTCTTACACCCATCTCAACCATCTTCTGTCTCACACCAAGAACATCTTGCCACCTTTTAGCGGTTGCATAAACATTTGACAAGAGTACAAGATACCCTGCAGCTTGCTCAGGGTCTAGTCCAACTGCCAGTTTCTGTGCAACATGGAAAGCAAGGCCAGCATTCTTGTGAATTCTACAACCACCAAGGAGAGCACCCCAAACTGCATCATTTGGCCTAATGGGCATACTCTCAACTAGCCTATATGCTTCATCTAGGAAACCAGCACGGCTTAGGAGATCCACCATGCACCCATAGTGCTCAATTTTTGGGCTGATTCCCCAAGTTTTATTCATATGCTCAAAGAGACGGCGGCCTTCATTAACAAGTCCAGCATGGCTGCAGGCACACAGAACCCCGATGAAGGTTACTTCATCAGGTCTTACTTGATTTGCTCCCGATCTTAGCATGGACCAAAAGACATCAAGAGCTTCTTCTCCACATCCCTGCTTTGCTAAACCCGTGATGATGCTAGTCCAAGAAACATTGCTTTTACACGGCATTATGTTGAACACTTTATAAGCTTCATCAATCACACCACAGCTAGCATACATGTGTATGAGTGCATTGTTTAAAGACACTGACAACGTCTGGTTCCTAGCACTGATTCTCTCTTCAATGTACCAATGAATCTGCTTTCCCAAATTCAGATCTCCTAATTTGGCACATGCTGATAACACTGCAACCAATGCAACCTGATCCACTTCCACATGAGCCCTCCTCATCTCACCAAACAAAGACAAAGCTTGCTTAAACCTACCATTCTGAACACATCCTGAAATTATGGTTGTCCAAGATACAACATTCCTATCAGGCATATCATCAAATATTCTCCACGCCCCACCAATGTCCCCACACCTGATATACCCCGCAAGCAATGAATTCCAACTCACAACACTTCTATCACTCATTTCCTCAAACACGCGCCGTGAATGGCTGATATCATTAACTCCACCCATAGCATATAAATTAACCAAATTCGTCTGGACAAACACATTTGAGCGATACCCATTTGCCAAAACCCTCCCATGCACCTGCTCCCCTTCTCTCAACAACTCCGCTCTCGCGCAAGCACTTAAAAGATACGAATATGTAAACCCATCCGGCTCAGCCTCCGCTGCCACCATTCTATTGTACAACTCGACGGATTTTCTTGGAGTTTGACTCTGAGCATGCCCTCTGATCATCTGATTCCAAACAGTGGCACTAGGCTTTTCAATACCTTCAAAAACTCTTAAGGCATGCTTGAGATAACCAGAAGCAACATAGAATGATAATAGCTTGACAAGGATATAATTCTTCTGGGTAAAACCGTTAATGACTATTTGGGCATGGATTTGGCAGAGCTTTTTGAGGGTACTGCAGCACTCTAGCAGAGAGAAGAGGTTCTGTTTTATAGCTCTGGAGTTTCTTGCTGGAGTGGAGGGAATCGATTCTTCCACTAACATTGAAAAAAATATTTGAGGACGAGGAGGTGAAAGAAACTGTAAATCATATTGCTATACATATTCACGTAATACGTGGGTAAATACGTACGAATAAATATAGATAGAAGTTACTATTGAGAGTATTTATTTTGTATATATGATATAGCATCATCTAGACCACACATCTTCCTAAGTGAGTGTTGAGAATAATCAACTAGAAGCAGTCACGCAGTGAGTGCAAAGTGTGCACTTCTATAATGACTTCTCTCTAGCATTACCCAATATATACACATATACTGAGAGAGAGTTGGGAGTGCGCAACTGTCTTGCCAATAGGCAAAATAGTAATGAGAGATACATAATGTTATGGAGTAATATTTAATCAAAAAATCTTCACAATCTCCTAACACTCTACATTTCACATTATTTTTAATTTTTATTATTTTTTTCTTTTATTAAATATTTATTATATGAATAATGAATAAAAAATTTGAAATAATTTAAAAAGAATAAACTCAAAAAATTAAAAAAATATTAAAAATTTAAAAAAATATAGAATATGAAATGTGGTGGAAATTGTATAGCAAAACTGATGTTTAATTAAGAAATAACATTCACAAAGCACTTACAAGAATTTAAAAAACCAAAGCATGATGGGAGGAGGGAGGGACGTCCGGTTTGATAAAATAAAGAGCTGAAATTCAAGATGCATTTGTTTTAGGTATAATTTAGCATGATTTGGGTACAATTTTGGGATTTGAAGAAATGGGTATGTGTGTGGACATACTTTTTTTAGCTTTCTACTCATCATCCTTATGCACCACATTTTTTTTAAAATTTTTTTTATTTTATTATTTTTAAACTTATTGAATTCTTCTATTCATAATTCATACACCACACATTTGATAAGAGAAAAAAAAAAGTATGATATGTGGTGTGTGGGGATAAGGAAGCTTTTACGTGAATTATGTAACGTGAGATGTATAACATATATAGTACGTACATAATTATAAACCGTTGAATTAAATGTGATGCAGAATTTAACATAATCATGGACTATGATGAATGATATGCTTACATAAATCATGCCATACGTGTACATAAAAAGACACTATCAAGAATTGATTTTAGTAATAATAATGTAACTATGTACTAATCCTAATTTATGATCAAACTACTTACCTTGTAATGCTAATTCCAAAGTTTCATATCGAAGATCGTTACCTATACAAAGTACCATATGTCACAAATTTAATTTGGACCATGTTCTAACTATGGGTTACAACAAAGTCTATTTAAAACACGAATACTTCTCCAACAATACAACAATACAATATCTGAGTCCATATTGAAAGCTATGAAAAACAATTCCTAATCTGAATCCTTGACTAATCTATATCCTCATATTAATTAGAATTCATTCGCTAATGAGAATATAAGTAGCATCATGCCCTAGCCATCGACCCTTCAAGCTTCCACTGCTGTGCTTTCGGTGGTCTTGCTCAGGTAAGATAATTGCAAATTTCCGCTATCACCACAAAAAAGACTGGTGGGTTCCAACAACTCCTCTAAAGGCACTCTGGCATTGGTCCTCCCTCCGGCGTCCGAGATTTTCTCAGAAAACCTTTCATTTGGTTTCATCGACACAAGTCTGGAGTAGGTAAAGCTTAATAAGCATCAAACCTAGACACCTCTCTCTCTCTCTCTACTCTGGTGCCCTAGCCTTCGACAATTCAAGCTTCCACCGCCGTTCTTTTAGCAGTCTTGGTCAAGTAAGATAGTTGTACATCCTTGCCACTACCATAGACAAGACCGACTCCGAGGGCTCCTTTAAGGGCACTCCGGCGTCAGTCCTCCCTCCGGCGACTTGGATTTTCTCAAGAAACCGTTCCTTTGGTTTCGGCATAAATCCGGTGTAGTTTAAGCTTAATCAGCATCAAACCTAGACACCTTTCTTTGTGCTCTCGTGCCCTAGCCTTCGACCCTTCAAGCTTCCACTGTCGCTCTTCAGCAGTCTTGGTCAGGTATGACAGTTGCAGATCCTTTCAGTAGTGGGAAGGCCTTTCTCGGTCAGTACGCCTTGGTGTTGAGGTCACCGATGTGTATTCCGACCAAGAATAACTCTGTGACAGAAGGAAAGAGTAAGGCATTTGTAGGAGACAAAGGCTGTCAGGTAAAATTGGGAGAACTGGAGGGTAAGCACACTCCTCATGTGCTGCATGGTGGAATAGGTGCCTCTATCGGGCTTTTGAGGGTGGGAGAAGTGGAGGGGCTCTTGTGGGCTGTTAGAGCTCAATTGACGAGAGTTATGGAGTATGTGGTTAAAGTAGATAATAGGCTAAGACCTAGTCATGGGTTTGGGTGGTGGGTCGAAAACGGACGAGAGGGGGTGGGGGGTCGATCCTACTAGTCTGAAGGCCTTAAGTTCACCGACCAAGGGCACTCGACACCGTCGCAGATAGGGTCGTCGAATGCCGGCATCATTGTTCACATCGGTGTCACTCAGGTCATCGACAGCTTGTTGTCTGATTGCCCTCAGTCACCAATTGCAAATGGGATTGGCATTTTTTTCCAGAGTTCACTTTCAGTTGAAGATGGGGGTCTTTCTAGGGTTTTAAGTACTTTGGAAGAAGCAGACGAGTCTCTTCAGAATATAAAGATGTTGTAACAAAAGGTAGTGCTTCTCCTATCTGTTCTATGCCTCCAGAAGGAGCAGTAGGGTTTGATGAAGTGGCATAGAAAGGGTCGTCGGGGAGTGCATACCTACAAGCAATGTTCTTTTTTATGGAACGACGACACCTACGTTGGAGGTGAAGGAACCTCCAATGGTGACAACAACAATATAACTGTTGAGGAGGTTCGGGATTTGAGCACAAGAAATGGTGGGGAGGAAATTATGGGTTTGTCGTTGGTGCCTTGTGAGGAGGAATGTTTAGGGTCGAGATTGCAGTTGAGAGCGTGTTTGGGGAAAATGTCATTCCCCTAGTATCTCTTGCTCCAATAAACAATATAGAGGGTTCATCATCGGATTAGGTTCTTTCATGTGGTATGCCACATTAGCATGACAGGCAAAGCTATTGTAAAGGATTAGTGACATGCTTCAGGTCTCAAGTTATGCACAGAGAGAGAGAGAGAGAAGGGGGCACACTAGGACAGTGTCTCTAATAGCCTTTGGCTGGGTTATTTTGTGTCTCTAAAGTAACAAGCAAGAACCTGAAAGAACTAAACATCTTGTCTATCACGACAGGCTTTGACAATCCATGAGAATTTTTATTTGGCAAGTGGTTGCTCCTTACAGCATTAATTTCATCAAAGCTACCAAATTTCCTTGACATTGCAATTTCCTTTACTGTCAAACAATTTCAACAATGCAATTTCCTCTGCTATCAAATCATTGCACAGAGAGAGAGAGAGAGAGAGAGAGAGAGGGATACCTAGCGGTAGAGAGCTGTTGGTAAGACTGCGGCGCAGGGCAACTGGCGGCAAAGAAGCCGGTGAATGATTCTCTATCTCGGGGGCTCGGGTTGGGAAAGGAATTAGGGCTGAGAGGGTCTGGGGGAAGGGGTCTGGAGCTGCGAACTGAAAAAGAAAAAACAAAACTAAGGTGTGTTGGACAGTGAAATGAGATGAGATGATTTGTGAATAGTAGTTAAATAGTTTGTGAATAATAGTGGAATTTTTGAGTTAGGTGTTTTATAGGGTTTTGAAAAATGAGAGAGAAAAAATTAAATAAAAAAATTATAAAGTTAAAATATTGCTAGAATATAATTTTTAATATAATTTTTGTTTGAGAATTTGAAAGATTTGAATTATTTTTTGTGTTTTGTTTGAAGTGTGATAAAATTGTAATGATTAGATAAAAAAAAGTTAAAGATTTAAAATTAAAAAGTATTTATGTTTGTGATGTTTGGATATTGAGATGAAATGAAGGCTCTTGTTATCCAAACAAAGCCTACGTGCGGAGCAGGGGTAGTGAAAAAGGGAAAAAAATAGGTCTGGTTTGGATAGTGAGATGCTTCCATCTCATTAAATTTGATCGCGTCTCATTTAAATATCCATACACCACAAATACAAACACTTTTAATTTTAAATTTTTAACTTTTTCATCTAATCATTACTTAATCATTACAACTTTCTCAAACTTTAAAACAAAACAAAAAAACAATTCAACTTTTTTAAATCTCTAAACAAAAATAATATTAAAAAATAATATTCTAATAATATCTTAACTTTATAATATTTTTATTTGACTTTTTTTCACTCATTTCTTAAAATCTCATAAAACATTTTGACTTGGGGTTACTCCCCTCTTATATCGAGTGACCCTTCTATGGATGATTCTAAACCAACCTCTGTTTCCATTCACTAGGACAGGGTATGGTAGATTACAGAAATCCCTCAAACATATGTGCAAATCATACCCACCCTCTACCTTGATTTCCTTCAGGTAGGACCGTAACACTGCATCTTTCACCTCCTCCATACACCTCCAATAAAAAGAAACGACGGTTTGGTTACACAAAATCAAACTATCTCATCTCATATAATCATTACAACTTTTCTAAACTCTCACACAAAATATAATAAATAATTCAACTATTTCAAATCTCAAAACAAAAATAATATTAAAAAATAATATTATAACAATATTTTATTCAACTTTCAACAAAACATCTCATTTCATCTGAATTGCGTAACCAAACGAGGTGAGTTCGACTAAAACTGGACTGAAAATATACAGTTTTCACAAATGGTTTTGAGAAATTCCTTTTGGTCTCCCATCACCAAGCTGCCACTCAATTTCTAAAACAAATGAACTTTGTCAATCGCTTGCTCTTCTCAGTGATTCTGAAAAACCTCTTATCCTCAACGGAAAATACAAACAACTTAACATCCACCCGAAAACTCCACATCATCACTCGGAGAACAAAAATACAAACAATTTTAAAATTTAATTTTAAATTTCTCTTATGAATCAAATTCAGTCATGCCAACTGTTTGAAAGATGTATCCATGCCGATTCACAAATAGAAGGAATCTACCCACAAATGATCCGAGCCAGGAGGAAGGTAATTCTCCCCTGAACAGGATCTTCTAATCAAGCCCAATGAACGGGTAATTAATCATAATCGCAGTTTTACTCACAAACACTATTCCATGTGTTTATATCGATGAAAAAAATAGCATTTTTTTTTAATTAAGTAATAGTAGGTAACAGTACCTTCCAACGTTCACATGAACCCACAAAAACAGTGCAAAGCAGGAAAATCTACAATTCGTTTTAATATTACTATGGCAAAATGAGGTAAACCTACCTACAACGATTATGAACAATGCTAAAACTTATCCAAGCCTCAAATTTCTTTATTTTCTCATCTCTTTCTCTTGGCACCAGCTCCTGCACCTCGCCCACCTTTCTTATCTGTAGGTCTGGAACCACCTTTTCCTCTGCCAACTGGTGTTTTCTTAGCACCTGAGTTTCCTGTGCCCTTCAGATCCAATTCTACTTGCACTCCTACGGTATGACATAACGCACAGACAGTATAACTAAATAATAATTCTCATCCATTCAAGAAAACCAATCCAGAATAATAGGAAATGAAATTAGTATTTAGGTGAATACTCCAGACATCAAGTGCAAGTGGGGTACTATTACCAACCTTTGGAATTCAAACTTTGAAGTTCCAACTGCAACTTCTCACCATTGGCAGTACTGTCTGACATAATCAAAAGGAAAATTAAAGTGTTAACCGTTATTCCGTGATCAAACAAGCAGTTAATAACTTAATATAACTAGGAACCAGGAAGAATTATTTCCATAAATAAATAGATGAGACAAAAACATATGGCACATTTTCTTAAGAGAAATGATAGTTGCAGTCGTGAGTGCGCAAGCGTCATGTAATCACTTTTAAAAAAATGAATAAATACGGGACTCACATAAAAAAAAAAAATATTTTTTTAATAGTGGACCCTACTCTGAAAAAGCAATTGCACGGCGCTTGCGCACTCCACGACTTCATCATTACTCTTTTCTTAAATGTCCAGAAAACAGCTTCCTAAATTAATATAGACAAGGGATAACTTCAACTCTTGTCATAAATAAGGAACCTAGAAGAATTCAATCTACATAAATAAGGAATTTGACAAGAATTTGACCAAATGCGATTTTTTCATATTTCTAGCAAAGAACTGAAAAAACAAAAACTGAGAAAAATAAGTTCCATGATTCCAGAAAACAGGCGGCATTCGGGAAAATTTTGTGTAGTTTTATGATATGTTTGCTTATACATTAAGAAACAGCCTTGACAACTACCTAGGGAACGTTACAGAATTTGATAAGAATTAGCTAAACATTCCATTCAGTCTTCTCGAAAAGAAATCAGAAAATGAAAACTAATAGCATCGATAAGATGATGTGGGTGGCTCGCTGGCTTTGGGAAAACTTTTCAGAAAAGGGCTTCCTGTTATCATTCTCAACATTATTTTAACTGGCTTCAGTTATTTTTTTGTTCTTTTGACTCCCAAGGGCTAAAAACTGTTTCTCGAACCCAAGACCAAAAGAGCCCTGAAGGCATCACTTGTTTGCAATAATATGCAACTTGAGAAAGGGGTAAACAACAAGCACCTCAAATGAGTTTTCTTGGATTCTTGCAACTCCAAGAACAGAAGAAATTGTAGGACTTCAAAAGCAAACAGGTCCTCAAGTTAGCTTGAAGCATTGACTACCAGTTTGCAAAGAACTCACATTTGTGCTAGGCGCACTTAAGCGCAAGTGCCATTTAGAGCCTAGGCGCAGAGCTCAAGCACTCGCCTGATTGAAGTAAAACGCAGATTTTTAAAGTTAAAGTCTAGTAACAAAAAATCCACAAAATGCAATAACAAAAGGTTTTAAAAACAAGATGATAACATATTTAATCTGTTAACTCAATTTATTAGAGTATTCTGCAATATGAAAACCATGTAATTAACTAATTAAATAAAATTTATGGAATTTTAGTCAAACACCCTTGTGCTATAGGGTACTTAGGTTTATGATATTGTAACTTTTCTTTTTTGAGAAATAACCCATATAGTATGAGTTAATTAGAAAGAGGACCCCATGTTAATTTTGTCGTCCATCAAATTTAATCAAAAACACGTGGCAGCCTTACAAATTGTCACATATCAACTTCTAATTTTTTCTTAAATAATTTAATTAATTTTCTAGAAATAATAATAATAAGTAAAATTTTCATATAAAGAAAAACAATTTATCATCTTAAAATATCAAACTTAAAAAAATGGAATGCACCCACATGGTGGCCAAGCTTTACTTAAACATAACATTTTATATAATTCTCTTGTGCTTTACTTAATATCAACATAATACTTGATAGCCACTCATACAAAAAACTTATTTGATAGCCATAATCAAATTAAAGTAAATGGCTAAATTAAGTCAAAATATACCAAAAATTCCATGACCAAAAAGCTCAAGAATTGTAGGCATTGACTTCCATGCTAACATAAGCAATTAAATACCAGTCCATCTAGAAAGCCAACTTGGACTATTATATTGAGTTCAAAGCATATACATCACGTTGACAACGTGTGGCACCATGGTACATAAATAACCTTCAATATCAACTAAATACTTCGAGAATATTTGTTACATCATTTTCTGGGTCTTAAAATGATATTTTAAAATTTTAAAAAATAACAAAAGTGCACTTTTTTGCGCTTTAAGTTCACACAAAAAGCCCCAAAAAGCACGCTTAGAGCACACTTTTGTAAATGCTTTGACCTTGGGGCTTTTGTGCTTATGTGCACCTTTAACAACACTGGCTAAAAAGGTACCTCACATGTCTGGGCTCATACTTCAGATCTATACCAAAACGGAAGTTTCAGTAGACCATCTAGCAATGATGGTTAAAACGCAAAGCACCAAAAGCAAAGCATAGTTACACTAGAGGACTTAAAGCACGCTTAAAGTGCGCTTTTGCATTTTGAGAAAAAAAAACCTATAAACATTAGTTCAAGACCCAAAAATGATACAAACAAATATTCTTACGTATTTAGTTCATATTGAAGATGATTTACGAACCATGGAGCCACATGCTGCCATATGTGATGTATATGCTTTGATTGAACCATCATTCTTGAGCTTTTTTGGTCATTTTGACTGAACCATGTACTATAATTTAATTATGGCTATCAAATATAATAGATATGTAAAGTTAGTAAACCATTAGAGATTTAGGAAAGGTAAATTTGGTCATACACCCCCTATGCTATGGCTCACAAGATGGGCCATAGTAGAGGGGGTGTATAATTAAATTACCTTTAGAAAATCTGGTTTTGGTTAAATAGAAAAATAGTCCTTCTGGTTTGCCTCAAAATCAAATTGCTCCCTTGGTTTTTCAAATTGGCCCCTTCATTAAAATCAGTTAGTAAACCGGTAATCCCGCTGACGTGGCATACCACATGAAAGAATATTGAAAAAGAACAAAAAATGTCAAGAAATATTTTAAAACGTAGGCTAA
Source organism: Juglans mandshurica (assembly GCA_022457165.1). Classification (NCBI taxonomy): domain Eukaryota; kingdom Viridiplantae; phylum Streptophyta; class Magnoliopsida; order Fagales; family Juglandaceae; genus Juglans; species Juglans mandshurica. The sequence goes on along the minus strand of CM039633.1, from coordinate 5,057,839 downwards.
AATTAACAAAAATGCGCGTAAGAGAAAACGTCCCTTCCTGCCCCCGACCACCCTGTGGTGACCGCAAACTACTCTGAGAGAGAGAAGGGGAGGGGGGGGGGGAATCACCATGAGAATATCAAATTTTTTTTATGAAAAAGCAAATGGGAGAATTGTTAAGAAAACAAAACAAATCTTCAAATTTGAATAAATAAATAAATAATAATTATTATTTTTATAAAAAAAATAAAAACAAAGAATGCCAAGGCACAGGAAACTTGTTAACAAAACAAAAATATAGAAAGTTGTGCCTATGGGCTTAATTGATTCTGGAGAAATGATACTTGCAGTCGTAAGTGTGCAAGCGCCGTGGAGTCGCTTTGAGAAAAGTGAATAAATATGAGACCCACATGAAAAGAAATTAATTTTTTAATAGTAGACTCCACTCTTTTTCAAAGCGACTGCACGTCGTTTACGCATTCCACGACTGTATGTAACATTACTCTTGATTATGTGGTCACCTTCAATCAAAAACTAAGTACATGGTAAGGCTTTTTATTTTGGCTTTGGGGGGGGGGGGGGTGTGTAAGCCCAAGTACACAGGACGTATACAAAGGAAATACCTACAACTTCCAGAAAAAGTACTCAAGAAAAAAACCCTAAGATCTCCCAAAGAACGTTCTCTATCTTCAAATAATTTTTTTTTTTTTTGTTAAGTAATAAATTTTTTAATTTAACTGCCATGACATGCCAGACGAGTTAGCAATTTACTAACTGATTTTTATCAGAGGGACCGATATGATCAATCCTAAAACTATGAGTAAAAAGTTCAATTTAAAGATACGGGCAATTTGATTGAGGCAAACCACATGTACTAATTTTTGTATTTAACCCTTAAATTTATGCAATTAGTTGATTACATGATTTTCATGTTGCATGATACTCTAAATTTAGTTAATAGGCTAAACATATTATCATCTTTTTAAACCTTTTTTATTCCATTTTATGTTATTAAACATCATCTTTAAAATTATGCACTTTACTTCAATGTGCTTTGTGCCTAGGCTCTAGACGGCATTCACGCATATTTGAGCCTAGCACTTTCAACAACATTGGCCTATAGGGTCTTAAAAGCCAAAAGGCATCTCACTTGGGACAAAGTTTTCCCCAGCCTTAGCAAAGCATCTTCTCCTCCCATCTTTAGGGGTGCTACCCGCCCTAAATGGGTAGGTAGCACCTGCCCCCTGGCCCCACCTGGGCAGGGTGATCATTTTCTACCCCACCCCCGACTCCATAGCGAACACCCTATCTTTGCCCAGCCAAACCCTAACTCTAAGATCCAACCCCTAAATTTTCAGATCCACAACCTACATCTTCATATTCAAACCCCAAATCGTAGATCAAACTCCAAATACATAACAAATAATAATAAAAAGAACAGAATGCAAAACCCTCTTACCCACGGCCAAATCCTGGCCATGGGTGCCGTGGGTCTGCGTAGGAGGAGGTGAAGAAGATGAAGAGAAAAGGAGAAAGAGGCAGAGGAAGAAAATAACAGAAGAGGGGGGGGGGGGGGGGGGGGGGAGCTGGAAGTAAAATATGATGTGGAGTGAGAAGTTTGAGGGTTTTTAGGTTATATACCTAGGTGGGCGGGCGGGCCGGTGAAACCGGGGCAGGTAGAATACCCTCCATCACCCGCCAACATATATGTATTTTAAGTATTGATCAGCCCACCTGCCTAGTAGAGTGCGGGCTGAGCAACTATGCCGGGTGGGCTGGGTTATGGTGGCGCTCAGCACCGCTGGGCCATCTTCCCTACTGTATGTGACAGTGTTTAACCCTCGTCCACTAGGGATTTTTTCAACCAGCCAAACAAATAGCAAACTACACGAGCAGAAAAATGAAGGTAAGGGATGCAACTTCAAGCATATTCCCCCTCATCAATTTACGTTTGTCATCTTTTGTATGCCTTACTACTTTTCATTTCCTTTCTTTTCTTTTCCCTTTTTGAGGGTGTGTGCAGGGAGAATGAAATATAAACACACTAGATAAGAATGACTGCTACTCAAAGATCTAGAGCTTACTGTTGTTTATAAGATGAGAAGACCGCTACATAAATAACTCAGACAGAGACCCTTAGAATAAAAAATTGAGCAACATCAATCAGTTTTTCCCCTTTTTGCCTCTAGTTGGGGGTGGTTGAGATGAATTAAGTTGAATCTTGATTTTTCCAACACTTTAGTGCTTGAAAATAAGTTTTTTTTTCCTGATAAGTATAGAGTGAACTCTATTGACTTACCTCGAAGTAGTGTTTGTAATCCAAAAGAAACAAAAAAATGAAAAGAAAAAGAAAGTATCAATTTTATCGGTCTTTAAATCTAGGTGTATTTGTTTTTTCCTCTTTTCCTTTTCTCTCTCTTCCTGGAACCCAAGAGCTGCCAATCATACTTTCCTCTTTTCTTTTTTTCAAAGCATGTGGCACGTTTTAATTGGGAATATCTATATAGAGGGAACTCTATTGGCTTACCTTAAAGTAGTGTTTGAAATCCAAAAGGAACACAAAAACGAAAAGAAAAAGAAAGTATCAATTTTATCGGTCTTCAAATCTAGCTGTATTTGTTTTTTTCTCTTTTCCTTTTCTTTTTCTTCCTGGAACCCAAGAGCTGCCAATCATACTTCCCTCTTTTCTTTTTGTCAAAGCATGTGGCACGTTTTAATTCGAAGGGATGTAATATATATTTCAGCGCAGAACGAGGGGGGGTGGGGTTGCCCTTGTTTATTTGTATAATAAGAATGAAAAGCATTGACCATGTGAGGGAAGATCAATCAAATCCTGCATTAAGTGAGGAAGCTTACCTAAATCCTCTGTATCCGAAGAGTTTTCTTCCTCATTTTCTGCCAATGTGTCAACATTGGCATCAGAAAACCCATCATCAGATGGCTCTAGCATTGCTGCGATTCGCTTTTTAGGAGCCTTTCTCATTCCAGGAAGCATAACTAAATCAGCAGCTCGTACCATTCTCGACTTGCTTCCTTCTTTGTAAGCCTTGGTGAGAGCGGCTTTCACAGCAGGCTGTATACCATCCAGTGGATTTGGATGTCCCTGATGCATAATGATAATCATGAAATAATACTGTTATAGCAGTTATGATAATCATGGTGCAAGCAAAGCAGGTAGGGGTACCCGAAATTTTGATAGCTCCACAATAGTATCAAAATCCTCCTGGGTTATTGAGTAAATATTCATAAACTCAACAACCTTTTGAACAGCTTCATCCTGGTCATCATTTCACATTGAATGGATGTACGCTCAACAAATATTCCATTTTAACTTCACCAACATTTTGTAAATTAAATATAGTAGAGAAATAGTACTTCCAACCTTATGGAGCACTCGCAGTGGCTCAGTCAACTGTTTAAGAAGAAGAGTAAGGTATTCTACTCGTAAGTTTTCCCTGTATCATTTAGCACAAAGGGACAATTAGACAACTAGCAATGGGAGAAAACGAGATTTACAAGCATAAACAACCACCACAAAGATTAATAATACAAATTTCACATTGAAACAGAGAGAAAGGGTAAGGGGCATGGAGAAAAAAATACAATAAATCTTCTCTTATGTTAAATACTTTTTTACCAGTAATGATCATTTCATATAAAAACGCTAAAAGGTGCATTCCACTTACAATGAGATGTGTACAAGAAAATCATCTAACTTGAAATAGAAAGAGAGAGATACAAGATAATCATTAAGAGAGAGCCCATTAAAGTTCATGTAGTTGTCCAGAGGAGTGTTCAAAAAGAAAGTCTTGAGCTCCACTATTGTCTCATCCTCAAAATTTCTATCATTCATTTCCCTTTAAATACACTATATGAGACGTAGGAATTTTCCACACTGCAAGATTTGTGGACTACACCTAATACTCTGCATGAGTGACACAAACCAAACCAACCCGACTGAAGAAAATCATTTCAAAGTACTAGCCCCCTGGCAACGTAGTTGAAGATGGTCAACATACTTCCCACAAAGAGTTGTCTCCAAAAGGTCAGCCACTGAATCGTTCTTAAGTCTTATTGAAGCCACCCAATAGACCTTCGGGCAAGCTTCTTTGAGAGCCCTGCTACCACACCACTGATCATGCTAGATTTTGCTCCTAGCACCATTTTGCACTTCAAATTTAGTATGATTAGAAACCTTCTCCCACCCTTTTCTTATATTATTCCATAATTCCATCACATATGGTCCTGACCTCATTAGAAATTTAGAACAACACCCACCACACAAACATCCTACTTAGCATCTACAATCATTCTGATAGTGCCAAAGCCACTTCCCCAAGAGTGCACAATTAAATAAAATCAAGTTCCAAACTTCTAATCCACCCTTGGGAATCGCGGAACATACTTTGGCTCAACTTACCATGTGAGATTTTCAACTCTTCTCCTAACTAAACCCCAAAGGAAGTCCCCTACAACTTTTCCAGGCATTTAGCAACACCAAAGGCAGATTGGAGAGAGTAGTCTTCAGTTAGTAAAGTACACGTCAAGTCAAATGAATTAGATATCCTCGTACTAAGACAAGAAAGTGATTTCTGAACCCTATGGAATCTACTTCAAGTTTGAATCTAACTAACAGGAGAGGGAACACTTTAGATATTAACTAGATAACTTGAGTAACATTTAAGCTTCCATGTTGAAGAAAGCACTACAATAAATTTTACATATGAAATTTTGTATAAAACAATAACTGCTTGAGCAGTAGCAAATTGTATGGAGAGTGCCTCAGGTTGAAGCCAAACAGCATTATAAAGTGCCTACATATTTTGTACGGTTAGCATTCACTCTGAAAAATACACCAACGGCAACTTCTTTATGTGAACTGAGAAAAAAGGAATTTGGTACTTCATTGTATGATTGCTAACGACCTTTAGTCCATTGGCTTAACATAATTTGGGGTCAAATGGGTAATTGATTTGTACTTTTGTTTGAAAGAAAGGTAATTGATTTGAACTTGTAAATTCTCATTTCTATGGACATAGTAGTGCTCCAATGCATTTGGCTTCGCATAATTTGCAGAACTCATCGACTGTATTTGATAGTTCACAGGATTTCACCACCATTTCAACTTTATGTTTTCCTGTATGCTTTGGTTCTCCTCTTATTAATATAATTCTCTTACTAATCAAAACTAAAACAAGAATCTTACAGCCATTCTAACCTCAAACAAAGTATAGAATTCCGAAGTTTGTTTTCCTCGATCCATCTCCTCAGTAACCAAGCAATATACCAAGGAAACAAATGTGTTCCGATTCATAATGAGGTAAGTGGCCCTATGGGGCGGGCCTTTGGAAGTTTATAAGAAGAGGTTGGGATATATATTTTAGATATATTAGATATACCCATTTTAAGGTGGGTGATGAGCCCAGAATTAAATTTTGGCAAGATATAAGGTGTGGTGTTTGGGGTAATCAAGGAAGTTTCCTTAGAAATCTTTGGTATAGCGAGAATGCAAGAAGCCTCGATTGCGGACCTTGTAGACCTATCCAATGGTGTCCTCCAATGGAAAATTAAATTCTCTAGAGATGCTCAAGATTGGGAAGCTGACGACTTCTTGGAGTTCTACTATCTAGTGTATTATATTCAAATGAGGGGGGGAAGTTAAAGACAAGATTTCTTGGCATCCTACTAAGAAAGGTAAGTGCACCATCGACTTATTTTACCAATCTCTTTCTACACATAATGCAAGTCCATTCCAGTGGAAGAGTGAAAGACTAAGGCTGCGTTTGGATGTTGAGCTGAGTTGAGTTCTTTATGAATAATAGTGAGTTGAGATGGTGGAGTAAGTTTTGTGGGGCCCACTTAAAATGAGTTTAGATGTGTTTGGATGTCAAAATGAATTTAGATATATTTATGGAATTTGAAAAAGGTTGTGGGTCCCACATGTAAAGAGGTTTTGAGTTGAGATGAGTTTAGTGATTTGAGAGTTGGGTGTTTGGATGTTAGACTCAGCTTAAAATTAGACTGAACTGAGTTGATTTCAATACAATCCAACAACCAAACGGGGCTAAGGATCCTCTAAAGGAAATATTCTTCATATGGACGGCTTCCTTTGGGGAAGATCCAGCAGGTCAACAGGGTTGTAAGGAACAAGACTAAGATAAGCCCGAATCCTTTAAACTAAAGGAAAACAAAAAATGGGATTCGGCCATGTTCCGATACCCAGATCTAGAAGAGTATAGCGGGTCAAAAGGAAGTTTGGATTATTTGAAGTGGGTTCTACGTCGGGTATCGACGTAGAGACATCTGCAATGGAATGTCATTCGCCTCAAGTGACTTCTGTATTCGAAGAGAATATGACTCCCTCGTCGAAGTTGAAGGAAAATGGTGTCAGACCATTGGTGACAGGACCCGCTGAAGTTGCGTATAAAGGGTCACCAGAGGTAAAGGGACTTGATGTCATACCATTTGAGAGAACCAATAGAGTTGCTGAGGAGGTACCAGATTTGAATATGGATTTGGCATTGGTGCAGGTGGATATTGTATCTGGGGATATTGTGGCTCCCCTGGTCTCTCTTCCTCCAATAGCGGATTGGATTCTGCCTAAAGTTAACGAGATTCAGCCGTTCGTGAGAATTTCACATGGAGGATGTGAAGACCAATTTAAAGAACTAATCACTGCGATCAAGGCAAGCCACGCGCTTGAAACTAAATCAAGTTTCAAGAAAAGCAGGGAGTTACAATGTCTTTTTTCGGGAATCAACTATGATACTAAGGGTGGTAGCTCATCTAGAGGGAAGTCTAAAGGCAGGGCATTGTGAAGACGGGAAAACAAGGGGTTGGAGTGGGATTTTTGGGTAGAGTTTTTAGTTCTACGGGAAACAAGGGGTTGGGGTCGGACTTGGTGCATTTTGGGTTGTTTTTCACGGATTTTTTGGGTTATTAGGGGTTTTCTATTATGGACAAGGTGTTCTTTTGTATACATTTAGTGTACTTGGTTACTCATTTTGATATATATATAATATTTTTACTTATAAAAAAAAAATCCTCACCTTAGATAACTCAAGGAAATGTCAGATTATCGCCATGGATTGGTGTTGTATGTGCAAAAAGAGTTTGGGGGGCAGGTATGTTAGTCATCTACTACCTCATTGTGAGATTGTCGTGACCTTGTGTAGGGTTGAGTAAAAATCTGACTCCGCTTCGGCTCCAACAAAATGAAGTTGGATTCGGACTTTTTTTTTTTAATTTTTCAATCGAAGTCGGAGGTTTCACTGGACTGACTTCGACTCCGACTCTGACTTTGCCCTCAGACTCTGACTCCAACTCTGAATCCAACTTCGATATTATACATAGGTTATAAAAATATGTATTATCTTTATATTTATCATATATACTAGTATAGTTATATAGTTATATAACTAGAATTTATATAGTTAAATTTAATAATATACTAGTATGAGCTAATTATTATAAAATAATATACTTATGCTATAATATAAATAGACTAATGATAGTTTAGTATATGTAAACATCATAGTATTACTACCATACATAATCAAGTATAGAAATAAGTTAGACACTAATATTTAAATAAATCTAGTATAAGTTAATAACACATATACTAATTTACTAAAATATAATAACATGTAATTAGACACTAGAAAATCTAGTATATAATTAAGTTAGAAATAAGACATTAGTATAATAACATGTAAAACTAATGTATAATAACATATAATTAGACGCTATAGTATAAGTCTTGTATAGAAATAACTAATAAGTTAGATATTAGTATAGACGTAAAATAGCAGTGAATGATTTAGTTTTAGTTTTAGTTTTTAATTTTTTGGAAAAATTGAAATTTGAAAGCCCACAAAATATTCTTTTTTAAATGGGCTAAATATGAAGCTAAAACAAAAGCCTAAAGCTGAAAGCCCAAATCCGACTTCACTCCAACAAGTCGGAGTCGGATCGAAGCCTACACAAGTTGGAGTTAGAGTCGGAGTTCGGATTTGAACTTTGACAAAGTCGGAGCTGGAGTCAGATTTACGGGAATCTGACTCTGACTAAGTCGGTGCTCACCCCTAACCTTGTGGAATGAAATCTTTGCTAGAATGAGACTAGCTTGGGTGATGCCGAGAAGAGTGATCAATCTTCTAGCTTCTTTAAGAGGCCTTCAAGGCAATTTACAAGCAATCTGGAAAATGATTCCAATGTGCCTGTGGTGGTGCATATGGAGGGAGAGGAATGATAGAAACTTCGAAGATTCTGAGCGGTCAATGGATGAGCTTAAAACTTTCTTTTTTAATACTTTATTCCATTGAACCTTTGTAATAGATTTTAGTGGTATGAACTTGCATGAATTTCTTGTAACACTAAATCATCAAGCATAGGTGATGCTCTTGTATATGTCCCTTGTACTTGGGTTATTGCCTACTTATTATCATTAAAATTTTGTTTACCGATAAAAAACAATATCATTGAAAAGCCCAAATGTCTATGCATGTGCTTGTGTACATCATCATAAAGCCTTGCTCTGTAGACAATGATGGGGCAGCAATTAATTGCTATGTCAGTCCCCATTCTTATAAAATAACAAATACTAGGAAAGCCTCAAGAATAAGATGCAAGTATGGTGCAGGTGATTTTATAGGAAAGTATCAGAAAACACTTCTGGACCAAGATTATAATAAGCAGCAGTTGAAATATGGAATGTAGATTCACCTCCCCGAACTAGATTCACGAGAAGCAAGAAGATGAACGTGCAAATCCTCTAAAAGCCTCCGGTTTTTGCCCATTGTTGAATTCTTTCCCAGCCACCCCCCAAATCTGTTGAAATTCCTCTCGCCCTGCAGACATGATTCCATCTTGAGATATCAAGCAAGACCAAAGACTCAAAAACCAAATAGGGCATGTTCACTAAAGAATGTATGTATGAGGAGAAAATTAAGAGCAAAATGCCGATTCCTATGTGTAGTATCAGCAGCAAGCACCAGGACTTCATTCATCCTGTTCGAGCGCACATAAAAGCAACTCAACGAAATCTAGTAAACTCAAGTTGTTCCTTGCACACAGCAATGACTAACACCAATGCTATATATAATACAGAACCAATCGTATAACTCGCTTCAAATAGATGTCGCTTACCAATTCCAGTGTTTCCCTCTGTCCATGCAACAACGCAGCACTGATCATGAATAACAATGAAAAAATAAATAATTGACACCAATTAAAAATTGCAAAATGGTGACCAAGCATCAAAATCTTGTAATTGCAAGAGCCGAATTATGGGCACGTACGGAATTATAGATGATGCAAGGGAACCACTTTGAGACAGCTGCCATTGTCGATATCGTCGAATCTGTACATTGATTATATCCCCATCACCAATAGACTCAGCAGCACGGGCAATCAAGTTCATTCGTTTGATTCCATTGTCATCCTTACCAACCGAACTTGGCCTATAATTGATATAATTTTCCTGTCACATCAAAACAAGAGGAGAAGTAGTTGAGGTTTTACATCCCATTTCATTCATAAGGTCTAAGCATCAGACAGATGAACAAGGACAAATATAATCATAAACCGAAACAAGAATAGAAAAAAAAAAGATAAAGAGAAACATAAATTTGGGAAAAAAATACAAATTCAATTCATATAAAGAGGATGCATAAACATTTGTTATATATATATATATATATAAGCATGCGAAGGAGAATATGAACCAAATGAATATAGATTGACATCCAGCACGGGTGAAAGCGCTTGGCGCACTTAAGCGCAACTGCTGTCTAGAAACTAGGTGCAAGCGCACCCCCAATTGAAGTAAAGCACACATCTTTAAAAATGATGGCTAATAACAAAAATTTCATAAAACACAATAAAAAAAAATGTGTAAAAATCAAGATAGCAATATATTTAGCCTATTAGCTCACTTTATTAGATTATTATGCAACATGAATCAAGTAAACAACTAATTACCTAGATTAACAACTTAATATACATATTTATGCCAGTTGATAGCAATTATCAAATTAAAGTACATGGTTGAATCAAACTATACAAAAAAGGCCATGACCGAAAAAGCCCAAAAATTGTAGAAATTGACTTCAATGCTAATATAAGCAATCACCTATCAATTCATCTAGAAAGCCATAGCCCAAAATTTCTTAATCAGGTTTTTCCCTTGTATGCATCCTGTGTACTTGGGCATTGCCTAGATTTCTATTAATAAAATTCTTACGTATAAAAAAAAAAAAAAAAACGATTGGGTTCAAAGCATATACATTACAAATGTGAACATGTGGCGATATTTACTAAATACTTAAGAATATTTGGTTAGATCATTTTTGGGTCTTGGACTAATATTTTCTAAGCTTTAAGCTCACACAAAGAGCTCTAAAAAGTGCGGTTTTGTAAATATACTTAGACAAAAAGCATTGCAGCCTTGGCGCTCTGCGCGTAAGCATGCTTTTACCAACACTACTGCCAATGGTACATTAAACCCTAAGTATAAATAAATGGGAAGAAATTGGTAGAGAAACAAGGGGCTAGGAACCTTTGACATATATGACGGATTTGAAAAGCAGGAAAGGGAGGGAGTAGAGGGGTCATTTTAAGAGTAAACTAGCATGTTAGGGCGAGAACTTGAAAGCAGGATAGAATTGCACCAAGCATTTCTTTTTGTTCTATTTATTAGAGGAGTTTCCATATCCACCTTGGTTGTTTCTTACCCAATCAGGACATAACCTTAAAAAATAAAAATAAAAAGAATTACAAGGGCACACTGAGCATTTCTTGGTGTTCTATTTGCGGATTTTATTTCTTGTAGACTTAACAAGGCATGCAGATCTATAGCAGATCTATGTGTGATTGCCCAAGACTCTTTACAGTGGAACATTTTATTCACTCGGGCTAATCATGATTGGGAGCTGTCTATTGTTTCAGAATTTTTTAGCATGATATATTCCTCAGAAAGATTAACGACACAAGATGATAGGCTACAATGGAGGGGCAAAGACAGTAAGAAGTTCTCAGTCAAGACATACTATAAAATTCTGGTATCACAAGGTAATGAACATTTTCCGTGGAAAAGTATTTGGAAGTCACGCGTTCCTTCCAAAGTGGCTTTTTTTGTGTGGACAGCGGCACTTGGAAAAATTCTAACCACGGATAATTTAAGAAAGAGGGGACTCATAGTAACGGACTGGTGTTATTTGTGCAAAAAAAATGGAGAATCAGTGGACCATCTATTATTGCATTGTGAGGTGACGAGAGAGTTGTGGAATGGAATATTTTGTAGGGTAGATGTCGCATGGGTTATGCCGGCAAAGGTGGTGGACTTGCTTGCTTGTTGGAAGGGTCTAAAAGGCTGTACACAAGTAGCTGCAGCTTGGAAGATGATCCCGCTGTGCATTATGTGGTGTATTTGGTTGGAAAGGAACGCACGCTGCTTTGAAGATAGGGAGCGATCGATGGAGGAGCTTCAGAATTTTTTTCTACACACTTTACTATTATGGTTTTCAGCCATTGTTCTTAATGGAAACAGTGTACATGAGTTCCTAGCTCAATTTTAGTTTTTGAAGAATGTATTTAGGTGTTTTCTATTGTATACTCCCTGTGTACATAGGCCTTGCCTATCTTCATTCATATTAATGAAAATTTACTTTTTACTGATCAAAAAAAAAAACAAGGCATGCTTCCTCAGGTATTGTTTTGACAACTTTATTTCTTGAAGGCTTGAACACGACTCTTGAATCAAAGAGCATATAATCTGTCAAAAAACTAGAAAAATTATATTTCCATGCAAATTTTTTTAAATGAATTATTTCCTGCAAACATTCCTCGAAAATGGTTTCCACCCAAAAATTCCCTATAGATTTTAGCTCAAATGTACAATAACCAACTTGAGCTACTAACATCGTGACTGAACCAGCTGAACAGGCTACAATTCATGTTAGCTGTAGAAGCAATGGCGGAACCAGAAACTTTCCGAAAGAAGAGGGGGGGGGGGGGGGGGCAATTTTTCTAACGCATGACACGCCTATGTAAAACAAAAAGAGACACATCTTAATCTTAATTTCATGTAAAAACATAAAAACGTAACTATATATAAAAAGTAGATCTCGATAATTTGCTATATACATGCAGAGATAAAATTCTAAAAATACAACTTAACATTTGTTTCAGATTTCTGACGACAATGTTTTATGGATATATATTCATTCATTATTACTTTTGCAATGAAATATTTAGAATTTTTTTTTTCTTCATAAACACTATCAAGTGATCTTTTTAGAAGCCTATCTTTCATTCTAGTATGTAAGCTAGTTTATCAAGTTTAATGTAAAATCTAGATATTAATTTGGTGTCACATTAAGCAGATAATACTACAATTGATATCTTAAATAAATATTTTCTTGCTCGATGAAGTCTAGAGGATAAAACTTCCCAATTATTTTCCCATAGATCATCAAACTTAAATAATTTTCTTGAATCTATTTCGCTTTGGGTTCCATATTAAGAAGCCTAATATTGTATAATAAAAGACTTTGAGATACAGATTAATAATTTTATTATTTCTCATAAACCTAAAAGCGCTGAAATAGGATCTGGAGCAATAGAATGAACAAGTTTTTGGCAATGTGATCCAACAGAGGCGCTCCCTTTTGGAGGAGCTATAGGGGCTGGAGAGAGAGGAGTAAGCAAGAACTCTCTCTGAATCTAAGAGAACCCGCAAGAGCCAAGTAGCCACAGAACTTGAAAGAGTAACATTTGCAAGAGGAGAGATCTCTTGGCGACAAAAATCAAGGGCACTATGGCTTTAGGAGGGAGATAAGTGCACGAAGTTCTTCCATAGAGTGGCTAATTCTCATAGGAAAAATAACACTATCGATATGTTGATGGTAGATGGTGCAATGTCCTCAGATCAATTAGTCATCAAGAATCACATTGAGCAGTAATACCAACACCTCCTATCTGAACAACACACTTGGCGGCCGAAAGTTGGATGGTTTGACTTTCCCAGCATTAGATCGATAGTGCGCAGGGTGGCTAGAGAGGCCTTTTGAGGAGGAAGAAGGGGGTAAAGTAATCTGGGGCATGGCTAGTGACAAGGCTCCAGGCCCTAACGGTTTTACCATGGGTTTCTTCCAAACTTGTTATGAAGTGATCAAGGGAGACTTTATGCGAATATTTCAAGATTTTCATACTAATGCCAGCTTTGAAAAAAGCCTTAATGCTACTTTCCTAGCACGCATTCCCAAAAAGATGGGGTCTGTCGATGTTAGAGACTATCGCTCCATTAGCCTTGTATATGGGGTTTACAAGATCCTCTCTAAAGTGTTAGCGAATTGATTGAGTACGTTGATGGAAAAGGTAATTTCAAAGTAGCAAAACGCCTTTGTCAAAGATAGACAAATCCTAAATTCAGTCTTAATTGCAAATGAAGTTTTGGATGGACTAATTAAATCTAGAGAACCCGGGTTACTTTGCAAATTAGACATGGAGAAAGCCTATGATCACATCAACTAGAAGTTCTTATTTTATTTACTTGCAAGATGTGGCTTTGGGGAGAAATGGCAGAAATTGGTAGAGTTTTACATCTCTACAGTTCGATTCTCTATCTTGGTGAATTGCTCTCCAGCGGGTTTCTTTGACTCCTCCCGTGGTTTGAGACAGGGAAACCCGCTTTCTCCTTTACTTTTTTTTATTCGTCATGGAAGCTCTTAGTAAGATGATTGTGGGCCTTGTGGAAGGTGGCTTTCTCTATGGTTTTTCGGTAGGGAATGGAGATTATCGTTCCATGGATATTTCTCACCTGTTTTTTGCTAACGATGCTTTTATCTTCTGTGGAGCAAATGTCGGGCATATCCAATCTTTGAGGGCTCTACTTCATAGCTTTGAAGCTGTCTCGGGCTTGAGTTAGGGCTTGTTTGGAAATAGATCTTATCCCAAAATTCTCATCTCATTTCATCTCATTTTATCCCATCTTATTCCCAAATATAATTTAAATACAAAATTTTCAAACTAATCATTACAACTTTTTCAAACTAATTATTACAACTTTTTCAAACTAATCATTACAACTTTCACAAACTTTCAAACAAAAAATAAAAAAACAATTCAACTTTTTCAAATCTCCAAACATAAAAAATATTATAAAACTATATTCTAACAATATTTTAACTTTATAATATTTTTTATTCAACTTTTTCTCCCTCCTTTCCCAAAACCCAAAAAATACTCAACTCAAACTATCTCACTACTATTCACAAAATTTTCATTTCATCTCATCTCATCTCACTACCCAAACGAGCCCTTAATCTCCCAAAGTCTAAATTGGTGCCGAAAGAGGATGTCCCTGACCCGGAGAATTTAGCTTCTCTATTGGGATGTAAGGTATAATTTTTACCCTTGAAGTATTTTGGCTTACCATTGGATGCTACCTTTAAATCGGAGAGAATTTGGAATGGAATGGTTGAAAAGATGGAGCGTAGATTGGCTTCTTGGAAGATGTTTATTTTGGCAGGCTCACTCTAATTAAAAACACTCTTTCTAACTTACCCACCTATTTTCTATCCTTGCTCCTGCTCATCTCAAAGGTTGCTAACCATATAGAGAAGCTACAATGGGACTTTTTGTGGAGTGGATTGGGGGATGAGTTCAATTTTCACTTGGTTAATTGGTCACTCGTATGTACCCCAATTTTTGGGGGTGGTTTGCAGATTCTTAACTTGATGAAATTCAACCAAGCCCTGTTGGGGTAAATGGTTGTGGAGGTCACAAAACGAAAGGGGGGCTCTATGGAAGTCCGTTATAGATTCACAGTTTGGGGAGGCTTGGGGAGGATGGTGCTCGAATGAGGTACGTGGCACATGTGGGGTAGGTTTGTGGAAATACATTAGGAGACACTGGGAGATCTTTCGAAGACATGAACATATTGTGGTGGGTGACAACTCTCGTGTAAGATTTTGGTATGACAAATGATGCAGTGAACGTAGCCTCGAAGACACCTTCCCTGCCATTTTTGAGATTGCACGAGAAAAGGATGCAGCGAAAGTTGATCTCTTGGTCTTTTCTAGTGGCTCGCTTTAATGGAATGTAGAATTCATAAGGGCAGCCCAAGACTGGGAGATGGAGACTACCACAGAGTTCTATGAGGCATTGTCTTCTGTAAGCATGACAAAGGGCACCACAAATAAGATGAGCTGGAGCTCCTCCAAGAAAGATAAATTCATGGTCAGATCGTATGGACAGCATCTCTGGACAAGATCCTCACCATAGATAATTTAAGGAAAAGTTGGGTAATGGTGTTGGACTAGTGTTGTATATGTAAGAAGAATGGTGAATCAGTAAATCATTTTTTTTACACTGCGAGGTGGTCAAGACCATGTGGGATGATTTTTTCGCGAGAATTGGATTGTTATGGGTCATGCCTTTAGACTAGTGGATTTCCTGGAAAGAAAGGCCTCCGAGGCAACTCACAAGTGGCCGCGATTTGGAAAATGGTTCCTATATGCATGTGTTGGTGCATTTGGCGGGAGAGAAATGATAGAAGCTTCGAAGATCGTGAGAGAACAACGGATGGGCTTAAAGCTTTCTTTTTTAAAACTTTGTTCTTATAAGCAGGGGCTATTGTTTGTAATGGACTAAATGTCCATGATCTTCTCCTTTCAATTGTAAACTCTAATTAGGTTATTCTCATGTATACTCCTTGACTTGGGCGTTGCCTACTTCTATGAATAAAATTGCTTGATTATCTATCAAAAATTATACAAAATTTTGGGGCTATAGGGAAAAAAAAAAAATTGGAAAGGCATTTATATATATATATATATATATATAGAAATTTTTGAAAACTCGGAGAGCATATGGGAATTATAATTTTTTTTTTTTGGGGGGGGGGTGGGGGGGCATTTCCTATATAATATATATAGAATTATGAAAAAACATTAGTAGGAATTTTGAATTTTAAAATGCAATAATTTTTTTATAGGTAATTTTACTGTAATAAATTTCAAATTACAAAAGGCAAATAACCCCAAGGGGTTGGCCCAAGTGGTGAGGGTCTTGATTTTGGGGTATCACTCCCTTTAAGGTCCAAGGTTCAACACTTTATGGGTGCAAACAATTATTTGGGGCCACACCCTGAAAAGCCAGCAATTTAATTAGTTCCGTATAGGGAAACTTCCGAGGGTGCGGTGCATGGGACCGGGGTTTATTCTGCAGGGGTGGGTCCGAAGGGCTTTGCCTTGGAGAGGTTCCCCGACATAATAAAAAAAAAAATAATACAAAACGCAAACATCAATTAACTTCATAGTTGGAGGATTCTGCATGAACCAATTGTTCACCATTCAATATGGATTGTCCTTGAAACAGAGTAATTTCAAACCCAACAAAAGTGCAATAAAAGAACCTGAATAAGAAGAGGGACTAGATCAGGATCACTCATGCTCAGGTCCATCTGCTCATCCATCCTCAATTTCCCCGCATTAAAACCAAACAGCCTACAAGCCCATGAAAAGGATGAAATGTAAATGTCAAAACTTGAAAAAAGATGGCGTATAAAGCCTTCAAATTAGCAATTACGTACGCATAAGTGACAATTTACTTGATGAAGGATGAAACATAACCATGTAAGCCACTTTTCTGTTTTTCATCCAGTCAGCCAACAATTTTATTTTTGATAAGCAGTCAGCCAAAAGAAACATCAAAATGGAGCATCAAAAAGTTCATATTCTAGAAGCTCACCATTGATAGGTTAATCAATGGTTAATTATAAACGAGTTAAGTCACAAATATCAATTTATTGAGTTGGATAATCATTCTAGACGCATCCCCTGCCTGCAGCACAAGTACAGATAAAAGCCCACTTTCATGAAGAGGATCAATTCCACAGAGACGGGGAATAATTATAGGAATCATGACGTATTTGTTTTGCATGACAGTGCAAAAGATAATTATAGGAATCGGAGACATTTTTTTATGACGAAGAATCCCAGGGACCATGCAATGCAACTTGTCCAAACTCTGGACCCATGTAACGCACTCTCATCACATGAATCAGATAAATTATTGGCTTTCCAACGATGAGACGTAGCGCCTAGAAATTGTTCAAGGGTTTGAACCTTAGACTTGGGGTGAGCATACCCCCAAGACCGATGCCCTTACCACTTGAGCCAACCCCTAGGGTTTACCGCTAGTCTGAAAATATTACATAGCACTTTTAGTCAAACAAGAAACTAGACGCAGCATAGAAAAATTTCTCATAAAAACTTTTGTATAGCATGTAAAGGAACTAGACCAGTTAGCTTTATTTCTGAGGTAAATTTGGATAATTAGTTTCATACTTGTCAACGGCGGTGAATGGTGAAATATCTTCATCCTTTGCACTACTAAGAAGACGCTGCCTAATGTCATCATATTTAATGACCGACATGGAGAGGCTCATGTACTGCAACTGGTTTAGTGCCATTCGCATATCTCCATTAACTCTTTCTGCAAGTTCCTCAACAGCAACCTAAAATAATATATAGGGAACATTAGTGGATTAACTATTGGTTAACATTAAGAGGGCATTAACTACTGATAAAAAAACATTGAGGACATTACACTTTTCACTTACAAACTACCACCTATTTTTCACTTTAAACCCTAAACTACCAATAGGTTTCTCTTTGCACTCTACTTTAAATGACTGTTAAGATTGTGCCATGTGACCAATTTTTTGTTAAGATACAGTCATATCTTATTCATTAACATCAGAAAGTTACAATTGTGCCTTGTGGCCCTTTTCAGTAAGATACAGTCATATCGTAAGTGATTAGGGTGCAAACTGAAACTTTTTGTAGTTTAGGTT